>JAOXJM010000052.1:29187975-29202120 GCA_026413425.1 Tringa solitaria | reverse complement strand
AAAGATGGGTTGACATAGTGCTTAGTGACATGGTTTAGTGATGGTTTTTCATCAGGGTTAAGTTGATGGTCGGACTAGATGATATTAAAGGTCCCTTGCATCCTAGACAATTCCATGATACTTTGATTATCTGGCTGGACAGTATGGCTGCCTCTCTCTTTAGCAGGCAGTCAGAGACCAGATATTCTTCAGTATTTGTCAGCACTGTCATTTGGAACACATGTCAAAAAACAGCAGAAAAAAAGAAGGAGCTAAAAAATAGACTCGCTGTTCATTAACTGCAATAATCCAGATACTATCTCTGTCCCTTGCCCATCAGCTTTTGGAAATGCCAAGACAATTCGAAATGACAATTCAAGCCGCTTCGGGAAATACATTGATATCCACTTCAACCAAAATGGTGTGATAGAAGGAGCTCGGATAGAACAGTTTCTTCTGGAGAAGTCCCGGGTTTGCCGGCAGGTGAGGGCAGTGGCAGATGTCCGTTCTGCCAGCTCCTGTGTCACAAGCCTATGCTGACAAGGCTGTCCATTGGCCTGTTCCTTTCTTTTAGGCTCCGGAGGAGAGGAACTATCACATCTTCTACTGCATGCTAATGGGGATGAATACAGAGCAGAAAAAGATGCTGAATCTGGGCACTGCTTCAGAGTACACTTATCTCACTATGGTAACAGTCTCCACTTTCTTCTCCATTATCTCTCTGCCATTTTCTTCTCCTAGCAAGCAAGTACAATCAATAGGAGCCACAGATGGGGAGTTACGAAATCTGAACAGTCCTTTTTTTAGAGTAGCAGAAGCAGTAACACCAAAAGTGCTGTGAGCCTCAGTTTCAGAGATTTATTGTAATGTCCACCAGTGGGAGGAAGCCTGTGGCAGTTCAAAGCTTTCTATCAAAGTCAGACTTAAGAAACATAAGGGTCATCTTAAAGCAGGTGTGAAATATCCCCCACTTTCACAGGTACTCAGGTTTTACATCTCATGCCAGGGAGAATACTAATGAGGTATATATACTTGAGGGGGAAATGAATAAGCAGAAACAGTGCCAAGAATCCTAGTCTCTATATCTGATAGGTAAGATTTCATAGGTGACTCATAGGTGAGCTTTTTTAAAATAGCTAATTGTTTGGTTTAGGGCATGAAAGGCATTATTAAAATCCTGTTCTTTACCCTGTGCAGATAACTCATTAAATATGTCAACTGGATTTGATTTGGGCTGTTCTACAGCTGTGGAAAAAAGGGGCTGCCTCTGCTGAGGCTAACAGGAGCTGGGTATCTAGTTTCAGAGGAAATTAAACCAAGCCTATAAAGCTGTTTCTGGAGTTTCAAAAGCTTTTTTTCAAATGTAACATTTCTAAAATAGCCATAATCTTGCAGCAAGAGCTGATGAGTGCAATTTACACACTGGCCACTCCGTAAAAAAGTCTGAAGCTCCTTGGGTCAGCAGTAGGGCATATAATATAGAGCTAGGAAGATTAGATCAAAGGAGAACATATCCGTGGTTTGGTCAGGTCAGCTGTTGGCACAAGCTGGCATGTTTACATGCTGTAAACCCAAATGTCTAGAAATACTTCACTTTTGTAACCATCAGACTATATTGTTGGCAATAGCAAGGATAAAAAAGGTGTTTTCCCATGTCTATTAGGGCTGAAAATAGTTTCTAACAGGAGCAGCATCCTAGGATCTGCAATACAGGCTGTGCTGAGGGTTCTTCTAATGCTGCCTTGGATGCTTCCATCTGTCTTCCACTAGAACCTAACATTCTTATTTTGAGATATATCTTCTAGTACTGATCCAATCCTACTGGCTTTGATTTGGGATTTGGGCTTTTAATTGTTCATTGACAAGGCAGAGAGGAGACCAAGGTAACAGGCATGGCCTTGTAAGTGTAGGTAGCCTTGTCAAAGTTTCCTGTCCTTCTGTGCTCCAAAACAGCCTTCCCCTCAGCTTTTCCTTTTGGCTTCCCCAGTATTCAGTCTAGCCCTGAAGAAATACATTATTTAGACCTCTGCTAATGTTTTTTTTTTTGAGACTAGAGGGAATAAACAGCCATGGGAAGAGCATATGGAATGTCTAAATAGTTTTTTACTTTGTGTCTTGTGGCAAGTGGCTCACAGGGCATCCAGATTGTGTACAAGCATTTTCCACCTTACAGCTCTTTTGTTCTTTGTATGGGTACTGGGAGGATTTTCCTTACTTGTGGGTATGGTGTCTTGCAGGGCAACTGCACCTCCTGTGATGGCCGGAATGACGCAAAGGATTATGCCCACATCCGCTCAGCTATGAAGATTCTCATGTTCTCAGATTCTGAGCACTGGGACATCAGCAAGCTGCTGGCTGTGATCCTGCACCTGGGGAACGTAGAGTTCGAAGGTAAACTCAGCATTTCCTCAGACTCCATGGTGAAGGCCTAAAGGTGCTGCCTCTTCCATCTGTACAGACTGGGTTGGGCTCCTCTGGGTGGGCCGAGTTGGAAGGGCAGGCAGAGAAAGCACCATGAAATTCTGATCTGTGACTCCACTGGCTAGTGTTTTGAAAAACATCATCTTATTATTATTTTGTCATGCCATCAGGTTTCCATGGTTATAAATAGGCCCTTATTACACAAACTGAAACAAGAGATAATATAATGCAACGTTACAATTGCTGATTGTTGTGCTATGCAAGCCAGAGGACACAGGAGCAGCTGAGTGATGCTCACTCTGGAGATGACAGCAGTCGTTTTTCTGGCTGGGTTTGGTGAACACTCACCTGCAGAAATGCACTTCTGGTACGGCACAGGCACAGTCTGAGACACCCACAAGTGGGATGCCAGAAGCTCTCACATTTCAGGAAAGGACTTCTCCCTTTGTGATACAGAGGGCCCAAGCTGGAATCTTTGAAGGAATGCTGGCTGCTAAAATGAGGGATTTCCCTCATTCCCTTTCATTGTCTAAATTTCCCACACGCCAGACACACGGAAAAAAATATTTTCGGAAACACATTTTCTGAAGTCAGACAGCACTTGCCTAGATCCGCAATAGCTACTATTTAAAATGAATAACCTTTGCAGATTTACTGCTATTTTTAGCATGATGTTCTGGAGTTGCAAGAGCCACGTACATCCCAGGGTCCCTGGGTGAAATCAGGACCCTCCTTAGCAAAATCATCAAACCCAGGAGTTTCAAAAGAAGACTTAATGCCTTGCCACATTCCTAGTGCCACAGGGCTGGAGAAATATGAAATAACAGCACTGAAATGATATGTAAATGTAGCAGAAATGATCCACCCTGAGACTGACTGTTTCCTCATTGTAGCGGCTGTGTACGACAACTTGGACTGCTCTGATGTGATGGACTCACCACACTTTTCAATCGCAACCAAATTGCTTGAGGTAATGAACTCTTGTTTTCTCCTACTAGTTCTCTCCTTGCTCCCTGAGCACACTGACAAAGCACGTCTCTCTGGAGTGCCTATGTATGGATACACATATAATGGGCATGTCCCCTTCTTCCTGCTGACACTCAAGTGGTGCTGTTGCAGATGTCCCTCTAAGCTAGGAGATCTTTAACTGGGACAGCAGGCCTCCAGTGGATGATTCTGGACAGGCAGTTTGTCACAGCCCTCTTCCTGAGATAGACTTTGCCAGATCTCCTTTATCCACCTGGAATGACCATATTGCCATGACTGTTCCTCCAGGTGGACTCCAGTGAACTCCAGAGCAGTCTCACAAACCTCTCCATCATTGTCCGAGGAGAAAGCGTGTCCAGGCCTCTGAACGTAGTTCAAGCTGCAGACGGGAGGGATGCCTTTGTGAAGGTACTGGTGCTCACATCTTCTCTGCTTAAAGATTGGGGATGCTTTCAAAGCTGTCTGTCTTACTGATTGAGGAGCCTTATAGGGCAAACATTCACCCAGAGGGCTCCTGTCCCTCATAGGTTTCAGGCACAGTTTGACAGCATTGCAGCAGCACAAGAGCAAGCAGTAAGCTATGTCCAAAGACTGTAATGATGGGCTCTACTTCCTCTTTAATTTTGTTTTCTCAGGGCATATATGGGAGGATTTTCCTGTGGATAGTGAACAAGATCAACTCAGCCATTTTCAACCCAACTTCTCAGAAGTCTAAAGACAGACGTCAGTCCATTGGGCTGTTGGACATTTTTGGGTTTGAAAACTTCAGCAACAACAGGTAAGAGACTCTAGATTAAATTCCACTGGGAAGCTGAAAAGCAGCTGATGGAAAGGGAAAGAATGAAAAGACAGACAGACACATGCTCTTTCATTATCATCCTGATTCTCAGAAAAGCAGTGAAATTTTCATCATTGAAGCTCCTCAATGATGATCATGCAGACATGCCATTTTTTCTTTGGTTTCTGCCTCATCCTGCAACCTTCATTTTGTTGCATCCACTGCACATGTCTATTCCAAAACCTCAGGAATTTTCTCAGAGGAGATGACTATGAAGCTGCTATGATCAGGCAGCCACTATGTATGGACGTAATATGTCCCATGTCTCTGTACCAACCTTTCTTGTTCCATAGCATTTTTACCATGTCTGTTGGGATACATTTTGCATATAGTACAAAGGAGGCCATGTTGTGTTTCCCATTTCAGCTCAAACTTTCATCTTGCTCGGTGTTTTCCCATCCCTTTCTTGGGGCTGCTTCATTTCTCTACTCTTAAGGACAGGTCAGCAAAATACCTGGTCAGTATACCATTTCCCCAATGCTACATCTCCTACTGGTGGTTTCAGTCCCAAAGCACCATTTCTGGTTGCCCTTCTCTACGGGGGCAGTAATTCTCTCAGTTGTATGGTACCATATCATCAGCACTCCACAAACCATCAGCACATACTCTGCAGTCTTTTCCAATCCATTGCAATTGATGCATCTTGCTTGCTTACAAGAAGATAATATTCCTCACTGACTTTTGGAACCTGGCCTAGGATCCGTTCAGCCTATTTTCTATCTTTTGTGTTCTCTCTTATTATTTTCTGCTCTTCCCAAAGGCTGCAATCCCCACGGGGCCTTGCTGTGGTGAGCACTCCACAGACACACATAGGTAGTGAAAGTCAGGTTAGCGTTAAGGAGTAACTAACAGAAGAAGAGCTAGTGCCAGTGCAAGTAAAAACACATTACACACTGATACAGTCAAGCTATTTTCACAGCTATATGTTTCTGTTTATCTCTAGAGTTTCTTGAAACACACACAAGATGTGTTCCTTGCTTACTCAGCAACACTCAATGAGTTGGCTCACTTCTGCTTATCTTTATCATAGCAGAAGATCCATCCCTTATATTGCTAAGATTGACAACATGCAGTAGTGGTGATCACTAGCACTGTGGAATATACCAGCAGTATATCTGTATATATATACATTAGAGCAGTGCAGCTCTGGCCAAGGATGACCATGGGTTCCCATCTTGTTTCCCCCTAGCTTTGAGCAGCTCTGCATTAACATTGCCAATGAGCACCTTCAGCAGTTCTTTGTGAACCATGTCTTCAAGATGGAGCAAGAGGAATACCTTGCAGAGCACATTGCCTGGAATAACATCAACTTCACTGATAACCGCCAGACGCTGGAAGTCATTGCACTCAAGCCTATGAATATCATCTCCCTCATTGATGAAGAGAGCAAGTTCCCAAAGGTAAATTTCTGCTTTCACCTGTAACGCCTGGCTTTGCACACAGGTCACAGGTAATGCTTGGCTTTAGACACAGAAAAGAGCAAAGGTGGCTTTCAGATACAGAATGAGAGGCAATGTCTTCTCCCCACAGAGGTTCCTTTTAAATTAGCTCACTACAGAAAAGCTTTGCTCTCTGCTGGAGTGTGCTCTTCCTGGTACCTCACAGTTGAAATTCTTATAGCTGTTCCAGACAGAGAAGGAAGAAGTCCAGATCATTTTACAAGGGCTTCTTAGGAAATCTTTGAATTCACTTATTGTTTGAGTATTGTTCTGCTGTTGGCCTAGGCTGCAGCTTGCTCTTTCTTCTCCTGGATGACAGACCTAGTTGACCAATGTCCCCATTGTGAGGAACTCTTGTTCTGCAAAAGCCAGGCATCTCAAACAGAACAGCAGAGATGAAGTAGGATCTGATCTCAGGCATCCCTGCAGAGCATTTTCATAGTCTCCAGAGCACAGTGAGGCTAAGCAGGAGAGCTAGTACAGCAATCAGATGGCAATGTGGGCTTGTCCAGAAAAGCAAGCTCCTGCCTCAGCTCATTTGTAGTCCTCAGGTAACAATTTGAGAGGGTCGTGTACAGGCAGACTGTTTCCCCTTTCTTCCCTAAGAAGAGGGCAGTCCCCACTGTATGTCCTGCATTCAGGACAAGAAAGCATCTCCTCTACGATTCCTGGAGCCCATGATTTCTCAGATAACACAGCACACTGCCCCTAGTACAAGCCATCGTGCAGATGGCTTACGTGCACCACAAGGGAATGAGATTGTGATGAAGAGAAGCACCAACTGAATGCAGGTGAGGGGCTCTGCTTGAGAGCTCCAAAGATTTGGGAAATTCTCAGCACACCTGGTGATGTTAGTAATATTATGAGGGCCTGTGTACAGCCCTAAAATACCAGGCCTTATGCTCTGGTGGTATGTTCTGTTCTGATGGGTCTTTGTAAAAGGAAAGATACTGCTGGCACTACTTTCCTCCAGATTTACTACACAACTAAGGAGCAGAATTTGAGATTTTGTTATCTCTGAGCACCACTTTTATTTGTTCACTGAGCGCAGGCCAGTGCTGGGGGGGAATCTGCTTAACTGTCCTTTTTTGCCTGTATTTGTTTCTAGGGCACAGAAGCCACCATGCTCGTCAAAATCAATTCCCTCCATGGCAAAAGTAACGTCTACATCCCACCTAAGAGTGTCCATGACACCAAGTTTGGCATCAACCACTTTGCTGGGGTTGTCTTTTATGAATCAAAAGGTGAGCCTATCTCTGCTGGATATTGAGAGAGAAGAGAAGGGCATGACCTGCCCTGCATGTGTCTGACCAGGGTAGTGTTGATCTGAAGTCAGATCAGGAGGTCAGGAGGATTACTTTAAACTAATTTGCAAGTTACTGTAAATGAAGTGGATTTTAGCTAGACAAGAGAGGTGCTAGAGCTGGCAGGCTGTGGAGATGACAAGCTCATTTTGTTTCCACCATATAGATTTCCTGGAGAAAAATCGGGACACACTGAGTGCTAACGTAATGCAAGTGATTCATTCTTCCAAAAACAAATTCCTGAGGGAGATTTTCCAGGTGGAAACAACCGCACCTGGCCTGGGACGTGGGACCATCCGGCACCTTCAAGCTGACCAGGCCTACAAGGTTGGCTTACTGGGACTGGGTTGCAGAAACAACTCATTTCTCCTCCCTTCCATAAGGCTCTGGCTGTTCTTGACCTCCTCTTTCTTTTGCACTGTCTCTGCAAACCCCCGTCCCTTTTGTTCAACTCATTTCTGCAAAGGAGTCTGCAGGAAAGGTCAGGGCCTGGTATTCATGCTGTAAACAAGTGTCATGTCCATCCTGTCTCCCAGGACTGCATCCCTGGCCAACTGGGAGGCCATGCCTGCAGGCTGTCACTGAAGCATGAGTTGTGCTACCTCCCCACATGTTGTCATCAGCTGGATGGGTTTCCTTTGTGTCTGACTGGGCATCTGTACTGCATGCACATGGATAGGTGTAAATTAATAGGAGGAAACTGTAGTTCAAAAGGCTCATTGGAATGGAACAAGGCACTAGCCAGAAACACCCTCTCCAAAGCCAGTTCCTGTCCAGAAGCCCTCAGCTAAACTGCTGTTGTACTGCACAGGTAGCCAGTCTGCTGGGACCATAACACCAAGGGGTCTCACTGGGCAACTGGCAGGAGGGTCCTGGCCTTTTCTTCCTTGCAGAGGGCTGACAGGCTAGCGCGAAGGAGCAAATAGCTGTGCTGTCACAGAAAGATACTGTCTCCTGCTCCCAGTGACACCTGTAGACACAGTCTCACTGCCCTTGCATATTGCTGCAACTTTAGCTCTCCCTCCTGGCCCAGAAGCTTTGTGACAAAGTTCATGATGGCTAATTATCACAGAATCATCTGTGGTGTATGGAGCCTTGCCCTGTGACGAGTGAAAAGGAGATTGTAAAGTGCAGTGGACTGGAAACAGCGTGGGGCAAAGTTCAAGTTCTCTGCCCTGCTGCAACTTTCACATACCTTGATTTCTGAGCATTTAACTATGCACTGTCATCATCATGTGAAGATACTTTTGCTTTTAATGTTTAGATCTTTGAGTTTTCCTGTCAAGGTACAGAACAAACAGTCAGTTTGCTATCTTACCTGTTATCTGTCTGTTCTCCTGGCAGCATTTTCTGATCCTGTCCTTTCTTCCTCAGTCTTTTTCCCAATATGGCTTTCTGCTGTCCAGAACATCTGGCCACGGACAGGTAAACATCCTGGGGAAGAAGAATGTCAGAAGTGGTACAAGCAGCATCAGAGAACTGGCTTAGCATCTCTTAAATGCTATGAACACCTTCAGATGAAATATCAGGTCTATCCACATTGCTCTAGTGCTCTAATGGTTTTTGTCCCTATAAATAATGTCATGTTATTGAAAGAAAAAAAAACTTCCCTTACATTTTGAAAGTACAGCAGCATGTCAAGAAAGAAGACAGGAAAAGTGGACTACTGCCCACTTCAAAATGCACGGAATTTAGCTGAAATACCCCTATTAACTTCAAATATGTTGGGCCACTGTTGGGAAGCCTAAAAAGTAGGCTACAGAAAAGAATAGTGAATAAAGTGCCAAAAGAAACTTTGCTGTCCTGAGGTCTCAGGGTTGCTCTCCTGGCTCACCAGGGGAAAAAAGTCACCACTATCCCAACAACAAATTAAGCTTTAGCAATGTTATAAGATCTTGAAGGCATGACTTGTGTGGTCACCCCACTGATTTAATGGTACGGCAGAAAGATCTCTAAGATCTTTCTTAAAAGCAAATTGCTTTTAACTCTTATGCTCTTAGGCAGCTTAAACATGTATATGCTGTTATCATATCTACTTCAAACAGATAGCCCAAAGATGCATCAGAGCTGCTATGAGACACTTCTAGGAACTGTTTTCCAAAGGCACGAGTGTTTGGTCACTGGAGGGCAGCATTGCCCTGTAGCTAAAGCAGAAGGTGGCAAATTGAGTGTCAGAAAGGGCACTTTAAACATAAGAACCAGCTGAATGAGGTAAAGACCATGAAAGTGAGGGGAGACACTGGACTTTAAATTATTTACTTGGTAAAAACTAAAACAACAACAACAAAAAAAACCCCCAACCAACCAAACAAGACCAGAAAACCCAGAGCCCACCAAACCCCCGCAATCAACCAAAGTAGCTGTAATTATTAGCTCCATGCCTGTATATAAAAGGCCAGTAGAGTCCTTTTATTGCTTGGAATCTGCACAGTTGTCACCGTAACTTAATGTGTTTTTAAGAAGTACTAGGAGGGAGAAGCTTAGGGCTATTGTGATGATCTCTGTAAGAAATACACAGGTGGAACAGAGAAGCTGGGGAAATCAGGAGCTAACTGCAGCCAAGCCTGATCTCTCTGGCGTTACACTATTGCAACCGGGAGCTAATTTCAACCCAGGAACGGTGAGACATAAGGCACTTTATATGCAGCCATAACTAGAGCAGCTCTTACCTTACCCTCCACAACAAGTTTGCCTTTTCACTACTTACTGTAGTATTAATGAGCAAGGCGACCAGTCACGCTAATCACTAAGGAATGAGCTGTTCGGGATCTTTAGAATTCCTAGTTAGCTATGAGAAGGCAGGAAAATGCCAGGCCTGGAGGTTATTATTGCTTTGGGAGTAGCTGTTTTTCACCAAGCTTTCAGGCACACGCCCATGAATAATAGCTTGGCTCCCAGGCCCTATGCTAACCACAGCTTCAGTGGGAAGAGACAGGTCTATGTGGGCTCCTGTGGGTGGAATTTGTTCTACCACAGCCGCCCCCACTGCTAGAACTTAGTGCCCAAGTAGGTGACAAAGCTTAGTGGGCTTTCCTCACACGAATAACCCAAAATTAATAAGATACAGATGGCAGATTTAGCTCCTGTGTAGGTAAATAATTATTTTTTCTGACAGTCGTGTGATACTGTTACATAGCACAAAAATACAAAGATTTATTAATTGGCACTCTGATTGTGAATGATATAGCAGTCAGCATGTGCTTGCTCTTCCCAGGGCTTGGATACCACCAAACGGCTCTCTACTCTGGGAGGACAGTTCAGGCAATCCCTGGAAAAACTAATGAAAATCCTCGCGCAGTGCCAGCCTTACTTCATCCGCTGCATCAAACCAAATGACTACAAGAAACCACTGGTAATGCTTTAACAATATGAGGTCTTGTCTTCACTAAACTTTCTAATGAGAAAAAGCTGTCAGTTGCTGTGCAGCATTTTATGTCTATACTTTAGCCAAGAAGAGCTGGAGTGCAGGCTATCACTAGAATAAAAAGGGTGGTTGGATATAGCATTGTTAATTTACAAAGACATCTCTAAAAACATTATAGAGTAATAGATGGCAAAAAAGCACATAGGTTTATTCCTGAGAGGGGTTGTAAAAGCCTTTCCTGTAAAGATAAAGACAAAACTGGAGAGTTTCTAGCCCCTCAATAAGGGAATAAACAAAAAAAACCATTAGGATCCAACAATGATCATACTATGAAGTAGCCTGAGAGAGAAAAGGAGAGCTGTTGGTGTTTGGGAGGGGTGATGTGGCTAAATTTGACACTACAAGAGAAGAGGGGGGGAGTTTGTCATTAAGAGGTTCAGGAGATCACGAGCCAGTTCTGCATTGAAACCTTGTATGGTGTTTGTCAAGTGACTTAATAATTTTTAACGTAGTGCATGGGGCATATTGAGCCTATTTTTAACCTGCATTGCAAGAAACTAGCAGCACTCGTGCTGTTTTGTGTGGCTATTCCCAAAGGGCCTAAGTTGCTACTGCAGTTATTCACACCTGGAAATTATATGAACAATTTATTGTTCATCTGAAATTGCAGTACTAGAGTTGAAAACGGTTGCTAAAGCCAGACTGAAGTTAATAGACTGTTTCCACTGCTGGTAAACACAAATTTGAAGACTTTTTGGGGTGACTTATTTATGACTGTAAGGAATTAATTTAGGGCAATGAAGAAATAAGAAATGCAATTAAAAAAAGCATAGGAGGCCCTTTTGCAGGTGCCTGAGGTTGGAGGTTAATAGATCTGTTCTGAGGAATGCTGCATGTATAGCTTATTTCAGTGCTAAGTCTCCTTCTTGTCTGCTTTCCCCTTCAGTTGTTCGACCGGGAGCTGTGTATCAAACAGCTGCGATATTCAGGGATGATGGAGACCATTCAGATCAGGAAAGCTGGCTACCCAATTCGCTACAAATTTGAGGAGTTCTTACAGAGATACAGAGTTCTCCTGCCGTGGTCTCTTCGAGAACAGGTGTGTTAGCACAAACTCAGCCTATAGCAAATCTCATATTTCCTTATGAGGCTTTAGTCTTTCCCACAGTAGGAAGTTCTTGGGTTATTGCTGGCACAGCTGAGAGCGCTGTCATCACAGTAACGAATATTTACATACTCATCTGGACCTGAGCTGAAACAGTAGAGGTGCTTTTAGGTCCACCTACCCTTGACCTGCGCCACACAGACATCCCAGGCAGGGTCACGTGCCCACTGCCCTCAGATGTCTCTTCTCCATAATCACACACTTCTGAGGTCTCTAACATCCTCCTTATACTTCAACTCTGGAATGTTTGGCCATGCAGTCATGTTCCTCCTTTTCTTGACCATTTGAGCTGAACCACTTTCATTCACTATACTGTCAGCCCAGAGGTCTGTAAGACATCATCTATTCTTTGCCCTTTGAGATGCAGGGCAATAGATCCTTACATAGTACAGCTGCTGTGTTTCACAACCAAGCCCTAACATGACGATGCTTTTGCACATCAGCTGAAGAATGATGCTCGACAGAGCTGTATCAGCATCTCCGAAGCAGTGCTGGGCAAGGATGAAAGCTGGCAAGTTGGAAAGACCAAGATTTTCCTTAAAGTAAGTAAAAAGGGCAGCTTATTGTCTCTTCTCCTAAAAAACTGGGTGCTTCACAGTATAGCTTGACCTGCTTGTGCGAGAGTGGTGACCCAGAAGAACTGGGTTCTCTTATAAACTCTCTTGTCAATGTGAGGCTGGGTGTTTGTTCCTGAAATCCAAGTAATTTAATGGACACAGCTGGGTGTTGAAGAGGCTGATCCTGTTCCTCTGCTCCAGTGTTGCAGCTAAAACAACACAGTGCAATGTACTTGTCTCTGCCCAAGCCTTGACTGTAAAAAAACTGTGGATACAGCACACTATTGCAGGGACCTCCTTGTCTGTAGTATTGCCGCAGGTAAAAACAGTCTTACAGCAGGCAGATTGTTTGCTTCTTTATGGCTACAGCCAGCTACGGTGTGGTCCAATGGTGTGAACTCTTCCTACTGCAGCTCCACAAATGCATTTTAATCCCACTACATCATGCTGATTTGGGGCCTCTTTCAGACCATGCGTCCAGTTTTCAGAACATGTGGGAGTGTCTGCTCAGCTGACATATCCACACTCTCTTTTAACAGGATCATCACGATACAGTATTGGAGCTGCAACGCCAAACTATACTCACAGATAAGGTTCTTCTCATCCAGAAGGTGATGAGAGGACTGAAGGACAGGTCAGTGGTCTTACAGAACAGAATTTCCTTTGGTTTGAAGCAGTAATCTTTGTGGTGCAATTTAGCATGCTGTGAAGAATTTTTCAGTATGAAATGCTTCAATCCACACCTTCCACTAGCCCTAATTTCAGCCCTTGTCATTTAACAGCGCACAGTGCATCTATGCAGATTTTACAGAAAGATTTGTTCTGGCTCAGTTTCTTTGTTTTCATGATGCTTTTCAAAATGCAGGGCTGTGGCATATGCAGGGTATTCCTGGCTTCCAGCCTGTACTGATTCCTAGACAGCAGATAAGGCTAAGATCAGAGTGTAGACATCCCATAAAAGGAAAAAAAAAGAAACCACTACCTTATTCTTTACTATTCTCATAAGAAGCAGCAGAAATAACCTACTCTTTGTCACCTCACCTGTCTGTCTGCTTAGGAAGCAGTTTCTGAAGCAGAGGAAGTCTGCTGTAGCCATTCAGTCAGCCTGGCGAGGCTACTGCTGCCGGAAGGATTTCAGAATGGTAAGATAGAGTTGTATATAAATACATACATATAATTTTACACATATACATATATTTCTCTGTGTGTTTATATACTATGCCCTGCCAGACTGAGCGGAGTATTAGGAATGAAAATACTCACAACTGAAGGGAGGAGAAGCAAGATGGCAGGGTGTAAAGAAGGGTGTGAAGTCCAAGGAGGGCTCTGCTCTCCGGACAAGCCTCTCCAGGCTTGCTGAACCTGTGACATTCTGTTTTCTGGTGAAATAGTAAAACAACTAACCTCTATCAGGCCTGGCTCTGGCGCCCTGATGTATGAATGATCCCATACTTCTTCTCGTCAGGAGTCCAAGGCTAGTGTTTGTGCATCATCACCATGCTATGAGCAAAGTGTTGCCACAACTGTTACAGGAAAACTGGGAATCTGTAAAAAAATTACCAGAAAAATCATTATATCAATCTTGCACTATTAAAAATATTGGATGATCTTCTATATATGGTAGGTTATCTGGGTGAGGAAAGCTACACCATATTGGGAGCGCTCACATACTGTGTATTAGTGTGGCAGGAATTATTATTAATATATCCCATACATCCCATTTGCAAGGGGCAGGAGGAAAAACTGCCATTTCCAGTCAGAAGCATTTTCTGTTCTACATCAGTGATGCAATTCCTGCCTGGAGAGCCAGGCTTTGTCCGTGCACTCTGCCCCATCCTCTGCTGCTTCTCTTAGGATTGTCATATCCATCTCTCCAAGGACGTCCCCTTTTTTTTTTTCATTCACTTAATTTCTGTTCTCTTCATTCCCTTGCTGTAATCCCAGGCTATCACTGTCACTTCCTGGAGCCACTCTCTAGAACAGGTCCCCAAAGAAATTATATATAATCTAGTTTTAAAAGCCCTTTACTGGCAGAAAATTACAGAATCTTCTAGGTTGGAAGGGACCTTCAAGATCATCTTGTCCAACCAT
>JAOXJM010000052.1:29124370-29187875 GCA_026413425.1 Tringa solitaria | reverse complement strand
CAACCTGTCTTTTGAACACTTCCAGGGATGGTGCCTCAACCACCTCCCTGGGCAGAAAAATAAAGCATAAAGGGCAGTATCACATTAGTCCCTTCCAGTGTCTTTAGCCACTTTCTGAATTTTGTTAACTTCTGCTCATCCCAGTTTACTCCCAGTCACAATGATTTTGAACCATAATCACTTCTTTTTTCTCTGCCTCCTATAGGTTATGCTGGGTTTCGGACGCCTGCAGGCCCTCTACCGGAGCCGGCAGCTTGCTAAACAGTATGGAACAACCCGGGCTCATATCATCAGGCTTCAAGCCATGTGCCGTGGTTACCTAATGCGTCAAAAGATAGAAGAACAGAAGAAAGCTGTATGTGTTATACAGGCGTATGCAAGGGGCATGTTTGCTCGCCGAACCTACCAGAGGATGAAGAAGGAGGTAGGCTCACAGACACTCTATGAACATGTTGTTTTTGTGAAGTTCTGATAAAAATTTAATGACCAGCTGAGTGTTGGCATAGCGTGGCACTGGATGTGAATATTTATTTGGGGATATTTTATTTTGAGCTCTTGTCAAGTATGAAAGCAGAGTTTTGAGCAGACGATCTTGTTTACATTTGCTTTCTGTGTTCATTATCCAGATCAAAACTTCACTGGCAGAGCTGAAATGTTTTTGACAGAAGGGAGGAGAAAAGATGAGATGTGCATGTGTTTTAGTCGCTCCTGCAAGGGAAGGTCAATTTCTACAGCAAGGCCTGATAATGTCACTTAGGGATCCATTCCAAAGGGAATCCTCATGCAGTGTGTCTTGGTATACGCTGCCAGAGAAGATCCTGTAGTTACTACCTCAGAAGTCCGTAGCACATGGGAGGCCTTTCTATGATTTCCTTTCTGTATCAATGCTGTACAAACAGGATGAAGCCAGTTTGCAGATTTCTGCCTGTGGCCTTTTCCCTAAAATGCCAAGTCTAGAACATAGCCCCTGGTGGGATAAAGTCCTGGTGTGAACAGCTTTGTTCATGGCAGAAGGAGCCAGCTCAGCAGTTGTGGAAACAGTCACAGAATAGTCTTGTTGTCCACAGAACAAGTACAAGCTGGAAGCCAGGAATATCCGCTTGGAAGAAGAGAAACGTCTCATGCTAGTCCTTGGACCAGCGAAAGCAAGGGAAGAAGCTATGAGATTAGAAAAGGTAGGTATGTTGGCAGAGGAACACCGAATGCTGTGTTCCTTGGCTAACAAGATGGCTTGCCCAGCTCACACCTGCGGACTTGCTCAAAGGTCTGAGCACTGCTATATTCTAATAAAAAGCGGACATAGTTGTAAACCTATTTGTAACAATGCTTTAGAAACGAGACAAGGCCCATTCCTGTTTGCAGCATGAGCTGGCACTTTAGCCAAACATGCACAATGCTATTACAGGCCCTGGAGACAAAACATTTTTAAATTTTAAATAGTGTGTGGGTTTCTGCTGTTAGGAATTCTGTGTTTTCCCTGTATTAGCTCTTGTTGATAAAGTAATTAAAAAATTGTACATCCTTAGCAGTAGGTCAACAGTCTCTAAGGACAGCTGTAAGAACAAGGCCCTGCTGTTGATGTGCTAGGTCTTTGTGACAGCTTAAGACAAGCAACATTTGACTTTACATTCCAACCCTGCAGTAGCAGAGCTGGACCTCATTGTCATAACACCTTTGTAGTGGTGTTTCATCCTCACACCCATTCATTCTACCAGACTGATGTTCCATTCACTCCTAAAGAGCTTCTATTGTTTAAAGGAACACCTTGCTTCTCTGGAGAGAGAGGAGGCAGAAGAAAGACAAAGGAGGAATGCTCTTGCCAATAAACCAACAAATCATGATGTTCTCAGCGATCAAGAAATGGTGGACAAAATTTTTGGGTTTTTACCTTCCATGATCGGAGGCCAAGAAGGACAGGCTCCTCTAGGTTTTGAGGTACAGAGCTACAGACTGGTAATGGGTCGTTTTCATTTGACTTTGTTGGAATTCCATCAGTGGTCAACTGTGTTTAATGAACTTCTGTACAGTGAAAGTGTCACCCAAATCATCCAGACAGTCTCTTTGGGATTTGCTTTCAGAGGTCAGTTCCCAAAAGTTTTTGGTCACATGCAGTTTGGGGACTATTTGTCTTCAAAAGCTACTGCATATTTGTTTCTTTGGCCCAGTAGACCCTCACCAAATAATGCCCCTTTCTGCATTTTGGCACCAACCACATGTTCTGCTGACAGTGCTCCCAGTAATTTTCCAGCTGAAACAAGCTGGAAATTCATGACCCATGTTATCACATGTTCTTAAAAGCAAAATTTGAGGTATACTGGTCCTGAGAGCTGTGGAGGATGGAATCATGTAAGGAGAGGTAGGCAGCATAGAATGGTCTTGCTTAGTGCAGGATGTGAGCAATGAGATAGCACCTGGATTTTTGAACAGCAATGTTCTTGCTGAAGACCAAAGAAGGAAGGTTATATGGAGTCAATGCACCTCAGAAGGACAAGCTGAGCCCAAATGACCTGTTGGTAGCAGCAGAAAATGGCTTTAGGGTTAGCTGGAAAGCCAAATTCTGGAGGACCTATGGCCAAGAGGAAAAAAAAAAGAACATAA
This sequence comes from Tringa solitaria, assembly GCA_026413425.1. Taxonomy (NCBI): domain Eukaryota; kingdom Metazoa; phylum Chordata; class Aves; order Charadriiformes; family Scolopacidae; genus Tringa; species Tringa solitaria. The sequence goes on along the minus strand of JAOXJM010000052.1, from coordinate 29,185,277 downwards.
AACAAAAATATTAGAATATGGGGAAAAAAAATATGCTTCTTCCTCATGTTCTGCACAGGACTTGGAAACAAAGCCTAGCAAGCTGGACGAGGTGGACCTGGACATGGTTCCCATGAGTGTGGAGCTAGAAGAGGAAGCAGATGGCTTGGAAGAGTATACCTTCCCAAAGTTTGCAGCTACTTATTTCCAGGGATCATCTACACATACACATATTCGGAAACATCTGCGGCACCCACTACTCTACCATGATGACAAGGATAATATCCTGGTATTTTGCTCCTTGTTGTTGAACTTGCTCCCTCCACAGCCCATTCTACAGCTCCCCTCATCCTTAGGTCCCCCCGCCTCTGGCACAGTCCTTGGAACCAGAGACTTTAGAGCCAAGCAGATAGTCCTAAGCGCTTCTATGAAAGTAGTAGTTCCCATCAGCATTTTTTGGCACTTTACACAGATACCTGCCCAACCCAATATCTCTAGTCACCTTTAGTCTGCCTAAAGAGGAAACTCTCAGATTTGTTTTGACTTCTCCAGGTAGTCTTTGGAGGCAAAAACGAACCGGAGAGAAGCAGCATCAGAGCTCACCCACCTCTCTGCTCTTGTTAGGGTTGCTGGTCTGTAAAGACAGAAGGGGGAGGCCCAGGCCTCCAGCTTTCCTGCTGAACCATAAGGATGTTGAGGAGGGGAGTTATTCTTGACACTAAGCAGCTTTGCAGAATGGAGGATCCCATGCTGCAAAAACTTCACTATTACTTGGCTTTTTAGTTCTGGGCATGAGGGCTCCTGGAACAGATTTTTATCTGTCCAGGTGGGTGAATGCCAAGTGCAGTTCAGCCAAGGTTTTCCACCTCACCCTAGACACAGCACACCTGCAAGGTGCCAGAAAGGGGAACGGTGAGGGCTCAGCAATCACAGAGCAAATCTGACATTCCCACTAGAGCTGCACCCTCTTTCTTTAACATGAGAGTGTTGTGAATGCTGCTCTCATGTTGTTTGACATGAAAGTAAACTCCTGGTGTAAGTGGTGGGAGGAAATGGGAATTTTAACAATTTCTACTGGGTGAAGGAAGAAAATGCTCTGATCTAAACGGGCAGAAGTGGCATGAGGCCATTGGTTCTCTTGGCCGTGTCTGACTCTGCTTTCTGCCACTACAGGCTTCTCTAGTTGTGTGGGTTATCATCCTGAGGTTCATGGGGGACCTGCCAGAGCCAGCAATGTTTGCCAAGAATGCCACCAGCAAGAGCGGCTCTGTGATGACACAGATATATGACACACTTGGCAGGAAAAACCAGGTCCAATTCAGGAACGACAGCCCAAATATGGTGAGAGGCTATGTTTCTATTTTCACCTGCTTTCCTTGGTTTCTGTGCTGTTGTACCAAGAGTGAGAAAAGCAAAAGAACCCCTTTCATGCTACTGTAATTGAAATGCCAGAAGTGCAAAAGGGCCTCTGTCAGTCCTGGAAGGACACTGCAGCTCCTCTGGCAGGAGGGAACTAAACAAAAACATCTCCATTTGAGCATCTTCCGTCCTTATGAAACATTCTTCCTGTGCCTTAAACTAATTTTCTATAATGGTAATGTGTGTTGTAGAGAGAAAGCAGAAGGGATAACAAGATTTCAAAGGGGATCTCTTCCCTGAAGCTGAAACGGTCATCCAAGTTGACAGGGAAGGTAAGAGATGGAAATAAATCACTTCCCTTAAGTCTTCTTACCGGGAAACCTGTCTTAACCTTCTGACAGATGTTATGTGACAGCAACCTCCCAGCTGAGAACTTGTACCCCTGCCAAGCCAGCGCAGCCCTGCATGTGCACTGTTCTTCTTCTGAAACTGTCCCCATGAGCACTGCTGTCATTCATTCTCTGGCAGGTTAGGTCCATCCCTTTCTGCTGGAGAGTGATTCCTGAACACAGGGAACAATGTATTAGTGAGAATTGTTGGCATTGTGGAGCAGTTTGCCCAAAGCCCTGAGCAGACTGAGACCCACACCATGTGCTTAGGGCTGTACAGGACAGTACAAGAAAGTTCTCCTCACCAGTAATAGTGCTGTAACTCTGCATTTTATGACTTAGCTTGAGAGGGAAGGGGGGAAATACAGCCTATTCTTAAGTGCTCCCACAATGAGCAGGAAGGGTTTTAGCAAGAAAGAGAGAGAACGAATGTCTCATTTCTGGGAGAGCTTCCTGGTGAGAAAGGAGGTTTCTAGAGCACTCTAGGGTTCTGCTTGGCTTCTTTCAGGTGGCAGACCAGCTGAGAAGTGGAGAAGAGGCTTTCCAAGAGGACAGCTCTATCTCCGAGAGACCTATGTCCAACCTAGAAAAAGTGCACTTTATTATTGGCAATGCAATTCTGCGTCCTGCCATCAGGTAGGAAATTTGTACCTCCTTTCTAGAACCAGGCACCCATCATATCAAGGAAACCCAGCATCCCCTTTCCACAGTCCTGGAGCATTTTCCAAATGCTGGAAACATCTCACATTTCTCTCTGGGGATTCCTAACTGAAAGCCCAAGATAGCCACATAAAACTGAAACCACAGAAAACTGTAGGCCACACAGCTCTTCGGAGGATGGTTCACCTTTATCAGAGGGGACAGAAAATGGCTCCCTTACTGCCTTTTCTGGTGTCTTCATGCTGTAGTTTAGGTCATCTGCCTCCATGCATAGCTTTTTGAATACATCACAGATATGCAGTGGGGCAGAGCTCAGGCCTGTAACTCAATAACACCTGTAGGTGGAATGCAGTATGAGGGAGAATAAAGACTCAGAAGAGTAAGAAATATGGAGTTAACGTACACTAGGTGTATGAGAAGTGTTCATAACCTCAGTTTCCCAATGGCTGAGCCCTCAAGCAACGTCCCCAAATCAGAGACGCTTGAAGGTGTGTGTGGACCTTAGGACTGGACCTTAGGCCACGCATGGTGTGAGGCATGACAAGCATGTGTCATGCCACATCAAGCATGACAGAATGTGGTTGGTTCTGACCTGACACCATGAATTCTCTCCTCCATTTTAGCCCATTTTAGCTTATGCAACACTTTTCTGTAACAAAGCCCATAGACACAGGCCCTGCCTTGACCTCAGTCATGGACTGCATTCTTCTCCACAGAGTTGCTTTTTTTCAGTCAAGATGCGCCCTGAAGTAGATGCTCTGCTGGCAAAACTTGCCTTCCATCAATGTATCATAACAGCTACAGGCTACGTATCTACTCTCTCAGTCTGTGTTTCATCACATATCTTATCTGGGAACAAAAACCTCATCCACCTTCTGTCCTCCCACAACAGACTTGCCAAATGTGTGTTCTAAGAGTCCAGAAAATTTAAAATTGTTTTTAAACAACAGTTTTGTTTGTATGCAATTTTTTGCATCTGTTTCCCCCATGTCCTTGTTGCAGCCAACTTGCCTTTTCAGAGGCTCACGCTGAAGCACCCTTTCCTCCATTCCTGTTCAAAGACTCACTCCAGGTTTACTAAAAATATACAAGTAAGCAGGGTGTCCCCCTATCCTTATCCCAAAATCCACATATGAGCAGACAGACAAGAGCCATAAGATGTAAGCCACACACTATAGAGAGCTTAGAGCAAGTTTGACACGTGGAGGGACAGCAATGCCATTTCACAGCTGGATGACCCAGCGGTTGTTAGCCCTGCACAGTCCCCCTGCTTGTCACAGGAGGCAATCCAGCATGGGAATTGCATTTGAACTGCTCAAGTAACAAGGGGTGGCAAAGGGTGCTAGGTATACTTTGAGCGTTTTCCTGCCAAAGCTAATGACACAGTTATTTCCCGGGGTACATTACAGGTGGTATCCTTGCTAATGTGGTTAAACCTAGCTCAGATCTACTTCATCATGCTGCAGTCGTGCCAAGCTTGCAGTGGAAACATAGCCAAAGACACTTCAGCCAGTGAATCATTGTCTGTTGCTTTCACATGTTCTGTTACAGAGATGAGATTTATTGCCAGATTTGCAAACAACTCACTGAAAACAGCAACAGGAGCAGCTACGCCCGAGGCTGGATCCTTCTGTCACTTTGCCTTGGCTGCTTTCCTCCCTCAGACACATTTGTTAAGGTACACTACTAACCTTTCCAACAGCAGCTTGAATGCCTTAGCTGGTCTGGTTTCTTGTGTATTTTGATGTTTTGATACAGATAGTCTGTTTGGCTGCCATAGCAGCTGGTGCTGTGATTTTAGCAGAAACTATCTCATCTCATCTGCTTATCTGGGAATTTAAATAAACGATTGCTCTACTCACATTTAATTATTTTTCATTACATGTCATACAAGTTGGATTCTGTTGTTGATCACAACCCTCATTTTAGATCTGTAATCTGCAAAGAATCTGTCAAATTTTAACCTCTCCAGTTCTGCCTTTCCAACATTTAAAAGGTGTTTCCAGTTACAATCCTAATAATTAAATATACTCAGGAGGTCAGTATAAAATCATCCCCCATATTTTACCAGTTCTACATTTCCAAGCCCTACAAAATCCGATAGAGATTTGGGCTTTTTCATCATTCATTAATTCCCAAGTTTAAATAGTTGATAAATCCAATTCACCACAGGAAAATAAAACCAGCAACCTGTGACTGTAACTTGACGTCAGCCTTGCTCCTAGATCTCAGAGGCGAACAGAATCCATAGATATGCCTGAATCTTCAGCCTTACTTTATTGATGCCCTACCTCAAGTGATTAATCATAAATGCTGCTAAATGGACACTCCTTGGAACAAACCAGACACAAGCCATAGACATATTTTGACACTAGTCCAAAGACTGTGAACCATGCAGAACATGAAAGACACTACCATACCGTATCTCTAGGAATATTCTTAATCATTAAAATAACCAGGTGACTGACCCATGCTTGCACTAAATAAATTATGCAAATACAAGCCCGTGCTTACACCATGTCAATCAAGATATCAGAGCCATACAAACTCCAAAGGCTCAGGTTATCCAATCCTTCTCTTCCAATGTCCAATCCTAATCATGGACTTCAACTATTGATATTGCCAGGGAATTTAGTAGAACTAAAAATAACCAATCATCATGAGTCCTCAGCTGCTCTTCCCAGCACTTTTGTTCATACAGAATGTAACAAGGCTTCAGGCTGTTCAACTGGAAACACTAACCCTTGCTCTAACCTAATCATAAGAATAAAGTCTCCACTAATATTTATCGCATAGTTAAACACAGTCTTCCTCTTTAGACTAAAAGCTCTGCAGAATTAGGGAAAACTTGGTGTGTCCAACCTCCTTTTCCAAAAGAGTAATTCCAACCCTAACCTTTCATACTTTCTGGTGAACCGTAAACTAACTGATAACTCTAATCTAGTATGTCAGCTGCAGAAGGTTTCTAATGTTTTATGAAGATTAATGTTTCCTAACTCTTTCTTGTGCTCTTTGCATGTAGTACCTGTTGAATTTCATCCACCACGGCCCCCCAGGCTATGGACCATATTGTGCTGAACGTTTGAGACGTACCTATGTCAACGGAGCACGAACTGAACCTCCGAGCTGGCTGGAACTTCAGGTAGCAACTCCCTTCTTGCTCAATTATATTGATCTGTGCCATTTTATGCTGGATTGCATTTACTAACCTGTACTAACAGATCTTCCTAAATCCAATAACAGAAATCAATTGCACAAGGGGATTGAAGACTTGCTGCCTTGGTCTGTGCAACTTCTTAAATACACCTCTTCTGGCTATTCAGTTAACCTAAATCCAGTGGAGGACCTAAGTTAAAAGTTGCAACACACAATTAACAGGGAGATACTTCCATCCACTCAGGAGCCATGGGCCAGAACCACCTCTCCTGAGGGAAGCTCTTACCATCAAAGAACTGAGCAGGGCTTATGCTTTTAAAATGGAGGGAGGAACTATGTATGATAGGGCTATATTGGCCTCCCCCTTCCTTTAAATGTCACCCTCATAATCAGAAGTCACACACAGGCCCCTCCCCACATACCCTCTTCAAGTGAAGACCTCAGTTCATTTCCTTCCTAAATCTGAGTGACCCAATTGCCTAACACACAGCGCTCCTTGCTGCAGGCTATCTTTCCATGGATGCATTTAAGGCTGTACCCAAAAGTCATTAGGCCAGATAAGGCTTACGAAAAGTCTATTAAGCCACACTGTTATGTGATAATAAGTTCCCTGGAGCTGCAGGGAGGAGAGAACTTGGGTCCAGTGCTGCTCCAGGGATGTAATTTATATTTAAGGCTCGCCATACATTGAAGAAACTGTGTGGGCATTGGAGATTCACTTAAAGATTGTTGACTAGGATGTACAGTGTGTGGAGCTCTTCAATCTAAATGCCTTCTTCATTCTTTGCAGAAAAGTAAGGTTTGCCCATAATTTGTTTCTCTCATTTTACTCTAACTTACAGGCAACAAAGCAGAAGAAACCAATTATGTTTAATGTCACCCTGATGAATGGCCAAAGCATCACCATCCCAGCAGACTCTGCTTCCATTGCCAAAGAGATCTGTCAGTTCATAGCAGATAAAACCAAACTGAAGGATGTGTTCGGTTTTTCGCTCTACATTGCTGTGTTTGATAAGGTAAGGTGTAGAAAGACAGATTGAAAGCTCCCTTCTCTTTCTGTGGAGTTGCTTCTCTCCACCCAGTCTTGCTGAGGATTCCTCCTGACAAACCAGAGCTGCTTTGTCTCATCTTCCAACTTATTTTTCCAAATACCATCACATTGCATAAAAATACACACATTTACAAATACATTTACATTAGTTTAACTCGCACATGCATCTGATTACTTTTTCAAGGTTTTTTTGCTGTCAGGAGACTAGGAGCTTTGGGTTTGTCGTCCTTCACTCAGATCCAAAGCAGGCATGCCGGTGTCCCTTTGTTCTAGGTGTGGTCACTGGGCGGGGGACGAGATCATGTCCTGGATGCCATCTCTCAGTGTGAGCAGCTCGTGAAGGAGCGGGGCACACACGAACGCAATGCGCCCTGGCGACTCTACTTCCGGAAGGAAATCTTCACCCCCTGGCACAACTCCCAGGAGGATCCTGTCAGCACCGATCTCATTTACCACCAAATCATTCGCGGCATCCGCTTTGGAGAGTACCGTTGCGAGAAGGTGGGTCTCCTTATTCATTCTCCCTAAAGAGACAAAACTATATTAACATTTACCACATTAAAAAGCAGGAAGATGAAGGAAGTTTCTAGTGTCTATGAACAACCCTTCCCTTCTTAAATACCCTGGAGGAATTTAAAAAATGTGTGGACATGGGGCTTAGGGACGTAGTTTAGAGGCGGACTTGGTAGTGCTAGGTTAATGGTTGGACTCCATGATCTTAAGGGTCTTTTCCAACCTAAACAATTCTATGATTCTTAATGGACACTTCCTGTCCAGGTGATTGTGCCAGCTGTCACGCTGGCAGCTGTAATTAATGCTGTTTCTTTCCTGCAACTTTCCGTTCCTGTGGCAGCTGGAGGCATGTCCAAAGGGACAATTTAGATCCTTTTAAAATATCTTTGCTAATTATCTCTTTGATGCTATAATTGTGTGAAGTTCATCACTCCTTATGCTGGATGACTGTCAAGAGTTATCCTGATAAAAACAGAGAAAACCCCATACCTAAACTGGCTTCAAGGCTGAATGAGACTAGCTGAACTTTGCAATATTTTACTAGGCCTCTTTGAATGGATTAATTGTTTCAGGAGGAGGACTTGGTGGAGATAGGTGCAAAATATTGTTACATCCAGTTTGGAGATTCCATCCACAATGAACTTATGCAGAAGGTGCTCCATGACTGTATCCCAGTGAAACAGCTGAAGTCCAAGCCCCTGGAAAAGTGGGTGAGCCTTATAACCTACGCACACGCCAAGGTAAGAGGTTTGTCTGGCACTGCTGAGTAACCACTCTAAGGCACCAGCTTCTGCTTCTTTCACCATTTTATTTTATGAATAGTCTGTTGAGGGAAGAAGGAAAAACATCTCAGTTTGTATATCCCAAATAGTTAATGAAGACTGGTAGAGCAAAGAACCTTTCCACTCACTCTGCCATATAGCGCCCAACAGGAGAGAAGAACAAAAAAGTATATTTAAATCTCTGAATAAAGTATCTTGTAAGGCTCTCTATCTTACATCTGACAATTGAGTCAGGATGGGCATGGGATGGAATGATCTGGATGGGTTAACTGAATTATTTCCATGGCACCTAAAGTGTGTTAGACTGTGAACAGATCAATCAGTGGGGATTTGAGGGAAATTTGGGATCTACATGCTTGTGGGCAGCCTCAGCAGCATGAGGCTTGGGCTTCTGGAGGCTCCTTCTGATTTGACTTTCTCCACACACCCTTGACAGCAGTGACAGCAGAGAGCTGTCAGGAACCTCTGGGATCAGGCCTGCTCTTTGTTGTCTGCAGATCAGGCAAACCAGATTTTACTGAGAAAACCTTGGATGTCTTTTTATATTGCAGGCCCCATACACACAGGACCGTCTCTCCCGTCAGACTGTGAAGGAACAGCTTGTAGATTTTGCTCGCTTTCAGTGGCCTTTGCTTTTTTCCCGATTCTTTGAAGTCACTAAGTTTTCAGGTAATGCCTGGAGCCTGGGAGTAGAGGACAGACATAAGAGCAATAGAGGAGGACTTGTATAGCATCGATAAGGAGATTTTTCTGCATTTTCAGGTCCCAGTTTGCCCAAGAACCACTTTATCGTTGCTGTAAACTGGAAAGGTATCTGCTTCTTGGATGAATCAGAAAAGAGGCTCCTTGAGCTGACCTTCCCAGAGATAACTGGCATCCACACCAACAGGTGAGTGCCCCAGAAAGACAAGATCTGAAGAAGGCATCTTTGACTATATTCAGAAAAGGTCTTCCCTATAGGAGGGATGTGTACTTTCTCTGCCATCCCTCTAGGTGATCCTGCTCAGTCAGAAGGGGGTAAGGAAGCACAGACATGCATCAAGACAAGAATGGCCAAAATAACTAACATAGATAAGCCATTGGCTGTTATGTATACTTCTCAGGTGTGATGGACATGAACAGAATAACTGAGGGAAAGAGGGTAACCACTGGCTTGCTCAGGGCACACATCCGTGCATTAGATCACTTCGAGAATAAGGTCTTACATACATAAAAGACTGTGAGGACTGTCAATAATTTCATTAGTTGCTCAGTTACTCCAAAAGAGGGGTGTTCTTTTGTCTATAATGAAGCACTTTTGTACAAAACATGGTAGAGTACAGAGAAAACCTGAATCACTTCAGTCCTTCACACCTACCAACTCATGAGAAAGCAAATTGAGAACTACCAATACTCGCTGTAAGGGAGTTGTCTGCAAGGAGGTGTAGATGCCTTGGCTGTGGTTGCAGGTGGGTCTGTAATTTTTTCAGATGTTCTGATAACAAACTGTCAAATAATACCTAGGGCAGTGAAGTCATTTGGACAGAGTTGCACTCTCATCACACTTCGTGCTGAGGAGTTTGTCCTGACATCTGTAAACAGCGTTGTCATTGCTGAACTGGTGGTCATGTTCCTGGAAGGCCTGAAGAAGAGATCACGATTTGCTGTGGCAATGCATGAGAAAAAATCTCAAGGTAAGTCCCATAACTTTACTGCAGGGTAGGAAAGAAATCTTGAAAGAAACCTCAGCACCTGTTTGAAAAAGCTCAAAGGGAAGTGGAAGAACTTCAGCAAGAGACCCTTTGCTCCAGGAGGAATGCATAGTGGTCAGCACAGCAATACAGAGCATATGGCAGCATGATTCAATGTCTTTGCATACGAATTACCCTTCTTCTCCCTTCTACTTCTTTGCATATATTATTTAGATATTACAGGGTCCAACAACTCAGCCTGCTTATAGTAGAAAGTTGGAGCTGGGCTCCCTAGAAATACTTCCCAGAAAAGTTTCACAGATGTGGTAAACTGAAAGTTTCTCTGGCATATAGTTGGCTGGAACAGACAAGAGGGTATTAGAATGTAAACATTAACTTTGCCTACTTATAACTAGTGAGTTTCTTTGCTTTGCTGCCAGCTCTAGACACAAATTCAGCATTCATTTGAATCAGAGTTCTTCCATTGCTCTCAGTGGATCAAAATCAGGCTGGCAGAGGAGATTTAAGTAATTTCTGTGAAGTGTTGCCAGATGATTAGCTATATTTATACAAATCACTTTCTGTTGCTAATTGAATGCAAGCCTTCAAAATACAATTCCCCTCTCTTTCACAGTGCAATCCCTTTGCATTTTTTTGACTGTCAAGACTGAACAATACGGCCTTATTCTGTTTTCCAGAAGACCCTGCTATCCTGTCCTTCAAGAAAGGAGACTTGCTAATCTTGACCAAAGACAAAAGCCTGGATGCAAACTCTGACTGGATCTATGCCCAGAATGAAAGGACAGGCAAAACAGGGAATGTATTTTTGGAAGACATCTACATCATCCCTTCTCTCACAAAACCCTCTAGTCAAGTGCTGGTAAGAAAAGCTGAGCACTCTTGTTGAAGAGACTGGAAGATAAATGATAATAACAGTGTTAAATATGATTGAACTTATAACTGAAAGTTAATTGTTCCTCCAAAGTCAGACAAGTGCTCCCATTGAAGCAGAGCATTTCATTCTGTCCTGTCTGAAAACAAAACTAAACCCAGCCCAAACTGTAAGAAGACTGCAGTTGCACAAAAGCAATGACTTTGAAAATAACAGTCCATTCATCATCAGGGATTTCAGTACCTGGGATTGATAGCAATTAATGGAAATGGGTATGCAGTTGAATTTTCCTGCATTCACACGGGGCTTGATTCGTGAACAGACATTAGGTCTCAAGGGAAACTCTGAAGTGCAGCAGGTTGCTTTAAAAGAATATAGTCTTCAAGGAAATCCACACAAGATTTCCCATTGATCACTGCTAACAATTTTGTCTTCAGTTTTGGAGACTGAGTATATTGGATGCTATGCTGACAAGTAAAAAGCTGAAGAACACACCAGTAATTAGCAGGTTCACTTTCAACTGTGATAATCACACACGTTTTGATGGCCCCTACTGTTGGGTCTATGGAAATTGCTTTGTTTTGTCTCTTACTCCCAAGTCTTTCTTGATTCTCTGAAAGATGCTGCTTAAGGGACAGAAAGTCTCCTGCAGCACAGAGCACTCAAGCTTAGTATACACCATCTGCATGTCTATGCTGAGTAACTCCTGACAATATGTGCAGAGACCTGTGTCCATGTGACATCTCTATATGACTGTGTCATTTCAGACTCTGCTGCTGATGTCTCCAGATCAGAGGAGGACAGCTTCACAGAACTCCTACGTGGACGAACCTGATGAAGAGGATCTCAAAGTGAAGCCCTACACCCTGGAGGAGTTCTCCTATGAACACTTCAGGTGAAGCTCTCTGTGTAGTGTGCCTTTGGGAAAGTTCTTGATCTGCAGTAATCCTTAAAGCCTAGGATGTAATGGCATCTCCCATTTTGGATTGGATTTCTTCTCTTTGTTCCCTGTAATTCAGTGTGTCTTTGGATGTGCAGAGATTCTGGCACATGGCCTACTTGTATCTTTTGGCTGCAGAAATGCAAAGGGAAGGGTAGAGAAACCCCAGGTGGACTTAGTTCTTTCCAGCAGGCCTTATTCTTACTTCTCACCCCTTCATCAGAACTTACCAGCTAGTGAGGATACATAACATCTCAGGCCTCAAAGAGTAAGGGAAAAATTAGTCTTCTAGAATTTCTCTCCTTTTCGCAAGCCTTCTCCCTTCTGGATCTACAACAAACTATGTTTTCCTGTTCTTGTTGACCTGCATAATCAAAGGAGATATGCAATCACTGCCTTGGGAAAGAACATGCCTAGAGATAAGTCTTTGTAATCATGACCTCCTCTGTTTATAGCAGTATCGATCCAGCAATTTTGTATTGTCTGTACTTGCCTTCATTCAGGACTCCTGAGAAGGAATCCATCAGCAAAGCTGTTCTCCAGAAATCCCGCGGGCGCAGTCAGCTGTGGGCACACTCTAAAGAGCCTTTGAAACAGCCCTTGCTGAAGACAGCGTGCACAGACCCTGAGCTTCGGGACTTGGCTTGCCAGGCCTTCATCGATATCCTTTCACTCTTCTCTTTGGGATCTGAGAACACTCCAGGGAAAGAAGAGCTAGCTACCTCCACTAAACTCACCTTCATTGAGATAATATCGCATTCACGTTACAGGGGATACTTACAGCAAGGTGGGGAGTATCAACTCTGCACGACTTAGCATCATTTCCCTTGTCTACAGAGGAAAAGTTCCTATTCCCTCCCAATGCTCCATAACTCCTGATGACTTACTTAACTGAGAATGTGGCTTTAAGAGTGAGTGAGGTTTTAGGGACTGTGGCTTTAGGAAGTGAGTGAGGAGTGAATGGGAACTGCATTCCCAGAGCAAGCAGCTAATACAGTACAAATCACAGCCAAGCAGTGACTGCTGCATAGGGAAAGGGGAATATGTTCCAGACCCTCCTCCCAGTATTTGCCACCTAGATACCAACAGAGTCACTAACGTGTTAGGGTTCAGGTGAGACTTCCCATTTACCTTCAAAAATTGGCCTGCTTTTGTCCTTAACAGCACATTCACCCATCATGAAATTCATGGGGGACTATCCCTCAAAACATACACACTCCTCTGTGGAAGTCACTGACCAGATCTTTGTGGCAGCTATCCAGGAGGAGGTCCTGCGGGATGAGATTTACTGTCAGATCATGAAGCAACTTACGGAGAACAGAAACAGGTACTCACCTGGGTGCAAACACCCAGCTTCTGCAGAACCAGGTAGTCTGCAGAGAAAATAGGGCACTACATAGAGTTTTTGAATGCTTTCAGTGACTGCACTGCCAGGCCTCTATTTATTTTGAGTTTCCCAATGACAGCACATAGTTCACACTAGATCTTTTACCTCCAGGGACTACTTTGGAGTAGTTATAGTAATTATGTTACACACCTGGCTTGCAGAACAGATGGGTTGCACAGGCCTGGCTCATGCATTAGTCGCTGAAACAGGCTGGTGCTTTGCTTCCCCATCTATAAAATGATAATTTGACCTATTTCCAGGGGAACTGAATTGCAAAAAGCAGCTTAAAATAATACTAATTATTAACAAAATGGTTTGCTTCTAGCTGCAGTGTGTCACTGCAAAAGTTAGAGAAGGAGCTTCTATTTGTTTATTTTCTCTCCTACTGTTCCACAGATATTAAACTTCGTGGAACTTTTACCATGTTTGTAACTATTAAACAGTAAATTTCCTTGAATGCAGTAGATCTTACAGGCTATTTAATGCATAGTCTGTAACCATGGTGCCGGTGCCATGCCTGAGGTACTCTTACCAATTTAGTCCAGTGGGTCATTCACTGTTTTGAGAGGGATCACTGATGTGGAAAAAACAATGCTTGAAAGGTGGCTATTTCCATAGATTTTTCATTAGAACAGCCAGAGCAACAAATCTTTCATCTTTCCCAGGCTACTGCCCTGTGGACCATGTCACACTCTCACAGACACAAACACCACTGATCTATAGAGTATAAATGGGATTAAAGTACTGTGTCTTCGTCTGCAAAATTAGAAAAGTAAATGGGACTAAAGAAGCCAGGACCTCGTTATTCAGCAGAATCTGGTGCCCATTCAGAGACAGACCTGCTGGTTTTGCCGACCAAACCCAGACCATTTAGTGTTTCAGAGCAAGCCCTGGGACACAGTTGAAGTGTGTCCTGCTCCTGGCTTTGAAAGTAGAATGAATGACCACCTCCTGGCCACAGAACCTTTCTTACTGGTGAGGGTGAGATGCCAGAAGAGTTTCAACTGGCAGATTTTACAGGTCCATAGGCTGGGTGAACTGGTTTTCTGCATGAAAATTGTACAGACTTGGTCTGGAGTTTTTAAGAACGGTAACTAACTCATGACACGATGTCATCTGCCTGCTTATTTTTCAGAGCAGGAGCACGCTTAAGGGAAAGTCAATTTTTTTTTTTTTGCTCTGAGCAAAGCAGGCTAGCACTGAGTGCAGGCGAATACAAGCAGCTGATAAAGCACAATCCAAAGAAATGTGAGCTTGGACAGCAAATTGACAGTGGCTTTCCTTGAGGATGGCACCTGGGTCACTGCTGCCAAGATGACTGTTAAACTGGAGCTTATACTTATTCATGAGATTTGCAACTGTCATGAATATTTATCAGCCAGGATTTAGCATTGTCTTCACACACAGGCTGTGGTCGTTGCACAGAAAACGGCTGCCGGATCCTGTGTGAAAGCTCTGTTGATTTGCAGTTCTCTGCTGAATGGCACAACATACCGTGAAGGGAGTGTGTTTCTCTCCCCTGTAGCTGGTGTGTGGTCAAACGAAGGGTTGTACGTGGCTGTAGCAGTTGCTTTGTGTTCACAGGTATAGCGTGACCAAGGGTTGGCAGCTCCTTTGGCTCTGCACTGGCCTGTTCCCACCCAGCAAATCACTGCTGAAACATGCCCAGAAATTCATGGAGACACGTCAGAAAGAGAAACTGGCCCTAGAGTGCAGTCGGCGGATTCAGACAGTGATGAGGTAAACAATCTGGCAGGGAGCCAGCCCAAAGCATTCAAAAATCATGAATCAGGTGGCAAAAAATCATATAAGCTACTTTCCTTCCTCCTTTACTTTTTTTTTTTTGGTAAATGATCATTATTTTTAATTCTCTCATGGACTTGAAACCACTAGGAGAGGCCTGTATCACAGTTTCACTTTTTTTTCCCCCCTCAGAGTTAGCAACATTTTTAAATGTTCAGCATCACACATAACTACTTGAATCCCAGAGCTGAGTATTTCAAACATGCTTAAGGGCCTGCAGCTTGAAATGAAATCCTGAGATGTCTTTGATGAGGTCCTGACCTTGCTTTCCTTTGGTGAGGCAGCATGTCCTTATCCCCCTTACGTGTGCCTGAGGATTAGTCTTGAGTTTGTTGAATCTCAGTAGCACAAAGCTGCACGTGTGCCACTAAAAATACTAGGTGGTACTCATAGCGGGGTGGCACTACTGAAGTCCCTGACATCTGCAGGGTGCTGAGATGCTTCTTCATCAAAAAAACCAACAGAGCCAAAGCAGATCCATGCTAGGAGAAGATCAACACAATCAATTCCTATTCATTGAAGAAACCTAAATAAGCAAAGCCCTGACACTTAGATGGCTGCTCACACTAGGGCTCTTCTCAGTCCTCTAGGCATTACTCCTATCCTGGTGAAGGTTGAAGCAACAGGGCCTCCAGCCAACAATGCTCCTCAGGCTTCTGAATGACTTGTTGTCATTGACTGACATTGACTGAATGTTCTTGTAATGAACTTGACAAGACCAGAGATAGTGGAAGGGCTACCTGGTTTTCAGGAAGGATCAGTTGAACTGTAGGGGGAAGGTTTCCCTAGATTCCTCCAGGCACTGGAATTAGCCAGCTTGACACTCTGGGAACACAGTGCTTTGGCATGAAGGTTAACCCCAGCCTTCTTCCTTTTGATAGCACTGTGAGTTACCACCTGCCTGCCACAGACCTCTTCAGTGCAGCAGCTGCCCAACGATTTATCCCTCCAGCTCCTCCATCATCCCTCCTCTCTTAAGCTGGGCTCTGCACTTGGTCTGTGAGCCCTGTGGGCCAGGCTCGAGGGGAATGCTGACACAGTGACCATCCCCATTGCAGGGCATGTTTTGGCACTGCTGGAAAAATGTAACTGCACATGGTACTCACCTTTGAAGTGCCTGAAAAACGCCTGGCAAGGAATGCTATCCATTGTTTTTTTCTATGGAGAAGACTGAAAAATCCCTGCCTCCCTATATCATGCGCTATTCATGCTCTATGCCCTGTTGAGCTCTACAGAGCTTCTTTAGAGTGGGGAAACAGGAAGGGGAAAGCAGAACAAGCTGTTTGGGAGGAGAATTCTATCTGCTAAACTGCCCCAGATCTGGAGCCTGGGGGATGGGAAGAACAACAAAGACAAAAGTTGTTTTCTAAGAGCATTTATTTGCCTAAGATTAAGCTTGCACCTGCTTAGGATAGGATGGAAAGAATAGAATAGAATAGAATAGAATAGAATAGAATAGAATAGAATAGAATAGAATAATTTCTGTTGGAAGGGACCTACAACCATCATCTAGTCCAACTTCTCCCTGCATGTAACCTGCTCTCTTTGGAAAGGGGAGAGCAGGCAGCTCAAAGAACTGATGTACAATATGTGCCATGGAAGCCAACTGAGCCTTTGGGTACATTTTTTCCTCCATAAACAGCTTTACAGCTTCATCCCCAGACTCCTGGCCAGGGAACCACTGAGCACCCTGATGGGTGTCAAGCAGATCTTGCATTGGAAATGAGTTCCTAGCTGAGGCTGCAAGGAGAAGATGGCCCTGTGCCTACAGCCAAGCTGCTGCACTCCCATGGTCTCCTACGGCCTCCCTCTGCTGCAAGTCCAGGAGTAGAAGACTGAGTAGGGCAGGTCCACACTCCTTACAGTGCCTGCACCGTACCACAGCGCATCCTGTTCAGCTTGGTTACAGTCAGGTTTTCCTTCTCCAAATGGAACTGCTACTTCATTTAATAGAAAAAAAAAATTAGTTTTCAAATCTACACAACTAAAGCTGGATGGCAGGCTCTCTTCCTGAGAGACTGGACCAGTGTCAGAGAGGAGTTTGGCCCATAAATTACGGTGTACAAAATCTCCAAACAGCCTGCTCTGTGCCACTGAAGTCAGGAAAACACCAGCCCCGGAAGGTAATGCGTTATATTTGTCCTTACTCTAACTGTAACAAGATTTTTGCGTGACTCAGACTTCAGGGCCAGTTCCTTTGCTTTAAAAGGCTGCTCTGCCCTGAGGTACAATTTCAAAGAACTGGGATTGTACAGCTTCCGTACCTCTTGAGTCAGTGGTTATATGCCAGCTCTTATACAAAATGTAATGCTTCTAGGGGCCCTCCAAACTTGTCTCCTGAGCTGTAACTAATTTTCTATCTGAATTCATATTTTTTTGCTGATACATTTTATTTAGTTCTTGTATTTCTCCTTGTGGCTACTGTCTTCACGCTTCAATAACAGTAAGGAAAAATGTTGCTGAATATATAGAAGGGGTAATGGTACTGGCTGGGAAGGTGCCTTAACCATGCAACCTCCTTCCAGAGTAGAACAGGCTTTTAATATATATGCTAATAAACCCCTCAGTTTCTTGCTGTTAATTACACTGAGTTTGCATTGGAGTGAAGGTACATTGGAGCCCACCCCATCATGTAGCACTAACATTTTGGATGGATTCTGCTGTTTGGGTGGAACACTGTCATTCAACTCCTCAAAAATTAAACATCCAGCACTGATCTCTTATGATGGTGGTGGCATTTTCCAGGAGCGGCTCCAGGAAGTGGGCACCTCATCCTGTAGAGGTTGAGGCCATCTTACAGAACAACACAAAGATCTCGCACAAGATTTGCTTCCCCAATGAAACAGAACAGGTAAGAACCTACTTGTTTTCCCAGCCGTGATGTGTTCACGCAGGAACATGTTTCAAGACATTCAGTGTCCTCATTTCTTCCTCTCCTCCATGTAACAAGAGCCTTGTTATCTCATAGACATTCAATGTGGGAACGAACACCAAAATCCGGACTCTGTGTCAGAAAATTGCTTCCAAATTGCAGCTGAGCTCCTGGGAAGGTTTCAGCCTCTTTGTGAAGATTGCAGACAAGGTAATTGTTCTCAATTATGGCAGAGTAGCCAGACTCCCCCATCCCTCTCTTATTTATCAGACCACGTAAACCACGTATGAAGCCAAGCAACAGAGCAAGTCATTACTGCTTCTGTCTTACTGAGGGGACGCAACCTAGACTCAAAATTTTAGTACCTGACAATTATTTTGAGTATCTTGAAGGGGCTGGATGGAGATGCAGTGTCTATCGGTCTACCAGTACATAGGGTAGTACTAAAAGCAGAGAAGACACAGGCTTTCTTGCTGCTGCTGGGACAGTAGCAAATTGCATGTTGCGTATTGCTGGATTCAGCCCTGTTCCACTTAGGCTTTGCCCAGGAGATGTGCTGCACATAGACAGTACCCACCAGTATTAGGGAGAGCAGGGGCTGATCAGCACCAGTTGACTGCTCCCTAGTTTCCCAGAGGCTGTCCTTGCCCGAGCTGAAGCTTAGGCTGGCTGCCTCGCTGAGAGGTGCCTTCTCTCTGGAACTGTGATGAAGGCAAAAGCAGCACCAAGTCCAAGCACAGAGAGTTTCTAATGTGCTGCATTCCTGTAAAGAAGAACCAGGTACATACCAATATTTTACAAAGATGAGATGGCTAAGAATAAGGTAGGCATCTTCAGCTTGACTTCAATAAACAAATTGGAAAGAAAAAAGTAACAGAAGATGCAATAAAAATCCCCATATGAAATGTAAATAATTTAAAGCCTTCCTCCTCCTATTTCTCGACTTCCTTCCCCTTGCCTGTCTGTCTTGCTGCAATTGTGCTCTCTCACTGTAGACAGGAAAGAAAATTCAGCCTGATACTTGGTTATGTTGGCACAGGCAGTGTTTTATACAATCAGCTAATCCCTCCTTTCCCCCCTTCATTGCTTGACCTCTTCTAGGTGATCAGTCAGAATGAAGCAGACTACTTCTTTGACTCACTAAAGCAGGTGACAGACTGGAACAGGAAGAACAAACCAGGCAAAGATGGTAAGGAGAACGCCAGCATGACAAGAAGCTGCATGAGATGCTCTGTTGAACATGGGAATCAGCAAATTTATCCAGTAGGATTTACTCCATCTTGGGAAGTGTGTGGCAAAGCCTTATTATATCATTTTTGTTTCTACATACACGGTTACTGCCTGCACCAGCAGAAAGGTCCAGGGACCTGATGCAGCCAAGCACTGGCTGTGAGAGGAGCTCTGAGAATCACAGCATAAAGATGTGGGTGCACTAAATCACAATTCATTTCTGTAAACACAGCCATCAGGGAACGTACCTGCATTGGAACTCAGGTGTGCTGCACATCGGCAGGCAGCTGTCACGAGCACCAAGAAATAACAAACAGTTGTATTGCAGGCGTCCTCAGCTTCTTCCTCCATCACTGAAGAGCCTGCATCTTAGAGCACTGCATGATCAGTGTTCAGGAACTGACAACTAATCGCTTTCCTGGTCATCTAAAATGGCCTTTTGTGCCTTTTTGTTAGTACTTTTGTTTGTTACTATTAAATCCAGAATTAAATTTCTGAAGAAACTCACAAGCCATTTAAAAACTGCAGACCTCTACAGTGATATAGAGAATACTAACAAGATGTTGTGTCCTTAGGGGCTACCATGTCTGTCGCCTACGAGGTGTACTTCATGAGAAAGCTGTGGCTGAATGTAACTCCTGGGAAGGATCTGAAGGCTGATGTCATTTTTCATTACCACCAGGTAACCAGCTCCCTTAAAGCTTAAATATAATGGCAGGCGATGTGATCCAAGAAATAGTCCTGAGAAAGTACACCTGATGAAGTTTTACCATCTCCCTGCGTTATAGAGCCTCCAGAGGAGTGCCTCTGATTTATTTCTTACATATTTATTTCTCACAGTGTTCACACCTTAACTATTATTGCTTATGACAGGAGCACAGCTCTCTTATCTAATTGTTCCCTGGAGGTGCTCATCTTGCTCCGTAATTGTATGGAGAATCATAGGATGGTTTGGGTTGGAAAACAGAACCTCCAGAAGGAGTCAAAAGTTCTTGAGATGTCCTTGGACTATGTTTAGCAAGACTCACATCCTGATATCACAGATTGAGAATGCATAAGTCAGTGTTTGCTTCAGCCCGTTCTGTCTGGATTCAGAGCTGGTCTCTTCCAGGAGTTGCCGAAGTACCTCAGAGGTTACCACAAGTGTTCCAAGGATGAAGCTGTCCAGCTGGCAGGGCTGATATACAAAGTGCGCTTCAACAATGACCGCACACAGCTGGCAACCATCCCCAAAATCTTGAAGGAGCTGGTGCCAGACAATCTGCTCCGAGCAATCTCGACAGATGAGTGGAAGAAGGTAAGAACATTGCCTTTCATTAATTATGCTACTTCCACAGAGCTTTCCGAGAGAAGAAAGACATCGAGCCACACTATTTTTTTTGTCTTTGAAAACTCTATGAAAGGTTGCTGTTGGATGTTGTTGTTGAGCCTCTTACAATCCAGATTTTGCATCCTCTCTACCAAACCTCTGAAAGGTATCTGATATGCCTGGATGACTGATTTAAGATATGCATGTTTCTTGGAGATGCTAATCTATTTTCAGCTCCCAGAAGAAGAGCTAAGAGATAGAAAAGTCAGTGATGGAACTGGGGGTCTGAGGATCTTCTAGAGGAATAGAAAAATAAAGTGTGTTCTAAATATTTCCTAGTTTGGGCAGCAAATCAGTCACCTTGCACTGTGTGCACACTACTCATAGCAAAAGGCTCTTTTCTCCACCAAAAGGCAAGAAAGTTTTAGCAGGTACTTATCACTTAGTCCACTCAGGAAGACACAGGAAAAGAGGGAAAATACGGACAGAAAATTCCCCCTACTTGTCACAGCAGAAAATGTGATACATGTCTGTGGGTGTTGCACATCAGCTTTCTGAATTTTGTTTCATCCCATATTGCCCCTCTGCCCCGAAATCCATTCCCTTAGGTTCTGGACTTCTTTCACTCAACTCATTAGTAAGGAACACTGGGGAGGTTCTGGCTCAATGTTGTCCCACGGCATTGTAGGCTATTTTCATTTTCAGAGTCTTCCATTGCTGTGGGCACAAGCCTGACCTTGATGAGGGTCTGCTGCTGTCTTTAGTGCTAAAGCTGGACACTGAAAACCTGCCTGTCTCCAACTGAACAGGCTTGGTATCCTTTTTTCTCAATAGAGCATTATTGCAGCATACAGCAAACACGAAAGAAAAACTGTGGATGAGGCCAAGATTGCCTTCTTGAAAATGATACACCGGTGGCCAACATTTGGATCAGCCTTCTTTGAGGTGAAGGTAGGTTTAAAGGACTGTACAAATGGCTTTGGTACCCGACCAGCACTGGGGGATATGGACTGACTCCATGTAACTGAGAATAGGTTATAAAGTTGGTTTCCCATCACCTACTGAGGAAAATGCAGTTCCTTAAAAGCGGGGAGATGAGGTTTTTATCTCTTCTGAGCTATGCCTGTTACTTAATAGCTATGTTGTTGGTCCAGTTGTAACACTTAATATTACAACTGTGTGGTAGATGGGGTCTTTTAGATATTTAAGTGTCCTGTCATTGTTCTCCACTGCCAATGGAGAACTCTCAATGCAGCACTCTCTCAATGCTGCCAAATCTTGTATCTCTGGAGTCTCTTCCCTAAGAACAGAACTGTGTTAATTGTCTCATTCCGCAGTGGATACCTCCAGGAATCATTTCCCACTTGCTACCTTTAATTTCTCTTAAATTCTAGGCTCTTAACTGGTTTGCAACCAACCATTAAGCTAATTATGAGACAGCCTAGGAAATAATGGGCCTGATTCTGCTTTTACGTAGCAGTTGCTCAAGTAATCAATATATGGCCAAAAGGGTCATCCTTAGCAATAGTTACATAATATTGAACAGTTTTATGTTTCAGTGTTTATTTGATAAAGAGAACAAGCAGCACTGGACGCTGCTAAAGGTCACTATACACCTAATACGGATTATTTCTGCTTATCTTGCTCTGTTACTCGTTTATAGCAAACCTCGGAGCCAAATTTCCCAGAGATTGTGCTGATTGCAATCAACAAGCAAGGAGTCTCAGTGATACATCAGAAGACAAAGGTAAGAGTTGCTTCTCAAGAGCCTGTCTAAGGAAGGATTTCATTGACAGTGCTAACTTAGGGACAGCAACAGGACCTTCTCCTTGAAGGAGAGAGAGGATGGAGTCCCTCCATTTATTTTTTGTGTGGAACCAAATAAAATGTTATTGCCTCACATCACTTCTTTGCAGTTTCTGCACTGGAAAGGAAACAGTGTAGAGCATCTCCAAAAAAAGAAGTGGTAATCATGATGGACCTGGGCAAAGCGGTAAGATCAGGCAGACTGATGGACAGTCCACTAGAGAATTTGCTTCAGAAAAACGCTTTGCAGGAAATCCAAACTGCCTAAAAGATCAGGTTGAATGACAGGAGTTACCAGCTTTCTGTCCCAGATAACAGTCTGATCTCACCAAGTTCTCAGGCAAAAGCATTTACAAATGTGACTATTAGATTTCAATAAGAGAACAAATATCCTTCAAGTTTTAGATTACTGTAAATATAATGACAGTGTGCTAAGGCAAAAATCAACATATAATGAAAGGAAGTCTCATTAGAGTGATTAAGACTCACCTGCTTGGTGAAAATACAATATACCACTATTCTGGATGCAAGACCTACCTTGATCCACTGTGTTTATAAATGAAGTGGGAAAGAAAAAGATGAAAAAGCTCTCCAGGCTTTCTTACAAAACACCCTGTTTTCATTTGAGAAATGTTGCACAGTTCAGTTTGCTTCCCCTTACAGGATATTTTAACAGTCTACCCCTTCAACAAAATCTCCAATTGGAGCAGTGGGAGCACATACTTTCACATGACAATAGGGAACCTGGTACGAGGAAGCCGGATCTTATGTGAGACATCTCTGGTAAGAAGTTTTGTTATCTTATACACAACAAACTCCTAATTTTTCTCCATACATCCAGAATTGCTACAAAACAATGGTGCCAAAACAGATGTTAAACCCAGTGCATTCATTGCTAGGTCAATAAAATTGCAGTTTAGAACCAATTCAGTGCTATATAATGCCATGTGATGCAAAGAAGTAAGCCACAGAGACAAGGAAAAATAGTAATTTCCCAAATTCTTCCCATACATCAAAATTCTATCTATCTGAAGCATTAAGAAAAGACTGCACTTACCTACAAAACTACATAAGAGGCTTTTAGTCTTGCATGGTTTGATCCATCTATGCAGTAACACCACCCTTGTAAGATTTTACACTTGTCAGCAAGTGGTACCACTTTTTTAAGAATTGGTTTCAGATTGTCCACAGACTCAAACAAGCATCACTCTATTGACAGTTAAAAGCAAATTTCTAAAGATAACATAAAAACATTTAAGAGCTACCTTCTTTCACAGAAAAACTCGGATTCCTAAGTACAAGATGTCAATCTACAGAATGAATGAGAAGACGGTAGAGCTAGGCTCTGTAAAGTTTTGTAAATCTATGAAGGGAAGAGCAGAGGGAGGAATAGACAAATAATTATCAAAACAGTGATAGCTGTTGGAAGAGGAGGTGTCCAGGTGGGGAAGAACCTAAGAAGAAGATAAGACAGGAAGGAAATGATAGTTATTTTTGCTCCTGGAGCTGTTTGAAAGACTTAAGACCTTTTTCTTTTCTGACAGGGTTACAAAATGGATGACCTGTTAACATCCTACGTACACCTGCTAATGAATGCTGTAAACAAGCAGAAGAATCTCCCAGCTTGAGAGTGGAAATAGAACCTATGACCTGTATCTGTGCCAAATGACCCGTAATTTCATCTCCCAAAAGAAATGCCGTTAAAAAAGAAATATTAAACTTGATGATCAGTCTTCTGATCGCACACCAAATGAACTGTGTTGCTGAAATATTACCACAAGAGAAGCTCAAGTGAGCTTGTTTCAAATATCTGTAACACTTGTCTGTCTTAGTGGTATAAGAATTCCATTCAGACTTTGGATTTAGAGAAAGTTTAGCTGGATTTTAATGTAATATGGGGGGTGGTGATGGAGGTACCCTAATACGAAAGCCTCTTCTGATACTCTAAAATCTCCTCCATTCTTAAAGAGAGACACACTTTAACAGTTGTCTTCCTTTTGGAAAGAAAATGTCCCCTTGTTGTATGTGCTCTTACCAAATGCATAAACACCTTGAGTCTTTGGAAACAAAGGTAAAGTTATTCTTTTTCCTCCTACTGGAAATTCTAAGAGTGGAGAAATGCCCTTTAGTAGTAGGACAACTGGACACCTTGAAAGGTAAGATGATGGTTTTCATCCTTTTACGTTACATGCTGCAAATTACAGTAGACTGTGACAGCCAGTTACTGTCAGAATGTTAACTGTCATTCCTGTGTGCTGCTAAATTAGCAGGTGTTCCACTGGTTTCCCGTTGCCTTGGTTAAATGAAATAGTTTTCTTTCTTCCACATTTTATAATGCACTTAGAAACTAACAACTGCTTTCTACTATGCAGTTTCTAGCAAGGATAAATAAGCTCTGAAATGAGTCTGGATTTTGGGTCCATTGCTCCTATTTCAAGGTATAGATGTGCTATTCAGTGCAAATCAGAATTGAAGAACTCAGTCTAATAGACATCCATTGAAAGCGACTTTTCTGCTCTATAAAAATGTCCTCAGCTTGGAGTTATGCAGACATTCATTCATGAGACAAGAATAATAGCTTTAATTTCTCCTGATCTTTTCTATTTCCTGTTTAGCAGGCACTTGGAGTGGTAAAATTTGATTCAGCACTTGTTCATCTCTCAGACCTTTGCAAATACACAACTTTGACCCAATAGGAACCGGAGTGCACTCAGAGTGTGTAAAGCATATACGCAGTGTGGTGGCAGTAAGCCTAGATGCTTACCCCATCAGAGAACAAGTTCTCCTTCCTCAATGACGAGCCCTCCCTTGCTCACAGTGAAACAGGGACATGTCTTAAAGCATTTACACCAAGTTCCTTGAGACACGATCTGGCAGTGCTGGAAAAGCAGCTCTGCTAGATCTCTCCAGTTTGCCAACGTATGCACAATGGTCCTCTTGTTCCCTCAGATGCGTGTGTGTGAAATTCCAATGCTAGTGGGAGTTTTGTACATGGGTAGCAGGGAAGAGCCCCACTCTCTTTGTGCATCTCAATAAGTGCCACACTTGTCAGAACAGTTGATCCTTTTGCATGCAATTAGCTATTCCTGCTGTAATGTCCATTGCTGGCAATGGAAACGTTTGAGACTAATGACTTTGACTTGTTTTGTCATCCTATCTCTGACCTAACTGGCTCTAAGTGAGAAGCATTCAATACTTCACCTGTACAAAAAGCAGTTTTGCAGCCAAACTGTATTGCTTCTGGTTTTTAAATAAACACTGCAGATAATCAACCACAATGTCTCTTTTAACAAGAAAATTGAATATTCGCTCTAGTTCCATGGAACCTAAACCTACCAAACATCCACTACAGCCTGTAAATGACCATAACATCCCATCTACTTGTCGTATACACAATTTGTACAGCACAGGCTCGAAAAGGATGATACCCCCCATCTGCACATCCTCATCAACCAACACATCAACACAGAACCAGCCGAGAGGCAAAATGTGAATTCACCCCAACGGTGCATCAGATCTGGGCAATCCCCAGAGTTCCTCAGTGCGTAACGCTCTCCAGTTCAGCATTGCAAATGTAATTATTATTGGTTTTACTATACAATATGCAACTTTTTTTACATTTGTTTTTTGTGTGAAGATTTAAAATGTATTATAGTTAACTTTATTACAGGGACATAAAAAGGTACAGTATTACAACATTTCAATCCACAATCACATGTTTTGGTTAGACAGCACAAGCAGCGTGTGATAAAACGAGAGCTCCACACGGTGCAGAATCCACACTGCTCATCAAGGCCTGAACCAAGGCAAGTAGCTGCTAATTCTTTTACTCACTCTATACCATCCTCAGCACTTAATAGTGCTTTACAGACTAGGACAACCAAATTTATTACATATTTACCTGCAATCTATTCCTTCACCATCCAATCACTTTTTTAAAAAAGTGCCAGTCACATCATCTAACACAAAACACGCGATACCTAGAAACTCTCTGTACAGAAGGTTGAACAATATTTGCCTACATTGCACAGACTGCTGTAAAAATGCAAGATGCAAACCCTAGAGAGCAGGTTAGGTTGCCATAAAGAAAGATTGCAAGTGATTAACATATCCTTTGAATACAAACAAGCTTCACATACTGTGGTTTCTAAAAGCAAAAACCATTTCAAGTGTACTCAGTGAATATTAGTGATTTTAATTCAGTATGTATAAATATGAATGTAAACTATAAATGTATATAATGACACAACAGGTTTTAGTAAGTGTAGACTTCTGAGCCAAGTTCAACCTTGATATAAATCTATACTCTCCAGTAGTGTGATACCTAGGATGAATTTGGCCAGCATGTCTATTTACAGCAATGGAAAAAAGCATGCAGCTTATTTCTGACTGAGACCTTGACTTCATTTAAAAAAATACCAACAACCAACCAACCTGTCAGCCTATCAACACACTAAGGAGAATTCATAAGTCTGCACTATATTCTACTTGGTTTTTTTAACAAAGTGACTTGAAGAAGTAGAGGAAGATGCATTTATTTAAACTATTTATAGTTGTTTCTCCTTCTCTTTCAAATTCACTGTCCCATAAAAAGATATGTCAGCAATATACTCTACTATAACTCTGCACATTGCAGGCTATGGGCAGCAGGAGTATAAGAAAAATAATTGTGGAAAAACTAATAATTTAAGAGATACTGAAGGAACATTACCCTTTGCTGTTATAGAGGTCAGGCATTATCACGATTTTTTTCACCACTAATTTTGAGAAGATAAGGACAGAATCCAAATCCTAGGGAACCGAACAGCTTATCAAAAAGAAGGATATCAACTGTCCTTTGAACACTGAAGCTTACTAGCTCTACTGAATTTCTATCACGAGACAAAGGGAGAGCGCACACTAAAGCTCTGCTTGCAGTACAAAAATAATTCCATTCACCTCTACATACATGCATTTTCCATTGCTGAACTTGAGAGTGGCCACTGAAAGAACATTACCTGTTGTCTGCTAGTTACATAGTCTTTCCATATTGACCAGTAGCTATGTGGCTGTGGTTCTTCCCAGGAGGCTGAAGATACATAGCTGCTCAGATGTAGCATTAGACATGGCCTGTGACTGAGATTATAGGAACAGACCCGAATGCTTTATTCTGGGAAGAATGCATAACATACTGATTTGCACCTCGATCAGTAGTTCTTGTGGTTTATGCTGTGACAAAAATGCCAAAGAATAGGCTTACAAGTCCAGTCTTTGGAGTGGCCAAATACTACTGTGCCAAAAAGACATGCTGCTCTTTGTGCCCTTGACTAAAAGGCCATTTAAAGGCTGGTGAGAGAACAGTGACTAGCCATGTGTTCTCCTAAAGCAGTGACAAAACCAGCTTCTACTACCGTAATCTCCAATGCACATTGGTCAGAAGAGGATGGAAGGAAGAGTTCTACTGCTAAGATTAAGGCCTATTCCGCCCCCACCCCACCCCCTCAGTGTTACAGTGGATGCAGTGTACCCCAACTAAAAGCTTATGGTAATTTATGGCAACAAAAAGCAAAGCAGCTGACAGAAACAGAATTAGCAAAGCCAGTATCTAAAAGATGCTCTTGCATATGGGATTCTTATCTGCACACAGTTAATTGGGATTTCCCACCGCTGCTGTAATATTCCTGTTGCAGTTTCATGGTTAGTAACTATAGCACGTGTGTTAACAGCTATCAATGCTTTAGCTACTGTCTTATTTAGAACTATTCTGAGCAGAGCGTAACAGCAGTGAGGACAATTTTAAGGTAGATTATTGCCCCAATCCAGTTGCTGCTCAGGCATACAAAAAGTGAGGAAGCTTTAACTTCTTGCTAGCTAATTCACCTGGGGCTGCAGGGTGGTACCTAGGCCCAACTACTGTGTACACACATTTAAATCATGCAAGGGACAGCAGCCTTCTAGTGCATTTTGTCCTATCTACCTTGCAAAAAGGGCAGGCCCAGTCTCCAGCTATTCATGGAAAGGGACTTTCATGCTGCTCATCTTAGTTCAGCACAAGAAAGTACAGGGGACACCTCTAGAGGTCTCAGAAGCTCACTGTGATTACGCAACACATGGGTGGACTCAGGAACAGCACTGCTGATGGCCCGCCCCTAAAAAAAGATTGAGAATGTTCAAAACCAGTAAATTTCTCAGCACCTTGGGTTGTGATAGCAGGGGCAGTAGGACCAGTGAAACTTCACCAGAGACAGGCAAAACTACAAAGCAGAACTATATGCTTAAGATATATAGATTCACGTCTGAGGTCCTCTCTTCAAGTACACTCAGGCCTTAAGAAGAAAGGTAATGGGAAACTCTTATTTGGGTGAAAACTTTAAGAAAAATAATTCCTAGGTTTTTTCTGCATAAGAACACATTTGCTACCAACTGTAAATATTAGAAACGGCTTCATATAATTGGGCTTTCTGGAGCACGACCAACAAGCATATACTCATCTTTCAAATAAAGTGAGAAGGACAGGTAAACTAAAGCACTTAAGTTGGTACCATATTATCAATTTGATTTCATCGTGCGAAAGAATAAACAAGGCTGCAGCCACATTGCCTCAAGAAACGTCAGTTATGTCGGTGGATAGGACACACTCTTGTGTTGGCCACTAGAAGCTCTAGTACCCATGTACTAGCAGAGAACAAAATGAGAAAATAATCATAGTGTCAGTTTCAAACAAAATACTTTTGTTTCCCATCGCTGTCTCCTCCTTAAGAAGAGCCCAACTATTCTGAAGAGGCTGACCTGGCCTTGACAACTGAAATCTCCTTTGCACTGAACAAGCAGGAAAGCAAGCTTCTTCAGCTGGCTTAATGCTGGACCTAAGCCAGACAAGCAGGCCATGCAGATGCCATAACTATTGGTTCCTGGAACTTCCCAGTAAACCTGCAAACCAGGACTGTACAGCATCTGTATTTGCTCAATAGGAATCTGGAGAAAGACCAGAACATTTTGCTTGTAGCAAAGAGTGGCAGCTTTCAGAATATTTGTCTACATATTAAAAAAAATGAAAACTGTCTTCACCCAGGGTAAGAAGAGAAATTTTTACACTTTAACTGAAAAAGACAAAACCACACGTTTCTTCTACCCCTAAAATCAACCACTGTTTCCAAATTCCTTAAGGTATAGAGGAATGGAGAGAGAACTACAGTTCAATTGAGGAAGAAAAGACTGTGTACAAATCCACAAAGGCAGAATAAGTTCTTATTAGCAAATTAATAACCAGCCTGTAAACCGCCCAAGCAGAAATGGTATTCCTCTTTCTGCCAGTGTTAATAGAAAATTGCTTGAGAGAAGGGTTAGTCAAGATGCAAGCTACACTACCAGAAGCAGGAAAAGGCACTACTTATCTTTGGTTTCACTTGTCCTTAGTAATTGCCTCTGTAATCAACAGCTGCTGTGAGCAGCAGCTTATGACTGTGAGAGTGCAGTCCATAGACTGACAGACCTGTTTAAGCAGAGTTTAAATCCAGAGCTTTGGGATGTGCCTTCTTGGATGCCAGCTCTGACAACTTCTTCAAGCGTTTCTTCAGCTCCAGAGGGAATTTCTCATAGCACTTCTTGCACACAGGCTTCATGTCAAACTCCACAAATTTATTCCTTTAACACAGAAAATAACAGGCTATTAAAATGGTATTTGCAAACTACACACTTCACTAAAACAGGTCTCCATGCATCTATGTAAATACTGGGGTTTGTGTTCTATTGCATGTATAAAACAACTCACTTCCTCGCTTGGTTGTGTAAGTACAAAGATTGGGTTCTTCTCAGGGAACTAGGGCCTTTAGTATTGCCAGGTAAAAAAGGAGTAAGATTTTGCTATATATTTGTATGTAACAGTCTAGAATAATAATGTTGTTATCGTTGCATGGAAGTATCACTTCAAAGGTCCTCGTAGTGGTGAATTAGAACTCCTTCATATACAAGGCCAGTGGGGCTGACCCAGCATAGTAGGCCAAGCGTTTGAACCTGAGAAAGAAACATGTAAGATTGCTTTTTCTGTCCCTCTTCTAGATATTTGAGGTAACTAGGTAACATTTTATTTCAAAATAATCTATGCAATTACAAATACTGTCATTGAAGGAAGCATCCAGACTAAGGAGACAGGTATTTCAGGACAGGCAGTTACTCAAAGTTTAGAGCCTTCCCTCCGTACTGCTGAATGAGTTCCCCTCTTACTCAACCTTCTTACAGAACTGATTAGTGAAGGAAAATAAATTACAGAAGATGCTGAGTCCCAGCTCCCTTTTAGTTTTGAAATGAGTGGAATTATAAGCACCTGCTCCCACAGAGAAAAGGTTTCTTGTGGCACTGGCTCATGGGTCCCCGAAGCTGATACCCTGCCTTAGGGGCAAATGTTTCATATGGTCCAAAATAGAAACACTGCCTTACTTCAGTGTAAGCTTGATGTTGCAGGTGGAGCAGGAGAAACAATTCACACACCAGGCCTTGTTAAGAGCTGATACCACTGCAAAAGCAAAAGTACAAAATAAGAGGAAACTGCCGGATTGTTTAAATTTGAATTCAGATTTGTATCCAAATTCAAATGAGGCCAGATGTGAAAAGAAACACTGGTGCCTTGCAACTGTGTGACTGCAACAGCTGCACTAACAAATGGGACAAGGACAGCAACCCAAAACAAGGAGAGAACAAATCTTACCATCTCCCTCTATCACGTGGCTGCAGTTGTAGCAGACATCTCCAAAGAGCTGCACAGCAAAAGAAATCAAAACAAGAACTCATGTTACTGACTGCTCATGCTCCCCAAATTACACAGCTGGTGTGAACACTAAATCCTAACAATCAAAGAATTCCCAGCCATTGCAGTAGCCCCCAGATATACCAATTTAAATCTTCTGAATAACTTCTCATACACTTGCCAAATAGTCTATGTTCCTTTGGATCTCATACCACTAAATTCTACAAAACCTTTTTTGTTGATGCATCACACTTTAACGCTGTTATGTGATCTTAAAGTCCTGTACATGCAGCAATTTGGAGAAAGGAGGATCGGTAGAGTATGGTGCTTAATGTAGACAAACATCTCCTGGTGCTTAGCTATAAACATCAAATAAAACATAAAGCTACTTTCAAAACAGTAACAGTTCTTATGAGAGAAAGAGACTATTTTATCTGACAGAAGAAAATACCAAACTTGTAGCTGTTCAGTAAAGTCATACAGAAAAAATAGGTTTGGGTTGGCTTTTGAAACATACTTTTCTTATGCTCTAGCCAGCACAACATTTATCTTAGGCCCATGGAAGCAAGTAAAAGTCCACACAAATAGTCTTGGAGTAGAATTACAGGGATTTTATTCACAATTCATGGTCAGTGTTGTTTTCTGTCAATGGCACAAAGGAAAATCAATATCCCTAAGACATTTCTATTTTGTTCTCAGCATCACTTTTCACATCTACCAAGAAAAACTATTTTTTCTGTTTAATCTCACTAACTTCTTAATATTGCATCACCTCTACAAATTCAGATTATGAAAAATCTGCATAGCATTGCATATGTAAAACACAAAAGAGCATTTGCCAGTCAGAGCAAGCACTTTACAGTATAGACAGCAGAATTTACCTGGTTATAGTGAGTTTCACAATAAGCCAGTCCTTTTTTCTCATAGTGTCGGTGTCCTAAGAATGGTTTCTCACATTTGGCACAAACAAAATGCTGTAAAACAAAAAAAAAAGCATTTGGTGGCAAGCAAAGCGACTTTTCTGTCACCAGGGAAAACCATTTGCATGGATACCAATCATGGCTCAATACAAGACATTTAATCATAGGATGGTTTAGATTGGAAGGGACCTTAAAGATCGTTGAGTTCCACCCCCCCTGCCCTGGGCAAGGACACCTTCCACCAGACCAGGTTGCTCAAAGCCCCATCCAGCCTGGTCTTGAACCCCTCCAGGGATGGGGCAGCCACAACTTCTCTGGGCAAGCTGGGCCAGTGTCTCACAACCCTCACAGGAAATAATTTCTTCCTAATATCTCATCTAAACCTCCCCTCTTTCAGTATAAAACTGTTACCTATTAAGGCTTCAACGAAATTGGGACAGGAAAATCTTTATGGAAATAAAAGAAAAAAGGAAATAGTTAGTCTGCTATGGTAGTTAAGAATTGTATTAAAGATAGGTAGAAGACCTGCTGAAAGGGAGATCATCTTGCATCTATACTGGCAGACTTGCAGGCTCTTATCTTGCTTCTTTCAGAGAAGAGAAACAGGAACATAAACCATAGCTGGTAGGAATGCACTTCAAATGAGCAACATAATTTCCCCCAGTTCAAGCCCTAGGAGGCTTAAATCACTAAAAACATCAATCACTAAAAAACTTCAGAGCAAGCTGTGATGACCCAGCTGAGAGTTATAGAAACCATGAGCTAAAAAGGCTTAAAAAGCAAGAATTGCACTGGCTCTGCCTACATCACAAATTCTAATGCTGTTACGAACCTATTAACTGGGGTTGGACAGGATATATCTAAGTACATCAGAGCAAATATGTAATTTATAAGTAAATGCTGTTCAGTGAACCATATTCTGCAAGAATCTTTACAATGCAACTTAGGTATTTTAAAATGAAGGTTACTACTGTTGTCAAAGCACAGCTTTCTTAGGCAACCCTGATGACCCTGCTGTACTCATTCACTCACATAAGATGAAGACAACCTGAAACATAAGGGGTTTTGTCTGAATTCATGTATTACATATCATGCAAATGTCTACAGTTTCCAGTCGGCACTAGTCCTCTTCCAAAACATCTCCTGAAGGAAGTTTCAGATTCAGAGAGGCCTCACCTCAACATGCCATTGTTTTCCCAGAGCATTGACCACTCGTCCCTCAATGGGCCTGCGGCAGGCTCCACAGATGGGGATTCCCATCTTGTCGTGGCAGGGCAGGCAATACAGTTCCCCCTTCAGTTCCCGGGCCTCAGCAGTCAGCTCCTTCCTGAAAACACAAACACATCCCTGAAGTGAGAACACCGAGCGAAGCTCTTTAATGCCCGAGATGAAGTTTTGGAAGACTAAGCATGAAAGTTAATGTGCTTTATTCTTCAGCACCGTTACCTATTCTAGGGCAATACTGTGCTCCAGTTATACTGCCTTCATGCTAACTCTGCTCAGACAGGTATCAGCACAGTAACAGACTGTGCCAGAGGACTGACACAGCTCACAAAGTCATCTTTTTTTTCTCTCCAGGAATGCAAAGTGAAACTATTCTCAATAGCCCAGCAAGAGCTATCTTTGGACAATGCTATTATTGTAATCTGCACATAGCCTTTCAGGTAAATTCATGTCAATGAATGATTTTTATTTTCAGCATAAACTAGTGTCATTCGTTTTTAGGGTAGAACTAAAGTCATTCAAGTTTAGGCAGAATAAAACTAAGATTTCACAATTTCTTTTGATTTGTCCTCACACAATTGTTGTTTCTTCAATAATGTGAAGGCAGCAAAGTTGAGGCCTTGGAAAGGATTGCACTGCTGACTGTACTGCTTGGCTCTCTCCTTCGTTGTCAGAGTTTAGAATATGAGAACTTACCCACAGTGGGTGCAGTTGAAGTGATCCGGATGGTAGGAATCATTCCTAAACATCAGAGGCTGCTCATCAATTATCAAGTGGCACTTCTGACAGATGTATTTGCCCAGTCCTTTAGCTTTTTCACGGTTATGGCATGGCCTGCACAGATGCCTGGTTGAACAAAGTAAAGAAAAGAAAATATTAAGAAATTCTTTCTCCTAAAGCAACATGCAGAGCATGCTGCAGGATGTACTTTGTGTAACAGAAGAAGTGTCTTCCGAGGTCAGACTAAACACAATTTAGTTTAGTATCCTGCCTTTCACATTAGTTGCACAGAAAAGAATATGTAGATAGATGGATAGAGCAGTCACAGAGTGGCTAAGGGAGTATTTCCTTCAAATACTCCTCCAACATTGACAGATTTCTATCCCATCAGGGATATTGCCTTGTCATTCTTCTAGGTATCCTCACCAGTTCTTCTGGATCCTGTTCGAGAGGTGGGCAAGGAAAGGTGGCAACACGCTCTCCCTATTACTGACTATGGGATCCAGTCATAACAGAGGTACTACAGTACTGGGAAGGAGTAGAGGAGAGAGAATAAAAAATATGAAACCAAATTACTTGAATGCCTTTACTGTGGCTGGATTCCTTAGTCTTCAATAGCTAGGACAAACAACAGACCATTGAACACTAGCTCTTTTGCCTACAAATTTTAGTCCCAAGTTAAAGAAAATAAAGAACCATGTAATTTTATGAGAGAAATGTAACTGTTTTCCTATCACATATTCTAGAACATATTACAAGTACAGTTCTGAACAGGAAGATAAGCCAAATTTCTGGGAGAAAAGCCTGGGCAAAGGCATAAAAAAAATTCTGTAAAGGCTGATGGAATCCACCATTTTATCTCAATATTTAAGAGCTCTGAGGAGAAGCTGTTCAGTTTACTCGCCTGTTACCTAACCCTCCAGCTGCAATGCTGTAGGCTGGAAGAATTTATGACAAAATGAAAATGACAAAGGAATTATTTCTGTGGGTTTCTTTGTCACAAAACAGACAAGCCTGTTTAATTCCGCTTACTATATCACTATGTGAAACACTCACTGAGATTTACAGGTCATTCTCAAAAGACACCAGACAAAAGGAAAAGTTCAAATGGAAAGGGTAGATTTATGGCTGAAGTAGTGGGTTCTTTGCAGGGCCCCCTCCAAAATTCTGCTGTGATGAATCACTTACCCTTAGATGTGTAAAATGGGGATAAGAATACAACACAGATGTTGTTGTGAGACCTCAAACATTTATGACCCTCAGCTGGCAGGCGCCTGTCTAAGTGCTAAGTATCATTATTATTCTCTCCAAATCTGAGTCCTCCTGTCAGCAAGTGTCTCTCTCCAGAGCTGGAACTACTGTCTGCCCAGACGGAGTCCAGAAAAAGCAGACAGCACCCCATTATAAGGAAACATGCAGCTGTGCTCATCTCAGCATAAAGGCATCAATTTTATTCGGCACTGTCAAATGCAGAGTAATTATACGGGGCAGGACATAGGGACCCTGAAGCAAGTGTCCTGAAAGAGACCCCTCTCATTCAGCTGAATAAGATGCCTTCAGCCATTTGCACTGATAAACCATTATCACCCCCTCCCCACTCACAAACCCTCTCTGCTGTCCCATAGACCCTCCTCTATTGCAAGCGAAGGGAAGTGTTGGACAGGCTAAGCTGTTACCATAGCAGCCGCCCCTCTCCTTCTTCCCCTCCCCACTCCCACCATTATGGAATTATCCCATTCTGAAATGTCCTGTTGTGCCTATTAATACCAGACTTCCCCCAAACAATGCTTCTCTCCACCCTCCTAAAATAATCAGGGGACTCCAAGAAGTCTGTGTTCATGGCTGAGAGTTCAGTAGCAGCCTTTAGTAAGCACCACGAACACCGGAATATTCATACAGTACATTCATATCTATAACAGCAGCAGCAACCCCAGTGCCAAAAGCTCAGCTGGTATGAAGACTGCTCTTCAGTGCTGGGGTGTCCTCTCCCCTGCTCTGTTGTGTGACTGAGCTGATAATGCGCTATCAGAGCTAGAAGGACGCTATATAGAGGGGCTCCCATCACCACCCTCAGCAACTCTGCAACTCTGTGCTCTTTCTGGATCATCTTCTTGTTTTCACCATTGGTGCTTCTATTTGGTTTTGCTGTCATCAGAAGGAGTTCCTTGAGATTTTCCCAAAAAGGACCCTATACTCCACCCACAGGACTGCATATAAAAAGGTAAGAGACAAACTTCTGTTAGCAGAATAATGAAGGAGCTCTCCTAATGGCATTAGTTTGAGCTGGTGTCAGTGAGGTGGAAAGACACGCACACAGAGGCAGATGAATATAACAGAAATGTTTGAAACTAAGAACCAGCAGCATTTTTTCAACTTCAAAGACTAATTTCCTCACTCTTCTTTACATCACTCCCCAAAATTTAAAAGTTTTCAAATTGCTGTACTTAATGTATACCCATTTGTGCCAGGAAAACTGTCAGTCGTACAGCGTGTCCAGTGTACTCTGACACTGCTTTGATGCTCAAAAGAAACTTCAGCTGAAGGGTGGGAGGCTCAGCAGGGAGTGATTTTCAGGAGAATAATTTCAGTCAGAGGCAGATTATTTCTAATCAAGAGTACTTTCAGGAAAAGATAGGAAACACTCCCATTTGACAAGACGCTACAACCATAATCATAAAAACCCCATTTTATTCTGTGATTCTGTGAAACCAGAAACTGCTCCAGCTGAGAGCAAGACTAGGAATTTCTGATATTCACTACAAACCCTAACATATCATTCAAATTTATCTGCAGTGGGTGTTAGAACAAAAGCTCCAAACTAGCCAGGTAACTGACTTACTATGAGCTAAATATTTCTTATGCTTATTGTTTCATTAATGATAAATAGAACATCTGATAAAAGAGTAATCAGGTTGTGCCTATACAGACAGCCTTGTGGCTTTTTATCTTGCTTGTTTCTGAGCAGAGGAGAAACAGGGCATAAAATATGGTCCATGTGTGCGCATTTTAAATGAGCAGTGACATCCCCATTTCAGCTCAGCCCTGGGAGGCCTGGACTAATAGCTCATTCCAGAATAGTGCTCTGTTTAGCAATACGTAAATCACTAAATATTCACACAACACCAAGAGTGCAATCCAAGCGGAAATCATTGGACAATGAGCCAGACTCCTAAAGAAGTTTTCAGTATGTGAAGTCAAAGCTTCTTGCACCATATAGCTTAGCACAAACTACACATTCTAGGTCACTTGGGAAGGTTTCTAATTTGCTCTTAGCATTCATACAGACTAGTACAACAAGCTTTCAGTGGTTTTTTGTAAGCATAACAAACCAAACAGAAAGAAAAAAAATAAAAATTAAATAAATATATTTAAAATCAATAGGATAAAACCAGGCAAAATAGAAGTGGAACTGTAAATAACAGCAAAGGGCTTTCCACACTGTCAAAGAACTATTACCTTTGTAAAGTTATACCATTTTGTTGTAAACACATCAATTCTAAAATTAAGCTCAACAATTAATTCTAGTGACATCAGCTTTTTTGTTAAGCTACACAAGTGCTACACCACAATTATCTTGTCAACACAAAGAATTGGAAAAAAAAAGATTATTCAAATTCCCTTCTAATTTAAAACTTAAGCAAAATTAGGAAGAGGCTGACTTCCATTTTCTATGATTTCTGACCAGGCAATGAAAAATACGTCCCTTCACCTTGCTTTAAAAAATAAAGTAGGTAACAGCAGCTCTCCTATGAAGGCACTCATTTGAAAAGACTGAATCTATTTCAATTTTATTGGTAGGTCTAAGCCTCTCCCTTCCCGACACTGACACACTGGGCTTCTAGATAGCTCTGATATTCCCTTTCCTGCTCCACCCCACAGTATTTTGCAGTGAAAGCAAGTCCAGACAGAAGTCAATGGCAGACTCAATGCTGCAACTAGTGAGGACAAAGCTTTTGACTTTTAAGTCTTGGCTATTCCAAGTCTGGCACTGAAACTCAGCTGAATCTGAATCCCAAAGATCCTCCTTAGGAAATCAGCTCAAACAGAATCAGTTTCATGTATCATGCTGCTAAACCCCTAGTATTTAGCTTGTAAACAGGGAAAAAGTCTGCTTACTGCTTCACTTCCTTAACTGATTTAAATCATTATCATTAAGACAAGAGACATCCCTGCCTGTTCCTTTAGACAGTGCTTGCTTCTGCCTTTTCAACTGTGGTTGAAACAACTTTCTCAGTGGTGTCGCAAGCTGTAAATGCTTAGCCATCAGACCACCTGACCACTGACACATGTGTTTATAAAGACCTGATTACATTTTTCACAGATGAAATTTTAAAAATTTCATTTAAAAAATGTGCTTGACACAAAAAAGGCTGCACAGCCAGAACATCAGGTGATAGGTACCATTGTAAATTAACAGCCAGTAAGAAGGCATGGTCTCATCATATTTCTCCTTGGGTGTACAATAGAAAAATACATATTTAAACTAATATTAGACTAATCTTGTGTTCAAAAATACTTGCAGGTTTTACTCTGCAAGGGACAAATAAACACTAGAAACAAAAGCTGCAGGCTCCTCTGCAAACTCAAGAAATTCACATGGAAAACTGCAACAGGGAATTTTCCTTTTGTACACAAAAGCAAGATTTCATATGTATTTTTATAGGTAAAACGCCCCTTATAAAAAAAAAGGCAGTATAGTCTTCCTTGCACATGAACTCCTAGTAATTCCACGTTAATAATTTGTTGCCATGTCTAGGACTATATAGAAGCAGCTTGCAGGAGGCAGTGAGTAGCATACACTCAAACCTGGAGTATTTTATGCCACAAACATGCAGGGTATTGAGGCAATGCACGGAGTAAGGCAGCCCCTCTGTGGCCATATCAAGACATTTCAGTTCCTGAATGTCATTCAGTCTCTCTTCTGTTGACTTTTGTCTCTTCAACTGTGAACTAAAAAGAAGTGGTCCAGCATGTTAATCTCTAGCCATTGTAGCTTTCTGCCCACCTGAAAGGGACAGCAGCCAAACGAAAGATGGTAATTACCTTGGAATTTTGATTACGTTTTCCAATATATTGGTGCATTCTTAATTCCATTTCAGTTTCTCAATTGCCACCAATATTTTTAGACATCTGAGTAATCAGTTCTGCTGGGAAGCTGGATGCATTGCTTAATGCCTTGGAACAACTAAGGAGGTATGATTTCAGCATACAGCATAGCTTCTGCTCCAGACTAAGAATTTTGTCTAACAATGTCAGCAACCATCTTAAAACTTTCATCTCAGTAGAGAATAATGGATATATTTAAAGATGTATTGAATATTATGGAGAAACAGTCCATCAGTACCAAAAGCAACGGCAAGCACAACTCCAACACTTCTAAGGAATCCCCAAACCAGAGAGAATGCTGGAAACTCAGACTGTCTGCATTTCCCTACCACCTATACCCACAGATGAGAAATGCATAAAGCGCCCCGGCTCCAGACAATTTTATCACTTG
Source organism: Tringa solitaria (assembly GCA_026413425.1). Classification (NCBI taxonomy): domain Eukaryota; kingdom Metazoa; phylum Chordata; class Aves; order Charadriiformes; family Scolopacidae; genus Tringa; species Tringa solitaria. The sequence continues at coordinate 29,146,396 of JAOXJM010000052.1, read as the reverse complement.
TCGTTGATGCTTTTCAGGACCCTGCAGACAACAGACAGACTGGCAAAGCTAAGCTCAGTTTCCCTAAGCTGCTACTTGGATAAGGCCCTGGATAAGCTACAATTGATTTTAGGCTTTTGAGGGCGGAGAAGAGTTATACTGGGAGAAGAAAGCTGCAGGACAGGATGACACTTTGACAAGTAACCGACAGCGTGGACATTACTAATAATCTTTTCTGAGTCAGTTCAATGCTTTTGCTGTTCAGATGAGATGATGCTACCCACGTGAAGAGTTTCTTCCTATATTGGACCTAGGAACTTCCTATATTGGAACTTAAACAATATTTAAGGCATTTTCCTTAAATGTAGGACTTCAGACTAAAATAATTCTCAAAAATTTTCATGAACCATGTGGATTTTTTTAACAACAGCAATACCTGACCTGTCTTTCCACCTCTTCTAGGAATATGATAGATGTTCTAAGCTGTGTTACCTTACAACAGACAACTGTGCTCAAAAAAGCCGACTCATTAGGAGCTCTTCAGTCCTCAGTCAGGCTTTCAAATTAAATATAGCAAATATTTTCTAGCTAGACATACAGAACCCACTTCCACTCTTCCATTAACCAGACACATAAGCATTCCACTGCTGTGTTATTCAACTGATCTCGGCAAAGGTTGGAGACAATCTCATAATCAGCTGGCCAGCACTTCATAGTGGTTCCTTCGACAGGATTTAATGGTCTGGAAAATCCAGCCAAGCAGGTGGTATTCAGAATTTTAATATAAGGGTTTGAACTCAGACTGACCTGCTGTATTAAATGCCAATATCAGCAAACAGGAAACATCACTGATTTCCATGTGTGGTTTTTTGGGTGTGTTTTCATGGTTTTTTTCTTTACAAAACCAAGTTCTTCTGTAATATACTGTCTCAATTCTTTCAGGTTTCCCGGTGTTTTTTCTTCAAAACTGTGGTGAAAAAATGCATGGCCCAGCAGATCCCTCAAGCCTACTCTTGAATTGCTCAAGTCAGTCAAATTTCTCTTTCGAAACTTCAGAGCAATGTGGCAAAGAGACGCACCTCGAGAACATCCTTTTTGCCACTTTCTACTTCCTGGACTTCATCCTGGCTTTTGTTGGCAATGCCCTGGCTCTTTGGCTCTTCATCCGGGACCAAAAGTCAGGCACACCCGCCAACGTTTTCCTGATGCATCTTGCTGTGGCCGACCTGTCCTTCGTGCTGGTACTTCCCACCCGGCTGGTGTACCATTTTTCTGGTAATCATTGGCCATTTGGTGAGATCCCATGCAGACTCACCGGCTTCCTATTTTACCTCAACATGTATGCCAGTATCTACTTCCTCATGTGCATCAGTGTTGACCGTTTCCTAGCCATCGTGCACCCTGTGAAGTCCATCAAGCTCCGCAGGTCCCTTTACGCCCATTTGGCATGTGCCTTTCTGTGGGTTATAGTGGGGGTTGCGATGGCGCCTCTGCTGCTCAGCGTGCAGACAGTCCAAATGAAAAACACAACCATCTGCCTACAGCTCTACAGAGAAAAGGCCTCACGTCATGCCCTTGTGTCCTTAGCGGTGGCATTCACCTTCCCATTCATTACCACAGTGACTTGCTACTTATTAATCATCCGAAGCCTGAAGAGTGGGAACAGAGTTGAGAAACACCTGAAGGAAAAAGCTATCAAAATGATCATCATGGTCCTCATGATCTTTCTGATTTGCTTTGTACCTTATCATGTCAATCGCTACATTTATATCCTCCACTATAACGGGACCAAAACTTCCTGTGAAACGCAGCGTATTCTAGCCCTCAGTAACCGCATCACTTCCTGCCTCACGAGTTTAAATGGTGCCTTTGACCCAGTCATGTATTTTTTTGTAGCTGAGAAATTCCGTGAGGCTTTGTGCAATCTGTTTTGTGTTAAAAAGACTGTAATGTTGCCTCAAACATACGAGGGTAAGACAAATGAAAGTTCACTAAGTGCTAAATCTGAACTGTGAAAATGACTCTTGTCACTGCTTTGACTTAAGAATGCTCTATACCATTAAAATCAACTGAGAGCGTAAATATGCAGCCAGACAGTTCACCCAGAGTCCAACTCATCCTGAGGAGGGAAGTTCTGTTGTTTTTATGCAATTAGCAAGAACCCCTCTGGCAACAGAGATCACATCTTCTTGTCTGACTGAAAGTGCAAACAGAAGTACAGTTCTACTTATTTCCAAGATGTGAAACTGAGGGCCGAACACTAAGCAATTGGGAAGGGAACAAAGAGACTATTAAACAGATGACTCCTTTTTTAAAAAAAAAAAAAAAAAAGAACTTAATTCCCAAAGCATTCTGTAACAACTCTTCCTCTGCACAATGCATACTGCCTACTTTAAAATTTTATATTGTGCCAGCAGTCGAGGTTCACTCCTGAGACAGACCTGCCTGGTGAAAAGACAGCATGCTTGTACATCTTCTTCAAGTCTCTGAATCCAAAGCGTTTATTCATAGTAGACAGAAATTGATACTAAATGGTAGCAAGAAGAAAAGACCAAAATACTGCAATGCACCCAACCTGGACTGGAATTAAGATAGGACTCACAACTTTTTTTACTTATTCCCAGTATTCAGAGCTGGAGATGAGCACTAGACTTCACGCTATCTTTTCTATCTGCCCTCCGCCATTGTTCCAAAACTGCAGACAGAGGCTGGACAACATTTACTACACTCTCTCTTTCATGCAGGTCCCTGCAAAACATCAGATATCCCGATAACCCTCAAACTAAAGAAGGGAAAAGGCTGTTCAGGAACACAGCATTCACCTTTACTACAAACCGAATCATAAAAATACGAATCCAAACGGCAAAACTGAAGAAAATAAGCATATGAAGAAGTGAAGTCTAATTTGTCCAGAAGAGATTCTTAAATCTTTGAGGTGTTTCACAATTATTTTTTGTGACTTACCTAGCAAGACTATTCCTTTGCTACAGATAAAGTAGGGATTATCTTAACTATCCTCACTGATACAAATCACATGCAGTGGAATATGTCTGCAAATGATGGGCAGGGAAACCCAGGAACAATGAGGAGTAAGAAAAAGAATTGCCAATAATATTTACTAGAAGACTGTTTCTATGCTATGGAGATAAATATGATAGAAAATCACATGACAGGTGAATTAGAATTTTTATGTACAGATACATACACACACATAACCCCTTCCTATACTTTTGGGAATGAGCTCCTTACCATTTTAAATTTGGCCCACATATTATGACATCAAACATACTTTTTCTTGCTTGAATTGCTTCAATCCTAGCTGCTATCCCAAACCACCCTAGGTGCTATCACAACAGCCCTTTCTAACAACCTTAGGTGTCAAAAAAAAAAAAATCAACTACGCACAGCTCCAAAAACTAAGGCACAGAAGTTGCATATAGGATGGAAGAGAAGAGGGAGCTGAGAGGACTCCTTGCTGGACAGGGTACAAGTATATAACCTTTTCTTCCCTTCTTCACCATTTAGTTAGTGACAATATAAACTCTAGGAAACTACTAGGCTTTGCTCAAGACATATGAAAGCCTGAAATTAACTATAAATTGTACAACACCACTAACTGCTGGATTGTTCTATTTTCTTATCATGGTATGTTTTCGTACAAGTTTCATGCTTTTATTTCCTACTTCTTAATTAAATACATTAATCAACCTTTAAGACTCATTTTTATATTTCTGTATATAAAATGAATGATTTCAAAAGACATGGGGAATCACATGCTGCATTATAGGCTTTTCTGTAATCTTTGTGTTATTCTCTTGGCCTTTTGCTATATCTTAATTTCCTGCTCAGTGGCTTACCCGATAAATAGCCTGCCCAGGATCACATAATCCTTTTTTCTCAGTTGCTATTCACCCTTTTTTGCCCCAAATCCCTTTCTTTTCTGGAACCCATTCACTAGCTACTCAAATTTGAATTTCTGCTTTCTACATGTTTCACTGGATGAAGAACACCGTTCTTCATTCCATTTTGCATCTCCTAACAGGCTATTCATTAAATCTTCTTCTGTACCTTTTCAAGCTTTACCTCTCGGAGTACAAATAACTGACCACTCTCAACTTCTCACCATTGTGTCAAGAACACACTAATAAAACTTTCAGAGCCCATACTCTACCTTACCTGCCAGCATTCTTCACAAAACCCAGGTCAGCAAGTGCTACATCACAGAGCTCACAGCGGAAACATTCTGGGTGCCAGTTGTTGTTCATTGCCTTGATAACACGCCCAATAATGAATTCTCCTGCAAAAGGAAAGCAAAACCTCAAGATGTATGCAGAAAACAGTCTTATCGTAAGCCTACTGACCTTCATAATCCTTCCACTTAATTCCACAAGAATTATTACAGTCTAATTTTGAAAAAACCCACAATTAGTCCCACAAACACGGCTCGTGCTGTGTTTCCCTCCAGAGCTCCAGCCACTTAAAATGACCTCAACAATCCCAGCTCAGGGCTGGATGTCACTGCAATGGTGGGAGCTTTGCACAGCCCTGGAGCTGTTACCCCATGGTGTTGATGTGCACCATATCTTACCACATTCCCCGCAGCAAGGAGCAAACAGCATCTGAAAGTCATGCTCACAGTACTTCCGACCTTCAAACTGTGAACAAAAGGAGAGAGAAGAAGCCCTCATGAATAACTGAGCTACCCTTATGTCTTGATAGTTCAGCATGATTTTCCATTGGAATGCCCAATTAGTCAAGGTCAGTCAAGTTTTCCAGTTCCAGCCCCCCTCTTACCTGTTTTTAAATTGCTAAGGATTATTCTTAAAGAAATATCCAGATATGGCTTCAGCCTCATGGTGAATTTGCACAGCAAAAGGTTAATAGCAATGCTGCTACTAGACTGTAAAAATCTTGACACGTCCAAAGCCTTTTTCCTGTAGTTGGCTTTAATTTCATTATTGCTTTAGGTTTTTTTACTCACGTAATTCAGAACTACTCCTCCTACATGAGGTTAAAACTCTCAGCAAATCAAGAATGCAGCATGTTTAAAATAATGTGTTATTCAAAATATGTGCTCACACATAGTCTGTAAAAATATTTCAACCTCATTTTTAAATGGGTTCACCAATTTCAGTTGCCCAGTTGTAAAAGTTTGGTAGGAGACGTCTAAAAATAAAGACAAAAATTCACTTACATCTAATGATATATTAAGAATAATTTTCTATTTTCTTTTTGAAATGCTTCTAGCCCAAAAAGCAAGCACACAGTTTTTGTTGTTACTGATGTATGGAAAGGACTATGCGAGAAGGAAAAAATGGAAATTAAGTCAGAAGCCCAACAAAAAAAATAGCAGCAAAGATTTAAGCCTAAGAAATTAAATATGCAAAAAAAGATGGAAATTCATATTTCTGCCAGAATTTTCACCTAATTCCTTGCATTTTAATGGAGCTATTTCTTTTCCTTACACAGAGTATCAGACCTCACCTCATAAAAAAGTCCATCTGGGAACTGACGAAAACACTGAGCACAGACAAAGCAGTTTTCATGATAGAGCTCCCCATTGCTATTCACAATCCTCTCTGCAGGATCAAATCGGGTCTGGCAGCGTTCGCATACTGCATTTGCGAGAGCATCAGACATATTACTGGAATGAATACAAGAGTAAGAACATGAGCAATGTCATAACCAATCACATGAGTATATTTATATCATCTAAGTTTCCCCAACATCTATCAACACAGTATTTCCACTGCTTTAAACTCCTTTTCTCACACACACAAAAAAACCCCCACAAAGACCAACGAGTCTATTTCTAACTGAGGTCAGTGCTGAATTATGTTCTTGCAACTCACACGTGGCAGAATGTAGCAGACTTAGCAATTGCTCGCTTGCGGCTGCTTCACCAGTCTTTCACCCTATTATGTCACCCTGCTCATCCCAAATATCCACATTTTTAAATAAACTAGCAGTTCAGAGAGCAGCAAACACAATGATCCTGACTTCTCGGGATTTCTGGTCTCAGGATGTGCACCTCCAAGGATTTTGTGATGTGTAATAAGCACCGATATCCCACTGCAGTCTCCCTTTCACTGTAAAAATTAACAGGGCACTTCTCCCTTTACCCAGCAGCTTCAGGGCAGAAGTTTCATTGGAAAATAATTGCATACAATGCCTCTGTCTTCCTGACAATTTAGTTGAAACTGTCAAAGTGTTAAAAAAGTATGGGAAGAGAGAAGTCTCTCTGGCTGGCTTGGCAAATATTTCAGCTTCATTTCCTCAGAAAGTGGGGCTAAAAACTCCCAAAGCCACACTCGCAAATCATGTAAAGGACGTTTCCTCTATCTCCCCTAAAATGTGGAACAACCCTAACTTCTTTCACTAAATTTTTACGCTTGCCATCATGGTAATCTAAGTTCCCTATATGCTAATAGAATGCAATTTTAAAATCATATATATCACGTCCAAACAGGGAGGGAAAAATATTAAGGAAAGAATTTCAGTTTCTTGTTGCAATGTGACCTTTCTTTTAACCACCAGACAATCCAATAATCTAATATTTCAGTATTGTTACACTTCTACATCTAGAAACACTAATTTATGTCTTCTAGGCACCTTCTGAATTCTATGATTGGAAAGAAAGATAGTAGTTTTATAGATTGGAGTATAAAAAATTTCCGACATGTTAAAAATCTCTGAAATATTTGTGCAGAAGTTTTCCTGAAGCACATAACGCATACATAAAATGAAAGATGGTTTGGCTAAAAAGGCTTTTTTTCTTTATTTTTTCTATTCAAAGCTGCTTTAAACTGAATTTCCATCGTTAATGTTATTCTACAACCTGGCATGGTACTTTCCACACCTCTTCATAGAGAACAGTGATTCAATATGCATGTTCCAGTTGCAGAAAATTCTCTTTTCTCTGGTCAGAGACACCCCTGCAAAAATATGCCCCCATTTGTATTCCAGGGCTTTGTACTTTGAGCACAACTAGAAGGAGCAGGCAGCAGTGCAGGCAGCAGCCTCATACTCCCGAGGCAACAAAACCAGCCCTGTGCTTCAGCTGGCTCAGCTGAGCCAAAGGTATCACATCCGCAGCCTGCACAAATATCCTACGCCACGATCTGGAGTGACCTCTCAGTAAAAATATATTTTCTTTCTGTCACTGCAATTCCAAGGGTGGCAAAGACCAAAGGAGCTGGTAATAATTTCAAGAACGGAGTACTGATTTAGCAGGAATTTGTTACAACTTGTTTCCTTACTGCAATATGAAGGAGGCTTAAAAAAACAGACATGGACCAGAATTATGGACAAGCAGGAAATCCTGTGATTTCATAAACTAGAGATCATAGATTGAAAAAACATTTTTATCCTCCCAGAGTACCAAAGGAATAGGTCAACACAAAAACATCAGTTGTCTGCTGCAAAATTAGGGAGACCTAATTTGCTTAGTTTGCAATCGCCACTCTTTCTCTTACATCATGCAAATATGCACCAGGACTTGAAAAAATAAACTCCCCATCAAGTATTTCTTTCCCCTCTTGAAAAATGTGATGCCTGAATTGCAAGACCTGAGCTAGCCAACAGCCATGAGTGAGAAAGATCCATGTCAACATCAGTGAGAAAGGTCCTCTGGGTTACGGAAGAAAAAGAGGCAAGACAGAGTTCCAGTGAATCTCATAGTTTTCTACACAACAGCAAGTACTACACCCTGCACACTAACAACAAAGCACGATCTAAGGTTGTGTTGGTTGGGGGGTTTGCTTTATAAACATGAAATCAATGTTTTTTAAAATACTGATTTATTTATTTTTTTTCTTTCTCCAAATGGACTTTAACAGCATTCCAGGGAAGTAACAGTATCCATCACTGCCACTACCAGCTACCCGCTGGCTGAACTCCGCAATTACAGCCTGCAAATTGCATAGCCACGGTCCTGTAGGAAACAGAGCAAGTTCACAAGTGTGAGTGTTCACACCAAACACTACTGACTGTGCTTATCCCGGGAGAGATTCTGACACAAGTCCCGTGGCTGGGCTGGCGAGAAAGAAAATGAAGATGCAGGGACTCACTCATCAGAATAAGGCTTTCAGGAGCCTCCCTTCTGAAACCAGCATTTGAGGGCTGTCAAGATGGAGTAATCCCACAGTAAACCTTAACTTCTAAACAATACAAAATCTATCAGGAAATTGAAATTCCTAGTGAAAGTCAAATGCACTATTGTTCTGTGTTCTCACTGTCTTCCCTTAGCATGGAGTACAACTTTGGATTTAATTTTTAACACTAAAAAAATTAATTTACCCCATTCATTTGCAAAAGCAAAAGAATATCAAGATTCCAAGAGTTTATTTACCGTTCTGCTGATGCATGATGATGCAAAAGGCCCAACTCCCAGCTATGCAATTTTGCTCAAGATATTCCAATTCTGTTTTAACAACAGAATAGGATATGCAGCGAGAAATCACTCATGATTTCGCAAAACAACACAGAAGAAGAACTTCAAAGACTTGGAGATGGAAAACATTAAACAATTTTCAAAATGTGTGAGCTAGAAGAACTTTGTTGATGCTGACAGGATTTCCTTAAAGGCATAAGAAAGATGATTGTGATACAGACTGAGCTGTTCCAGAAATGCCACAATGCAAATGAGCTAATGATTGTGACCTTGTTACCCATATGTTAGTCCAGCAAAAATTAAAATAAAAGAACATGTACACAAAATAACACAGTTCTCTGCCTCAGCTATAACCTGGTTGAAATTTGTTGGGAAGAGCCGTAGAGGAGACAATTAAATCACACATCAGCTCCTGACTACTGTGTCTCCTGTAATACAAACGAGCAGCTGTGGCTTTTGATAACCATAGCTTGAGTTTCACCTCTCTGCTCTCTTTTCATTCATGACTTTGCATCTGTTTTTACTTAAGACACTTTATTATTTTACACTCAAGCTAAAATTTGTAGCTTCAGCATTGCTCTGAAGGTATGACTTTGCATTTATTCAAAAGTTTTAGTTTCATGTATGCCATAGTTTCTTAATCTCCCTCCACTACACACCCCATGTGCCCTCTCCCTTGTGCAAAAACAAGCATTTCTTCAACTAGCTCAAGGTTAAAATTAACAAAGGTGGAGGGAGGACAGTTCTAATTCAGAGCAGTTTTATGATTCAGATTACTACACTGCTGCAAAAACACTTCTGCCAGCAGCACGGGGAAAGGAACAGCAACACCAAACTCATCCTTTTGATGGCGGTACCAAGAGTGACCACAAAAGTTTGACTTGTTATGGCAAGAGTAAAATATTCAGATCTGAATCTTTTCCACAAACGACAGTCCCCAATATGGAGCGCTTCTTGCTCACTGATATTTTGCAATTCAGTAAAATACAGAATCTTCCTCTGTTTTAACAATAAGCTGGTGACACAAAGACAGGAAAAGCTATTAAAACATGAGCAGCTTCAACATCCTGGAGTTATCCTGTCCTGTGCAAATCCAAAAATTACCAGTGCTCAAACAATGCTTTTTCCAAACTTTCACCACTATGTGTTGTATCTTTAACAAATTATCTTTGTCAAAGTATCCAATTTACAGAAATTAGTTATTTACCATTATAATTAGGTGTAGGTTTCTCATGCTTTGACTTCTTGTAAGTATTTACTACAAAGTATCAACATCTTTCTCAAATTGGAAAAAAATAAATTCCTTCCTTATAAGAAGTGGAAGTTAATCAGGAGACCCATTCTGTTCCACTAGTACTGGTGCAATAGAAAGGTTTGAAAGCATTTCACCTTCTTATATCACTAAAATCAATATGGATCTATATTCCAAAAACAGTGGTATCATATCTATTTGGGCTAGTAAATGTCATATTTTTATATTATATTCTCATGAAGATTCAGGAAACCGGACCTGTATTACTACAGAGGAAAAAAAAAAAGAGAGTTGGACTTAAATACTAAGAAAGCTGGCTAAAATGCTATAAACTTCTATACTGTCATCTCCTTTTATAAAGGTTTGTTCACAGAGACCTAGCACTGCTGACAGGTTGAGCAAAAAAACAGCAAGTCTAATACTTGCACTGCTAAGAGAGTAGAACAGAGACTCCAGGCTTCACTTTAGTATAATTCAGTATGGATACAAGACAAAAATGAACCAGACAGCTACATACAACCAGGAGAAGAGATGAACAGTCGCAGGCTCTAACAGGTCCAAGAAAGGCACTGCAGGCGCAGGGAGCGCTTCTGTCAGAAAAGCCCAGTCAAACAAAATCAGTTTTCTTTAACTGGTCTTGAAAGCTTTTTGGTTTTAGTGTCAGAGTTCTCCTTCATCACAATGCTGATTGAAGCAGTAGTTTAATACAGAGATGACCAACACCTTTACAGATAATTACACAAAGAAAGGAAGACAACATTTCAAGACACAAGAACATGGGGCATTGTCCAAATCTCAGCAGATTGGCACTGTACCTATGCTAGGGAATCCTAGAAAGTCCTTCTCCACTCGATCTGGACTACCAATAGAAACTAGCATATACAGAAGATATCACAATATGCTAACATTTTCATAGTCATTCCTAGTATGTATACACACACAGATGACTAGGACAGTGAAAAGTCAAAAACCTAGAAAGCTCTCACCACTTGTGTCTATCGTAGATGCCACTAGCTAAGATAAAAATCAGAGCACTCCAGGAGAAGGGCTTCTTCCCATCCCCATAGCATGGTTGAGGATTTGTGGCTTTAAGCCCTTAATGTTGATAAAGACAAAAAAAAAAAAAAACAAAAAACCAAAACACCAGACAATACCAGACTTCATGATTCATTTCACAGATGACTAATATAAAGAAAAAAGAAAGAGGAAGGGTATCAGTTCATGAACTTCTGCTGAAAAACAGCCATCAACTACCCTTACCATTTTTAAAAATCTCTTCACTGCAATTGACTTTTACCTAGACAGTTTTGCCAAACTGATTAACTTTTTTAAGGTTATTATTAAACTTGTCATAAAAAGTTGTAGAAAAAATAATCCCATTTGTTCAATGTGTGATTTGTTGTGCATTTGATAAAGCTATGTCCACAGCTTCATATTTTCAGCATTTCTCCTTCTGCTTGCATCCAATTTTCAGTTCACTCCTTACTTAAATATTTTTTCAGCCGTCTAAATAAGAAATGAATAGTGTTTCTCTCAGCATACCTTCCTTGACCATGCAGCCCCCAATCTCTCAATGAAATAAACACTTTTTGTTCTTGTTTACTACACAGGGATAAAGAAAATTAAGAAAAACATACAAATGCAACTTATGGTCACAAAATGGGAAAAAAAAAAAAAAATCTTTCTGGATCCCCACCTCTCCTTGGCCTACCAGCAACAGCAATTTGCTATTAGTAGAAGCCAAGGGGCTTAAGAAAAAAAATTCCACTCATTCACACATTTCAGACGCAAATATACAATGTCTGTACCATCAGCCAGCAGGGGAAGCCACAATTAGGTAGACCTTTGAGATCAGCAGCAGCAATGAAAGTCTGGTGGTATTCACACAGAAAAAATTCCTATGGCCTGGGTACTTGGTAGTCCCTCTCAACATAATGGAATACTTATTTCCAGTAAACCATGACCAATTACTTAAAAAGACACACATTTAGCAGTGTTTGCTCAGCCCAGGGAAACATCAACAACATAAGGAAATGTGCAAGTTTTAAACAGATTATACTTCTTATGCAGAAAAAACATCATTACCAAGCATGGACCACTTCACCCACAATGTTTATTTGACAAATAGCTAATTTATTTGATAAATAAATAATTTCTTACACACATTTAATCTTTCTCCTCTTCACTTCCACTATCTCAAAGGAGCTAAAATGTGATGTTTGTTTACCATCACTGATAAAACAGATCATTCCCAAATGTGTTCATCAATTATCATCAACTAGCAGCAACACTATTGGATTACTCTAATTTGCCTGAAGAAATGACACAAACTATCAGGACCTATATCAGGAGGGAGAAGCAAAAAAAAAAAAAAAAAAAAAGAGATCTTACATCTTACAAGCATTTTCCGAACACCAAGCTCCAGCTCCTGAAATCTAGCTGACATAGAAGGCAAACAAGGACTAAACTTTGTTTTCCTGCAAAACCATTCTAGGGTAGTGCTGAGTATTATAAACACGCTTTTCAGAAAAAGGCATTCTTTCTGCATTGTGGATCAAGCACGTCTATTTAGGAGAGAGTTTTAAACTCCAATTTACAAAACACAAAGGCTTGAAAAATCTGTTGCCACTACAAACTCAGAAAAAAAGTTATTAGAAATAGTGGGAAAAAATATTGTGCCTTCACCTTTCTGGAAGGTTCTTATAGGTTAAAATAAAACCCAGCTACATAGCTGAAAGTAAACTACATTTTGACACTGTGAGATGACTATGTCTGGGCATTTATCCCCTCATCCTTCCTATCTTCGGGTGGCACTATTGCATTGCTGCTTTTTCAATGCTGCTTTTATTTTCTCTCACAGGTTCCTTCTATGCTTCTCACTTCTCCTGAACAGCATCCTCTCCCCTAAATGGCATCACCATTTCTTTCACTACCTTCTTACTCCCCTCTCACTAAGTTCTCAGACATTCACACCATGACTTTGTGTAGGAAAAATGGAAAAATTACCAACTAATAGCGATAGGCTAAAAGAAAAATAGAGGGAAAAGTAGGGTTCTAATAAAGGATCCACAGTTCAAAATATGAAGTCAAACCAATTGTTCAATTCAAGGTAAGCATCAAGCTATGTCCTGCTAAGAAAAGACTGAAATTTGAAACTTCTGATTACTAAAAAAAAAAAAGTAATAAAAAAATCCTCCTCTCCTGCACGTTCATTACTCTCCCCAGTGACAAATACTTCAGATCCCATACTACTGCTGCAGCTCCTAGTTCTCCCAAAATGCAAGAAACTAAGTTTTATTTAATTTCTCTCCTGCCCAAAATCTACTTCAATGAAAATTGAGAAGTAAAATTTTAATCTGAAGCACAGGAAAAGTAATGATCAAATGATGCAATAGAATTGTCTGGGCAGATTTAGGAAGCTTTGGTTGAAGTGTTCTAAATAATCTCAAGAAGCAGCTATGCTCGTAGCTTCAGTTTCTGGTGGACTGGATATATTTGCAAAAACTAAAATGAACTATCTTGCTATTAACAGTATAGGTGAAGAAATGGACTACTGAGCCCTAAAAATCAAGGAACAGTAGGATTTTATCAACGTTTTGAAAAACTACTGCATTTCACCGTTTTTTTTATTCCCCCAGTGTGTAAATACCTCACCATTAATGATACTAGCACTAATGTTGGTTCTGAACAGTATAGTACAGTGCTTTGAAACGGGAAAGGTTCTCCATTGTTGCCTTCCTGTTATTGTTAAAAACTGAAAGCTTTCTCATCAGGAAAGTCCTCTCCTTCATAATCTACTTGGAAAGGAAAATAAACAGACTTCACCCCCTCTGGCTGTGCGCAGACAACTCCCGCTTTAAAGAAAAAAGCCCCACCACCAAAACCGAACATCCATCAAATCCTGGAAAATGCAATACCATTGCCTTCATCTCAGAGACGTACCCACGTATCCCAGCTGCTGTATCTGTCCTGTTTCTCAGGAGTGACCCTGTGCCACTTAGCCGATCCTGCCGGCGTTGATAAAGTTTGGAGGATGCCAGCCCCCGAAGTCTCAGGCCAGCCATGGCACCCAATGCCACTGTGAAGGGGAATGCAGAGAGACAAGTGGAGCGAATACCAGCAACACTGATATATTCAATGAGTCACCTTCCTTTTGGGAGTTGCCTTTACGTTTTAGAAGAGCTAAAGCAGGATGCATAGACCCCCGCCTGAGCATTGTTTCTTACAATTTGTCTGCCATTCTGCTACAGTCCTGAAGATCAGACAATCTCTTTCCTGTATTCCACTAGTAATTACCTACTTAAGCCAGCACACTAGGAGTCTACATCAGCAACTCATTCTGTGTTAGACTTGCATAATATATCTGTATAAATTTCATGAGCGAGATTAAAAAAAAAAATAATCCGGAGTCTTCACATAACTAACCCACTTAATTCAAGAAGACTTTCTTCTGATCAAAGCAACAACTGCAGAAAAGTAAAACAGATTACTAGATCTCTTGACAACGAACACTGTAGTTTAGTGCAGATCACTATCGGGCCCTGGCATCTCTAAGGTGGTTCCCCGCAGGCTGCTGCGCCACGCAATGTCTTAAGGATACTGCAAACAACCGGACTGTTCCTTCCATTTGGATAACGCGTATTCCAAGAAACAAAACCACAAAGACTTTTGCTCTCCGGACACACTCCAGCCTGCAGAAGTGGCATGCAGCGGAGGGTCAGGAAGCGGGGAGAAGGAACATACTTGGCATTCCAGCCTCCAGAGCTCTCTGCTGGGAACTGAACAGGGCCTTCAAACGGGAGGTCACCCTTTCTACCGCTCCCCCTCTGCTCCCACCCCTGCAAGACAGAAAGAGGATCGCACAGCACAAATGGCTCCGGCCCGGTGTAGGGCCATAGAAAGAAAAAAAACTTGAGAATACAGAAGTCAGTTTTTAAGAGAACAAAGGGAAAGGAGGACGGGAACATCTGAGTCAGTGTCACTTGATCAGCATCGCTGTGAAAAACATCTCAAGAGTCATTACTGACAAATTACTTTTTAGTAAATTATAAAGAAATGAGGATTTTTGCAGCATGAGAGCAAAATATATTCCATGACTGCAGCCTGGCAAGCTATAGAGGCAAAAAAAAAAAAAAGGAGAAGTAGAAGTGATGACTTCATTAGTACTAAATGAGTATTAACAAACAGAGATCCCTTCTGTCCTTTAAAGAAAAACAGTAGGGTTTATTGGGACACAGCAGAACAGGCACAAATAAGGAATATCAGACTTTCAAACCCAGAAATCAGTAACCTCCACATCTACAATTCAGCCCACGTTTCAGTGGGAGTTTCAGGCTCCTGACCTCTGACAGCAACCTGCCACTACCATTTCTCTCAGATTGCACTTGTGCTTTATCCATTTTCTACTTTACGATGTAAATGGAACAGAAGAAGGAAAATGTCCTCCATATTGGGTGTTTTTGCAGATCTTTTTAATTTTAGAGCAATGGAACACTTTTAAAATGCAATATTAAATAACCTTTTTACTCTTAGTACAAAGCAAAATATTAAATCACTGCAACATTATCTCCCTTAACCTTAAACAATCTGGCTAAAAACCTCCTCTTTCAAACACCTAAGCTTTCACCCTTCTGACTCATAGGACATGATTTCATTGGTTTTCAAATAACCATTCTTCCACAGAAAAGTATGACTCTCTTCTTCAAAAGGGAAGATAAGGGGACTGAAGGAAAAAAATCCATCAAAACAATAACCATCCTGTCTTCCCACCCCTCAACACAAACTCGTTCACTCACTCCTCTCTTGCTGCCTCGCACGTAAAAGTGAAAATGCATGGGTTTGTTTTTCTTTCCCTCTTGACAGATCGCTTTTAAGAGACAAGGTCGATGCCAAAATCTTACAGCTGGTTACTTTCTGGGCCAAAGCTGAGAAGAAAGCAGCTAGACTTCTTTTAGGCATTAACAAGTAGTTCTCAGAGAAGCATCTCTGTGTCCCCAGAACAGACTACTAAGGACCTTCCGACAAGTTAAAATTTATCTACAGAGCCTCAGAGAGTAGATTTAGATGGAAAGATAATAAGGGTAAAAATGCATTTTTCAACCCAGAAGAGTAGAAATGGCTGCTGATAACTCAAAGAGATGTGGCACCTCTTAGTTCGATGCAGGTACTTTTTAGGCAGCGCCAACAACGTTTCTTAGTATTATCAAGCTTTATATTCCCTCCTCCTTCTCCAAGCCATTTTATTTGCAATTGCTTCATAAAATGGAGCACATGCACAGCAGCAGCTCTCTACTCAATTAAAAAGCATCTAGTCAAACGCTAGCCTAATTGAAAATAATATACTCTTATTTCTTACCTCAACTGGATTAGGAACAATCAATATGCGTATGTGTAAATGCAGCTGTTCTTCTTTTGTTGACTGCAGGAAGTACATAGGCGTATCCAGATCCCAATTAGACCAAATATAGTGATAACAAAAATTTCTTACAAAAATAATTATGCCCTGAAATACGCACTTAGGAAACATTTTTCCTTGTGCTTTGTATTAGATTAGTTTCTAAAGTCAATATAAAACAGCACAGGCATTTTTTATCTTTATGTTTTCTAATCAGTGCCACAGCAGTAAAGTCTTAAAAGACATTATCTTCAATTCTGGTTTATTTTCTACTTTGGGCATTTGACAATGTTTTGTTCATTGGTCATTCACTGATCCTCTTTCTTAGGAATAAGTCCATCACAAACAAGAAAGAAAAGAAGGCAAAACACAGTAGGGAAAAAAAAAAAAAGAAACAACATAAAAAAAAAACCCTCCAAACAACCAACACCAACAATCCTCCTCGAAAAGGCAAAAATCAAAATGGAGAGATGGACCAAACACATCAAATACAAATTATAGAAGCAGTCTTCACTTATTTATTGGTAAGAAAGTACCACAGTATACTTCTAAAGGCACCAAAAATAACAGAAATTGTATTTCTCAACACTACAAAATATAGGAAGGCTGCTTAGAAACATACGGTTTCTGTATCTAACACATTACCTTTTATACAGAGTTTATTTCCAAATGCAGCTAAACAACATGTAACTTTAACTACAATACATATATTTCTTTGATTTCTTTATGTCCTATTATCTTTGGATCTTAGTTGGAACGGATATATTCAAAGAAAGGGTGATTTTTATATTTTTTTTAAGTTAACAGCACACACTTAAAACACAGACTGCTCTTGAAATTAGGGACTATAACAATCACTTCAGTCAAGACAGAGAGAAATAAAATAGCTCAGCCAAAACGTGGCAGTCAGAATTACTATTTGCAAATTCCAATAATCTACTTATCAATTTTCTCTAATGAAACACAATCCTCATATTGTAACAATGTAACTCATGACATACAATATTTGAATTTAATTTGCTGAACAGTCACCTGGTTTTAATAATTTTCTACTCTGAATAGATAGAAGTGTACATCTTTTTTTGTGTTTTCTGGAATTATGTTTTCCCTAATGCTAAAAATCAGTAAATCAAGTTACTGTAGCTATTTAAGCTATTATTATTATTAAGCTGCAGAGACACTCTCTGCAGCTAAATGGGATAGAACACTTAAAAATGAAAATGGGTTTTTTTTCATCTATCTTAATTGCTAATAACGCATCAGTAATCATAGTACCTACAACTGAGCCCTTTTGTGCTTCTATTTGACGAGAAAGGTGAAGTGAAAAAGAATAGTGTGTCAGCACTTTATGTTTTCCAGTCTTCCTCGCTCTAACACGCTGTAACGCAACAAAATCCTTGCCTTCCCCGTGTCAACAGTTTCAAGACCAGAGGCACATTTATGTCTGTTCCTGGCTCTGGAAGGTTGCCTTTGATCTATATTGCCCTCCCTAGGGCAGGGGGTTGGAACCAGATGATCTTTAAGGTCCCCTTCCAACCCAAACCATTCTATGATTCTATGATTGTGGGGATGCTCCAGCTGTGAGACAGTTCATCTCCTTCCAGAACCCTGATAACCCCAAATCTCAAAAGCTGGAGAACATTTGGTTACATAATGTCAACAGATTTTAAGAACTACAATGTAACAAACATGGAACAAAATCTGGCCACACACAGTTTGGTAAAGTGACCTGTAGGTGGATCTAAGGAAGCACCTTCTTGATGCTGAATTCTTTCCAATGACTTAGGGATCTGCCCGAGCCTCAAAACACCACTAATCACGGTGCTTGTCAAATGGCACTGGTCCTGCAAGGGGCTGAGCAGTGCAATGCTTCACAGACACTTAAAAGTACAGCTTTTGTTTTGCTGGGAAACCACTACCCTAAATGGATTACACTATTACCAAGGAAAAAGTCAGCTGAATTACAGCTATGATAAACTTCTCCAACAGAACAGTTAGTCGTTCTGTCATAGGAACGACAGCAGACAGGAATCTAGAAATCTTCATAGCTGACAAACTTTACTGTTCTTAGAAATGTTTGTCCTGGAAAAAACAACTTGCATTCACTTTTCAAAAGCTAAACTCAAGGACTGCTCATTTTAACAACCCTCTGAAGTACATCTGAGGAAAAGGAGACAGAAATCCTGTGTTACTTTGAAGAACTGCATGCTCTGCAGTGTCTCAACTACCCTGAAACTCTTCATCAAGCCTCGTGCTTCACATCAGAGCTCCTCACTGAACACAGCGTTGTACCTTAACAGGCAGGTTTCTGAGGAAGCATGGAGAGAAGACAACAAGGATTACCATCCACAGGCATTTCCCACTGTCCCCTGCAGCTGAGTGGTTTCACCTGAGGTAAACATCTCATTCTAAACAGTACTACCCCACAGTTCTATAAAAATAAAAACAGCTGGGTTCATACAGCCACAATTCTTCCCAGGTCCTCCCCATCCTGTTCCCATTTAAGACCTGCATGGGTACTCATGACCTGTGAACATTTAAGACTCTCGACTCTTCCTCTAGTTCATTAAGATAGAAAATTCAAAGTAATATAAAAACAGGAGGCAAAAACCAGAAGTGTTTTGAGCATCAACATCAACTGGTCATCATGGAGATCAAAAATAACACTCACCCAAATCCTACACGAGGCTACAACAATTATTCAGCACATTCTCATACTCAACAACCCGCCAAATGTGATCTACTCTGAATAATCATAAGAAGCTGCATACTACAAGCATCAAGACTTTACACAAAAGAAAAATAAATACTTATACACAGACTATTCCAGATCCATTTCAGTATTCCTAGTCAAGAAGAGCAATGCTTCAGGATTACAATAATGATAGTAGGATTCAGGAGGATGACTATCCTAAAAAAAAAGTCACCCTGCTAATATTAATATTACTTTTCATCTTCAAGATGTTTTACAAAAGCAGGCTTATTTTCAGAAACTGCTTTACAACGTTTGGGTTCTATTTTACAGATGGGAGAACAAAGTGCTTGGAGACACTACAGCACTTGTGCAAACTAAGATGCCAGTAAACCCTTCCCCCAGTGCTTCTCTCATTTCCATCTGTCAATTAGGTGACTTTACAGAGTTCTCCAGCGTCAGACAGCGTGGGGAGAGAATGAAGCTCCAGATTTAAACAGCTCTGGGAACACTGTAACTCCAAGGGGAGTTACGAAGAAGAGGAGGCCGAATGTGCGGGCAGAAGGGCAGCGTGTAGATGAGCCAGAAGGGCCCCGAAGCGTGGGGCTGCGGTGCGGGGCGCTGCGGGGCTGTCAGCGCCTAAGCCGCACCACCCGGCTGGAGGGAGCCTGCCTGCCGAGCCCAGGGACACAACTGCTCCTTCCCAACTCTGTTTTTTGTCTTCCCACCGCCCTCGGCCGCGTCGCCGTGTAGAAGGGTAAGGCACAGCGGGGCAGCCCTTGCTCCGCTCTTCCATGAGGTCAACTTTCCCAGTCCCTACCCCGGCCGCAGCGTGCCCCGCTCTGCCTGAACCCCACAGGAGCAAAACCTCCTCTCCCCCGACCACCTTCCTAGCGGGCACACCACCAGGGCAAAGAGGGGGCCGTTCCCGACCCTCCACCGCCCGCCACGGAGGCGGTAAAGGCGTGGAGAGCCCACCGTAGCCAGGGCGGTGGACCAACCTGCGCTCCCCTCCCTCCCCGGCCTTACCTGCCCGTCATGGCGGCGTGCCCTCAGCCGTCGCCGGGCTGTGGCGGAGGGGCTGAGGTCGGGACGGGCGGCTAGGCGCAGCGGCTCCGGCTCCAACCCCGGCGGGCAGCAGAAACCCCGCCCCAGCCCGGCCCGGGCCCCCGGGGGCGTGGGCGGGAGCCGCAGCCCCCGGTGACTCAGGGCAGCCGCCCCCCCCACCCTCCTGGCCCCGCGCATATTTTTCCTATAAAGGGAAAAAAAATATTGAGTAACGAAGCGGCGGATCGGGGCCGCCTCTCGGCCGGGGAACAGGGAGTCGACGGCCCGGCAAGTGGGTCGCTTGGCCCCACCGGGTTGTAACGCTTCGAGCATGGGCCTGGGGGGGGAGGGAGAGGGGAAAGCTGAGGGGAGGGTTTTTGTCACAGAAACCGCTACCTGGTGTGCAGTTATCTCTGACATACACATCGTTGACATAACGTTTTATCCTGTGAACAAAGAAGCCGCGCTTCCTGCCTGTAGCGACAGGCGGTGACACTTGTGGCACATCCCCACGTGAGGGGAAAACCCGCCTGGCAGCGTATCTTTTCTTCCCAAAAGTGGTTAAATGGTGTCCTTTGCTGCCAAAAGGAAGAGGGATCGCACACCCTAACAAGCACCCATCCAAGTACTACGTTTTTCACTATCTAATCCCTTCTTGCCAATGGTCAAACTTTGCCCTGAGCACTTAAAAGAGTTCTGTGTTCTCTGGCACATATCAATGCTAAAGTGATCCACCAAATGGGACAGGGCCCTTCCCCCAAAAAGCGGTTTCAAGCTTTAAGGTAGCCTAGTGTATGATGTGACTCACCATAGCTACGGGCATTGCTGCAGGCTTGGGATTGATGCTGGGAACTCTGTGGTCTCTGGTGTCCAACCATCTCAATTTTCAGCCCTGCCGTAAACATTTAGAATCACACAGGTTAAATTAGCACTTGGTGGTTTTATTACTTATTTAAACTAGGGTGACAAACTGAGTTAGGTGGTCTTATTTTGGTTTAACAGTTGGCTGAGAAAAGGGCAATAGGTAATCTTATTAATAAACAGCCAACAATTTAACAACTTTGGCTGGGCTGACAAACTCTTAGTCACTCCCTGCATCTCTAGTCTCTCCTGTTGTAGTGGTTTCTGGGTGCCAACATGTAAAGTCTCTACTCTGGTGGCTCTCCTTCAGAAAGAAGGGCTGCAATCACTGGGATTGAGAGCTGTGGTTTAGAGCTTCAATCCCTTGGACTGAACACGCGAGGAGGAGACTGTGGGTGCTGCCGAGGGTGTCAGGAGGAGGATGGCGCCGGGCAGGGCTCGGCCTTCAATCACCGGCCTGCCACCCTGGGCAACCCTTCCTCTCGCCCTGCAACCTCCCCCGGGGCTACCTGTGAGCTGTACCCATCTCCAGTATCATCCTTCTCTTACCAATCTACATTTTGAACGTGACACCATCCTCCTTTCCAGCTGCTGAGACCGCTAAACCTTTACTGCTCGCAGCTGCCGGGCCCTTCCAGCCGCCTCACGAGCAGCTCTCCCTCCAGCAGCGACATGGCCGCCCCTGCCCCGACAAGCTCCCCCGCTCCTTTCGTCAAACGCCTCTGCCTTTCCTTTAAAGCGAAAAGGCGGAGATTCAGCCGGTGAAGCGGAGGGGATGGAGGGCGCCCAGGGGTCGGGACGGGCCGCCCTCCCTCGCCTCCTCACGGCCGGCGCACGCGCGCCACCCCCTGTGAGGGCGGGCTCCCCCATCCCGCCGGAGCAGGCCGGTGACCCGGATGTAGCTACTCCGCAAGATGGCGGCGGGGCGGGCGGGCGGCGCGTTGTAGCGGCGGGCAGGCGGTTCTCCCCGGCCCCCGCCATGGCGGACCTGGGCCGGCAGTTGCAGGAGTACCTCGCGCAGTCGAAGGCGGCCGGCGCCCCTACCGCGGCCCCCGCACCCCCGCCGCCCTCCGCCGGCTGCTCGCAGGAGGAGGCGGGCAGCGGCCTGGGGGCCTGGCTGGGCCCAGGGTGGGCATGCACTTGGCCCACGTGGGGGCCACTGGGTGTCCAGGTCATGTGTGCTGTTGGGAGGGTGGGAAGGGGAAGGCATCAATCACAGCGCCCCCCCCCTCGAACAATAATTCTAATAAATACACACCTACACGGTAATAAATAACTAAAAAAATAATAAACTCGCTGGTTTTTAAGAAGCATATTAAAATAAGACAATGAAAGCGGCACGGCCATCCATGCTTCCCCCCCCCTCAGCTCACAGAGGGCCCGCCTTTCCCCCCCCCCGGCCCCGGCGT
>JAOXJM010000052.1:29066161-29124270 GCA_026413425.1 Tringa solitaria | reverse complement strand
GGAGTTGTAGAGAGCGAGAAGGTCTCCCCTCAGCCTCCTTTTCTCCAAGCTGAACCCCCACCAGCTCCCTCAGTTGCTCCTCATATGACTTGATCTTCAGACCCCCTCACCAGCTTCATTGCCCTTCTCTGGACCCGCTCCATCACCTCAGTGTCTTTCCTATCATGAGGGGCCCAAAACTGGATACAGCACTCAATGTAACATGGAGTTCCATTAAGCACATGAGTACTCAAGTAACTCATGGGTTTGATCTGGTTGTAGGGAGGCTCAAAATTTCTAAATCTCAGGCCTGAGTATAAGACTCAGGCTCGGTTCTGAGCTGCAGAAAACACATTGGACTGTGCTACCAATTGTCTTCTCCTCCATGTCTTAAGAAACATGGCATATCAAAGGGCTTCTTCCGATGCCTCAGTTTGCTTCCTACAGCTAGGACAAGGCCAGTGGTTCCACACTCCTAGGCATTGTGGCAGCAGCCTCCAACCAAGAGCAAATATTAAACTTTTAAAAGAACAGATGGTTGGCACGTACAGCCTTGGCCGACAGCAGAGCCAACCATCACCACACGACCACTCAGAGCACTGTCCAGCCAGAAGAAAGTGAACAGTATCCTTAGAAGCTTACAGGCTCAGCATGCCCCTCTGAGTGCTACGTTAAAAAATAATGGCAATTAGTGCCTTTCATCTAACATCCATGTACAGATCTGAACCAGGGCATAGGAACCAGAGTAAGAGACACCTGTTTTACACTCAGATTGCTCTTCTGCAGGATAATTAAACATTTTTCTACACTGAGACTCCCAAATTAGAGTAAAATGTAGACAATACCAGTAAAAAAAAATAAATATGTAAGCAGAGCAAGAACTTCAGCATACTCTATTCATTTTCTATTTTGGAGGATTTTTTTCCCCAATTTTATCTTGAGAAAAAATACTGAAATAATCTCCAATTATTATTTCCATTTGCTGTATTTTGTAGCCCTTAGTTTCTAAGTTGTCTGTTACATAAAGCAAAACTTCTTATCCAGCTATGCATTAACAAAGTTTTTTGAGGGTGAAAAGGCGAAGATGTTTAAGATGTTCCAATTATTCGCTACGTGTGGTTTCCTACCAAGCAGAAATTCTACTTAGAAAAAATATTTGTAATTAGATCATGATTTCTCGTAAGTACAACTGGCGAGTACTTCACACTCTAAAGTCCCTATGCCTTTTATACAAAATAACAGCATTTTATCATGCCACCCAACTATTTCATGCTGTTTCGCCAGAGACAGGGTGACCGACAAGCTACACATAGGAGGGGCAGGGAATGGGGGGGGTGCTAATCACATTTGCCATTTTATATATTTATTCTCCTTTACTATGAGATCCTTTTATAAACTTTTGTTCTTCAGAACATATACTAATAATGTATGGTGAAAGAATTGCATGGAACAATTAGAAATACCTTTTTAAAAAACACTCAATACACAAAAGAACTGCCAACAGAAGAAACCTTGACCACACAATACTCTTCACAGAAGCAGTTTCAAGATGAAATTAAGTGTAATGATTACTTAAACACAGTCCACAAACTTCTCCAGCTTAGACAATATTAAATGCTTGATTTCATTTTTGACTGCAGCGGTACTTAACTGAGCAAGGCTATCAATTTTAGGTATTGTTAAAGACATATTTCACAAAGATGCTAGAATGCTTAAAAGGATATTTCCCACCTCATCTCTGTTCCTTCCTGAAATGAAAACACGAACATTTTTTTGGAAACTTTTACAGCTTTAGAACACCTATCAGTTACAATTTATCAAAGCTTGAAGTACATTCCCTTGGGTAACATTAAGTATGAACATATCCAAGCTAATCACAACTCATCATTGAAACTTGAGCCCATATTTCAGAACAGCTACTGAAAATTATCTGGTGGACATAGAGCAGAATCCAATGTTTTCACAAAGCTGAACTGCAAGGTCAAGATAGCTTTGCCATTACCACTACATGCTGCAGAAAGTAGAAGAAAGCAAAATAGCAAGATCAAAACAAAGATGATTAATAACCAGTTTACTTTCCATCTGTTCTCCTTTTTCATTCAATTCTAAAATTGCCCTAAGCTCCATTATAAAATGCACAGTGCAAAAAGTTCACTTTATCAAATTAATGACTTAATGAAGTCATTAACAGTTTGACATTTCCAGCATCAACAGCTTCACATCAATGCTAAGTTTTTGACATTAATTAGGTTTTTTTCCAGTTATCCCCTCCCACCCTAAGACACCAACTCTGAGGAGGACACCACTAAAGAACATAACCTCAGTCATTTATACATCAAGAATCTGTTACATGCTGGTCTTACCTGATTACATACAACAGAAATCCCTCCAGATGCATCCCTAAAATGTAAATAAGGTATTGAAGAGATGAGCACTTCAGCTTTAAAAAGAGTTAAACACATATACACAGTAAGTCAAATTCACATACCGTGTGAAAGGGTTATTTGCTTCATTGTCTTCTGGGGCTTTTATACTAACGCAGTCTCTCAGTGGTATCTGCAGCAAGTTATAAAAATACATACTCCTGCTTAAAAGCTCTTTGAAGAGAATCTGAAGTTGCCAAGAAAATGTACGGTTGCATTGCTTACCTTGATAATGGGTTGGATATTGTCATCAGGTTCAAAAATAATTGACTTTGAACAGATTTTTAGAGAGCCTCTGAATTTTCTAAGAGGAACAACAACAAAAAAAAAGTAGTTGTGTATGTGTTAAGAGATATATGAGATTAGAACTACTCCAGTAAATGGATGTATGTAAAAGTTTTGTACCTTTCGTCTCTGCAACCTTTATTTATAATATGATTAGCTGTGTGCTGTTCAAAGTAATATTCTTCCAGGTTAAGAAGAAGCAGTGAAAACCTACAAATAAATAAAAATTATTTATTAAAAAAAAACAAAACAACACCATAAACATTAGCATTCTTAATAAAATATATCAAATGTTTGGGAAGTCTTCACTGACTTCCCACACTGCAAGAAGGAATTAATTTAAATTATAAAGAACAAAACCATATGGGAAGTTTGTGCACACATAAGATCAACTGATGCTCTTCCTACAGATATAAGGTTAGATGTTTGATCCTGTTCATATGTCTTGGGTGCGAACTATCCTAAAAAAGCCAGGCTTTCCGCCCCCAGTAAAAATTAGGTAACCCTAATCAGTGTACGCCAGTCAAAATATGCAATGACGCAAAAGGAGAGGCAGAAACTAACTGCTTGGCATGGAGGAGATTAGATCTTTCTTAAGCAAAGCCAAACTACATTGGTCTAAAGTGTTAAGTGAAAACACAGCCAGGGTTTTTACAACACAGCTGAGTTACTCAATGGATACCCTCTGAGAAAGCATGACCTTCCTCTCCAACCACATTTCTGCACTTCCTCTGTACCAGCACGCATTCAACCCCACAGGAAGCCTGTTTGTGGACTAATCCAATAGACAACAAACCTCAACAACAAATAAATACATGAATAATAACAAAATTGAAGCCTTCTAAAGTATTTAATTGCAGGATCAAAACCTGACCAATTTTACGAACAGAGTGAACCCATAGCCACCTACTTTTTTCAGCTGTGGGAAGCAACAGCGAGTACTGGGACGGCAGGAGAAGCAGAAACATTTTATATCCCTTCAGTGGGAAGTACAACAGCTTGTTTGCGTGCAGCGCTGGCCTGATCTGCAGAAGTACTTAGGATTTATTCACATCCACGCTTCGAGCTTTCTCTCCCGCGTTGGGGATGCGCTTCACGAGAAACGCCCGTGACAATGCTCATAAACACCAAGCGTCCCCAGAGCAGTATTCAAACAGCAGTAAACGTGTCAAGAGTTCACCAAATGAACTGAATGTACTGAACAGCCTGCTCGTTAAGAAAGCGTATTTCACAATAGAAAAACCAGCTTTATTGGAAAATACATCTTGTTCTCCTAAGATTTGCACTGTGTCTGTTTAATATAACAGAACATAACAATAAAGGTTTACTGTAACTACAAGTAACAGTGGGTCCCTATCCTCAAAATTGCTTGTGTGTCCAAGGCACTTTGTCCTAATGCTCTACTGCTTTTCCAAAACGGGACTATCTTTACCTCTTCTCTCTTGAAAACAGATATTTTATGATGCCATTAAGAAACAACTGATGTTAAAGTGTTAGAAAACATCAGAGTTAGAACAGTATAAGCCATACAAAACTCCTTCAGAAAATTAAACACAGATCTCAAAAACCCTCTGCAGCCTCTACCCCAGTTGTAGTTACTGTAGAGTTCTTCAATATCTCTAGTTTCTAAAGGGGCTTAGGGGCTTTGCCTTCACATATCCTTTCTCAGCAGACATAACTTCAGTTGCCTTCCATTTCTTACAGAAGTTTGCTCTTCAAACTTTCTGCCACTATGTCCTATCAACAGGTATAAACTGAATTTCCAGGTTTCTGGGTCCTTGGTGCCTTTAAAGGAGCCAAATCATTCTTTTCATATATATTTTGATCACCCACCATCAAGTAGTTAGAATAGAAGTTCTAGCTCTGCATTTTGGGGAAAAAAGCTTCACAAGAAACAATCCATAAGGGGAAGAGGAGTATGAAAACATAGCAACTTCTAGACAGTTACCATTAAATCCCGTTTTTCAACACATCATCCAGTTGTAATCCCCTGGACAAACTTAAAATTTCTGGGATTTTTCGAACTCAGATCTAGCAAGTCCTACCACATTTCTTTCAATTGAAAGCTTTTCAATAAAGTTACACAAGTCTATACAGAACAATTCACCATCAGAATGTTTTTCTTTCTAGTATATGTAAACATACACATTGAGCTTATTATCCACAAGCCAAAATATTTAAATAATATAAGAATAAAGGTAATATCCACATTTGTTTGAAAAAAATCTTCTACTACTCTCTCTATGTAGTCCTATGACAGGAATTTGTATGCACACTTAGTATAGATCTAAAATAGTAATTTAATTCTGCTGTGCATGACAGGAAGAAAAAAAAGACACAACCAAAAAAACCAACAAATAACAGTAGGAAGAGAATGCATGATGGCCTGTATAAGAAACTGATTAAATCTGTAATAGTCAAGAACTGTATTTTTGGTCTTCAGCCACTGCGCAGTTGTGCTATTCCCTGTGCAGGGTAATTAACAGCACACACTGTAAACCCACGACTTAACGCACTGCCCTGGAAGAACAGCCTGGCTCACAAAGCCAATGTCAAGTCAAGTAAGACAAAGCAAGTTTGTTTTCCCGGCCTACCCTCCCCTGCATTCAAGTCTGAATCCAAGACATAAAAAAAACCCAAACCCTCAACCTCAGTGATTAGTCAGGTCTTCCAGTGAGACAGACTGGACAACTTCAATAATGCAATTGGCTCACTCCCAAAGAATGAAGAAACCTATCAAAAAAACCCAACCAGTTTTGCCCCCTCAAGAAAGCAAACCACAAGTATTAACTGGGAAATGTACAAAAATACTATCATATCAAAAATGAAAAAATTTAAAAGGACAAAAAAAAAAAAGTCTATCAGCAAGAACTAGCATTTGAAAAAACAGTTCTGGTTCCAATACAAACAGTTTTGTTTTTTAATAAAAAAGCAAAAGGGTCTTATATACATGCCTGCTGCTATCAAACTCTGTACTCCCATAATACAGTAATAATAAAATATCAGAAAGTATTCTGTTTCAGGCAAACTGCAAAGGATCAAGTTCAAGATATTTTTCTTAGCATCAGCAAGTGGTTCATTTTAATCCATTTTCAAAATATTTAACCTAATTGTTACTCGAAACTTCCCAAGTATAAATGATTTAACCAGCATTTATAAAATCTACTTAGAGAAGGATAATGCTAAATCTTCTCTTGGAAAGCAACTCAAACATGTGTTGATGTAAAATCCTTTGAAATCAATCAATAACCTCACACCTTAAAGTGTATTACAGGCTATTTTTATGCCGGCTTCCTAATAAAGACACATTTCACAGGTTTATATTTACAAATTTTATGGTCGCCATGGTCTTTAATAGCTTGCAAAAGACTGATGTTAGTAAGTCACAGTCATGTCTTCAGGGATCATTTACCATTTTCTCTTGTATATTGAAGCTGACATACTAGACTATTTAAGAAAAAACAATAAACCAATATATTATTTTGAAAATTACAAAGAGATAAATTAGTCAAGATTTTCTAAGAAAGCTCAAACCCCATGAAAGCTCCTGTAAGTGGTGAAAGCTCGAAAGATATATAGGTCTTTATCCTCAAAGTCTCGCCAATAGCAAAGAAGCTTTCAGAGAACTTCTGAGAAGATGGTGTTTTCCTAATACATGTGATCATTTGAAAATTGGAACTTAAGGAAAAAAAACAACCTTCAGTAGCTTCACTGGTGCAACCAAGCCTACCAACTTGTCATGCATCAAAAACTACTTAGAGTTGTGAAGACAATCCACTTCCGACTGATGAAGTCATCACATTAGCAGATAGATCAGACCACAAGCTTCCGTTCAGAGCTGTGGAGTTTCCCCAAGATGGGTTCAGTGACCTGAATCAGTCCATGGAAGGCAACGTGAAGGACCAGAGATGGTACAAAGTGAAGGGGCTGGGGTCAAGAACGAGATGACCAAGGAGGAGACCTCATCCCTTGGAGGGCCACAGGCCTACGCAGCAGCTCTGCTCTCAGAGAGACTGAGGAAGAGGTAGTTTCACTTTCCAGGATGAAACGAACTGGTAGCACCATCGCCACCAAGGCAAAGCCTTGAGTTTTAGGGTGGGGGGAAGGACACTTAAGCTGTTAACAGCTCAGGTTTTATGCAAACCACGTACCTGAAATCAACAGCAGAAGCAGCCTGGAGGAGGGTGGGAAGGGGGAGAACAGCATGCTAGGTAAGGGAACTCTATTATAATAAACAACTCACATAGCTGGAAAGAAAAACACCTCAGCTTTAAAGAACTCAAGGACTTTCCCAGGTCTGAAAAAGAGGGAAGACTGTTCAGCCACAGTCATGTTGTCTGCATGGGGGTGGATGTTGGGGTGCAGAGGGGAGACTGTGGATAATCAGTATAATGTAGTCACACCACCACCCTCCAATAAATTTAATGAAGGGCCTAAATGCTTCTTCTGTTGCAACATCTTCGATTCCCACACAGCGTTAGATGCCTGCAGAACCTGGTGGAGTAAAAAGTTAATCTTTTAATAGTGTATGACAGAGCTGTTTGTGCTTAAAAGGTAAGCATCCACACTTAAGGGGAAAGGTAAATTAAACCATGCTAATATAATTTTGCTTGAAGACTTATTTAAAATTCTTGTCTTTGCATTGTATTAAGACATAAATGTATAATGCAATTTTAATAAAATTATGTCAAGAAAATCTGAAAAAATTCCTATGGAAGGTTGTTTTCTTGTGAAGGGAACCAGTATCGGTTTGAGAAGCAGCTTTAGGGAAGAAAAAAAAAAAAAGAAAGAAAAAATCAAAAAAACCTACCAAACACACACAAAAAAAACAAAAACCCAGGCACCTTGCCAAGAGAAAGAGAACTTAATGTACAGCAGCAGAAAGATGTTGTTACCACAGGTAAGGTTGGTAACAGAATGAAGCAGTGAAGAACTCTGGTTGCTCTTTTCTAAATACAAAGTTGAAGGCGTCTTGTTTATTTTTGCCTTTTTCAAAAAGCTCTCATTTAATTGCCCACCCAGAAAAGGGCTGAGGAATATGAGTCAAGAACACACCCAAGACGCACAGGAAAACGAGGCACAACGCTAAGTAGCATGAAAACACTTGCAAAACTTCACCTCACGGGATGTCGTTCCCTATACCTGAGGTTTGGGAACCTCAGGAAGCATCATTCAGAGAATGCAACAAAGCAGCAAATCACACTTTACACACTACAGCCTGGGGTTTGTAAGTCCTGCCAAGGTGCTATAAAATCACCTCCAAATAAAGAGTGTGTTTTATCAGGTTTACTCTATTTGAGATTTTTATTGTTTCTTTGCTTGATGTGCATGTCCCTCTATACTTCAGTCTGAAAAGACCTGAGATACAACAACACGGGGATGGGGGGGGGTGGGGAGGGGGGAACACAAACCAAACCAAAAACCCCAAAACCCCACAATTTATTTTATATACAAATGTCCCCTGCCAACTGAAGCACTGGACTTATTCAAATAAGACACTAGTGAATGTGCAGGGACCAGCATCTTGGCAAAATCCTACTTAGACCATCCAGAGAAGAAGGTACCCCATTGATCCAGCTTTAAATTCTTAAATCTGTGATTGATTTTTTACTATTTCCATTGCTTCATCAGAAAAATACACACTGTAATTCTTCTGGGACACAAGGGTTTGGTGGATGAAAAGGACATGAGCTGGCAATGTGTGCTCACAGCCCAGAAAGCCAACCACATCCTGGACTGCATCAAAAGAAGCGTGGCCAGCAGGTCGAGGGAGGTGATTCTGCCCCTCTGCTCTGCTCGGGTGAGACCCCACCTGGAGTACTGTGTCCAGCTCTGGAGTCCTCAGCAGAGTAAGGACATGGACCTGTTGAAGCAGATCCAGAGGAAGGTCACAAAAATGATCCAAGGGCTGGGGCACCTCTCCTATGAGGACAGCATGAGAGAGTTGGGGTTGTTCAGCCTGGAGAAGGCTCCGGGGAGACCTTACTGCAGCCTTTCAGAACTTGAAGGGGCGCTTATAAGACAGATGGGGTCAGACTTTTCAGCAGGTCCTGTTGTGATAGGACAAGGGGTAATGGTTTTAAACTAAAAGAGGGTAGATTCAGACTTGATATAAGGAATAAATTTTTTTACAATGAGGGTGGTGTAACGCTGGCCCAGGTTTCCCAGATGGGTGGTAGATGCCCCATCCCTGGAAACATTCAAGGTCAGGCTGGATGGGGCTCTGAGCAACCTGACCTAGTTGAAAATGTCTCTGCTCATTGCAGAGCAATTTAAACGTCCCTTCCAACCCATACTCATCTATGATTCTAAGTGGTTGATCTGACACACCTTGCACAATCACTTGAGGCGATACCGAAAGTATAGTCCTGATAACAGGACATTGCCTGGGATCAAAAAGCAGGGCAGCCCAAACCAGCAGCCGCCCACAGCTACGTAAAACCAATCCTAAAATTAATCCTCCTCCTAACGTGGGCAAAGTATCTATAAGGCCACCTGCGGGGCTCATTTGCTGATGCTTGAATAAAAGCCTTCATTATGTATATTTTGTCCCAGTAGCGTAAGATAAGGCTACAGATTTAAAAATAAGTATCCAAATGCCCAAGGAACAGTCACACAAGAGATCTACCCGGCAGGACCTACACGCTGAGATGAACCCCTCCAACAGGAGGCTGAGCAGCGTGCGAGACAAACCAGCAGAACTATTTTATAAAGAGCCTCTGTATCAAGTGTTAAGACTCCCTCGCGCCGGGGCACAGCGCCAACGGAACCGAGAACTCTATTTATAAAGACAGCAACAACCTGAGCCAAACACAACAGCATTTAATTTGAAGTTTTGCAACTGAAATTGTTTGTAAAAAAAAAATAAAAATTCCTATTCATGAATGCTGAATATTTTAGGGATTAAATAAATGGGGTAAGCACGCACACAACACTAATTAAAAAGGGACATAATATCTTAGCTTTCTTTACTCAGCGCCCACGCAAAGTGAAAATAGACATGAACACAGATAAAAGTAGAGATACAATACAGATTAATTTGAAGGAAAAGTTTCTGCCATCGTGAATCCTGCTCAGGAGGGATCTGGATTTGTTTAATCAAATGTGAAGTAAAACCCACTCCATGTTCTCAGCATGCACACCCACAACATTTCAGTATTTTCTTGTTTTCTTCTAGAAAACTGCATACAGTCAAAAAGCAGGTTTATATAACCAGATATTAAAGCAGCCCAACTAATCGATTTAGAGGAAATCATTTTTTTCAGATCACTTAAAACTAATCTGATCTTCCTTCCTCTCAAAGCAGCTGCGTAAGAAGATTAACTTTTTACCTACTAAGTTCCCTATACTCTTAACCGGAACTTTTACAGCTTGCATTGTTGTAGAAAGCAATATACAAATAACAACAACAACAACCCCAAACAAACAAAAAACCAAACCACACATGAAATGCAGTTGCCACAAAGTTTCAAAAAGCCCTGGTCATCTCACTAGGAAACATCTACATCAAGGTTAGGTAAATCAAGAGCAGCCCTGATGCAGGAGTAGGTCTTTCTGTAACAATTATCCAGCAAGAAGGCAAAGAAAAGCTCTCAAAGGCTATCTCTTTAATTAAGTGATACAGAGCTGGGGGTTTTGCTGCTGTTTTAAGGCAGTACTATAAGGAAAACAGGAGACAAAAACACCTCAATGTTTTTAAGATCTCCTAATCCAGAAGCGAGAAAGGGGGAAAGACCTGATATAGGGTACAAAGAATACATAAGTTTACTTTTATTTTATCATCAGGCAAGGGGAAAAAACGGAGAAATGAGTTTGTGCTTATTTAGACACGAAAAGCTACCAGTGCAAATGAGAACAAGACTCATCTTTCATGAAGTGCTCGAATTACAAACTCAAATAATAAGATCCTAAAATGCTTCCAAAAATGAGCAAAAAAAAAATATTTCTCATTAGAGACTTTGAATAACTGCAGATCAATAATGCTGACAGACATATGTTGGGTTTGTTTGTGGGGCATTTTAGAAGAGACTTAGATCCCACTTGGGTTCTTAGGGAAAAGTTTGATGAGTTTTGGCCTTTTTCTCAGCCTCTCAAAAAATAAAAAGGAGGCTATTTACATTAAATCCTAAACAGAACTAATACAGTCATTCTTCTAGATTTTCCTATACTTAAGATATTTTACTTCAAAATTAAAAATCCTTCTCTTTTCCCTCTACACAGGAAGTTTGTCCATTCTCCCTGCAGCCCCTCATACACAGCTGAAACCACAGCAGCCCCCAAAAGCCACAAGAAGGTATACAAGGCAACAAAAAGTCATCCAGAACACGTTTGTACTTTGAAAACACTTCAAAAGGCCGCAGTAGTTTTCCAGGCCTCGTAGCTTATGAATCAGAATTTACATGGGCAAAGGGAGCCCAGCTCTTCGTCATGTGGTTTTCTCACCAACAATAAACACTGGTGCGTAACCAGCAGCATCAGGAATTCCTCCAGGGCTCACATGGGACCAGCCTGCTGTCCGGCCTCTGTTCCTGCTGGTTCCCGGGTTCCTGCAGCAGGAGGCAAATGGGGAGCCCTGCTTGCCCCCCCTAAGAAAAGGCACCCATGTCCCACCCAACCATGACCCATGCTGACCTGCTGCTGTCACCTTATAGAGATAACCTACACGGGGGAGAGCATCTGTCCTCCCTTTCAGCGGCCAGTCTGGCCCAAACCACCACACAGCATTAAGATTGCGAAGGGTTTTGAAACTCGTGACAAGACAGACGCAGGTAAGCCACATAAAAGCGGGACACCGGCTAAAAATAAAGAGGGTAAATTCAGCATATACCCAAGCACGTGTGATAGGCCTTTCTGGTATGCTCAGTGAGCCCCAGGAACATAAAACAGAGATCACAGTCAGAAGGTAGGCACGGGGATATTGAATTTAATCACTTTAAAGAGCCGTCACAGAGTCTGTAATTTAAGGGTTGACAATACGCCGATTATAGTGCTCAGGAAAAAAAATAAATAAATTGTAAGCTCCATCTGTAGCGAAGCAGAGCTGTAACACCACGCCACTGATGCGACTGAGAACAAACCAATAAATAAAAATCAACAGGCGCTATTCTCACGCAGTTTACGCCAGGCGGGTGGCATTCATACTCTCCCAGGTCTGTCCTACAGCCTTTTCAGCCTGAACTCTCGGGAACCACCAGTCACCCAGATTAAAATAGTAACAACGAGGGCGAAGCCCCGCACCGCCGCTCCTCCCGGAGCCGCCTGCCTCCCCGCAAGCGGCCCTGTCGCCCGCGGCCCTCCGCCTCCCCGCCCCGGGGAAGCCCCGCCGCCCCCGCCCCGTCGGAGGGGGGCAGACCGGGGAGGAGGGAGGGAAGGAGGGCGAGCGGAGGCCGAGGCACCGCCGCACCGGGCCCCCCTCGCCGGGGAGGGAAGCGGGCGAGGCCGCCTCAGCCCCGGGGGAGGCCGCCTCAGCCCCGGGGGAGGCCGCTTCAGCCCCGGGGGAGGCGCCCCCCTCACCCGCCTGCCGCCGCCGCGGAGGCCGGGCCGGGGGTGGCCGTGGTCGGCGGAGGCGGACCCCTGGCTGCCGGGGCTGTCGCGCTGGCAGCGGCTGGCGGGCAGCGGGCTGTGCCTGCTGCTGGCCGCCCTCTGCTTCGGGCTGGCCGCCCTGTACGCGCCGCTGCTGCTGCTCCGCGCCCGCAAGTTCGCCCTGCTCTGGTCCCTGGGCTCCCTCTGCGGCCTGGCCGCCGCCGCCCTGCTGCGGGGGCCCACCCGCCTGCTGCGGGAGCCCGGCGGCGGCACCGTCCTCTATCTCGGCGCCCTGGCTGGCACCCTGTACGCCGCGCTGGGGCTGCGCAGCACTTTCCTGACGGTGCTGGGCGCCGCCGCCCAGATGGTCGCCGCCGCCGTTGCCCTCCTGGCCGCCCTGCCCGGGGGAACCGCCGGCCTGCGCCGCCTGGGCGGCCTCCTCAGCGCCGCGCTGCGCCGCCGCGGGAAAGCCCTGCCGGTGTGACACCCCTACGCCGCCACCCAGGCGGGGACACCGGCCGCAGCCCGGCGGGGCGAAAGGACTGAGAGGCTGCGGCTGGTGCTAGGCACGAAGACACCTCTCCGCCATGGGGATGGCGCCGTCTTCCGCCGCTTCTCTTCCTTCGCCTTCCTGCTGGGTTCTCCCCTCGCCGATTCCCGAGGAAGAGGAGCCGCGGCTGGCAGCCGGGAGCGGCAGCAGTGACTCTCTGAGCTTGTTCGGCTGCGTTCAGGTGTGGCGGTGGCGGTGCCAGCCTGCCCAGCCCTCCCCGAGCGCGGGATTTTGCCTTATTGCAAAGTCAGCCCGATAGCCATGGTCCGGAGTCGCTCTGGTTGGGAGCTGGCAGCATCCCACTTCCCTACCTCCAGTATAGGACCATGTGGCTGCTACAGCCTACTTCGAAACGTGAGTGAGATTGTGGAGCCCATGAAATGTAATTATTGACTTGCCCGTTAACGTGAACAGCAAGTGTCTTAACAGCTGAGGTGCGTAGGGCTGATGGCTGGTGAAACACAGAGACAACGTAGTGAAATCTGGTCAGGTGTGGGGGTGAAGGTTCAAAAATAGTTAACTGCTGTTAACTCATTTTTGTGCCGACCCCGTACTTTAGTTGCTGTACGGTGCAGTCATCAGCCACCTCAGACTGGTGGTGAATATGAATACTGTGTCCACTGGACTGCGTTTCTCTCTAAAAACCATCTTTAAAATAACCAGCCAGTAAGTGAAACCAACTTTCCTGGGGCTGTGGGTCACAAAGACTACATGTATCTGTAAGAGTAGTCTTCTTGCATGATGATGATAGGATGGAAGGTGCTAATCTTAGTGTAGAGCCTTTGCAGGTATTGCTGCCTTACGGCTGCTGTACGGTAGCAAATACTTGGGCTTTAAAAGGGTAGCTTCAGCTCTTAGAACTTTATTTTTAATTTTCTTTTTTTTTTCTCTCTCAAGTTGGGCAGGAATTGCTGACTCGTTGCAGCACGACCTTCAAAAATAGATTTGTTAGTAATTAGAGCCTGTTTCAGCCAGTGCAGCTCTGTTTCAATGCAGAAACGAAGCAGCCGTAGGAAGATGCTGAATTCAGGCTGGCGGTCCCTGCTGAGAGATTGGTGTTTCAGCCTGGGCCATGTACTGCACTACGGCATGTAAAAGGGACCACCAGGCCTAACTGGCTCAGAGCCTAAGTGAGGATCTCACTGAATATAGGTGCCTCCTACAAAATAAAGCCAAATACTGCAATATTTATTTGCTGTCACGACCTAGGGTTTAGCGTATTCACCTAATACTTGCTCTGGATTAAACTGAAATTGTTAAATAAATGGGTGTACTTAAATGTACATAGATTGTTTTAATAAAACTATTTGTCTACCAAATACCAGTATAGACGTTCCACTAATGGTCACTTTTTTTCCTTAGAAAAGTAGATCAGAGCTACGTGAGTAGCATTAAATTAGTCCTCTCGTTTTTACAACTTCTAAGATGTAGTATATAATTTTATTCCCAAGAGCAGTATCAGATTTAACAAATCTTAGACAAGGTGGAGCGTAAGGATTGCAGCACTGGTAACAGAACTTGCCCTGAAGAGTACAGAAGTATATTCCCATTTATTAGTTTAATCCATTTTCCAGCAATAGTGGGTCATGGTATCACAGACTGGGAAGCTGCTTTTGTCTCTCCTGCTGTGTTGTCACTTTCTGAGATTATATACAAAGGCTAGGTATTTATCCAATTTTCTTAATGACTTTTTTGCATATTCCATGATCGTGGAATATTTTAAAAGCTGCCCCTTGAGGAAGAATATTACTTAACACCAAGTACCATCTGTAGTGGTTTAAGGAGTTAACCAGCCATCTGAGGGAAAATGGGCACACTCCCTTTTGTCTAGATAGAGCAAGTTGGGTTTACTATTATTAGGTGCACTATAATTTGTTTTGGTAGAGGGTTGTGGTTTAATTAAGGACTAAAGCTCATCTTCTAAATCACATATTCTAACTATTAGACAAAAGTCACTTTCAGCCCCTTAAAAATATATAGGGATAGTTGAAAAATAGAGGGGGGGAAACTTTCCCTTTTGCTAATGATTAAATTATTGGTATTTATCATTAAAACTCTAGGATAGATCCTAACTCCCAGACTTAGACCAAAAGTGACCGAAGCCTTTCTTCACATAGGGGTAAAAAGCAATTAATTTTTTTAACCCTCTCAGGAGAAACTGTGTTCTACCAGGTGTATCTCATTTGTTGCCCAGTTAATTCCTTTAAGACTGTTCTGTCTCTCTAGAGCCCCATGACAAGGATTTTATAGGCTAATGATCAGAGTTAATTACTACAATTTTCAAATGCCATTTTATACACTACAAATTAAAAACTAAGAAAAAAGCCAAACCCTACTTGTGACTGACTGATCCAAGAGAACAGCAGTTAAGCATCTATGCTTTGAGCTCTTTAAATAAGAGAGGTCAGCAGGACTTTAGCTAGTCTGCAGGAAATTTGACAATGAGAAGTCAGATAAAAGAGCCGCCGTGTGTCACTGTGTTGTTGCAGGAGCCTTGTCAGCTACAGAACTACAGTGCTGTATTATCCTGAATATTATAACGTGAAATTCAAGGAGGGGAGGAAGGAAGCCTGGTAGTGATGTTTTTCATTACACCTTATATCCTATATTTTTAATGCAGGACCTTCCTGAGAGCTGGCTTTAGAATATGTACTTACACAGTAGAATTTTCACTGAGGCTTTAGGTATTAAAGGAGCCTTTTGATTAACTCGGTGACTGGAGATGATTAATATGAATGATTTATGGGGAAAAGAGAAACTGAGGGTTGGTAAGCAGCTTTATTATGAAATGGGAATAAGCCCTCCTCCTCATTTCCCTGCTCTAGTAAAACCAGGAAACAATATGCTAAAGAAAAAGATACTTAAAAAAAGTTAAGATGAAAGTGATCAATGAGCAAGGTTTGCACTTCAGCATTTGAATGGACTACACTCTTCTGACCACCCATTATCTTTAAGTAATGTGTCCTATGGCCATTGTAAAACATGCATCTGTATTAATCAAGCTGCTGAACTTCTTTCTTCCTCAATGGCCTGGTTTGAGATAGGGCAAAGCCAATTTTCCTTTTCAGTAATTTTAGTTTTCAGTTAAATCCCTTCTAACTGACTGCACGCTCTGAAATTAACTTACAGCAGTGCTAAGACCTGATGCTTATAGTGAATGCCAAGGAATGGTACAGAGAGAGGCTTCTGCTTATACTTAGTGCTCTACCAACCAGGGCCAGCTAATTCAATTATCTGCCCCATTGGAGGGTTGGAAATTAAAAAGGGTCGCACCTGTGGGGAGGAGCAAACAGGCCAGGTGACCCAAACCTGACCAACAGGGTATTCCATCCCATCTGCCCCATGCTCATTGTGAAAGCTGAGGGATCAAAGGGTCAGCCTCCCTCTTCAATGGCCAGCATCCAAGGAGGACTCTCCGTTCTTCTGCCTTTGATTCCAAACTGCTTCTGAATGCAGTTCTCGCATCCAGTTCCCATCTGCCACCAGTTCTAGTGCTGGCCAGTGACAAGATGGTGACGGGAGCTTGATAATTTGTATATATTTCATTATTTTATTATCTTTTCTTTTTATTGTTAATATTTCATTACAGCTGGGTTGTTTGGTCCCCCCCCCCCAACCCATAAGTCTCCTTTATTCTCTCTCCCTTCCCCTTCTTGGAAGGGAAAGGGGCTAATAGAGAGCATCTCATCTCATTCGTTTAGTGGCCAGCCCAGCCTCAACCTTGACACTCAAATTCTATAAACAGATGCTGCTTTGAACAAAAATACTTAACTCACTGAGGTGAAGTGCAGAATGACAATATTTGTCACTATGTCAGTTTTGCTAGCACTCCAGGTTGTAACTCATTCTATGTCTATGACAGCTTTCTCTAAATGGTGTTCCACGTTTTTCTCTTTCAGGATGGTAGACTAGCAAGCAGCGGTGATTTCCCATGTTTTGGAATTTTACTGTCAGCACCACTTGTAATCTGTAGACAGCTGTGGCTAAAGAGGAAAACGAAAGTTCTCTATACATGATAAACCAAAAAAATCCTAGGAATCAGCTATTAGTATTTGAAACGGTTGACATTTCAGGAGGTAGTTCTGTTGCTCCATCTGATACACAAGTTTGCCTGCTTTATAGTAATAGGTGAGTAAAGAATCACACACTGTGTTGATTTTTTTGTTAATTTTTGCACAAATTACATTCTGTATTCATACAAAAACAACGTAACTCTTTGACAAACTGTACATATAGAAACAAGTTTCTGTCTGGAGGTGAACTGAAATCTGTGCTCCATGTCTCACAACACTTAAAAAAAATTCCAGCTCTTTGCAAAACAAAGTAGGTAAAAGAAGGTGAGGAAAAGGGGTGGAGAGGACAAAACAGAAAGCTAGCTACAATATTGTAGCTAGTAGCAGTTGGCTGATCTAGGAAAAGACCCTTATTAGGAACTAATGCACATTCAGTTATCCCAGTTAAGAATCCAGGTTTGTGGTGTTGTTGGGTTACTTTGTGAGTCCAGAATATCAGTCTATTTAAATATTGTCCAGCAAGGACTGGGTGTCACCCAGTCAAAGCCTCTTCTATCGGCCTCTTCCACCACCCCTAGATGATCCTCTTCTTGATTGACCAGAGTTCATGTTGTTTCCTCTGCCCCAATTACTTCCACTCCTCCCTCCTCGAGAAGGGTTATTGCCTCCTGCAGGGCCTCCACCGAAAGCCTCATCCCTGTGGAATCCATCGTGATGGTCTCCATCTAAAGAACTAGACCTCCCAGATTTTGGCGCTCTCTGTGAAGGTCCTGAATTTCCTCGTCCTAAAAATGAAACACAGTCAGTCAGTTACTGATGTCGAAGGCTAAGCTGTGCCTTTTCTCAGACATACCATACATTTAGCTACTTCTTCTGTGGTATAATCATTCTCTGACCAAATGGAGTTGAGACCTGTAATTTTATGCCTCCTCCCTCTGTATGATTTTTCTTACACAGATTTAGTGTCTCCATTACAGTCCAGAAGATGGACAGCAATCAAGCAATTCCCAGAGAATTAAAGGAGGTTCTATCTGATACAGCCAGCAGTCACTTGAATGAAGTAAGTTAGAACAGCGATAGTCACAGTGTCCTCAAAACTGCCAGGTGTACCTCATTCTGAGGCTTTACCACCATCTGTGGTTCTCTCTCTGTTTTTATTGCAAAATACTTTTTTTTTTCTTTTCCTAAACAACAAGTAACATTACTGTTCCATTCCTTTTTTTGCTAGAAACAATGGAAAAATACTCAGTTTTACTACTAACCTGGAACATAAACTACATGAACTCTTACTGCCAGGAACAGGATTTTCTACTTCTCACAGATCCTTTTAGTACTGATATGTAAATTAAAAATTCCCAAAGTCATTAGCTCAAGATAACAAGCAACATTTTGAAAAAAATGAATGGTAACAGTGCTTTATGGACACGTGCTACAGCTAAATGAAGACATTTTTGCTCCACTTTAGCAAGAGTGATTTTTTTTTTGTTGACTCTGCTTGGTTCTGTGCAAAGTAGAGACCAAATTACTCCACATAATCTATTATTTATGGCATCTTCAAATGACTTTACCAATACAACCGAAGGTGGCACAGCCCATATATGAAAAAGTATTGTTCATGTTTTCATTTTTCAGGCTTGCTGCCGCTGTTCTAACTTTTTTTGGTACATTAATGAGTCGTCTAGGCACAAGCAGGGGGGATAGTTAACAATTTCTTTGACTTCAATAGAACATCCGATAGTGTTATTACAAATGATTACTGAAGCTGGAGAAGGAATCCGTACAGGTTTGATAAGATGCTGGCTAAATTGGAAACGCACCATAGAGTTCTGAAAGGAAAAAAAATATTGATGCAGAGGGAGTTTACCAGCAGAGTTTTTATTAAAAACATCTGTGAACGAATGATAAAACCTGCTGTTAATACAACACTGGAAATGCAGTCCATGCAGAGGAGGACTAGAATACATTTAAAACAAAATGATCTTCAGGACAGTAAGAGAACCAGAATGAACTTCAGTGGCATGGAAGATGAAGCTGTGCAGAAGAGGTTCTAATAAGAAAAAAAATTCAAATGTAGGCTAGCAGCTCAGCTTTTGAGAAGGATCTCTGTCACTGATCACTACCTAACAGTGGGTAGTCAATATGAGTATGTTAGAAAAAAAGAACATTAGAAGACAACAGCAATCCTGAGACTTAAAAGAAGGAAAAGGATCAAGAACTGGTGCAACACTCTGAACCAGCTACTAACTCCAAAAGCACGTATTCTGTGGGTTACAGTAGCTGGTGGCGTGACAGTGCCATGTGACTCTTTAGTGGTTATTTAAAGAGGGAAACATGACATCAGGAGCTACTAGGAAAGAATGGAGAAAACGGAACAAATCCAAGTGAACTGCAGAAACCCATGGTTAAACCACATCTTAAATAGTGTGTGCAATTCCTAGTTCCTCTTTAATTTACAAAAGGATAAATTAAACCAGAAAATAGTATAAACACAGTAATAAGGATAGTAAAAGATACAGAACTACCCAGAGAGAACAGCTAAACAGATCAGAGCTCTGAATTGGAGAAGTGGTAGTTCAGGTTAGAAATGGTAGAATTTGATGCAAATAAGAGATGGCATTCAGAGATGATAGGGATCAACTTTCAACTGTTCCAGTTAAAACACAAGACGTCATCAACTGAAATTAGTGAATGATAAGCTTAAACAAGAGGAAAAACTTTTTTTATTTTTAAAACATAGTCTACTGTAATTAAATTTTAGAGCTCTGTCTGTGGATGTTGAAAGTTTTTATGATTCTTAAAGCAATTAGAGAAGCACGCAAAAGGTAACTGTCAAAAGCCATTAAATATAAAAGTAGTGTTTCAGTAAGTCACTGAATTACAGATCCTCATAGACAGCATTTCAGGGACATGCCACTACAGAATTACAGTGTTCTTAACACTCTTCCCTTAGCACCTGCTACTGGCTATTGTTAAGACAAGCTACTGAACTTCATGGACTTCTGCTCCAACCATGGATGGTCGTGCTTATATTGTTACACGTAGAGAACTTTTAAGAAAAGACTTAAAAGAAGTCAGGGTTCATTAAGTCCAGCAGAATGAAGGCTGAGACAGGAAAGATATTTGAGTTAAAGGATGCTAGCACAATCATGAATATTAACAAAGAACTATTCTGAGAAGTAGAGGGGAGCAGAGCTCTTAACAGGGGTTTTCCAACTGGAATAACAGGGAGCCAAAAAACTAACTGCTTTTGACAAGGAAAGTGAAGAAGAGGATTATGTCATGCCAGAGAGATTTGGAGTTGATGTCCTAGAAAATTAGTGTCTGTACGTTCCTCTAAGATTGGTCTTCAGCTTCACAGCTGGTAAGATCAAATATTTAACCAGCTCAGCTTTATCCCCTCTGAATAGGTAAGGAATTCTGCATAAGCCTACTGTGGAATAACCTGCCAGTGTTACAGAAGGTTTTCAGTACAAGGGGCTTTTTACCTTTGCCCCTCTCCTCTGGAGGTCCACCCGGAGCATCCATTTCTCTGTGGTCAGAGGTCCCTGGTCCATCATGCCAGGGACGTTTACGTGGTGGCAACGAGGCCATGTCCATGCCCTGGAGCGAAGAACGTTCTCTGTTAGCTGGAGAATGCCCATCATGAGGAGGGTGATCCGGACGAGGACCTGAGCATGAAGAGAAAAACAACACGATAATAAGTAATGCTCACCTGATCATTACTCCTCATTTTTGGAGGCAGTCACATAACTTTACATACTTTCCACTCTCTTTGGCCCACAATTTTAAGTTAAAATTACATAAAGCTTCCCCCTGCACCCCAACAGGTAAAGCAGCACACAGTAGATGAACGAGCTGTAAGAAAGCTAAAGGTAAAACAGGTTAAAAGATGATGGGAAAGAAAGAAGTGACAGATTTAAACTGTTTTTTTCAGTATAAAATATTTTCATGTCTTTCAGAGACAATCACATCTTCCTTTATTCATGTGTCCTTTGTGCTCATTTTTTCCATGACATCCTGAGACTCCCTTTTGCCCCATACGGGGTTGCCATTAGTAATACAAATGCGAATACCACTGAGCTGTCAGACATTGCAGCTGAAGACGTTATCTTTGCAAACAATAGAGAAGATGCCATCCAAGAGGAAGATTACTATTGGCATTAAGAGTAAGTCTCGAAAGACACCAGGAGATATGCTTCAGTCATCCACAGGTGGGCCGTATAAGAATTCAACTTAAAATAAGACTTTGAGGCAACAATCATTTTTCGTTTCTAGGACAGTTGCATTTACGGACGGTAAATTCTCCATAGTTA
Organism: Tringa solitaria; assembly: GCA_026413425.1. NCBI lineage: Eukaryota > Metazoa > Chordata > Aves > Charadriiformes > Scolopacidae > Tringa > Tringa solitaria. The sequence continues at coordinate 29,103,185 of JAOXJM010000052.1, read as the reverse complement.
ATCTTCTTCCTGACTTTGTAAGTCCTAAGAACTATGTTTTGCTTTTCTCATGGTAAAAGACTGGTAATGAGGATATGAGGTAGAGGAAAAAGAGGTCATTTAAAAAAAAATTAAAAATTGTTAAGTGGTTATATTGTAGAATTCTAATCTATTATCTAAAACAAACCTCATCATGTTTTTTACCTGGTTCTCTGTTTCCATCCCAGGATTCTGGTTTCCGCCCTCCTTCAAAGCGTGGAAATTCATCTGGAGTAGGAAGTAAACCCTTCCGGCCTCCTGAGCAGTAAGAGATGCAGGAGACAGGAGTGAGAAGAGACATTGCATTCAGGAAAATGCTGTAATTTGCCCAAGAAATGTCTTTGCTTCCTTATCCTTGCATTTTAGCATGGAAGAATGTTCCCCTCACCTCTAAGAGCACCACGACCTCGCCCCCGAACACCATGGTCCCTTCCTCTTGAGTTTTCATCTGGAGAGTCAAAAGCGTCATCTGGCCCAAGATCTTCAGGGCCAGGAAAGCCATCTCTCCCCCTGGGTCCCCGGCCCTCGTGTCTCGAGGGTCCTCCTCTTCTGAAGCTACGAGAAAGAACATGGTACAAACGTGGTTTTTAGGCAGAATTTAGATTGATAAAACTTGAATCAGCTTCAGTTTAATCATCAACTTATTTATGAACTGTTTTACTTAATACTACAGCACATACAGTTACTAGAATAGGATCTGTAGGTGGAAAAGTGCTCGTTTTCTGCCTTTGAGCACTTGGTTTATTAATTTTTATAGTTTTCCCTCATATTTCCTTCTGTTGATTGCATTGGTTTTTCATACAAGAAAAATACTGTCAAATATACTGCGTCCATTTAATGAAAAGGGGGGGAAAAAACCCCAAACAGTGAGTGATGACAGATTTAAGGTAAGGAAAAGCATAAGTTAATTGCCCTTCATTGTGGTGGGTCTTAAGTTTCCCCTTCTCTTTTTTCCCCCCTTCCATTTTAGTGATTAACAGAAAAAATACAAGCAGCGAGAGTCATGGCTGTAAGAAAATATTCCAGCATCTCATTCCTTTAATTTGGGATGCTTTTGAAAGAACGATTCTCCTTTTTTCATTCCATTCTCCCCAAGTTTACAATTATAGCAAATGAGTCTAGACCACACTCGGCTCTGCAGGGACGGCTGCTGAACCCCGTGCCCAGCGGCCGTTCTCCAACCTCAAGAACAGTTTATCCCACTGCAACAATGGAGGGATTTCGATTGGCAAAATGTAGTTGGGACCCTAAAGGTGATCATTTCCTTCTAGTAAAGTACCATGACATCTTCAGTAATTTGGTAGGGTTGGGTTCTGCGTCTCATCTGAAATGAGTACAGCTCCTCCAGTGTCACACGCTGGGGTGCTCACAGAGCTCTCCAGAGAGAAGAAGGGTTTTTAGTGACCGCTCGGTGCGGTTTCAGGTAAGCCCACAGACGGCTGCATGAGTACTGGGAGTTTGGTTTTTTTTAATATCAGCAGTTTAAGCACTTGGAGCGCTTGTAAAAGCGCCAACGTGTTCCTGTGGATTATTGCAACTCCCACAGTGGGGTTGTTGGGATTGTCCCTGTGTACAGCCCAGTTTCCCTGCGAGCACAAACCAGACATTTAGGTGGTACAGGTACAGGCACACTGGTGCGGAAGCCCTCACAAGTGCCACCCCACGCTGCTCCTGCCCCCCTCGGTGATGGCACAGGTAATGGGGAGCACCGTCCTCGTTCACACTGACACCCCTCCTCCCCTCCCCTCTCATCCCAGTTCCGCACAACCAGAACCACCGTAATAACTCGGGTGGCATGGGCTTGGTGTGGCATCCCCTTCCCCAGCTCATTAACGACACAGCGCATCCTATTACAAGCAAAACTTTAGATACTTTTATTTAGAATTTTAACAACATTAACCTTTTAATTACAAATTTAAATATTTTAACAGTAGTCATAACACAATACAATATTTTTAAACTTTTACATTTTGTTTAATTAAAAACAATAGGTCTGTCTCCACCTCCCAGAAAACACACAATACAGAGAGAGGAGGCTGCCGTGCCTGTTGCGGTACAACAGTGGGCGGAGGGAGTGCTGTGTATGGACAGTGAACCATTTTACATCAACCTGGATGGTTTGGGAAAACAAACTGGACACTTTCAGGTACAAATGGTTCGAGTAACCACATGGCAAATACCGTTTAGCCTTGAAACAGCACAGTCCTCTTGGGTGTTCTTTAGAGGGCCTCCCGGTTTAATACTGACAGGGTGTGATTCTGCTTAGCGTGTAAATCACCAGGATTTGCAACACAAGGGCCTATGGCTGGTGGGAACAGGGCCTTGCCTTTTGTTTCCAGGCAACCTTTGTTTCCAACTCAACCTTCCAGGACAGGGTTGAGTTTTGCAATCTATCATATACCTATGCCTGACAGAGCCACAGCTCCTACTCTCCTCTCACGTATAATCCTTTTTCACTCTTTCATGCCAGTCCCATTTCAAACCCTGCCTCGCATAGGGCTCGGTTCCTGCTTGACTGCTCTCACCATCTTCTTCCTCGAGGCCTAGGACCTTAAGGTACACAACTACACACTGTGCGGATTTAGCGGGCAGGGAAGAGGCAGGTCTCTGTGGTAGAAGCGTCATGTTGATACGCACAGGTAGAGTAAGAACAGGACAGGGATGAAAAGGATGGGAAATCAAGAGAGAAACACACGTACACACAACTTCCCTCTCATGCTTGATCAAACCGGTTACAATCTAAATTCCAAACCAAGCCAGTACTAAACGAGTGGTTGGGATTCTGGAGTGCACCTCAGCATCTGCAGTAAATGGCACCTAATTCACCTTCACTCGAAGGAATTCATGAAGCTTGCAAGCACAAACAGCCTTTTATAGCCCTGTGCCGATTCCTTTTATACCAAACCCTCTGTACAAACACTTGTACTCTGACAAACAGGCTCTTAGTTCAGAAGTCAGATTTACAGGTCACAGGGTTCTTGGACTCTCTTCCTGAAGCCTTTTTAAAAACCAGGACCATAATAAAATATTTTCAGGTCCCTAAGCATTTCCAATATAAGATCTGAGACTCTCTACAGAGCTTCTGAAAGCGTTGTCTGCTGTGCCTTTTAGAATTCTATAATGCAGACCGTTCAGCTTGGATTCTCTCTATTTTCACTTTTTTAAAAATGGCTTTAATTGTTACCTGCTTTTAGTTCTTTTCATACTCTTCACACAAAAGGAAGGTACATCTTTACAGAGCTAGGTAGAAAATAGCTAAAAGAAGAGCTGTATAGATGCAAAGTAAAAGGAATGTAAGAAAATTATTAAAAAGGCAACTAAAACACACAAAATTCACATTATGTGGAGACCACAATATATTTGTACAAGTACATGTTCTTATACATATAGAGTTGGTGGTCAGTGAGAGGCTTAGACCTTGGAGGCCAAATTTAACACAGTTAAAGTAGCATAAATCTGGAGCAATTTCGATGACAGTTAATCTTGCTGACTTAGCGTCATTCCTCCACATTTACATTGGTAACTAGAAGCAAATTCATCCCTCTGTGATTTATTTGGAAATCGTGAGCAATGACAAGGACATTGCTGTAAATTAGATTATTTTTGAGTTCTCTGCTTGGCATTAAGAAATAAGTCAGAAAGAGAAATCAAATTTCTACAAGCAAAACCATGAGAAAATAGTCTCAACAGTCCAAGAGATGCTGTAGCTCTGCCCCTTGCATTTGATAGTAGATTGACTGTTCCTGCTCCTTACCAGCATATTACATCTCATTCTATAGTCTCTACAGTCATGCTGTAGTTTGTGACTGGAGACAAAGTCTCAAAATCCACTTCTAGTGTTCAAAAGTTTGTCACTTTAACCTTCAAGTGTCCTCTCAATTTTCATCAAAACAGTCTGAAATCTTCATCCTGTGTCACTGGATCTTCTCTACAAAATTCCTCCCTTCTCTTTACTTACTGTTTAAAGACACGGAAGCTGCTGTGTACAATGACCATTTTTCAAGTTTTCTTCTATTATTGAATGATTTTTATGGACTCTATACTCAGGTATATTAGAGTTTTCATTTCCTTATTGGTTTCCAGTTTATAAATCTGAAACAGATAGACTCCTTAATGAAAAGGAAACCAGGAAGAAAAGAGTTCCCTCCATTTACCCTTTAACCCAAAAAAGATGAGTAGATTTATTCTTACCTCTCATCTCGTCTTCCTCGGAACCGTGCTTCTTCAGGATCCCGTGGATATCTATCATCTGAAGGTCTCCGTCCTTCCCAAGCACCAGGAGGCCCACGGTTTGAACCCCCTCCTTCAAATTCCCTGTGATCAGGAGGAAAGGGAGGCCCAGGTCCACCTCGTCTCCATTTTTCGTCTTGCAATGGTGGGCCTCCTCTTCCCTCAAATTCCCGTAATCGATGGCCAAATCTCTTATCTGGATGGAAGTCATCACGGAAGTCATCTGGTCGATCAAAGTCATCATGGAAATCTGGGTGAGGTCCTCGTCTATCTGGCATGCCCCTGCTGTCTCTACCATCACCCCACTCCTGGCCACCTCGAAACAACCCTCTCTCAGGCCCATGATCAGGACCACCACTGTTCTGGTCGTGCCTTCTATCTGAGAGAGGGCCCATGTGATGGTTTGGTGGACCACGGGAGTCACCTTGAGGGAAAAAATCATAGCAGATTTCTGTAATGTTTTCTAAAAATGCTATAGGATGCTCTAATTTGTACAGTTCTACAAAGCATACACCATACATTTCACATTAAGTAATTTGGGGGGAAAACTTTTCCTCTATGTTCCAGCCCAAGTCTACAGAAGCTTTCCACTCAGCCAAGGCCCTGTGCTCTGCTGTAGCCTTTTCCCTCTAGAGGCACTGCACCGGAGCAGCCTCTTTTAGGACAACTACTCAGAGGAGAACAGACAACGTGATTAATTACCTTTATTAAGACCAGGTCCTTGGTTGTGAGGGCCAAGACGACCTTGTCCTCCCTGCTGCCCCAGACCTGGTATCAGTGGTGGGGGACCTGGGTTCTGTCCATCCTGTGGTATATAATGAGAAAAGCCACATGAATTGCCATGCGGGAGTATTTTTGCTTTTAAGCATTTTGTAAGGGGACAAAACAATTTTCTTCACGTAAAGACTGCATCTTCACAGGCCTTGCAAGAGAAAGAGCTGATGTTCCAATGGTTTTAGCCTAATTTTTCAGATATTCACATCAGTAATGCTTTTTAGTCGCTGCCTGAGAAACACAGAATTTTATAGGAAACTTGGGATTTCAAGGGCTGATATTTTACCCATAACCACCAAAGATGATAAAGCTCATATTCTAGCTGCGTGTTAGAGAAGATGAGGAAACTGCGTATATTTGTTTGAAAAATATCAGGTATTTATATGCAGGTAAAGAGCTGCATAGACCAGAGATTTCCTTTGGCAATGAACAAAAAAAAAATATGAAACCATGAAAAGATAAAATAACGAGAATGTCGGGACAGAAGAGACAACAACAGGACCATAAGAGAGCTTCTCCTATAATCCTTTGTAAACTGTTAACATGGAAATACAGGAGTTTCATTTTTAACATGCTGGCAGAGTTTGTTTTTCTTAACTCTAATTCTAGGATCAAAAGAAAGTAGGAACACTTGGCTGAGCACCGAGAGACAAGCTGTTAATGGGTTACGAAGCAATGACAGGGCTCAAGGCAGAAGCTGCCGTCACCTGCTTTTCTCAAGCAGGAACAGTAAAGTGCACAGAGGTTTGTGTAAGTAACACGATCCCAAAGAAAAAATAAACTATATATAAAGCTTTTGTTATTTTCTCTCTTTGTTGGGAATTTTAAAGGATAAAATAATGCTCTTTAAATTCAGCTACTGTCAGAGACCCATGAAAGATATCTACAGGTACCACGTTCACACTGGCCCCACTGTGATAACACTGGCTGGGAAACAATGGGGTTGAACTGTCTGATTCTGCCTTTAAACAGCAAAGGCTAGACAAAAAGTCACCATTTTGGGGTTTGTACTTGACTGGAACTGAATGAGGCCACATACATAATTTACAGTGTCGCAATGAGATCCAGCAATAAAAATGTATCACTGTGAACAAGACCAAGTTGAAATTTGCAGGATTATGTTGACATCACCAAAAAAAAAAGTCCCCCCTATACTAGAAAACACTAAAAACATAATATTTTTTCCTAGACATGTGTAATATATAAGATTTAGACTTGGCCTTCATATTGGCTTGTAAAAAACCCTCCAGACTGCAGGCAGTTTGTAACTACTTAAAACCCTGTGCTCCATCACTGTCACTGTACTCAGAATTACACTGCTTAATCTCTCTATAAATCAAATAATTTTCATGCTCTACATTTATTTTTGAGAAACACTACCTTTTTTTTTTCTGGTTGCAGAGAAGCAATAAGTTCATTGTGTGTTTTTCCCATCATATCTTGAAATACTGGTTTGAGATTAAACATTTATATTCAACTGCAATATAGGTGATAAAAAAAGCACACAAATATACACTACAAACATCACATTTGTATCAAGCAATTTTGTAAGGACTTTGAAAAAGAAAAAAAAAGGGCAAAATAAAGGCCTGGTCCAATGCCTATTTAAAAAAGAAAACCATAAACCAAGAATGCTTTCTTAGTGACTGAATATTGACTTGAGTCTAGAACAAATGAATTCCCTCACTAGGAAAGATCCAGTAATTGAAGGCTTCTGTCATTCTTGACTAAAACCTTGCTGGAGTTCCATGATTTCTCATATATTTAGCATACGCTTACTTGCAATGAAGTTTACTGGACTTCTTAAATTTATGCCACCAGTGTTTAACCAAAGCAGCAGTTTTTAGCACTCACTAAATAAATTTTCCTTAGTGTTAAGCAAAAACGTCTATTCCAAACAAATCATGCTTTGAGAAGATGGAAGACAGAGCCATAACACTGTGTTTTCATGTGCCTTTCATTTCAAAACACATTCCAGGCTCCAAAGTGGGCTTGAAACTGAAAAACAAATACGTAGAGCTCAGGAGGAGACACGGTACCTGGAGGAGATAAAGTGGTGTGACAGAAAGCAACCGCTCCCCGTTACCAGCGTATCTGCCCTATATATGGAAATGGCATTTTAATTAATACAGATAGCTATGATAAAACTAGGCACTGAAGGGGGAGAGAATTCGTTGTATTCACCCATAAGAACAATCTGCATTTCTTCTAAAATACTGCACAAGCTCCTAAAGTTTGTCTCTATGTGGACAAGAGACTTGGCCTGAAGTGTCCGTACGTCACTCAACCAGTAAATGAGATGAAATTCAGCACATCTGGCTAAAAAGAACGTGAGACGATCAAATCTCAATTAGCAACAGCAAAAACGCTCCGAAGTAGTGCTGCTGACTTGGGAATATTCTATTTATCCGTCCGCATTTTAATATCAACATGCCTATCTCCAGAATGGGATTTTGACAATCGCATCTGGGGCAATTTCCTCCCCATGAACAGTCCTCTGCTCCCTTGCACGTTTGCTGATGGCAGCAGATCTCAGGCTTGGGAGGAGCTGAACATCTCGCCCACACGCTCTGCAGAAAGCCCCTGCTCTCCACAGTAGAGCAGATGCAGGTAACAGCCGCATCTTAGCATGGAGATTAACCTTTCCAAATACGCATAAATCAGAATTAATGTCACAAGCCCTTGACAGAACAGGTAAATATTCATACCCTCCTGCTACTGAAAAGGAAGGGAAGTGATTTCTACAAGTTTACAGAAGATAAATTCAGAGCAAAAAACAAGCTAAAGCCTACTGTTTAAAAAACCACAGATAAGGGCCTTTTAAAATAGGAACTACTATTCATATTACAAAAAGCAAACTGGAGCAAAAAAACAACATTAAGAATTTTTAAATCTCTCCATTTTTAAAAGAGGTTGCCATCCTAAAGCTGCACAAGGAAGGAGAAATGGTGAAAAATACCTTGCTTTTTTTTAGTATCTGTAAAAGACTTGAAGATAGCAGTATTCATTGAAAACAACCGGCCACCTGTCAAAACCAACTTCCTGAATTCTGAGCAGTGTTAACAGCAGGGTCAGGCAAGGACAGCCCTACACATGTATGTAAACACACACAAGCTTTTATACACACACGCCTGGTAACTATTCTCAAAGCAGAACAGTTAGTCTCCCTGGGACAGCAATGAAAGACGCCAGCAATGAAAGCTGGTTTCAATGTGATGATTGTGGAACCAACTCTCGTTCGCTTAACTTCGATGCTTTTGAAGTCTCAGGAATGGTGTCACATTAATAGACTTCTGGAGGGAATTACTGCTGGTTTGTAAGGCAAAAAATATTCAAGTAAACCCACAATTTGTGGGCTGCTCTGCTGCAATCTGAAATGGAATCAGTGAGCTAAAGCTCATTTCAATATGTCATGGTTCAAACTGGAAAGTTCAACCAGACCTAAACTGTTCCAGGTGTGGGAGCATCTATGGTAAATTCATCCCATAGTTCAGATTAACTACTCTGGGACAACTGAGAGTTGGAGAGCTGGCAGTACCTTGGCTTTAATTAATACGTATGAGCTTTCTTATGTTCAGTTTGCTCAAATTCAATTTTTATTAGCGCTTACCTACTCCCCAGGAAATTCCCCAGTTCAGACAATTCAGTGTCTCTAAACTAAAATAAGCCTGGAGCTTCTCTTAAGGCTACATATTTTCATAGCAGACTGATTTCTGTACCATTACCTCCTATAATCCCTTTTCTACAGTTACCTCTGCTGTTTCCAAACTACGTAATCATTTAAGTTTTCCCAAGGCCTCAGTCTTGCAAACACACCAAGCCTCCAGCCCCTCAGCTCTCACTTTGCGTTTCTACTGTGTGAGGTTCTCATTCCTACGTTCATAACACTCTTCTTGTTATACAGACTGACACGTACCTGATTAAATGGGGGACGAGGCCCATCACCCAACAGAGGTGTTTTCTGCTGCTGGAAAGGCAGGGGGCCCTGGGAAGGATGCGGCCCCCTGGAAGGGTTCGGTTGTCCCTGAGGTCCTTGCATGTTTCCTTGAGGCCCCACTAAAGAGCCTTGTGGAGGTCCCTGCTGGCCTTGTGGACCTGGTGGCCCACGCAATTCTTGAGGCGGTCCTAGCATTGTACCTTGAGGCGGGGGTCCCTGGAGCCCCCTCATCTCCTGGGGACCATGTCCTAGTAAACCACTTTGCATATGAGGACCTCTCATTTCTTGCGGATGACCCATCATCATCCCTTGTGGAGTAGGTCCCTGGTTATCTCTGGGTCCTGGTGGACCCTGCATCCCTCTTGGATTAAGTCCCATCAAAGGCCCTTGAGATATAGGGCCCTGCATCCCTTGAGATCCTGGAGCTCCTTGCATGCCGTGAGGAAGAGGTCCTTGCATTCCTCGGGGACCAGGTGGCCCTTGCATTCCTTGACCACCAGGACCTTGCGGACCCAAATGACTCTGTGGGCCAGGCGGACCCTGTGGTCCTAAATGAGTCTGAGACCCAGGTAGACCCTGTGGTCCTAAGTGGCCTTGTGGGCCAGCATTACCCTGTGGACCTGGAGGCCCCATTGGCCCATGAGGGCCAGGATGTCTCTGCATTCCTTGATGTCCATGTAAATCCTGAGGCCGTGGCATTCCTTGTGGAGGCCCCTGGGGACCTGGAGGTCCTTGTGGTCCCATGAATCCTTGTGGACCTGCAGCTCCTTGGTGTAATGGAGGGCCTTGAGGTCCCATTTGTCCTTGGGATCCCGGAGGTCTGAACTGTCCTTGTGGACCAGGAGGTCCCATCTGAGGCATATTCATTGGCATCTGCTGAGGTGGAAGGGGCTGTTGAAATCCTTGCGGCATCTGTGACATTGGGCCTTGCCCTGGAAAAGGCTGGGGTCCATGAAGCGAGCCTCCTGGAGGTGGTGGCTGCACTTGCTCAGCTTGCTTTTGCGCAAGTCTCTCAATCTTCAATTGCTGTTCAAAAATTAAAAAAAAAAAAAGACCGAGAAAATTAACTAAGCACAGAAGTAGATGCAACAACTGAAAATCAGAAGCAATCATCTCCCTTCTCAGGAGTTTAAAATGATTTAGTGCTCTTCCCCTAATTAATAGAAATACAACTAAAGAGACCCATAATCAGAATTAATTAACTGAAATGTGGGCACCTCAATGAAGGTTTCATAGCCTCATGAAGTCCAATTAGTCCAATAAGGACTAGTTAAGTCCAATATCCTGTTCAATTAGATGGAGGTTTTTTTGAAAAAAAAGGTGAAAACAATACCGCAAAAACAAGCTACAGATTTTAGTGTCAAGGCCCAAATATATCCCATGGAGCACTAAAACAAATTTGCTAATAACTGTCTCTACATACATACCTCCAAGAGTTGTGGGTTTGTGTACTGAAGTGCTGCCATTTCCTGCTCAATCTCCGCCTGTGACTTCTTTTTCTCCTCCAGCTTAATATCTTCCTTTCTGTCATTCAATGGCTCAGGTGGGGGAGGCAAAGGAACTTTATTCTGCATCCATGCCTATAAAGAATAGTAAACACAAGATGAATTCCGTGGAACAACATGTAAGCAATATATTGCTGCTCTGGGAAAGGATATGCTGGAACACTATGTAGTATGGATATTCATTAGCTAAAAAAAAAAAAGCTGAATAAAACTTCTGTGTCTTCCAACAGCCGGTTTTCCAGGTACAGATAACAAGATATAAGGGATTTAACCAAATATTTTATGTTTAAAGAGTAAATAAACTAACTACTGTGGTACATTATTTTGCACTGGGTGTTGACAGAGCTGATACCAGAAATCCAACATATTTCAACGGCCACACCCTTTTTGAAGTTGGGAAAATAACAAGTTGTTCTCCTGCTCGCTGTGTATCGGGTACTCACTCACCTGCTGAAACTGTGCTGGTATTGGTTTTGCATAGGGCACTTTTTTCTGTGGCACCTTCTTTTGGTCCTTTTGCATTACTTCCTCCATCCCCCAATCCAGTCCTGGGATTCTCATTTCAATATCGTTGGACTCATCTTTCCCTTTAGCACCAGGGAGACAAACAGTCAGAGCAATGCGGGTTTACAGAGAAATCCTGTTACTCTCTTTACAGCTTATCTAACAAAAGAGACCAAGAGGCTTTAAACTCTTCCTTCTTTCCACGGGAAATACACACAATACAGAACTTTAGAGAAAAGCATCCAAGCTACCAAAATATACAAAAGGAATGAAAGAGAAGTCACACAGTATCTGGGTGGCTCTGGAAAGTGCTTGCCCATAGCTACTACCTACCCATTTGCTCCTGCTCCATGGCTATTTTCAACTGTTCGGGTATTCCCATCCCAGGAATAACTGCCAGGCTGTTGGGTTCCAGATCATCTAGAGAAAAAACAATAAGTATTTATACCTGGAACATTTTTCTTTACATTATCATTTTATCCCCTTGGATTCTCACATGCTAAATTTTACTATTGGTATTACTACCTATTTCACAACTGGTGGGTCACCCTCTAATTCCATATATGAGTAACAGGATATTAAAAGAACTGCAAATTCAGGTTCATAAATACACCCCAAAAGGTCAGAAACTGTGTCCTTTCGGTAAAGTTACATTTAGGGTAGAAGCTCAGCAAAGGAAATAACCCATACCCATTCCCATTTTTGTCATATCTAATCCATATATTTTAAAACTTTAATCCAATTTAAGTGCTACTTTCCAATTAACATTCCCAAACACAAAAGAGCAAATAAAAAATCTGAAGAAACAGATGTAACCCCAGAAATGAAAAGGCTGTTGAGACATCCCATAGAGCTGGGCAACCATGAGCAGCCTAAAACTACTGAGATAAATCCTTAAGAAGGGGGTAAAGTTTTAAGACTTCCACTTTATTTGAAAGATTTTCCTGCTGTAGTGCAGGACTGTGGGAAGACTAGAAGTCGCATGAACTTTTTGGGAAGAAAAGTAAACCAGAGATATTGCCAGCTGGAGAGCCAAACCTCCTTCCTGTGACTGACAGACCAGGTCTTACCTCCTGGAGCTGTGGAAAAAAAAAAGAGAAAACTTGTCAGAACGATGATTGCTGATAACATGGAGACTTAAATCATCCTTGTTAAAAAAATACCTTTGTCTAGGATAGTCACCAATGCTATAATACTTAATAATGCTATAATGTTTCAGCATCTTACCCAGAAGCTGCACTTTAGTGTCAGCTACCAACCTGGGCTTGCTCCCGATCCCAACCCTCTTCTTTCCCTATTGAGGGAAATTGCCGTACCATATTCCACACCATCCTCTGACATCCCAGGCAGCAGATTCAGGTTGTAACGATCTCGCATCTTATCTCCAGGACGATTTCTAGTCCAAAACTTGCTGTCAAAAGGAAAATACATGATCTCAATAAAGGGTCGAGTATTAACTGCTTTTTAATCAAAACAGTTCTTTAATTTTTAGCATGCTATCTTGGTTATACAAGGTTTCAACTCTTCCTAAATCAAGTTTAGTGCTAGATCTGAACATTAAGTGTGAGGTTCAAACCAAAAATAAAACACCAGCAATGATCATATTGAATTACATAGTTACAATTGAGAAGATGCTTCCAAGTGTAAGGGGTATAAGTGCCATCAACATCAGATCCTGGGCAGCTACATTTCTAGTCCATTCCCCCAAACTTCTCACTCAAGTCAAATATATTCTTCATATACAACTAAACTTGTCAATACAGGCATCCACAAATAATGTCTCCATTTATAAAATGCTCCATGTTTACAGCATGCTCAACCTAAAAGCACAAACTATATGCCTCCAAACATGTCAGCAATGTGAAAAGACAGACATGACCAGCAGATGATCCACGACAAAAGATTGCTGTGGAGATAAGACTATTTCTTCATTAAGAAAGTACAACAATTCTTTTTAAAAATTTTTTTTAGATGTGAAAGCTTACTCAAACCCAAAAGCCTAGTATTTTTAAGGCTTCCTTAGATGAAGGACAAGAGGTGGGACTCTGCCTTTTAAGGAAAAATGTCAGTGCCTTCCCTTTTAGATAAGTTTGTCTCTGCTTTGCCCGTTGGCTGTGTATCAGAATCATCCCAATCTATTCTTTGTTCATCACTGACACCGTGAACCTTTCTAGTCTCTAAATGTACATACATTCCCTTAGATTTTTTTCTTTAAATACTTGAAAATACCTGGTGTGATCGTTTGAGCCCGAACAGAGAATGTGTCCAAGAGGATGCCACGCCAGACTCCAGATCATTCCCTCATGGGCCATTTCCATTCCACCAACCTCCTTCTCAACCCTGATGCATTAAAAAAAAAAAATAAAAAATCAATCATCATACAGGTGAATATCTGCTACAGATACAACACAAAACTTTTGCTATTCAGTTGTTCCTCTTCCTCTATTCCATATTTTGCTAAACTTAATTCTGCTGGGTGAACTGATCAGTCTCAGTTGCTCTTAGCAGGGAATTCAGTAATGCAAGGATTTTTAACTGTACATTTAGAAACCATAGTTACATCATCTCAGAACAAACTCTAAGTAACTAGGAGTTTCAACCATTTATCACTCTCTCAACAAGAGACAATTTTAAAATACACCTGCACAGGAAAATTTACTCATAAATTAAGCATATTCACAAACTTCCCCAGGTATAGAGAAAAACTATACCATAAACATGCACGTTAAATACAGATTCAAATGTGAAAAGTATATTTGATGTTTACTATAATAGCTTGTACACCTGACCAACGTCTTTCCGACGTGCTGATGAAAATGCCACATACCCAACATGCCAGAACAACAAAGAGCCATCAGATCCTCCACTGGCGAACAGCCCTTCATGAACAGGATGCCAGGCCACAGCTGAAACACAAAGGATGCCACAATCAAAAAGTATAAGGCCACTATTTCTAATGAATGCAAATCAGGGTCTCAAAACCTTTAATTTTTAATCCAAACTTCTTAGTAAAAATCCACATAACGTAACAAATCCTGACCTGTGGCCTCCTTCTTATGACCCCTGAAGACCTGAAGTTCTTCTTTCAGATTACGAATGTCAAAGAGCTTACAGAGGTGGTCACGAGAAGCTGTTAGCAGCCAGTTGCCATTCAGATTCAGTTTCACCTCCATCACTGTGTTTTTATGAGCATGTCTGCAAGCAGAGAAAGACAGACTGTTTGCCCACATACTCATTTCTCAGACAGAAATTAAAACGTGATAATCCACCAGTCCCAAACATTCAGGTCAATATCAAAGTAGTTCAGGCTACTAAACCAGAACACCGTGGCTTTCTGTGCAAAGGCCCTACATCTTAATCCTGTTCTTTTATATTTCAGAGAAGAGAATGGATTAGAGGAGCCCTGAGAAGGAGGACTTGGGGGCCTTTGTTGATGAGGAGCTCAATACAAGTTGACAATGTGTGCTGGCAGTCCAGAAAGCCAACCGTATCCTGGGCTGCATCAGAAGCATGGCCAGCGGGATGAGGGAGGTGATTCTACCCTTCTGCTCTGCTGAGACCCCACTTGGAGTACTGTGTTCAGCTCTGGAGCCCCCAGCACAAGAAGGACACGGACCTGTTGGAGAGGGTCCAGCAGAGGACCATGGAGATGATCATAGGGCTGGAGCCCCTCTGCTGTCAGGACTGGCTGAGAGTTGGGGTCCTTAGAGCCCCTTCCAGTACCTAAAGAGGGCCTACAAGAAAGCTGGAGAGGGACTTTTTATACAAGGGCATGTAGTGATAGGACGAGTGGTAACGGTTTCAAACTGAAAGAGGGGAGAATTTAGATTAGATACTAGGAAGAAATTTTTCACTGTGAGAGTGATGAGACCCTGGCCCAGGTTGCCCAGAGAAGCTGTGGCTGCCCCTGCTGGAGGGGTTCAAGGCCAGGCTGGATGGGGCTCTTTGAGGTGGCAGGTGTCCCTGCCCAAGGCAGGAGGGTGGAAACAAGATGCTTTTTAAGGTCCCTTCCAACCCAGACCATTCTATTATAACTGGCAGAGCTCATTGAGGCAGCATTCACACACCGTGCACACTTCTACTGCAGCATTAGAAATTTTTCATAAGTCACATGGAACATCTCACATGTGTTTCCATAACTCAATTCCGTTTTCCAAATGATAACTGTGTGACTAGGAGGTCCACGGAGAAGGACAAAGTAAATTTAAATAAGCAGTATTAAAGTCACAATTTTCCAAGTATAGAATCAACTTCATCTAACCTTTAGATTTCTTGACACAACTAGAGCACTAGCTTTATATTTTAAGCAACTGTGTATAGCTGAAAAGATGTGAGGCAAAAAGCTAAGAAGGGAATTAAAAAAAAAATATTTTAGAAACTTAGCTTATATTTAAGCAAATCAAAGTCTGTGGGCAAGAACTTACAGTGTGGCAAGGCTCTGGCCAGTCTTTGGATCCCAGAACTTGATGGGCTGTTGGCTATCTTTACTTCCCGATACAACTAATCCCTTTGTTGGATGCCAGTCAACACATTTCACATCTGCTCCATGTCCTGTTAAGATAAAAATTGCTCATTTTGAGATTTCACAGACACTGAAAAGAAAAATTAAAGGGTGCACACCTTATAACTGTAACATAAAACTGAATGAAAAACATCACAGAGCACAGGTCACAAAACATAAAATGAAACTAAATAAAATGTTTCCTGAGTTATTTATGTTGTATTCCTTCCCACTAATCACTGGGAGTATGTTCTCCTTGGATTATGGCCTCAAGCCAAGCTCACTTCACCAATGTGAAAATTCTCTAAGAAGTTTCTCCTTGAACTGGTACTTCTCTTTGGGTTTGGCCCTATGCTATAACCCAATAATTTAAATGTAACACTGATGAAGCGTTTGTATGGAGAGGGTAATGGAAATAACACTGTGACACTGTGCTTTCTGTGAAATATTGTAGAAATGAAAGGCAAATACATATTTATTCCTATACTATCAGTATGACCCTTTTGCTCTCTTGTCAGAAAATAAGCAAAGAAATTAAATTATGGATCTGAAAACTATGCATATGATGAAAAATCTTATGAGATATAACCTCTTATCAGGTCAGAGGGATTCAGGTTTTTCTAATGCTCAAGAGTTAGGAGAGGAAAAAAAAAACAACCTCGTGATATCACTTCATTTTAAACAGGCTGATTGATCATGACAGATAATCAGTGCCGCTCAGGTGATCTAGAAATCTGTCAAGAAGAAATCCCTGTTCCTGCTACTCAACAAAATGAGGTTTCTCAGCTGAATTAGGGGGATTTAGAGAAGAAATAATGAACAATAATTTCTTTCTCCAATCCCTCTCTGTGCCCACTTCGAGACTAATCTAACAGTGATAGTCAACGGCAGAAAATGAGGCATCATGCAGTAACTGAAGATAAAAAAGCAAGATGAGGAAGGAAGGGCTGTCTGCAACAGAAAGGCACGGAAGTCATAAAATGGTATGGAAGAATGGTAGCGTGTTCCATGAAAGACAAAGGGCTCCCCATCAAAGTCAGACAGCTCCCACAAGCAGTGCTCTGCTACGTGGTGGAACACGTAACTTCAAGCAGCACGAGCCGTCTTAATATAGGCTTCAATTTGACAGAGCATTAAAAATTAATACTAGTTGAAATTTCTTCCTGAGGCCACAGAAGAATCAAATTAGAATAGGCAATATATTCCTGTCTTAAAATAAAAGCAAACTGCTAACACACAGATCACTCTTTCCATCGAATGAGTGCAACTTCCCTCCTCTCTGGAGGAAAGGACAGACAGGGAAGAGATTCTTGACCCAAGAAGAAATGAATACAACTTTGGTAAACACACAGGGAAAACTGTGAGCACTGATTGCCAATATGGATGAAGGAACCCAATGCTGCTCCTCCCCCAGCCACAGCAGGGAGAATTGCCCTTGGAATACACGGGGCCTCGGGGATGAGCAGGATCCTCAGGTTACAAAGAAGATAAATGTGCTCAGAAGTGACTGTTCCAGTGTCTGTCCTACCAACGGAGGGGCACTCTGAGATGCTGTTGTTTCCCTCCTCTCTGACTCTTCCAACACAGAGAGAAATGAAAAGCACTGTCGGTCTGTGTTTGCTCTGATTAAATCTCTCTCTCCAACACGTGAAGCTGAACGCTGAGCTTCCCATCCCAGTGTTTACTTGGAAGGAACGACTGGGCCAGCAGTAAGAGAGAAAGCTCTCTCCCTCCCTAGTGGAAGGCAATTCATCGCAGAATTTCAGCTGAGGATATTCTGTAGGTACTTGTTATCCTGCAGCCCCCCAGGGAAAGAGAGGGGATTCTAATTCAAGGGCGACAATAGGGCCTTATAGAGAAATGTTTTGTTACAATTAATAACCAGTCAAACTGTATGAAAACGTGTTCAGGCTAGAACCCTTGAGTACTATCATAAATATGAAAAAAAAAAAACCCAAACCCCAACAAAACCATAAAAAATCCCCAACCCACAAGGACGGGAATTACATTGGCCTTGCTGCTCCTGCAATAAAGACAATTAGTAAGGGAAGAGCGCTGAGAGACAAAAGGCTACTCTGTTTGGTGGGTAAGATTGCACCTGGAAAATGAGTTCTGCTGGTGAAAGGCCAGCCCTGGATGACAGCTCATCCTCTGCAAGGCCTGATGGAGGCTTTTCTTTCCAGACCTGAGCTAAACCAGCCCAAACATGTACCCTGAGAGAAAAAAGGCTCAGAGGGGGCAACCCAGTTCCAGTTCAGAACCATGCTCTGAAACACAGCAACCCAAGCATCCATCCTCTAGAAGTCTTCTAAAGGGAGCAACGGTGATGGAACAGCAATGGGCTGGTGGGCTTCTCAGAACCCGGGTTTGATAGTCACTACCCAGTAGCCCCAGATCACAACGCTGAAAGGTAGTAAAAGATGCCAGCACACTCAGCACTCTTAACCAGAGTGGAAAAATCATTAGGTACTTATCAGCAGGCATTTGACCATCATCAGTGCATTATAACTGACAACAGGGATCAGAAGAAACTTATCATATTTAAAAACATAACCATTATAAAGATAGGTAAACCAGTATTTCCTGCAGAGAGGAATCTTTCAACCAGTGTGTTCTGGACTACAGCTACAGTGGGGGAAACTGGGAGCCTTCTCCTTTGTAATCTCACCAAAATCATTTCTCCTGCCCTTGAGAGGCAAATCTTAGACAAAGTTCTGTGCTAAATGGGGTCAACATATATATTTAGCTAAAGGTTCCTAACACAATAAAGCTTTCTTAAGACATAAATTCTTTCCTGCAACAAATACGCTTTAAACTATTTCCAAGGGATGAACTAACTCAGAATTACACAAGATATCAAAGATAACTGAAGAGCATCATCTAAATCAGACCTTTTTTCTTTTTTGTCTCTTTTTTTAAATTGGAGCAATTGACACTGTATATTGATTTTCCTTCTTTCTGCAGATAGACATATACACTACCATCTGCAATGAGACTGATGATGCAGAAAACACATTTAAAATAAAACTTCAAGAAAAAGAAGTCTGGTAGATTTTACTTCGTAGTTGTTTTCAGTTCTTAGTTCTCGGCTACGACCTGGGAATCAGTCTCTCCTCTGGTACAGAACCCCTGTCACCAAGCACCACACTCAGAAAACCTTAATTCATTCAAATCTCTGTAATTCACATTCCTTATTCGCTGACTCTAAAGAGCTTTTGCTCAACAATCGCACATATAGAGCCAGGATGGGAATCCCTCTCTGAACAACGCTTGCCCCCTGAGCTCCTGCCTGTAAAAGGCAGAGATATTATATCATTCCCCATCCTATAGAGATGCTTTATGGATACATTAATTGAAATGTGTGAATTATTTAGAAGTCACGACAATGGGAGGGCCTATAAACAAACTGAAGTGAAAGACTGAAGATAAAGATTTTTGATAAACTGATTTAAAATCACGAGTTATCAAACTGAGCATAAAACAATATGCTAACGCTTGACAGTTTTACTTACTACAACTTTTTCTAACCTTCTAAAAATTGGCAAAAAAACCCCCAAACATATGTAGATTCTTTAAAAAGTTCAGATACAAAAATATTTCTTTAATAATACTTTTCATATGCAGAATAAATTTTTGAACTTAGCAGCTGTAGAAACAGCCCCATTAATTAGAACACTGATTGTTAATGCTTCCAGCCAACTGAAGGGTTGTCCTTTAAGAGACACTGAACAGAAATACTGGCTGGTGAAATGCACAACAAGCTGTAAGATTATGTCTAATAGCGTTTGATCATATCCAGCACATCATAAGTCTGGAAAAGTACACAAATTAAGGACTTGATTTTTTTTTCCCCCCCCTCTCACCCTAATTTCTGCCTATATGACAGTGAAAAGTTGATTTAGATCACTGTCTTTTTATTACAGTCTATAACTTATCTATACATTTTATAACACAACTGTGTATTAACTACCAAATTTATATTTATATATATATCTCACATTTATTGCTCTAGCTACACTGTTTTCCTATCATAACCTTTCCCCTAGGAATGAGGGCCATTCTGAAGGCATACAAAATAGAAAGAGGATTTTATAGATTACACTGTAGGATTTCCAGATGTGTCTCAGCAATTATTTGCATGTATATACACATACTGAGATGCCATTCTTAAGGCATCTTCTTGTACTTTTTTTTAACTTCTACGTTCCGAGGAAAAAGAATATTTATAACTACATATATTTTAAAGAATGAACATAATCATTTAACTGCAACAAAACTACTTCTCATTTAGAGAGAAGTCTATTTGCTTGTTTTTTGGTTTTTTTTATTCTAAGACAGGGGGTTCTTTTATGCTGTTTGAAATGGGGAGTAACTAGAGCTGTGTTTCCTCCACTTGAATTGGTCAGACTTGAAGCCTTTTCATCCCCACACAGTAACATTCACTTTCCTGTAATTTGTATCCTCAAGATAACAGAACACCTCTCCAAAGAGCAAGCCCTTTCTAGGGGACTATTTCCAAGGAATCTGCAAAGAGACATCAGGTCTTACTGCCATTCAAGCTAAGGTTCTCCATGCCCTAAAAGACTTATAAGAAAAGGACCTGCAAGTCAAAGATAATGGAAAACAACCGTGTTAGTGGAATGACGTTTTAAGTTTTCTACATAGTTCCCTTAGATTTCATTAGTTCCTTCTAGCCTGCTAAGCAAATTGGATTATTCTGCCTGTTCCATTTTTATGGAAGACTTTAAAAATGTTATCAGACAGTTACCCATTCCCCTAGCAATTCCCTGCTTCTATGAAAAGCTCACTTAGGAACTGAATACTTCATATCTACAAGAACCTAGGTACTATTTTGATAACGCCGACCAGGTTAGCAATAAGGGTAAGAATATATTTTAATTCCAGTAATTTAGCATTCTTTGCCCTATTACAACATGTGAACTCTTGAAATCTTTCCTATGGGCTCTTTCACTTCCTATTCTCCACCCCAAGAAGGAACACCACAGAAACCCTCCATCTACAGATACACAGTACCCCTTTGCATTTTAGCATAACGTGGGAGGTTGGTGAATAAGAAATTAAGGGAAAAAAACCTCGTTTTAGTCTTCAGTGGATTAAGAACAATGCCTCTCACCATACTTTCAGACCTCTGTCTCAAACTCAAGTTTTATTTTCCTTTATTTGCTCACTGTTTCTTTCTAACTCTCTGCTAGTTTATTAAACATGGTATCTAGAGAGTCTGCTAGAGTTTTAACGCACCCCCAGGGAATGTCTCCTAGATCATCAGTATTCCTCTAAACCAGCAGCAGAATGGGACATAATTAAGCCTTGTTTACAAATCCCATTTTGTTGTGGTTTTTTTTAAACAGTTCTATAATTACACTAAGTTTTCTTCACAGACAAAAGCTGTTGTAATAGGATAGTTTGTTTTAATTATCTGTGAAATCAGAAGGTTAAAAAAAAAATAATCTGTAAACACTAATGAAACAGGTGTGCGTAACCAGGTGATTTTTCCCCAAGATAAGCCAGAATGGGTAAGCAGCCCCAAAATGTGTTTCCATAACTGAGTTTACAATTTGCATGTGCGGTAGTCCCAACACCACTCAGTGAACTGTTGGAATTCTACAAAAGCCTCAAACACTAGCAAAAAACCAGTTTGAAGTTAACACTAGTTGTGTGCTTGCACAGTTCATGCAACAGCAAATGTACTGCAAATAATTATGAAAACCCCTTGTTATATTACATGTAATTACCAGTAATGGCATGTAGTGATTGGAATTCTTTACATCTGTTGAAATTCAATGACAACATCTTCTGTAAGGGCTTACAGCAAGGGGAAGAAATCCAGCTGGGCCCCAGCATATGTGGGAGTGGGTCAGGCAGGGTTCAGTTTTAACTAATGGGACTACTCACATGTTAAGCTTAAACCAAATGGTTAAATTCTTCATTGAAATGAAGGCAGAATGCTGAGCAACTCCCAAAGCTGAAAGGCATTGCTTTAAACAGAAGCAAAAAATTATACAACTGAAAATGTCTACTGTTTTATATTTGTGGTCTCAGATTTTGCTGTTTGTTGTTTTATCATTGAGTATGTTCATGCTAGAGTTTGGAAACACTACAGAGACACTTTTCCTTTTCAACATATTTGCTTTTTCCTAACTCCTGAAATTATTTTTGAGCATCACTACCTATACCCAATCAGGTTATTTCCTGTATATGTATTAAAACATATAGAGACACAACAAATTTGACAGCAGGTTGTGCAACAGCCCAGTAATAGGACCAGCATCTCTAAGAGGCGAAGGGATGTTTAACATTCTCTTAGAAATGAGAACGATATGAAAGTCAATTAAGTATGCATGTTTCACAATTTCTAATCATAAGACATAGTTAAATCATGATCTAGAATGATCACAGATAATTATCAATACAAAGTTATTTTAGTATACAAAAATATTCTAATATTTTCACTAATTTTACTTAGTGTCCAGATTTTCTAACTTACCACCATTTTTATGTACTTAACAAAAAAAACCCAACTATGTATAGCATGAAGTGCATCTCTGCCACAGAGAGTTCACCTGTGTGAGGATGCTTTAAAATGCAGCATAATGCTTAGTGCAATACAGGAGTCATTATTTCTAATTAAAAAGTCATTATTAATATTAAACAGAAAGCCATCAGGAAGCTCAGCTTGCTCAAGAGAAATGACAGGAAAAATAGAGCAGAAATTGTAAAAGGGGAAAACGTACCACATCAAAACTGTCCATCACCTTCTCATTCAATATATCTATATGATAGCGCTTAGCAGTAATGGCAGCTGAATTCAAATACAAAAGCAGGTTTTCATCAGAGTTAAATTATTTCTGAAAAGCAGCTGGATTCTACTTTGCCCAGTTATCTATTAAAATTCTTGTGGCATATTACTTATAATTCCTTTGCAGGCATTTATCAGAGAATTACGGGGTTTTTTTTAAATTGCAAAAGGTAGAACATCTCTTTTTTTTTTGCTGGTTACTTTATCTGTAAAGTAGCTGGGACTAGATGTTCTTTTCTGTTCAAAAATTAGCCAGCCTACTTTGAAAGCAGCAACACACTTGCTTTTCATTGACAGAAAATATTTATTTACCACAGTGTTTACATTTAATGATATTAAAAATAAATGTAGTACAAGAAACATGAAAAACAAACAGCAGTTTTAAGAGAAATTCTCATGCTTCGTAACATCAACAGCTGACAGGAGCCAAAAAAAACACTCCCTCAGAGAGAAAGTGCCCCACAATTTTCTATTGCTTGTTTTCTGGCACCTGCCTTTCAAGTGTCTGGTACGAGTCAATGGATCTGCAAGAGCTTGAGCTGCCTCTAATGAGTGTTTAGTGTCTTAAGCCGCCAGACGAGACCGATCTCCCGTCCAATGCAGCCTGGCAACTACTACCCAATGCCCTATAGAAAGGGGGAGAGAACAGCTGTGGGTCCAGGAACAGAACAACTTTCTTCAAGGGAAGAAATAGCGCGAATCAAAAGATAAGAAACTCAGTGATTTTGTTAATCAGCAGTCTGCAGTTCCCACAGATTTGTGGCTTTATATCTGGGTATAGAATCAGATTCCTGGGCAGTATGATGGGGTTCTTTTGTAAAAGTAAAAAAGGTCCCAAAAATATCCTGAAAAGTGTGAGCTTTCACCTTAAAGTGCTTCCAGTCAAGTCCTCCAAACAAGATCTAAACCAGTGTTTTAAAGTCTGTTCACAGCCTGTACCATCACCTTTTTTTAAAAAAAGATATTAATCTAATTAAAATGTCAAATAATTTCAAGCCTCACAATGACAGGTTCTCTCAAAACCTGTTCTGATCAAAACCTGGATCAGTCAGAACAGACACATTTTATGAATCAAGAACAAAGTAGGGCACGTGTTAAGAACTGGTGCCTGAAGCTTCTAGTAAGAGATGTAGTTTTAAGATCCTATCATAGATTCACTGAGGGTTTTTTTAAGTGCATACTTAAGAAACTAATTTTATTCACTAATTATTGAAAACATTGACTGCTGTGTTCACTCACTGCCATTAAGGTGTCAGAATCCTCAGCCTTTCCACCTGCAGACTTTTGTCAAGCCTTTTCCTGTTACACCCATGTGAAACATGCCCCAAAGCTAAGCCAGGTGAATTGTTATTTTTACTGAATACTGCATGGAAAGAAGCAATGTTCAAGCTTCAAGCTTGAACTTGAAGCACTGTGCTCTGATGGTGATTTCAGTCAAGGCTGTAAGCGGTAGAGTCAGAATATTTAGCTCCCAACCCAGGGAAGAGAAACAAATACTTCCAGAAAAGATAAGAGTAACCATCATTAATAATTTTCAGTATTTATTCCCTTTAACACCCTGTTTGATGTTCATTACAAGTTCTGCTGGTAATTATGGCTGTTGCAAAAGCATAGTCCAAATACCCAGCTTAGAAGTTAATCCAAGTTTCAAACCACTGTCTGGCCACGGGAGCAGACATCACTCTCAGCACTCTCTGCTAAAACCTAAGAAAAAACATTGTGAATCCCAGCAAAAGAAGTTACAAGAAGTCTTTTACTTCTATGTAACTTGATGTTCCCTTACTGCCAAGTCAATCCAGAATCTTTTAATAAAAACACCCAACCAAGATCTTTCAGTCAACTTGGTCTTCCTTCATTGAAAGAATAGGTGTCAATGTGCTTTTATGCCTAAGACCGCAGGGCAGGATGCTACTTTTTTTTACATCCCATTGAGAGGAGAGGTACTATCAACTCTTTTCTCTATCAGACAAGTAAATTACTTCTAGAGACAGTCCTGTTCATGTGGCCAGTCACAGAACAACACTTGTTCAGACAGATTCTCATGTTAAGGGACAGCAAGTTTACAGGAAAACTGATTTTTCTTCTTGCCAACCAAAAAACCCACATAGCTAATTTTGATAGCCACTTTACCAATACAGAACATCCCGTAACTATGAGCTTTGCTTTTCTTTAAGCAAAGAAATAATGAGTTTAGGTATACAGAAGTTAGGAAAACTATTTTCTTTACTTCTATGGCAAATACTGCATGAGTACCTGCTCTCAGTGGTAACAGAATAGCAGTTGGGTGAGGGATGGGTGAACAACACAGAGTTTATCAAACTTTGTACAGACTGTAGGAAAGGACTTGTGTCAGTCAACACTCCAGACAATTAGCAAATGAGAGATCCAATAAGGGATATGGAGATAGAGGCCATTACACTCCTTCTTTGCATTTTACAAGGCCCCCAAGACTGAGCAAAGCAGGGAACAGCAGGCCTACCCAAGTGAATGGTTGGCAGAAAGCAGAGCGGGCGATACCGGCCTAAGCTCCAAAGCGCTACCCTCTCTGTGTGGGGGGAAAGCTGAACAGACTGGAGAATGTTCATCTCAAGCAGAAGGGACAAGTTTTCAAGCAACTGAAATACAAAAGGGCTGTAAATTATGAGGACAGACAGAAACACACACAATGAGCAGCAGAGTACCATGAACTAAACCAGAAAAAACAGTATGTGATATCATACGGTGACTTACAAACATGTCTAACCTAGTGGTGATCTCGGGGCTTATGAAAAGGACCACAGCAAAACTGAAAAAAATTAATTCAGTACAATGACATAATTAAAATGCAGGAGCAAACCAATGATTTGAATAGTACTACAGAAACAGAAGAGAGATAATACCTTCCATTTCAATCAAGCAGTAAAGAAAAGCTGAGCTCAGGGGAGAGACAAAAACAAGGAATGTTTTATCACACTCTCACTTCAAATTTCCCCGTGCTTCCCTATATCACCACTACCACATCTGTAGACTCAGTCTTCTTTCCTGCCACCTATTAATTCTGAAATTTAAGAAAATGTTTTCCTCTCTCAGGTTTAAAGATAGTACTAAAGTCCCTACTGATGCAGAGGAACCCAAATACTTCCTATTTCTGTTTCAATTCCAAAAATAGGCCCCCTATTAAGCAACTGTTTTGTAGAGTGTAGCTGTTTAGATATCTGTGAAGCTCTCTAAAATACCATGCATCCCCCTGTATCATTTTGAATTCCATAAGCACACAAATCGATCAAATAGCACAGCTCTTCCCACACGATCAAACAGAGAGACAGGGAAAAAGATGGCATTGAAAACTTACCAGGGATTTTGTGCGATAAAACCTAACAAAGAAAGGGAGAGATGTCAACAGGAAGAAATGGGATAAACCAATCCGAAGTGCACTTAAATAACTCAAATATATCAAAACAAGGGGGGGGGGGTGTGGAATACGGCAAAGATGTAAGGGACAACATATTTGGTTACGAGAAGAAAGGCAAAGGGGCCCAGCACCAATTTAAGTGGCGCTGCAAACAAAAAGTGCTGGTAACAACTCGTGGGAAATGCTGTTCTCAGATTCATTTACTAACGTCACAAGCAAATGTGAACAAAAGAAGTGGCATATGATTTTAAGTGCAGGGGAGAAAAATACACACCTAAAAAAAAGTGTGAAACAGGTTTCCTATGACAACATTTTAAGGGTCTGTTCTTTCAAGATCAGAATAGAGGATGCAAGAATTAAACAGACCCCACCACACCATATTACAGAGAGACTGAATACTTCTGTGAACCCTGTGCTTCTTGAAATGACTACCAGATACATTTTTTTCACTGCTGACTTTAAAGGAATTAAAAAAAAAAGATCACAACAGACAGAAATAGTGTACTGGCATTTAAGTGTGATGTTTCCCTCTGTGATGAAGTCACTGACTCAATTTGTATTTGATTCTACAGGTACATGAGCTCAGTTGCATGGTACCAATTTCCAAAACAAGCATAAAGCAACAATGCGGAGGTTTGCAGGAAAGCACCCAAAGAGCATACTACAATTATAACTGCTGGGTCTGTTCTCATGAATTAGGCAGAACTTTAATGGGACAGAAAAATGGTGATTAGAACAGGAAAATTGTCTCCCTAGAAGTAGAAAAATCTTCCAATTCAAATGCTGCATCTAGACCTGGAGCAAATAACTCCTGGATGTTATTGCACACCCCTCTGTGTTAGCACTAGAAGCATTATCTAATATTTCAAAATGAAAATTTTCCATTTTTCCAATTAAAGGATAGACAGTAACTCTGTTAGTCCAAAACCTTAAACTCCCAGGAAAAAAAAAGTTACTCTGAAATACTTTGAACCCTGTGATATAGTTTAAAAAAAAACCTTTTAAAAAGTTTATACAAAATACATAAAGCCAAAATTCTAGAAAATACATAAAAAGCCAAATGACATGGACAAAAGAGTCCAAGATAGAGAATGTCCATCTATTTGGAAGTGCAGCAGAAAAAGAACAATTCCAACCATCTTTTCAGCAATGATGAGAAAAAATTTTTACATTTTTCTGAAACAACAATCTTGCCTGCAGTATTGGGTTAACTCAAGTCGTCTTTGTTACAAGATTAGCAGAGAAGCAGTAATATTAATACTAGATATTTTAATTTTTACAATTCTGGAAATAAAAGTTGAAAATATAAACAAGTTATCTATGCAACTCCCCCCCCCCAATGTTTTGGAGCATTTGTTATGTGAAAACACCACCACAAAAGATACCTGCTAAACTTCAATTGTGCAGATCATCTGCAGCTGCATAAAAAACATGGGCTCAAACCACCACAAAAGAAAAATGCCAACTAGATAAATCAATTTAAAATAAAAGGCATAAAAGAACAAGTGCTTACTAGGTAGGTGTGACTCAGAAAGCAGCTCTTTCCTAAGGAATCTTTAGATTCCTCTCAACTCTTTCTGTAACAGCTTTTTAATCTTACACGCACCAAAAGAAAGGAAATATATAAACTATCTTTCCAGTCTCAGAAATGTAGAAACCAGTCCACGTGATAACAGTGAACTGGGGCCATATATGAAATGACAGAGACAGGAGACAGAAGCTAAAAAGCAGTGCTTTTGGGAAAATGGCATATGTTTGCAAAATACCAGGGAGAACAAAGTAAGTAGGTGAGGCACAGAAACAGTGAGGGGTAAGTCATCACCAGTGGGGTAAGTCATCACCAGTAAGAGGCTGCTATCCTCACCCTGGAGTGGAACCACTCTGTGCCCTTCCAATAAAACACCTTTGACGATGCTGTCTGCGCTACGTAGAAATAGCTAAGCTGAGGAACAGAAACCCGCAGTATTTCTCTTCTAGTAGGCTGGACTTCGGAAATCTTCTGTAAAATAAAATTACTGATAAATTGGGTCAGTGACTGCAGGAGAGGTAGTGAAGTCCTCTCTCAGCTTGCATAGATTAATCCCCATACACAGTCTCATTCAAACAGTAACGGAAGCAGAGACCCAAAAAAGATGACTTTCATGAAAGAAGACGGCATCATTTCTGGTTCAGAAAAGGCTATGTAAGAGCATGCCATCGCTACTGAAGGAACCACTGGGGAAACCAAAAATGCAAAAATGTATTTGTTGGCAAAATGATGCAAGGTAACAGTTCTGCCAAATGCACATTTCAATTTTTTAATACTTTTGTTAAAACAGCAACCCTGTATTTGGAAGCAAAGCGTATTTTTAACCTTAAAAAGTAAACAAAAATAAAAAAAGGAAGCTTTAAGAGGTATAATCCCATGTCAACAGTTTATTTTTAGTGCAAGTTAAAATACAGTTATCGCTTTGGTACACAGAATACACCTTCATTAGACTAGTCTCTATTTTTGGAATACATATTCCCTTGTGAATTATCTGCTGCTAGAAGATGCAGTTTTACAAGCGTTGATGTATCACGAACATGCTCAACTGCGACACAAGCGCTACGTTGGAGAGAGAGGAACAGCAGGCTGAGAATAACCTGGCTTTAAGAACAATGTCTGCTTCATCTATTGGAGCCTGGGCATATTAATTGTTTGCACTCCCATCAGCAGGATCCTAACCTCCTCAAGACAGCACAGCAACGAGGGTGGTTGTGCCTTTTGTGTCAACGCGTCTTTCACAGAAAAGGAAACACTAGGGGTTTTAAGTTCTTTCACACAACGTCTATGGTGAGATGAACCAGGCATGAGAGATACAGCCTAGGGCGAAATCAGCAGCAAAGCCCCTTTTTCCTGCTATCACATACAAGTGAGTAAGCTTTTCCAAAACTTATAGTTTTTAAATAAAAGCCTGATTTATCTATCATACAATTTGATGAAAAGTGTTTTCTCCTACTGAGTGAATGAAGCTTTTTTTTTTTTGTGAGGGACAGATTTTCTAGTTGACTAGGGCAGTTTACCCTACCAGATAATTACTCAGACTGATTTGAACTAGAATTAGCACACAACGTCTGGTCAGTAGAACTTGTTAACTAAGTCAGCAGGGTTACCAGTTGCTACCACGCAGATGTCCAATCCACAGTAACCAGCATCAAAGAGCCACAGACTGTGATAAACTGGAAAATTAATTCACTTTTCACTCCTAAGCTCTCATCCCCCTTTCTGAGCAAGGATGGCAAAGAGGAGACATGTCAGTAAAAATATCCTGATGCTCTTAATATCTAGTAAATGCAACATTGATTTCTAAGATTTTTAATATGGCACCTCAAATTAAAAGTCAAATTAAATTCTAATTAAAATTCCCCAAATCGTTCATTTTCAAATGTCACTACTAAACTATGTTTTTTAGATACTTGTGATAATTGCTGCCCAAACAAATCCTTCCAAGTATTTTTCAGGAAAACCTGTCTCATGCCTATGCCTTACTTGCATTCTGACATCTTGCAAAAAAAGTTAAAAAAAACTTATTAAAATACCAACATTCTATGGGAACAGAAGTTATAGATTTGGTCAATGAAATGTTTTGCAATGGGTTAAAAATAACTACTGGTATTTCTAGTAATTAATTTCTGTGGAATAAAACACCATTATTTAGATCCTTGGAATTCCAGTGAAGTGCTACGGTTTGCTACATGGTGTGGTGACAATACCTGATAGGACAGTTCTGCAGAAACTAAAGGAACTTCAACCACTGAGCAGAACACAGAGAGGCTTCATCGCCAGGATTTCCACGGCCAGACTTACTAGTACCAGACATCCTCAAGGTGAAACTGCAGACTGAAACGTACATTAAAAAGTGCTCTTGGGGAGAGAGACTGTATATTCCTTGAAGAATTCTGTGACGCAGGGAAAAGAAAATGGCGAGGTGGGAGAGGAGCAGGCAGCACGTGAAGAAGCCTTTGAGCAAGCAGGGAATTTTTTTTTTTCTTTCAGACAGGAAGCAGCAGTTACATCGCAACAAAAACGGCCAGCAAGATGGCACCTACTATATAAAGCCTCCACCATTCCAGTTTTATAATGTGAACACAGAAATTCTAAAGTTTCATGCTAGCATTAAAAGTTCTGATTGCATTTTTATAAAAGTCCTGTTTTGTCAGCAAATGCAATACATACCACAGAAATTACCAATCTAATGTGCTTACGCAGGTGATTGGAATGATCATTTTTTCCCCCATTCATCTGGAAGCAAAGGATATTCCTGACAAGCTGGGGACAGCACGAAAGACAGAACCCACCTTTGCCCAAAGATCTCCAGAATACAACTGCAGAGTATATATCAACTTAATATAGTAAAGGAATTGTCTGAGTGAATTTTTACATTCCTAGTCTTAAATACCTGAGAGGAGAACAGGGACTTCCAAAATGAGAATGGTGATCCACAGAAATCCATATTCGTCAATATTATGGAAATTCCTAATTACTAGATTTAGAAAACTAGCCAAGAGAATAATGATTTTGAGAATGTATGTATTGCCAAAGAGAAAACACCTTATACGCTCATTTTAAGTAGGTGGAGTTCCTGCTAGGGAACTGGCTGAGGATTTAAGAGCAGAAAAGCATGATCCATAGGGAAAAGACATGACTACCCAACTCTATCAGCTGACCTAAAATAAGCAAGTTTGCGTCCTTAAGACAGGTTGCTGTGGCTTTTAAAAAACAAAACAAAAAAAATCCCAGCCCCAACCCCTTTTTCCAAACTATATCAGCTGGTCTATTTAAAAACCTTATTTAAGCCTACAAATTATGCACGGGTAAGAAAGAGCAGAAGGGAAACAAAGAAAAGGCAGGAATCTTCTCATCCAGGCACCAACAGCCAGGCTACACTACACTGAGCTGCAGACTCAGCCCACCTTTAGATAACAGACCTCTTGCTAACAATTTTTTTGATTCTGTACCTACCCTAAATACAAGTCTGGTTGACAGCTGGCCAGGTAGTGCTTTCCACAAGCCACTGTTCCTCAGCACTGATTAATTACAATTCAGAAGGGGGAATTTTGTCTGCAGATTTGGAAATGTTCTTTTATTCCTTTCTTGTCCTGGCTTGGACTTTTCAAGTGCTTGATAAGTAGCATGTTTCAAGACAAAGCAACTTCTAATTTTGTTTAAGATAATTGCAGTCTCAAGATTATATTTAATACTACAAAGTCTTCTGCTATTATGCTTAAACTTGAAAATTAATTAAATAATTTGGTTTTAGTCAAGACCTGGGATAGGTGTAGGCATCAACAACACTGACCAGCTCTTGCTTCAAAGAAAAAAAAAAATTACTCTAAACACCCATTTCATTTAGACAAAAAGGCTGATGTTTGCAACCACACCAGGTCTACTTATGACTCCTTTGGAGAACTTAAAAACAGGATCCAAATAAATGCACTTTTAAGAACAGTAATGACAAAGCAGACGGGCAAACCAAGGTTGATTGAGTTTAGGGAGTAAAGCAGTTACCTAAATTATTTTTATTTTCAATCTATTTTAATTGTGAGAGTGCTTTGGAGCTTTGCAACACTGCCTTCACAATCTATTTCAGGACTGCATAATTTTGACACAAACAAGAAATAACTAATTTTAAAATTAGTTTTTTTTAAAAAACAAATATTAAAAGTCCATAAAATATTCCACTGAGTACCACTATAAAGGCTGCATCCTTATAGAGACTGGCTGAAACTACATACGCATACATTACAATTGCATATATATGTAATCTATAAATATATTTTTACCTCAGTTATTACACAATCAGGAAGAGCCTCAAAGACGCTGACCGGACACTATCACATCTTCCATCTTATTTACAAGAAGCTTTCAGTGGTTGTAGGAGGACCCTAAGCAATACTGAAATTTCATTAATTATTAAGTTGAACAAACTATTAATGACTATGGAATGACCAGCTCTGGATAAATTTCCACTAAACATTAAGAAATCTTTCCAATTCAAATAGATCATGTGTATTTCCTCAGGCACGTTAAAAGCTGGAAGAAAAACATACTGAAAGAAACAATGAATTTTTGATATAGTCTTTTGAAGGTCAGTTCCTTATGTCATATATGCTGGTGTACAGCTGAAGGTAACTAAAAATTAAATCACTAGGATTTTTTGTTTCTTTGTTTCCCAGTTGGCAAAACAGGGGAATTTAGTATCATAAAATCCCAAGGTAAGTCAGGGTGGAAGGAACCTTGGGAGTCTTTTGTTCAATCTCCTGATCAGAGCCCTTGGGTCAGGCCAGGTTGCTCATGGGTTTAATCCAGTTTTATTTTGAAAACCTCCAAGAGAGACTGCACAATATCCAATATTAAGCAAACTCTCACGCTGTTCCACAACACTAGTAAGAGAATAGCTAAAAAAAACCAAGCCTGAAAATGTGACCCTCCATCTCCCCGGTAAAAATGGCATTTTAAATGTATTTTCCACTGGACTAGAGGAGGAGTAAACTCAAATATTTCCTTTCCGAGAACTGGTAACTTTACTGGAATACTTATTTTTCTAATGGCCACATACCTGGGACACCAAGTGAGTCTGAACTCAAACTTCAGGGGATTCCCATTAGACTTGTACTTAAGTGGGAAATTACTTACCTGTAAACACCATTTATACATCAATTGGTGCCATGTGTCTCCAAATATTAAAGAATCATGAAAATTCTTGTTTCAAAGGAAAATGTTCTTTCATCTGAAACTCTATGCCCCATCTCAGGACAAGTTTCTACCACAGAATGAGTGGAGGGCCATGTGGATTAAGGTCTTCATTGAATTAAAATAAAATACTCAGATTTCTTTTTTAATCTTTGTGTGCTGATCGTTTATAAAGCCAGGAAGAACCTCAACTTTTGATGAAAAATAGTTCTCAATGAGCATTAGACCTTGTGTTAAGCACGGAAGAATGTTGAAGTCTCGTTATGCAAATTCTCAATCTGAGGACAGTAAATACTTATCAGAGCTACTCCTTCCTGAAATCTTAACACACATAGAAAAATAAAGCAGAATAGGATTATCTTGAAGAAGAAAGAAAGAAGTCAGCTATAAGGACAAGTTCAAATGTATTACTGCATAAATATTTAGACTTTATTTTCCCTAACATATAATAATAGTAATAAAAGACTGGATCCTGAGCTACATTTTGTCATCAATTCATCCTACTCTTTGTTTGAGGGCTAGAATAGCTACAGTTAATCTAATTTATCAGGTGTTACAAATCTTTTTTTATAGGGGAAGATTCTTTAAAGCAACAGAAATTTAAAAAAATAAGATTTTAATATACTATTTAAAGTATTTTAAAGGTCTATCATTCTAAATAAAAAGGCAAAGAAAAAAGCTATTGCAGATATGGTAGAAAATATGCACTTGTCAGCACATATCAGAAAGATGGGCTGGCTTTCTACTAAAAGACATTGTTTTTCCCAATTCAAAGCAGCCAAGGGAACATATTCCTCAGCTTTTTTTGAACGGGAGTTTTAAGTTTACTCTCTGAGATCTTGGGGACTTGGTAGAAGCACCTATTCTAGTCCTGTTACAGTTAACTTTCAGTTTCTCATGTCAGGGTCATAGTTAAATAGCCACGGTAAGTCCCCTTTAAAAGTACTTTAGAGAGCAAAAAGGTATGCACGCAATTTCTATGGATGGTCAAAACCAGTTAAAGATAACTTTCTGTCTTCAGAGACAATATATGCCAGATACTTGCAGTCCTTGTCTACAACAGACAATTATACTAAGCGATTCAACCACTTCTTTATGTGGCTGTAACTGCATCTGGAATAATTCTACTTACCTACATATCTTTATTGGAGCAAAATCAATTTATACACAATGTGACTAATACTAAGAAAATACTGCATCTTTTTAAAAAAAGATATATAACTAACTCCTGTTTTAAATTGTTGAAAGCAACCCACAACTTGACAGATTGTGTAATATATTAAAATAATGTCTTGCAGAACTAGAAATATCAAATGCTTCCACTGAGATAATGATGACAAGTAGTAATCCAAACTGCCTGTGATAGAAGAAATGTTAAACTTAGTCTGCAAAACTTTTTAGAAGAGAAAAAACATTTTGAAAAGTTGTAGTTTTCTCCTACATAGATGTACTCCTGATGCTTACAGCTCTGCTTCTTTGAAACTAAGACACTTAACAGCCCTTTTCTTTTTCTTCACAAAACCTGTAAAAATACTTCCCTCAATGAAACGTGAATTTATGAAAATTCCAAGACAGTTACTTTACTTGAAGTGTGTTGTTTTCAACAAAAAGCCTTTATCTGTAGCAATATTTAAATGATAGCTTTGTATTTTCACTCTAAAATGAATCTCAGTTGCTTGGAAAGTTCTGGCACTGCACTTTGAAAATTAACATTGATTACATGCTTGCATGCTTAACCTAATCAGCCGCTTTTTGCAGAAGCACGCACCATGTACGTGCCTTGATGATATTCGCAATTGACAGAGTGCAGAGCTAGCCTTACGTCTGAAGACCAACTATTAGATATTTCAGAGTTGTAATATTGACAAAACTCGAAGGGGGAAAGAGAAGAGATCCACATTACTTCTTAGGGACTAATATAAAACATAAGGACTTTTAATCAAGTGGTAGAGACAGCTTTTCCTAGTTACATTAGGAATGATGGTAGAATTCGCTCACTAAAATAGCAGTCCATACTCATCTTCCAAATGGATACAGAACGTGTTCCTTACTCTAACTCATCAACTTGAGTCTCTAAGAGTCATGATATGGAACATAAAATTTAAAAGAGATTAGGGGGAAAAAAAGGTGTATGTATATGGGTACTGTTATAACACATTTCCACACACACACTGTAGTACATATATCCACACACAGACTCGTGGTACGTTACATACCATCCGCTTGTGTCTGAGTGTGTCATTCAGCCATAAAACCCCAGCCTCTTCTCTGGCTGCTCTGGCAACCGAGTCTGCCCTAATTTATGCCCACAATGCCAGAGGCATCACTTCTGTTAGTCTCTACCACTTCATTCTCATCTTCTGGCTCACGCTGCCACTGTCTTTTTTCAATCATTACACCAGCTGTCGTTTTGTTACATTTTTTTCATACTGACACAACCTCCACACTTTCCTCCCGTTTGCTATCCTCATTTCCAGCCACCTTTCGCCCATTTTTTTTCCAGGATTTTTATCCCTTTCTCCCGGTCTACTATATAATCCTGTTTCAGCACGTTCCTGTTTCTCTTTAGACTCTGTGTCTTCCTACAAAGGCAATGTGTGATGAGCAGGACTAGCTTTATCATGAGAGCCTCAGGCCAGGCAGGTAAGGAAGCAAGAAAAAAGATACCATTTTTTTGGTTTGGGAAAACATTGCTATGTCCCCATCTCCCAGTGCCTGGCCCTCCATAGGAATGTGTAATGTTAAGTATGAGAGCTGCAATGTTATTCATATGATAAAACTTGATGCAAAGTGTCTCACAACTGAAACCAGAATATCACTAAATTTACTGTAATAGGAAATAATCTGAGTATGCAGAGTTGAAATGATGCAAAAGAAAACACCAAATGCTTTGCAAAGGCTGTAACTACAAGATATGAAAAAAGAAACGGGAAAAAAAAGTGGTCCGTTTAATCCACACACAAAAGAAAAGTGGAGTCAAGAAGCCTGGATTATTTTCTCCAGGGAACTGTGATTTTGTTTTCTGAAGACTTCTACCATTTATTCTGAAAGAGCGTATTTCTGTAATTACACTCTAGTAGGAAGTGGTACGTCAGATGAAGGAGTCTATACAAATAATTAAGTGTCCAATTCTGAGTCTTTATCTGCGTAAGACTTTATGAGAGAAGATGAGTTACTGACACGACTTGTACAGGACTAACTCCAGATGATTTTG
Source organism: Tringa solitaria (assembly GCA_026413425.1). Classification (NCBI taxonomy): domain Eukaryota; kingdom Metazoa; phylum Chordata; class Aves; order Charadriiformes; family Scolopacidae; genus Tringa; species Tringa solitaria. Next base: position 29,067,579 of record JAOXJM010000052.1, on the reverse strand, counting down.
TTTCTGTTGAGAACCTGTGATATGACAAATACCGGTGAGTAGATACCAGGAAGCCACCATCCTTAATGCAAACGGCCTCCACCCTTTTCAAAAATTACATTTGTGCAAAGACAGACAGACTGGTACCAGCTTCGCATCAGTATCTAAATGCCCCTGTAGTTCAGGACTTTTTTTCATTAGTATCAATGTAATACACTTAAAATAGTGTTTTTCCTTCTCAACAATAACGAGCAGGGCTCGAGGACAAAGCTCACTGCTGCATCACTTGTTCTCACTTCAGGTGAAATCCTGACCACTATGCAGAGTATCATGCCATGTTATGTTTACTTCTGTATGTAGTCACAACAGGTGACAGTAAAGTTCTCACCACCTATTTGCGCTAACGAACAAAAAAAAATAATGAAGGTTTCACCTAGTTCAGTATTTATCTACCCCATGCTGTTATCAAACACACAAGAGAAAGCAGATTCAAGAAATCCTAATGATGCAATCATAAAACTTCTTAAGGAAGTGTCGTGTTTTCAGCAGCACTAAGGGCTGTCCTGTGAAATACCCCTAGGGTATCTCAATATTCTTCCAAGATTAACAAAACATATTTGTTATAAGCATTAGCCCTTTTAGTGTAAAATTTGCCCTTGGACTCAACATGAGAGATTACATAACTTTCAGCTTCAGGATAATTTTCAGGGAGGAAAACAGATTTCAAAGTTGAATCTGAAATAAACTCATCCTCACACCAAGAGCCTCTTCATTCTCGTCTCATGAGAAGTGTTGACAGAAGTGTCCAGTATAACTTTTTTTTTTAGGGCATGGTGCTGTTGCTCATTTCTCACCATCTCTTTCATTCATTCTTTGAGAATTCTGTATGTTTTTAGCCACTAACTTTTCAGTATTTTTAAAACACTAGATTCTAGATAGGAATCGGAACTCTAAGACTTACTGTGTTGTACTTCAACGTTACTCAGAACTGAAGTGCAATATAAACCAAATGCTTTCAGGCATATTGGATGCAACCAGCTCCAAGAGCCGTCTGCAATATTCTCTAACTCTCCTGGCATCAGGAAGCTGCCTCCTAATCACCACCTTTTAATTACAGAAGGCAAGGACCTCAAGTATAGTTGTTCAAAATAAAGTTTTTGTCCAATCCAGAACACTACACAAATAGACACTACACAAGTCGATACAGCAGGAAGCTTCTTTCTCAACTCTCAGGTGGATTTTTACATTTAACCCAAATAGAATTGGGTATTTTAAGAAGTCTACCTCTAATAAAGTTTCCTATATATAGAGAAAACCAAGACCCTGCAGCCTTGAAGGTCATATTCAGGAATAAAACTGAGTTGCTAGACAATACCTGAACATTAAGGGGCAATGGGCACAAGCTGGAACACAAAAGGTTCCACTTGAATATGAGGAAA
>JAOXJM010000052.1:29034149-29047056 GCA_026413425.1 Tringa solitaria | reverse complement strand
TGTCACTGGGCACCACTGAAAAAAGACCGGCCCCATCCTCTTGACACCCACCCTTGAAGTATTTATAGGCGTTGATCAGATAGATCCCCCCTCAGTCTTTTCTTCTCCAGACTAAAAAGACCCAAGTCCCTCAGTCTTTCCTTTAAGAGAGATATTCCAGCCCCCTAATCACCTTTGTAGCCCTTTGCTGTACCCTCTCCAGCAGTGTAAACCTCCTTCTTCCACTTGAGCTTTTTCAGAGCTCCCTGCTCAACCACAGAGGCCTCCTGCTTCCCTTGCCTCATTTTTTGCTCTCAGGGATGCATCGATCCTGAGCTTGGAGAAAGCAGTATTTGAATATCATCCAGCTCTCTTGAGGCCCTAACAGGTGCTTATGGACATCACAAAAAAAACCAAAATATTTTAGTTCACAGAGCTCTAACCCATGGAATTTGTCCAAGCAGTTTCTTGAAGAGGTCAAAAGTTATCCCTCCTGAAATCCAAGGTTTCAATCCTACTTGTTGTTTAGCACATACTACCCACAATCCTGAACTCTATCTTTTCATGATCACTGCAGCCAAGGCTGCCCCCAACCTTAAAATACTGACCTGTATTATACAAGACTGCTATTAAGCAACATTCCTGCTCTCTGCAGCAAGCAGATTTCCTCAGGGCTCTACCGCTGTACTCCCAACATACATTAGCATCCATTCTCTAGCATGTTCTATTTGTAAACAAAACTTTCCTAGAGATGTTTTAAATTCTGACTATGCAAAGAGGAGGGAAAATGATGTGGCAGTTTTCCCCATTCCAGTCATTCTATTCTAATAGAAAATGGGAGGCAAGAGGGAAATCCCCTACATCTTCACCAAAAACACAGAAACAGTTTCTTACTTGAATCATTGGCTAAGTAAAATAAACTACTCTGCCCAAAAGGTTCAGTGGCCTCCTCTTTGCAGACACTTCAAAGATTTTTGATTCATAGACAGACCTGAATCTACTACACTTGCACAATCAAGGACCTAAAAATGCAATGTATGTTTTCCTCTCTTTAACTTCAGTTCTGTACTTCCATTATGCCCCCTTTCACCACGAAGTTTAAAGTTTGGATATTTAACACAAACCAAACACGTACGCACACATGATACGGAGTCTGAAAGGATAGAATATGTAACATTTCTAACATATCTATAAAGAAAACAACCATCTTCACTGTACAGTGAGCAAGACCTGGCAAATTGTGATTACTTTGATGCAGATTTTGATTCAAAGGGTTTATTATCTACAGGAAGAGCAGAAGTGCTGATATTTAACTGACAAAAGCCCTTTGCCTTTGAAGTTTCACACACAAACACACTCTGAAATAGTACAGAAAGCACACAGACAAATGAAGACATCTAAAAGCCCAAGGGAGAAGGGGCTATCAGGGAAAAAAGACTTCAAAGAGCCACTCTGATGTCTCAGGTTACAGAGCCTGGGGACAATCTTCAACAGCTGAATCTGCTTAGCTGCACCTAAGTTACACACACATTTAATACTTCTTCAAATTTATTTCTAGTGCTAAACAAATACCTAATAATTAAACAAACCTCAAACGTTCCTCATTTTATGCTCAAACAAAACACCTGACTCATTCCAAAGCAGACTTTTTTCTGTAAAAAAAAAAAAAAAAAACAAAAAAAAACAGGTGCTTATGTACATTACAAAAAAGTCAAAATACTTTAGTTCACAAGACTCAAGAGGCAGGTCCTGCTTCACCACTTTGGCGACAAGTAAACCAGCCTAGAACAATTCCCTTTCTGCACCTCACAAAAGCAACTTGTACAGCAAGTTCCTTGAAGTCTACTTCAAAACAAACATGGAAGCAACCAATTACTTAGAGGATGTTTGGCAGACTGCACCTAAACCTCAGAAGATGCACAGGATTTGGTCTGCTGCCATGATTCTGACAGTTTTTCTTGAAGTTAAAATTTACTTGCAGTATTTTAATAAATATTTAATAAAACAGTATCCCTCCTCCCCCTAAATTACCAGTATATTCCTTCATCTTGACTCCTGCTTAGCTTTTGTCAAGACCTGCATTCAGTTTATAACCAACCCAGTCTTTTGCTAACATGAGTCACAACGATAACAGCTATTCACCTTAACTGACTGAAATACATCCAGCTTGGTTCTCATGCTGAAGTCACGACTGATGCTGCTTTACCTTGGAGCTACCATTGTGTCAGGAAACAAAACACATAACATAGGATGACAAATACAAAAAAAAAAATCCAAAACACACAACCACAAAAAAAACCACAAAAAAACCCCCAAAAACTCAACACCCAAGAAAATAAAAACAGTTTAAAAGCACAAAAGGCCTCTCTTGCTCACTAATCCTAAATATCAAGATACAATTCTATCGGGACCTGCTGAAGTCACACTAATCTTAGTGTGTGGGGGGACAAATCACAGCTAAATCTGCTTGGGATATTCCTAGTTTCACCCAATATGCAGTTGTTCTTATTTATGAGATCATATTGTTGGTTCACATTCAACTTGGTGTTCACTGTAACTCTCTGACCCTCTTCAGTGAGACTGCTATTCAGCCAGTCTCTTCACAGCTGGGACAAATCCATGAGGCTATGCCTGCACATGGAGACCTCTGCATATCTCCTTCCCAATCTTCGGGGGCTTCCGCTGACCTCAAGCGTACCTAGGTCACTCTCTAGTGCTGTTTAGGCACATAAACCCCAAATCACCAGACTATAGTCATCTTTCTTCCTCAGGTCACTTATGACTGAATTGGAACTTTACTGAACGCTAGAGACAAATCATTATTTAGGAACTATATAGAAGAAGTGTGACCATTTTACTTTCATTTTTATATACGTGGCTTCTGGCAGGAGACAAGTGTTAAAAAAGACTCAATCCCTCATTTGTAAAAAACACACAAACAGCAGGAGGTAGGGAAGCCAGAGTAGCAAGAAATCCTACCCAAAAAAAAGTCTTCAGGGAACTTTATTACCAGTGGAAGGGAAAAGGACTAGAAGAACTACAGTAGTTGGCAGGACTAAGCTTAAGTAGGGAAACACAGCAACCAGTTTCTTTGTTTCAGAAACAATCTACTGAGATTCTGCTGATAAAGCAAAGAAAGTCCATACAATCTAACACCCTGATTCTCTTCACACTATGGAACAGAAATACATATTTTAATATAGTAAACAAAGTTGAGCACCTGAGTCTCTGAAAGTTGCAAATTCAGTGCTAACAAGAACAAAGTCTTTTTAGTCAGACTTGGAAATTAATAAAGAGTTGCAATTTATTATAAAGATTCACCTTTCATAATTTTTATCTATTGAATGCTTAAGAAACATATCCAGAAATCTTGCGACTTATGTAAAAGCAGATGTTGAAAGTATCAAAAGTGAAGAATTAAGAAAATCAGAAAATCTCTACTTTGCGGCTTTTTTTTTTCTTCCCCTTAGAAGACTGGCCCAGGTATCACTAACAACGTAATGCTATTTGCCATACCAGTTTCTGGACCAAATAAACGTAGAATAGCATCTTAAGTTTCCATAATTAAGAAACTGAAGTCCATAAGGGGAACTTACGGAGAGGAGGAGGAGGGGAAATAGTGCTATCGCATGGGATCATGTGAAAAAAACCAAGTCTCTATGTAATGAGAAGTCTAAGAAGGTAAAAAACCCCCACAACTAAAAACAATGTTTTTCAGTAGTTATTAACCATATTTCAAAAATTCTTTTTCTACTTCTCCCTCCACAAAGAGATTTGAAGTAGAACACTTCAAGACAAAATAACTTCTTTTTATTCTAATTGCATATTTTAATGGTAAAAGCCACTGTAAAACCCATGTCTATAACCTGGCCAACTCATGCGCAGAAGTGGAGGCTTTGTGTGACAGAGCCTCCATCTTCTGGACCTATCCAGATTATTTACATACTTCATGTATTCAATAAATGAAGATACTAAACACTTTTACAGACACACTGCAGAATAAATGCCATATAACATACTATCCCACACTATTTTCCTAGCAATATCCAAAATGATTTTTTTCTCAAGGATTTTGATTCTTTTTTGATAAAAAGATGTAGCAGATGCACACAAAGATTTACCCAAGGCAGAGATTTGTTTTTTAGTCCCCAACAAACCTCAATTTTTTTCAAGCAGTTAAATTAAAAACTATGTTTATAGCAAAAGATGCAAGTTAATATCTACAGTTGCTATGCCCAGACATAGCTAACATAGAGACACCCTTAAGCCAGAACAGTGGAATTGGAGAGAAAATTCAAACTTTATCAAATCACACAATGCCACTAAATAAGCCTTACGGACTCTACTAGAGAAATGCAAACCATGCTTACATTAACAATGCTCCCCATTATTGACTTACTGGTGAATAAGTTTAAAAAAAACCAACAACCCAAGCCAACAAAAACAAATCCCAACAATCAAACAAACACCCCCTAAGTTATGGAAACAGCCAAAGAAAACAGTAGCTCTAAATTAGTTTGATCAATTAAAGTTCTGACTCAAGATTATTTATATGAGTAACAACAGAATTCAAAAGTGTAGTTTCTCAATATTTGCTCCAGTTAAGATTTATAAGTCTAGTGTATATGTAAACTACTGTTTTGCCACACTTTTGCATGGAAGATCAATGCACAATCCCTGTTTGCTACTGGTTAGGCTAAAAACTCTCTTATCCGATGAGGAACAAACTTACAATAGGAAAAAATAAACTGTGATAACTATTGCAATTTTAAGCTTTCAGTGTTTAAAAGTCTACATATTATTACTCAAACAGTTCTAAAAGTTTTGTCAACAAACATGCCTATTTTAAAACATAGTCAATGTAGAAATTCCTCTATAGAAAAGAGCTTTCAATACTAGAATGCTTTCTAAACTGATGGCTGATGTATATACCGCTGGCTCACACAACTGAAAATTAATCAGAGGTATACTTCCTTTGACTGGAATCACAGAGTAACTCTTGCAGGAATGAGTTCTCTGGCCTTTCCTCCTCGATTACAATCCACACAAATGCCTATATACAATTATGAAGATATACATACACTGCTCAACGACCACATTCAAGCTTCTTCACTAAAAAGCCTTCACATTTACCATTTAGTTCTGTTCCTCTCTACCAATAGATTTTTCAGTAAAGGAAATTCACAACGAGGGTTCAGTATAAGATTTTCCCCAACTACAGGAAGAGTCAAGCTCCCCATGGGAATGACAATTGAGTAGGAGTACATGTCACCAGAGAGCTTCAGTTTTGAGAACTAAGTTCTCCAAAGGTCTAAAATCCCTTGGCATTTCTTTCCTACATCACACTGCCTGCCTTGAGAGTATCAGCAAGCTTTCCTGGCAAAAGCAGCACTTCAGTCAACAGTTCTAGGTCAGTATTTTGAGCTGGCAGCTGTGGTTTAGTATATTAGTCAAGAGTCTACAAAAGATATTAAATAAACAGATTATCTATTTCTAATATTAGGCTTAAATTTGTTGAGGAGACCAAAATATTTGCATCCACCAGTAGAAAAAGACTGCAAAACATGGTTTCATGATTGACTCAATTACGAATTTAACTGCAAACTGCATAATTTGGGAACAGTGCAAACATCACAGAATGAACATACTATATTAACACTTACTCAGCCTGCAGTCCTCCTCCTTGCAAATTCGGGCAATCTATAATTTTTCTGGTGATATAATAATAAAATTTCACTATTCTCTGCAAGTAAGCATGATGGTTTGCTTACAAACATGCCCCGCTAGGGAAAAGGATATTTTTAAAGTTAACTGGTGATTTTTACTGGGGTTGGGGGAAGGAAGACAATGTTAGGAAGCGTGACTGCTCATCATACAATTTAACTGCAGCGATAGCTACTGAGTGAACTTCAGCATTGTGTGAAGAGGACTGCTGAGATCAAGTTCTATAATGACCCGAACCCAACCTAAAACTGCTGACATGAAAAAAAAGCAGTCCTGCCTTGACCCTGATTCTGTGTTCCTGTCCTGTATTACCCCTCCTTTAAACCAACGTGAACATCTGGGGACCACACTGACCATCCACCTAAAACTGCTCTGTGTTAAGATCCTCTTTTTGCTAATGTTACTCACAACCCAGAGCAATTTCTCAGCCAGCTTATTGTGGAGCTCCAGGAATGCCTTGACTGATACAGGAGAAAAAAAACCAAAATCATAAAAGCACAGAATAGTTTGGGTTGGAAGGGACCTTAAAAGGTCATCTAGTCCAACCCCCTGCAATGAGCAGGGACATCTTTAACTACATCAGGTTGCTCAGAGCCCCATCCAACCTGACCTTAAATGTTTTCAGGGATGGGGCATCTGCCACCTCTCTTGGAAACCTGATCCAGTGTTTCACCACCTTCATTGTAAAAAATTTCTTCCTTATATTTAGTCTAAATGTACCCTCTTTTAGTTTAAAACCATTACCCCTTCTATCGCAACAGGCCCTGCTAAAAAGTTTATCTTATCTTTCTTGTAAGCCCTCTTTAGGTACTGGAAGACTGCTATAAGGTCTCCCCAGAGACTTCTCCAGGCTGAAGAACCCCAACTCTCTCAACCCATCCTCACAGGAGAGGTGCTCCAGCCCCTCCGACCATCCTCATGGCCCAAAGGACCAGAAGCAGGGGAATTTACCAATTTGGGCTGCAATGCCAATTTAGACGACTGCAAATGTAGATGGGACAGGGTAGAGCTGTGACACTACTTGTCGAGCTCAAAGCACAGCTCCTCCCAGACTCAAATTTGCAGATGAATACTCATATAGCCATGGTAAAATACCAATCACTCTATTGCCAAAACTTCATTATGAACATGAAAACTACACCAAACTCATAAAATACTAGACTCCTTGTTACCTAGGCTCTGGCCTCCCTTTAAAAAAAGGACCATTAATATATTCTTTTGGAATTGGAAAAATTATTTTAAAAAGTCAAGAAACCTGGATTATTTCAAGTATCTGTGTGCTCATCTTTAAGTACATAAAACACTAATATACAGAACTTATCAGTGTCAATACATCTATACTTCTAGTTGCAAAGCTACTTTTGGCCGATCCTGGCACACTGTTCAACTCAGGGCTTCCCACGTTGGGTAAAGTTACAGGTGAGCAACTTAGAGCAATCTAAATTCAAGCTTCACAACTAAGTGCTTTAAATTAAAACTCGCTACTAAGTAAACACAACCTTAAACATTTAGGGATGTATTTTATAAAGAGCCAATATATCTGCTATATTAACTAAGAACAGAGCATACTGCCTCTCAACATGTGGTTAGAGTCACTCAGTGCAGTGTAAGTCAATGCTATGGCAGACGCAGGTAGTTCCCGTCACCTCCTCTTTCCCTACCCCTCAGGGGTTCCAGAACTAGTGTTTCCAAGACACAGCCCAAACCAGAAAACTGAGCCAGATTAAAAACAAACACACACGGTATTTCTGCTCACAGAAAGGGTCCCCCTGTACAGCTGCCTGCACAATTTTATGCACGCTAGTCCCAAGAGAAGACAGGCAGCAGAATATGATGATTGTAATTATTTAAAAGAACTAAAAATTCAAGGTTACATCAAGTTCACAACTCCACTGATAACATTTTCAAAGCTTCAAAAGTTAATGCGATTTATTTCTTTGAACCAGCACATTTCATTATGGTGAAGACTGATTAACTAACAGCAACAAGCCCATAACAAGCATGTTGTTGTTCTTCGTATCAAAATTAACTCACTAATTAAGAATAAACAGAAAATTAGAAGTGTTGGGATATCAACAGTGCATGGGAAAAAATCCTATTTACATGAAAAATGAAATTGAAGATAAACTTCTACCTCCTTTTTTAGGAGTTTAGGATAGGAAAAAAATGCACCACGGTTACTTGTTTCAGTACGTAAGAGATGTTTCATTTGTCTGAAGAATGTGAAAAACTGCTTGTACTTCTTATATTCTATATATGTGTAGAACATCTCCATGTAACTGTATACAACACAAAAGTTTTATCAGGGTTCATCAACAGCAAAGTCTACTACTGTAAAACAAGTCTTTTCTTCCTACAGCTGAGGGAAATTGTGATAAAAGGAACGGCTCATGAAACTGCTTAGAACAGAACTCCCAATTCCTGATAAAACTTCATTGTAACTTTCTCAGTACAATTCACTATTATTACACTTGGTACATTTTTCAATTCTTAAAGTATATTTATATGGATTTTCAGCATTAAAGATTATCTCATATTCTAGAAGTTGGCACTTACTCTTTCTGTTCAACAAGGTATCTTAATGAAGAGGGTTTGTTCCCTCCCCCCCCCCCCCGCCCAAGTGAAAACCAAGTACATAGTTTCCTAGATAAATTTGGATCTGTTTTGGATCTGTTTATCATGACCACTCTTGCTACACAGAATTATGCTTCGTCCATTTTATAATGAACAATACCAGTTAGCTGAGTTTCAAAGTGTAAAATTATTTGGTCTCTAGTATCCCTCAACATTCAGAGAATGCCTTACAAATCATAACTGTGATCACTCTAAGCAAAGAAGAAGGAACTGTACCGAAAAAGAATAATGGCTCAAGGGAAAGTATCAAGTCAGTAGCAGATTTAAATTAGTATGTTCTGACTTGTGCTTAAGCTATTATAAAGTACTGCAGCTTTCATGTTTCTTTTTGGGTTAGGTTTTTTGGTGCTTTTTTTTTTCTTTTTTAAATCTTCTTTAGCCATGGCAAAGAAGCTTGAAATAAAACCTTATAAAGTAAGCAAACAATGAAGGGGTGGAATACTCAGCTACTTTCCTAATTACAACCTCCACACAAACACAGGCTTCTACCATGCTATAATGCATCCAGGCCCTACCTTTTCCCACCATAAACTGTAATCCACATTGTCACAAGCCGAGGAACAGTTTTAACCAGCACTTCACATTACCGTACATGCACCGTCTTCATACTAAATGTGTTATCAAAAGTAATATTGCATAACATAAGAGAAACTATCTTTCTTTCCTGGCAAATACATATTTCATATCACATTTCCAGTTTCACAACAGAACAGTTGGTACACCCAGCCCGAACACAGAGAGCTGGTTGAACCAGAAACGACCTTCTATTAAAGCCTGAGTGGGTTTTTAAAATACTAGCCAACAAGAATTGCTGGTAAGTTTAGCACCATTTTAAAAATATGAGATCATGGGTGCCCTAAATTGAAGCAAAATTATTAATAACAAAATACAAGCACCAAAGAACTATTCAGCTATCAAAAACTCTACTTCTCTGCTCTTAGTTTCAGAGATTCTCTATAAAAGGAGAAAAACAAGGTTAAATTTTTAATCTTTTGAAAGCTCTCTACCATATCTCCTCTCCACCATTAAGCTCTAACAATGCTCATTTTAACTGAGCATGACATTTCTTCATTAACTGTACCATCCAAACCTGCATATCTCTATTTTTACTTTGTATAAAACTTTCAATAAGTAAACAATACAGTATTTGGAATGAAAATACAGCAAATAAAGAAGAAGTTTTGTAACATTCACAAACACAATACAGATAGCTTTCAGCTTGTTTTTACAACTTTCCTGCATAAAGAGATGAAGTTTTCTAAATTATAAGCTAGAGTAACACCTGGACAAGGCCAAAATTATTTTAATTTCCAGTGTTAGTGAACCAACTATGGAAATTCCCTAGATATCAACCCCATGGCTAGCAGATGCAAAAAGTGAAATATTTTACATGGACCCACCTAAGCAAAAAGTTAAACTGCACTCCTTTCATATCCCTACTCGAACAAAAGTCTTCTCCACGACATTTATTTTTTTTTCAGGTGAGGCAGACGACCAAGACAACTTCTTTTTTGTCCTCATCTCCAGCAGATTTCTCATCGCCTCCTCAGATCAATGCCTCTTTTTGCTACGGCCAAAGGTGGTATTTCTAGAACCTCTACTTCAAGTGCAATTTAAGGATCACTGTGTTACTACTTCCTGTGCTAACCACCTCTGCTGCTAAGAAATTTTCAATTCCAATGGTCCCAACAACCTAATGTTTTCTGCTGCAAGGATTCAACAGAGGACCAACACTTCAGGTAACACTGAAGGACTTTAACTGTTTATAGTGACCGACATTTAATTTAAAAGGTTTTAGCAACTCTAGGAGTACTAAATGTACACTAGTTACTAGCGCCTAACAGTCTCTGCAGCTCAAGATTTGTTTTTCTCCCTGTCCTGCACTACTTATTTCTCAAAACTGATGCTCTTAATATTATCGGATAGTTCCATCCACTTCTGAAACAACTAAAGGCAGGACGGTCATGTAAATCTTACCTTCTAGACTGTAGTGGTTAACAGTCAGCAAGAGAGAAGTAACCTCTATCTTCAAGGAGACAAGAAATTTAATCACTTCTTTCCAACCAAAAAATGCTGAAGTATTTATTCAGATTTAACAGGTCACCTAGGTTGCTACCCATGTAATAATGGTAGACTAGCAAGTCTCGACTAGTGGAATGTGCCAACCTATCATCATTAGATTCATCCACCCTTCCAGAACAAGCAAAAACCTGCTGCACATGGCTGTATCTACCCATAATGGTCAGGGCTTCCCAAGCCATATCTTTTAGCAGTCACAACCCGATCTCTGCTCAAATCCAAGGCAGAGAAAATAATAATATTGTAAAATAGGAAAAAAATAGAAAAAGACAGAGATGAGAGACTCAGACGAGGCCACCACCAGACAACTGTGCAGCAGGCAGGAAAGGGGACCATCTGCCTGCTCTCAGCCTTAGCTCTGGCCACCACCTCAGCCCTCCAGCACACCCCATCCCGTGGGCCCAGCGCCGCGGAGCCGGGCCCTGCGCTCACCTCATCCCGCGGACGGGCCTGTGCCCCGCGCCCCTGAGGCCGCCCCAGCCCGTAAAGCCCCGCGGCACCTCACAGCCGCACCTACCCCCCACCGTTGGCGGGCCGCGCTGGGACTCAACCTCTTCCCAGGCCTGGCCATACGGCTTCTGGGCCGTGGCCTAAAAATGGCGGAGGCAGCCGCACTCCCCAGCCTGCTCACCCCTGTGCCCGCCCCACCAGCGCCCCAGCACCGAACCGTACTCACCGTCCCGCCGCTCTCTCGTACCCCGACTCCGCGCCCTGTCGCTTCGCCACTAGGCCTCGTCCCGCCGGCCCCGGAAGCCGCCGCCTCACGAGCCCCCGCCGCGGCTGGCCGCCATCTTCCTTCCCCCACCAGCGACCGGGCGGCGCACGCACCCCTACGTCACCACTCTCAACGGCGCGGACAAATGGCCCCCTCCCTTCCCAGTGCGCAGGTGCACGGAACAAGGCGCGCGCGTCTTCCGCGAGCCTCCCCACTTGCGCCTGCGCCGACCGAAGCCCCGCCCCCCGACCCCTGGTAGGCGCCAAGAGGTGCGCGCGTGCGCGCCAGGGGCGGTGGGTCTGAGGGGACAGGCCGCCATGATGGTGCTGAGGAGAGCAGTCCCCGGCCTCCCGCTCTTTGCTTTTTACTTGAGGCAAAACCATGACCAAAATGCAAGCCGTGGCAGTGAAGCTGCACCCCCGGCTCCCGCTGGGCCTGAGTTTTGAGGATGCTGAGGGCAGCAAGGCCTCTGCTGGCCCCAGCTGCTCCGAAACTGGGTAGTGCTAGCAGCTGGGCAAAATATCGCCTCACTTCATATTAATACTCTGCTACACCTCACACAATTCCCCTTGGGATTTGGTTCTTCTTTCCCCAGCCTAATCGCCAGGTTTCGAGGGACAAAATCAAGAACAACTAATCTCAATGGCTTGTAATTACCTATTTGTGGAGGGTGGTTCACATCTCCTGAGACCACCGTCCTATTGTTAAGGCTGTTACACCCCATGTGAGTCTTATATTAGCTTACGAAGGTATCAATAAGTAGTAAAGCCTCCTGATTATAATCATTGTTATGTCCTTTTACCTAGAAGTGTGGGTAAAGAGGTCTAGAACATTGGGGGTTTTAATAAAATTAAGGGAGCCTGTGTATTTAAAATGTCTTAAACCTGCTTGAACAGAAACATTTTATAGGGCAAACTGAGTTAGAGAGGGAGCAGCTACTGGAAAGCAATTCCAGTATCAAAAGGGACCACTGAGCTCTATAAATAAAGATTGACCTTGCTTTATCTTTAGTTAAAATTATTCTGATCTGTTGAGTTACTGTGGTTAATTGGAAAGGCATGTCTGGGCTTACTGGCTTGCAGGAGGCGGGATGCCACTAAAGCGCAGAAATAAATTGTATTTGCAGTGAGGCAACATACCTCAGCTGAGTTGTCATAAAACAGCTCGGCCTTCCAGCACAGAAGCAACATCAAGTTTCCAGTTAAGAGCTGAAATAATGCCTCATTTCTCTCCCCTTTGCAACATCAGTGAAACCCTTCTTTCTTTTCTGCAACGGTACATAGGGTGGGCCTCTGCAATCACTTGGCAGAGAACAGGGGAGCAGAGAGGGAAATGCTGCCCCAATGTTCTCTCACTATGATTATAGATAGTAACACCTTTGACTGTGTCCTAAATTATGTTATTATGCACTTGGGAGTCCCCAGATCTCCAACAGAGGTTAATCATAACAGGATCCATTTATCAAAAAGGTCCTCATTAATAAAACCATAATATGCCCCTAATGTTTATAAAACACACAGCTTTAATTAGAAATCTTTGTTTTTACACAAACAAGAATAGAAAATTATTGAAGGTGTAAAAATCCGCTGTCCTTGTCAGGCAATAAAAAAAAAAAAACCCAAAACAAACTAAAGCAAGAAAACCACCACAAATGTATGCCACCCATGACTAAACTTTCCAAGTTTCAAGAACAAGTTTCTCCATCTCCTTTAGAAGTTCCTACGCCCCGCCCTGCTCCCCCCCACCCCCAAAAAAAAAAAACCAAACAAAAAAAAG
>JAOXJM010000052.1:29010788-29029947 GCA_026413425.1 Tringa solitaria | reverse complement strand
GGTCGCGGCCGCCCGCCGCCATCGCCTCAGCCGCCGGCAGCGGAAGCCCCCGCCGGCCGGAAGCGCGGCGCCGCCCCGGCCCCGCCGCTGAGAGGAGGCGGGAGGGACGGAGCGTCCCTCGGCTCTAGGAGGTAACCGCAGGGCTCAAACCTGCGCCGTTCCGCCCTCACCGGGCTCGGCACAACAGCACCGGGGGGCAGCGAGGCGGCAGACACGTCTTCGCCCCCTCTGGCTTCACTCCAGAAGCGGATCAGGGAGCTGCGGCCTACTCCGTGTTGCCACCAGAGCATCCTCCGGCTAGGTAGCAAACATTAGGAAAGCTCTAAAGTGTACCAGAATTTCTGTCTAGCTCTCTGTGATTATTATACCACAGTTTGTGAGGGAGGAATGTCGGTACCATTAATGACCCACTTTGAAAGGGGGGTTGCTTTTCCAAGCTATCCCGATGGAATCTGTAGAGCCCCCTAAAAGTCCTAAGCAGGCCGAAAATGATTATAGTCCTCCTGATGCTATGTCATGGGAAGGCTGCCAGTGAAATAACTTAGAGAGTCGTATTTCCCCCAGAGAGCTTACATGTAAGTGCCTAACCAGCCTAAGACTCTTAAAGTAATCATCTTATCAGACCTTACTGTGTTATCCCGTCCCCTTAAGGAAAGGCAAAAATAGACTGTTGGAGGATTTATGATGAAACCACGCCAGTTCTCACGAACTTGCATCCATACCTAGGTGAATCTTTTCCCACATTCCAGGAAAAGGAACGCATCCAGAATAAACTATAAGAATATGAAGGGGTCAAATCACAGCTCCTTTAACATTTGTTACCTGGATAAACAAGCATGGCAAATAAATTGATTGAAAACTAATTTCTGAAGTGGTACAGCAGAAGGACACTCGGGAAGATGGACTGAAAATATCTGAGGCAACATCTGGCAAATTAAACAACTTCAATTAGGTTTACAAGAAAACAAGGAAATCCGTGACAGATTAATGAGAGAAGCCTTTAAAATCACTTGGAATCCCGACAGCTTCTTGAATAACCCATCTACTCAGAACATCATGATTCGCAGAGCAGGAGGTAGCTTGCAGAGGTTTAAGTTATTAATTTCACTTTTGTTTTTCCCCAAGGATCCCATCTACTTAAGTATACACAAACTAAAACAATTAAAAGAAAGCCAGATACTTGCAAGAGCTTATAGGTACATCTAAAGAGGCTATCATGAAAGATAAAGTCCATTGTCACTGATGGGTTTGGTTAAGGTCTCATAAGAAAGAAGTAAGAGCATTTCTGAATTTTAAAGAAAAATGCACTTATAAAACCACAGTAAATACTGTTCAACTACTGCAACAAACCAAACATAGCAGAGTACCTGGCTTTTCCTTTGATATTTTTAAAATGCACTGGCTTCTTCCTCTCTAATAATGAGTGCTCCAGCATTTACCAATTCAATTGGAAAATGTGCATGAAAAAAGAAGATGAGATAGATTAAAGTGAATGACTACAGGAAGTTTCAGGCATATTTACTGGTCATATCCTAAAATGAACTAATTAAAAATAAAAGAGTCAGACAAATCTAATTTATCGTGAACAGAGCCTGTGCTATTTCATAGTCCAGGGCAAAAAGTATCAACCCTTGCTGGACAAGTGTAATTGGGTAGTGGATTGTTAGACAGACAATTTCTTTGGTAATTTCTACACTGCCATAATTTAAAAACAGACCCACAATGAAGTGCACCAACACAGATCTTAAAAAAAAAAACCCAAAACTTAGCTAAATACCTCTGTGTAATAAAACATAGAAAGATGTAATAACAAAGGTGTTGTATTATTAATATAACCATACTTTGTGATGTGCTTTCCTTTTAATTCGCCAGCAGAAGAAATGTAATCTTCCTAGTGGTTTTTAAGCTTTCTAGCAGTTACTATGTATTTTGAGTGGCGTGTCAAAACTCCCAATTTAAAAATAATTGAAAATGGTTTGATAGATTAAAAGTGATAAGATTAGGTTATTGAAACCTTAATCTGTTTTCATTATCATCAACATTTCTAGCATGTTACACGAATAGGTCAAATAGGGTGATACAACATCACTCGCTCAGAATACCATGCGCCATAATAGACATTATTGCACAAGACAAATCTGCTTTTTCATGTGTTTTCTTATAGAGTGTAACTCTTCAAGTTTACGTTTTTATACCATTTTATCTTTATTTTTACTCAATTTAAAATTATATATCCAAAACAATATTGAGTGAAAATATATGAGCAATATATAGTAATACCCGTTAATAAAGTGATAATAAGCTTCTAAATGCAAAACTTGCATGAGCTGCTAAGTTTTAAAATACATATATAGTGACACCTAAACATACTATCAACCTGATTTAAAATATATAGTTTATGTCAGAATTCATCTGATTATAAGAGCAGTCTAGCTGACTATAAGGGGAAAAAATGGTTCAATGATCTGGGTATTGGTCTATTTGTAGCTTTACATACTTGTTTTAAATAACACGGTAACGATAGTTGTCTGGCCTTTCTGTGTTTTGGGAATGAGTTTGGAGTTTTCATCAAACATACTCACAGGTCATTTTTTCCCAGATTGTAGCAAAAACAGTTTAGGAACTTTTCTATTGTACTGCTCAAGGTACTACAATTCCATTCTAGAGCAATCCTCACAATACATAGGTCAGTATAAATATTTATTTAGTGAGTCACATGGGAAAGTGTTCTGGTTTTAATTTTTATCCTCAGGAAGTGGCATTTCTCAGTCACAACTAGTTACATTATAAATTTGTCCAAAAAAAATTTTTTTTGGTGTGTTTAGAATAAAAATGCTCAAGTATTCTTCATTGAAAGTATCTTGTAGAGATTTCTCCTAACATGTCTGCAATTTGTTTTTAGAAGGAAGTGAGTGCTAAATGACTAATTCATTCTTATTTTCAACAGAAGTAAAAACAGAAGCAAGTATTTTCTGGAGAATTATCCTAGTTTATACTCAGCCTGGATTGAACTATTTCAGTGTGCAGTCTTATGTACACTCTCCTACCTGGCCTCATCTTCATTGTGAGCTGCTGAGTGTTACTGCAGTTACAGAAAGCAACACACATGACAGACCCTCTGATTAAAGATACCAGACAAAGATTTTTATGCCTGACACCAAAAAATTCAAGTAAGGAAAATAAAAGTACACAATTTTTTATGTATTCTAGCCAACTAAGCAGCTGAGAATATACTTGATAAGTTACCCAGGCACATCACAAGAGTGGATGCTAGTTTTATGATTGACTTCAGAATTTACAATGAGTCACCTGGAAATCATGGTAGACACTCCTCATATCCCATAGGGAATTTACTTTTCAGCTTTACTAGTACTGGAAGTGTATTTTCTGAAAATAGGCGTTTGCTTTGTAGTTACACTGAAATCACTGAGCCTCTCAGGCATACTTAAGTCAAAACTACCCATCCCCTTGATTTGGTTGGGGGTTTTTTTGCAGGGTCTTACAGCTGTTCTTCATTGATATCCCGGGCTGCCCTTCCCAAGAACCACAAACAGGAAATACAGAATCTTTAACTATACATCTGCTGTAAATAAAAAGTGAGCAATAACCTGCAAGTGTATGGAAAAAAACATTTACACCAGAGGTATGTACATCAGAACTATTATACAAATCAACTGATCATGTTCCAAAACAAATTTTAAAGTATTTAGTAAGCATCTAGAAGGACGTGTGTTTCTTTTCCCTGAAGTAGCATTTTAAAATCACCTGAAGACTACAACCTGTGAAGTACAGATAAACAGTTTACAGATAGACTTAAACTAGTAAGTTTCATTAGTGCATTTTAAAAGACAAAGAAACCAAAGAACAATTTTGGTAGTTTAAGCCAGATTTACAAATTCAGTAGGGTACGGAATTCTGTATGTATGTGCTTTATATATTTCACCATCATGACAACTAATAGAGAGTTTTTGGTTGGAACTAGATGATCTTTAAGGTCCCTTCCAACTCTAACCATTCTATGATTCTACGATTCAAACATTATTTCAGGATACAAAGATACTTTGCTGTACTGTTATGAATGAAACATATTTAATCTTTGGGTTTGATTTTCCTACTATTTTTCCTCACTTCCTTCTAGTGAGCCTGTCTCGACTATTTCTGTGCTTCCAGACAGCTGTCATCCCATTCTGGCAATCTCCCTGGTTCTGAACATTTAATGTAATTTAGAGGTTTGGTATTCATATATGTAGTACATTGTTCGATGAGAAAGATTTCATCTTATCCCTCAGAAAGGCATGAGAAAGCATATATAGAGGACAGGACAAAAAATCTTTATCCATTATGATTTATTCTCTACAATACTTCATTAGAGGATAGAGTTCAATTATTTACACTCAGAAGTTATTATATAGGTAGGAGGCAACCAAGTGTAATACAAAGAATTGGTCTGACATCTCTGCACTGAAGGTCAAAAGAGGTCTCCTGCTTTAAGGAAATAAATTAACCAAAAAAACCCAACAAAACAACATGTAGTTTCCAGAATACAAACAGAAAACAGCACTAATAGTCAGTGAAGATTGCAGATGTTGTTAATGTACGATGAAAACAAATTATTCTGTGCAAAGGTTAAAATGAACTCTTAGATTTTCTTACAGATTTTTTTTCTTTGTTCTGATAAATTGTAGATATGTGATATTTTGACCATAAAACCTTCCCAAACTGAAATGACCTCAGTTGAGATTGACTGTTGAACATTATGGAAAGAAAAAACCAAACCTAAGAACCTCACAGTGGAAACATTCCAGCACTGACAGACTCCAGTGATCAAAGACATTCTCCTGTAGTTACTGTAAAACAAAGACAATTCATAACTGCAGTGAGATTATTTCTCAGTTGTGGTTGTCATGAGAATAAGCCCTTCTAGACCAAAAGGCACTTGCTTCTAAGGATGAGTTAAATCCAGATCAAACCAGGTAACAGCTGCTTTGAGAAGGAGTAGTTCTAACTTGCTGTCCCAGACAAGTAAACACAGAAATTCTTGAATCAATTGGCCATTGAATTTGGTCACCTCCCTCTTGAGGCAACTCGAAGGTACGGTTGTGTTTTCGGTTCACCTCTTTCATCCTTATGCATAGCTGCCATGTAATGATCTAGAAATGGGATTATTTCCTGAGACCACCTGTCCTTGTCATACATTTTTCTGAGCTAACTTAACTATTGACACACTTTGCAACCGATTTTATAGCTGGACCCTTATGGGGCTAAAGCTGAGAGGGCCTGTTTCTTAGGCAGCAGACCAGTGTTTCTGATTTGCTAGCTTCTCTTCTCACTGCAACAAGACAAGAACACAGTACATATTTTAGAGGCATTTTTGTTTGTTTATTTTTTATTTTTTTTTAAACAGTCTGAGTGGGGAAATGGAAGTGGGAGAGGATAAGGCTTCCCCAGTCCCAAACCATCTATCCCACTTCAGGTTTAAACCAACTGAGTCACTCAATCCTAAAATTCTGTTCTTTAAAAATGACAGCTAACCCTCCCCACCCCACCCCTTAGTCATCCCCTATTCAAATAAAAGGAAATCAGGAAAACACTATACACTGTTGAAGACACAGAACAGGGCAAACATTTGAAAAAGAAACAATATTGTTGAAAAGCCTGGCACTATATGCCTGCATGACCAGTCTCACTGAGCGTGCTCAGGGGTGAAGTTTTAGCACCATTTTTTTGCTTTCTTTTTTTTTTTTAACCTTTTAGAAATCAAATTCTAACATAGAACACTTGAACAGTAATGAGTGTAGCCCTATGTATCATACTGTTTGACAGCTGAAAAGGTGAACGGTATGTCCAGAGCTGACCCCATCCTCCCCCATCACTACACGGCACCTGGGAGAGTAATTTCAAACCACTCCAATTTGTAACAAGAGTGATTTATTCTCAGCAGCAGGAAATCGTGAAATAATCCCTCGATCTTCAATTGCTTCTCAACAATGTCATAAGGAAAAAGTGGCAATTTGTAAGAATGACCCAGTACAGGAGGAAAGCTGGGTCAATATTGCACCATTATCCAGAATAGGACCCCCTCCTCTCCCTCACATCTCTCTCCTCCAGGAGAACATGACATGGACATGACGCAAGACTGCACAAGTCAGTTTGCTTCTCAACGACCAGAAGGAGCAGCACCGTACAGTTCTGAGCTTTCGACCAGCCCTACTCCCTGCCACGCCAGGAGAGAATTTCAGGCTTGAAACATCAGCCAATTTTAAAAGCCATCATTACCACATGCAAGCAGACTTTACAGATGTACGCAACCAAGTAGCCGTTACTCTGCTATGCACTTGTATTTTCCTTCCTGATCACTGTTGACCCTTCAGAAACTTGGAAAACAAAACAAAACACCAAAATTATATTTTGAAGTCTCGTGACATCATTGAGAGAGTGTCATAATTTAGAGTTTATGACATCCCTCAACGATGCAGCAGAATAACAACTGGGTAACTTATCTTCCTCCTGGATTGAGAGTATCTCTTGTAATCATCAATGATAGGAGAAGAAATACAGAATGCACCTGAGTTTCACACAGTTTGGGTAACACAGGTTTCTCCACTCATTGCCTCGATGTGGTAATGACTGTCACTATTTAACACACCAGTGAAACCATACAGCTCTATTCCACAGGCCTGTTACAAACTCGAAAATTCAACAGTTCTCAAGATCAATAGTCACACCAGAGAAAGTGTCTGTCCTATCAAAAGGAAGGTCCCCAAGACTGTTAGCTTAAGTTAAACACATTTCAGCCACTAGTCTCACTTGTGTGACTACAGTCAATGCCCAGCAAATCCCTTCCCATCCCTAACCCAGTCAGGCTCCATTACAAAGGTTTGGACACAAGACTTGGTCATAACAGTGGAGACTGTCCAGGGAAAATCAAGTATCTTGTCCCTCACATACACAGCAAGTGCCATGTTGCTCTCTTACAGGAATAACAGTGGTCTATTTCCTTGCAGGCTACATTACAAAGCGCTGTCTAAAAACCCAGAAAACTGTAAACCAGGAGGATTCCTAGAGAATCCATCCTACAGTGGGATCTGATAATTAAAGCCTTCTAGGGTTTCTTTAAATAATGGATTCATCTGCAATACCATCCAAAGGTTTCTCACGTCTTTTAAGTGTTTTCTGTCCACGAGGATGGGGTGCTATCCAGATGTTCAACCCTCCCCAATATCATAATGTCCGCCTGTGATGTGTGGGGACTGCAATCAGCTCTTGGTACACAACAGATACCGGAGGTTAAAAAAAATTAAAAAGAACCTAAAAAATGTTTTGTTGGACTCCGTTGCCCAGGCTGCCAGGGGAATGCTCCTACTTGATCTGGGGGGGCTTCCATAATGAACAACTCAACTTTCCAGAGTGTCGGTAACACACAAGAACAGAGCGGTCCGAAGCGGCACTTTCACTCCTAGAGGTCTTCTGCACCTCACGACAGTTCGTAGGCATGGAGCCCCAATCCAACTGAACCCCCGTTTGGAGGGAAGGCTGAGATAAGGCTTGGGCCCCTGAAGTTCTGTCACGCTCTCATCCTCCCCCCAGGTCAGCTGGAAGGCAGACTTGGCAACGGAAGCTAGCATCATAAAATGGTGCAGTAATAGAAGTAACTGGACCAGGAAGAGGAGGCATCTGCCCCAATGATGTCGTAGCCATTGGCAGCAACTGGGGAGTGGGACTGGTCATGCAGCCGTGTGTCAGGAGTAATGATTGTAGAGGGGGGGGGCATGAAGAGTGCCATTCTGGAAACAATGCTGACGGGAAGCCATGTATTCTGCATAACTGATTGTCACCTTCTCACTGCGGTACCTAAGGAAAAAAAAAAACAAACCATAAACACTCATCCCAGATCACCTTTAAGCTCACGGCCAATAACAACCAAGAAGAACCCGCTAACTTCATAAACTGCTTTGATATTGACTCAGGCAGCCGTCTGAATAACCCATCTAAGCTTGAATTAGCTTCAAGGTCCCAAAAGTTGAGCCCTATTCAAGGTAATCATAATTAAGGGGACTCCTGAAGGAGTTTTCCAAAGGAAACTAATGATCAATTTATATTCTTTTTATCCACTTGCTGTGGAAAAAAAAACGGGCCATGAAAAGTTTGCTCGAAGACTCATTTTCCGAGACTAAATAACAAGTAAGTATTTCACTGTTATTTACTTTTGTGGTTATCTTTACATTTAAAAAGCTAGTGAAAGAAAATGATGGAGAGCTGGGTAGAGGTATGTTTATTACAGCATATATGTTGTACAATGAGAATTCACAAAACATGAAGTCCCTTCTGAGAGACCAGAGATTTCCAGGTGCTTCTAAAGCACGCTGCACAACAGATAGCTTCAAAGTGGTGGTGAATTGCACTAAGTCTGTGTTACACCAGATTTTAATGAAAACCTTCATCTTGTCCTCTCCTGTTAAAAAAAAACAAAAACCAAACCCTGCATACCCACCTCATTTCTCCAGAGGTAAGGAACGACCTGATAAATTACAGTTTCTATACAAAATGAGAATGTCCCAATTTTTACTAACATAAATGGAGCCGAAACCAATAGGACAGCTGGGGGTATAGAAAAGCAAGCAAATTGTGAAAACCAGCCTAATTTGAGTGTGGTTTGGTTTTAAGACAGCTGTCACCTCCAAATAGCTACACCACACACAGATGAGCACACTGAGAAAAGGAAGCCCATTGCAAAGATTAAAAAAAAAAAATCAACCTTTTCAACTTTCCTACTTCTTTCGGCCTTTCATGTGGATGACAATATTAAAACCAGTGACACTTCTCTTAGAAAACGCTAACCTCAATCCTGCACAACTGAACATATTGCGCTTCATTCCATATATATTATATGCCTAACACACAGCATTTATGATTTTGTCTTTCAGACTACAACTCTCATCTGAAAGAGGTGTGAAGACTTACATCACGTACAAATTCTTCAAATTCCCCACATAACACGATAAAGTAAAATTAAAAGATGACAAATATATCTACTTACCTGGTGAGTTTAATCGTTTTCCTAAAATCATTGGTAATCGGAGCCTTAAAGCCACCTTTCCTGAGTAAGGAGTCTATGGTCTGGATCTGATCCCAGTCTAATGAAAAATAGAAGCAAGGGAAATTTTTCTATATAAAAATGATGTCTCAAAAAGATATGAAACGCATTAAAAGACCTCTAGAAAAGCAAACAACTAAAGAGGAAACTTAAGAACTTTAGAAACACCAGTGTTGAACAGGATGTACATGGTCTTATGCACGCACACTATCTGCACATGCCAACCCCTTTTAACTCATACTGGAACTGGTCTGCAAAACAGTAATTCCATTTTCCATATGGCCTCTCTTCTTATCAAGGTTTGTGCCTTGCTTCTGTTGCAGGGACCCCAAACTGTTTTATCAGATGCCACTCAAGTTTAGCTCCCCAAGCCTTAAAATCGGATAATACTTAGCTCTTTACATAGACAAACTGGGATCAACCTGATGCTCTAGTGATAGCACAGTGCACTGCTATGTGAGAGATCAGAGTTAAAATTCCTACCTTAGTCTTTTGCCCCAGAGCCAGGAGGATGCGACCACTCCACTCTGCTAGGTGGAGGAAAGGAGGCAATATTTTGAGCAGTTACCATGGTGACCGCTACTATATTTGAGTGGGAAGTGTGCTCCAGAGGGGGCCTGTTTCCTGCCCTCATCTGGAGGATGCTACTTTAGCAAGAATGAGGAGGAAAGGGACTCTCCTGTTGGTGCTGTGCAGCCTGCAGTTATCCTAGTTGGTGGGAGAAACATAGAAGAGGAAAGATGCAACGCTGAATGAAGCTGGAAGATCCATACTTTGAGAGCCTCTATTTCTTAAGCCCTAAAACATTTTTACACTAAGACACAGCTGTTCACAGATGTGGGAAGAGAGAAAGGCCAGATGAAAACCCAGCAGCAGCTGTATCAGGTGTCAGTTATCCAGATTAAGCCTGGTGGCTCCATGGCACTACTACGAGCATAGCATTGCAATCCAAACCCAAAATCCATAGATTTTTGTTACCCAATTCTGTGACACAATGTGTTGACGTGTTTGGCTGCCATCTCAAACCCACCTTGTTCCTTAGCAACCTCAGGTAAATACGTGGCTGTGCGTTTGACACCTTTCTCATTGATGAACTCTATTCTGATCCCATGGATCCCAACCTATAGATGGAAATGAACAGCCAAATAAGAGGTGTTTGCTGGCACTGAGTCCATGATCGAGTTGTCATTCCCACAACACTGTGTATCTCTCTCTCTGGCCAGTTTGGCTTTCGCCTGGACAAGGACATTCTCTTCCCCACTCTCTGTCCTTGCCAGGCAGGTCTCACAGGTAGCATTCTCTTTGCAGCATAGAGGACCTCTGCCACCTCTGCCAGACAAGTCTAACCAGCCTCCCTGCCACTTCTCCTGAAGTAAGTCTTGTCAGAAGTCTGACTGTTTCCCACCTCTTACGTTGGGCAAGAAAGACAAGATCTCTACACAAGAATCATGCCTAAAATAGCCCAACCACAAAGTCTATTTAATCTGTCTAATAGACTAAATATACTTCCAAGTACAAACTCCTAAAAATGATTAATACCTTCAGCCTTAACTACTTCTTATTCCCAGTTTCTATTCACAGCATTGAAATACTTCCCAGGTTTTTACATATTTACACCCATCTCCTGTTGGGCCAAATCCATAAAACACTTTCATGTCTCTCTTATTCTTATTTGGACACCTCCCCCCGCCCCCGACCAAACGCATATTGCTAGCCCATCCTCTTCCTCCCTTCTAGTTTTCCAGCCCCGTTTCTTCTATTCCCAGTTTCAATACCCATAACACCCCTGTAACAAAAGAGACACATCACCATGTACTAACCCGAACCCGAACGGAACGAGAGAGTGATGCAGAGTTCCAAATGCACCTGTTCTCACCTCCCAGTCCAGGTAGTCACTGGCATCCTCAAAGTTAGTGAGGAGGGAGACAGAGCAGAAGAGTTTGGGCAGCTCCTCGCGGGTCAGGGGGGGAAATCGGCTGTCCTTAAGTGCACTGAAGGGAAGAGAAGATATATTGCCCAATACAAGCATCAAATTAAAGTGTCAGACGCTCAGTTATTCCCTTTTTGATTATGCCTCAGTGAAACGTGTTCCCCTTTGCTACTGCAGAGAAAGTGATTTGCATCTCTTCCTCATCTAATGAACTGTATTAGGCAAATACTAGTGCAAAGCTTCCTGACGCTGTCCTCCACTTACTGCAGCTGGAGAGAAATTCTGTGCTCAAAACTGTCAGTATGCAAGACAGATTCGACATTAGCCTTAAAACATGAACCAAAATTCACCTGCTGCAAAGATATTCCACTAAATCCTGATATATTACCTCACCCTAACTATCATACCTTTCTCAGGTTTATATTATTGTAAAGCATATTAAATTGAACCATGTCCCTCCAACACCTTAACCTTGAATCCTTATAGATCTTCAGCAAAGGAAACTAATTTCAGATTTATTTCATTTTCAACATAATTACCTGGTTAATGTGTATTCCCTGAGTCCTGAGTGAAGATTCATGGCTGAAAAGGTCCCGATGCAGCCACGAAGCCGCTTGTCTCGCCCCGTCTTCCACGTCACAAAGAGTGGACTGAAAAGGGAAAAAAAGAGAAATACTCCAGCCTCTAGAGGTATCTGTGTGCTAAGGGGAGACCAACAAGGTGTACAAGAGCACGTGTGCGTGCACTTGCTTTCTCTCCCTCTAATAAACCCCAACAGGCATGTTTTCTCACCTGCTACCTAGCAATAATAAAAACCCACACCCACACACCCCCAAATGCAAACCTCAACATCTCCCCCCACCTTTTTGGCACACTCCTTTCTCTCCACCAGTACTCTGTGAGCTCTCCACATACACCTTCCTGGCCAGACTCTGCACTGTCGGCTAATGAGCGATATGGTTATTTGACCCCACTGATTACCTCTGTAAGTAATGGCCTCATTTAGTAGCATCTACTAGTTTACATGACAACCCATATCAAAATTAATATAGGTGAAGCAAATAAGATTACTTATTTATAGTACCATTGAACCTGAAAGATCCCCAAGCATTCCACAAATCATCTATAATTCAGGTTTGCGACAAAAGCTTTTCTTTTTTTTCAAAAGGATAAAAAGTAAGCCTAGGGCTTTTTTCTTCTTGTTATTTCCATTAGGATCTGACTTCTGGGTCCAACCCTGTGCTCAAACAGTTTACGTTCACATCTTTTGCTTACCTTACATTCGATTCATATTTACACAGATTCTCCCCTGTTGAACACATACCAAAATCACTGTATTGTTCCTACTCAAACATCACATGGATTTCCATTTCCTTATGCTACCTACTACCGTGCATTTACAGGAATAACAGTAGATTCTTAAATTCAGCATGCTCATTTCAATCTATTAAACTAGAAGCCATGATTAAGCCTCAAAAACCAAGAAGTTAAGAACTACAGTATTCAGAAAAGCTCTGTAAAGAGGTAAATCAGTAAAGATGACTGAATATTAAATGCAAAAAGTTCACTTCTACAGAAGTGAGTGAAATTGCAAACAGCTGTAGAGAGAAACAGTAAAAAAAAAGACAGTGGTGGCTGCAGATTTACAACAACGCCTGAACATCTGGAAAATTCTGCAAGGCAGCTGCTGATGCCGATCTAATTATAAAACCAGGATGAATGATCTTACTTCTTCAGATTACAGAGCACTGAATCACTTTGAATCCAAGCACAGATGAGAAAGTTAGTTGATTCCAAACATCCATCTGTGGATTTCTGTTGAACTTTCAAAAGTAAGTAATATGATAGAAAACATGCAGTGTTAAGTAATTCTCTGAGATAAACACAGACAGGAGTTCTAAAACACGAAGACAGAATAACTGATTTCTACAACAGAGCTCAGACACTTTCCTCAAACTCTCAAAGCTCTTGTAAGCAATATATCTTTGCAGCAAACATTACAAAAAATACTAAGAGATTCTGTTCAGACACCAAAAACAGCATGGAGTGTGGATGACTTCATAAATACAGGCAACACAGCTTTTTATGTCTAAGTAGATAGAACATAATTTAAAATGCAGTAATAAAGCAACACCCAGTGATGTTCCTCAAAGCGACAATGGAATTAAAAAACTCTATCACAGCATAAATTCACTACTCAGGATCTAGTTACCAGCTGTGACCAATTGCATGAGTACTACCCAAAACAGCAAATAGCCTTTAAGTGATAATTGTGGAGTACTTTGCCCACAGAGGAAGTGGAAACATTCTTCCACAACCATCTTATGTTGTGGAACCATCCACAAGCACCTTATGGTTGCTTGACCAAGACAGAGGATTTACTGTTCTAGTTTTCCAACTACACTTCAAGGCACTTTCAGGATACCGTTCCTCTACATTTTAATCTAGCTACCATATGTTGAAAGAGAAAACAGAAACAAGAGCATAAGAAAATACAGTAGAAAGCTTACAAAAAAAAGATATTAAATGTGCAAAGGAGATTTCCGAGAAACATTACTGTCCCAAGCTCAGTGGAAATTTAGCTTAATCTAATTAAAGTTTTGAAACCATTACTTAGCCCACATGACACTCACCCCAAACAGAAAAGGGAAGGGAGAAAATTAAAAGCATTGCTGACAGAATACAAATCTAAGTAAGTTCCTTCTCTTCTTCAACTCAATTACAGGTTCACATTTCCAATTCACCTCTTTCCCCTTCCAAAAAAAAAAAAAAACAACCCCAAAAGATGTTTCCATTGAGCTGTGACACAGCTTTCTGCATCTATAATAGAAGAGATATTACTAAAAGGACAGGATAATTACATTCAGAAGGCTGTCATATTTAAAAATATCTTAAACCACATTTTAAACAATTTTTCACTGTGGCCCACTGAGGCATTAAAAAAAAAAAAAAGATATGATTTTGTACAAGTATAAAACATTTCACCATTACAAAGTCTTTCACTGTAGAAAAGATGTTGTTCCTGCATCTGACGCATAAACGCATTTAGGAAATTGCAGGTGCAGCTGACAATACGTCAATTGTTCCATAGCTCCTCCCTGAAAAGTGTATTTCCCAGATGTACTGAGAAAAGTCCCGACAATCTTTTGCCCATGTTCACCCATGAGCACTTACTGGCACTTTGCAGTCGTATCCTGAGCAGATTATGGCAACCATTTCTCCCCCAGCCACAACATCCTACTTATGGTGTGTTTGATGAGAGTTTGCTAAGCTGAGGAGAGCAGAATTTCAGCAACTGAAAACTAGCTTCTCCAATTGCAACTACAAAAGGAGTTTTAAAATAGCAAAATGTACTTTGTTCAAATCAGAACTTAACTGGACTAGGAAAAAAAACCTGTCACCATACAGATTTCATGATGCCAGTATCTTATCTGACTTGCGTGGCAAGTAGAAACTTGCACGGTGTAGTTTTAGTACCAGTTTGTAACACCCACTATTAAAAAAATCAAAGACTGAAGTACAAATGTGGAAGGAGTAACCAATTAAATATTTACATGTCATCTGGGTTCAAAATTGTAATTTTTTCAATAACCTGAAGAGCAAAGGGGATATTTTCTTCATTTACCATGTTAATTCAGACATAACTACAAATCTTGCAATGCCACCTTCTCTACATTGATTTCTGAACGTCATTGCTAACATGTAGATAAGGTTCCCTGACTCCAGAGGGATCTACCAACTCCTTAATTCCCATCAAGATTGTTGCCTATGTGCATTCCCTCTCAAGCTGGTAATTGGAATTCATGGTGGTTTCCAAGTGATAACCCTGTAACTTTTATGTTAGTACCCTGTTTGTGCAGAACCCTGACCTTCACGACTAATTCTATCTCTACGTTGGGGTTCAGCACCAATCGAAAAGATCTGTTACCTGAGAAACAGGTTGGGACAATCCTGTGCATCTTTCTATTTCTTCCATCCACAGTCTCTTTTTCTGTCTGTCCAGACAGACTTCTGGAATATACCTTTGTTTTGTTCAAAGATCGCTTACGTCAATATTAATTGTGTTACAAATGAACACAATGCAAATTATTTACCTATTTTCACTTTGCTTACTCTTACGTTTTATAACATTTGGCTTGAAGTTCATTATGTTATTATCTCAAGTGTGACAGATCATCTCCGTCTGCTGCTCTACAAGAGAGCAAACCTCATGTTTGGCCCTGGGGTACATACAATTATTTGCTAGAAGCAACAGCATAAATGCTGAAAACACAAGAAAATTCAGGTAGGCATTTGCCCAGAGGGGAAGATAAACCAGGAACTGGTTTTGCTTTGGAGTGCTAATCTGAAAGACTTTCCAATTATCACCACAGAAATGCCCAGTGATTTTTTTTTTTAATTTTCAAATTTGGGCATAAAATTCCAACAGCTGAGATTCCCTAAAGAGCACCTTTTTGAAACTAGTCAACAGAAACAACAACAAAATCCAGCTAGAAATCTCCTTTAACACCAAAATAATGAATCTGTGTATAATAATCTCTCTTACTGACTTAAGAATGTAACAACAACAAAAAAAACCCTTTGCTTTTCAAGTGATGAAATAATAAGTAGACCAATGTATCATTTTCTAAAAGGAGCCTACTTTGGTTAGGTATGAAAAACAACAACGGAAATATTTCCCTTTAGGGAGTCCCTGGAACTATTCTATATTCTAATCTATTTCTCCGCTTGCTTGTATTTACAATATGAAACAGCTTAGTCTGCGGTAGCATTCAGAACATGTATCCGTAATCCTGCTCGGATAATAACTGCATGGATGCACAACCTACATCTACACTGACAGCCAATAAGATGGGGAGACATTCAATACACGGAAAGAGTCCTTGACCTGTTTAAGCCATTGTTCCTTTACATCAATTCAAAATTCATTAATTTAAATTAAGGATGTCAACAACTTTTTATTTTATCTGTTGTTCCGGAGGTGGCCTCCGGAGGAGTGTCAGAAGGTGTATCTGTCATTGATCTTTCACATATAATTCTTTCACCAAACACTTTAACAACATTAACATTTCCACACCCACACATTCAACCTTCAGACAAACATTAGCTAAATCTCACCGAAGTGAAGAAACTTGATAAATCCTTCTCCTTACTGCTTCTCACACACACCTCCTTTCTTCGTAACCTTGGTATCGTCCTTGAAAAAGTTAACTCTCCATTTCTTCCCATATTGCCCAACTAGCACTATCTCCGTAACACAGTTTTTCAGTTCCACAACAGGCAAATTTTTGGTTCCCCTCCCTGCCAAACCCATTAATTTGGGACAACAGAACACCCTTGTGACTGCACTTGTCCAATTCTCCCCAGGTCAGCGCTTGTCACAGGAACTTGTTTCAACTTCTTGATTCCCTTCCACTTGCTTTGCAGAAGGAAACCTCTCCCCTTGTCCCTTCACCAAGTTAGGGCCTGACATTAGAAGCAGGATCCTCTTCAAATTAATGACATTATTTTACTGTTTTCTGAAAACCCTAATTTCAGCTTCACTCATTCTTTTAGTACAATTTTATGGGAGGGGAGGCACCGTGCAGTTAATTTTTTGGCAGAGGAATCTACTTACAAAGAAGGGAACAAACTTTAACAGAACATTATCATGAAGTGAGTTTCCACTCCTCAGTAAAATATGTAACGTCTCACACAACACATCAGACTGTGAGCTGAAGAAGCACTGCTCTTCCTCATATTTTCCCTACCTCTCCTTCTGTAGAGCTAAACATGTTCTCCCTTGAAGGCCACTCTTCAAAGCTCCACTCATCTCCACCAACAAACATAACAGAACGTTTTTACTCTTTGGTGCACTTACAGCGTGCCGGTTTTTTTTTGTTTCTGGTAGACGAAGCAAGCAGCAGAACACCCCCCCTTCCTCCCTACACACCATTTTTCCTGTTCCCCAGAGGAAACCCTTCATCCCTCCCCAACCAAACCACAGCTCTGGATGCTGGTCTCTCAGCTTTCCTCCCACACGTGGATTTACTCACTAGGGGTCATTGGTAAATCGAGGAAGTCGTGGCTGAGGGAACCCATAGAGATGACAGTAGAGTACATCAAAGCAGTAGCAGCACATCTCCGCTGTCACCACCAGGTTCTTGGTGCTGTTGGCAGTTCCATTGGGCCGAGTAAGCGGGCTCAGAGCTCCTGAAGTCGGATTCATTCGAGTAATCGGGGAATTTCCTGGGCCCAAAGTCAAGTCAGATACGTTCTCCCTTCCATTATTCCCGTCTGTATGCTGGTGGTTCTGAAGAGGACCTGAACTGGAGCCCGGTACAGTTGTGGCCTGATTCCCATGACTGTGCGTTCCACTCCCAGACAACTTGGGCTTCTTTACCCCACAACAGCCAGCTGCCAGCTTGGGCTCAAGTGGAGGAACACAGCGTCTTTTTCCCATCCTGCTTCAAAACTCGCCACCTGGAGCACTGCAGAACCCTGGCAAGGGGAAGGAAAAAAAAAAAAAGCAACACACAAAACAGTTACAGGTGAAAAACCAACAGCTGCTTCCTTGCTTCTGCCCAGGTGTCAGAGAGGTTTGCTTTTGTTTATGACCAAAAAAAAAAGAGGAAGAAAATCCTTGCAACGTGCAACTAAGTAAGGAACTAAAACCAGTTCGGCAAATGGAATAGGTGTTTTTAAAGATAAATTGAAAGAGTGCGTACCTGACACATGAAATTGGTGCGGTGTAGTGAACACTGTAACGGGCACCTCACCACAAAAAATCCCCAAAACCATAACAAATCTTCCCAAAAATGGAATGAAACTGAGGGAGAACAGAAGAAAAAAGGACAAAAAGACTTTGGAATACGGATATGCCCCATCTGCTACTTCTCCAGATCACCTGTTCGCCCTCGGTCAATGCCTGCACTGATGGCAAACAGCTACTTAAAAACCACAAGTGCATTTCCCTTCCCCGTTCTCAACAGCAGAGTGACACCTTCAGGGTCGGGCTCTGAGGGGTGCTGCCCTTGACTCAGTGCTGGCGTCAGCAAGACACAGAGAAGCTGCAAGCACCGAACCGCCGGTTATTTTCCAGACCCCAAGAACGAGAATCCGCATTTACTTTCTGGGATTAGAGTACATCAATAGCGCTCCTATGGAAACGTGTCAGGGGTACAGTCAGGATATGCAGGAGAGGAAGAGCTGAAGATGCAGCACAGTCTGAGCAGAGAGAAGCGGTAACAGCAGGAAGCAGATATGGTATAGAAAAAAAAAACAACAAAAAACAACCCCAGAACAGTGTTTTGCTTGCACAGAAGAGAATGGTAGCTCTTGCATCACAAGAAAGGGTGGAACAAATAGGAGGAAAGGCTGTGTGAACAAAAATGAACAAAGATGACAGGCAAGTACCATGCATCAATGGTGGGCACTTAAATAAGTGTAATGCCATCATTGCCATGGGATCTAAACACACAAAGGGAGGGAAAAAGCTGTTTCCCACCTGTCAAATGGGGCTAAAAGCACAGACATAAGTCACAGAGAACATTGAGGAGAACTGGAAGTCCCACGCAGCTCTTGTGAGTACCAGGCTGCTTCTTTACCCACCAGAGCATCCCTCCAACTCTTTCAAGAGCTGAACCTATGGCCGAACTGACAGCACATACACAGAACCTGGGGGTGTGATGTGCCCT
This sequence comes from Tringa solitaria, assembly GCA_026413425.1. Classification (NCBI taxonomy): domain Eukaryota; kingdom Metazoa; phylum Chordata; class Aves; order Charadriiformes; family Scolopacidae; genus Tringa; species Tringa solitaria. The sequence continues at coordinate 29,011,247 of JAOXJM010000052.1, read as the reverse complement.
GAAATTCATGGTGTGACAACTCCCTTCCTTCTCTGCACATGCATGCCGTGGAAACTTTATCCATGAAGTTCCCTCAGCCATGGTAAGAGCAGTGGGACCCTAAACTGAAGCAGGACTGGTATGAGAGGCATGGAGAGACGTGTCTCTCGACACAAAACACCTACACTTGCAGAGCTGACTCTGCTTGGGAATCCTTACCTGGGGGGTTTATAGAGACAAGCTGTGTAAGGAGCAATTCACAAGACCTAATGGAAATTAGCCTTTTTCCTTTGATCTCTACCTTTGTAATTTAAAAAAAAACAAAACAAAACAAAGCAGGAAGAAGAAAAGTATAACTTTGACAAAGTAAATGTGTCCTTTTTTTTCAGTGCCTGTTAAAAGTTATGCTGCTGTGGCTCAGTGAAGCTGCTGGGACAGAGGAACCTTTCCAAGTTGTCACGGAAGGCCGGTCACATTTTG
>JAOXJM010000052.1:28998477-29009363 GCA_026413425.1 Tringa solitaria | reverse complement strand
TGTTTAGATGGAACTTCTTATGTTCAAGTTTGTGCCCATTTCCTCTTGTCCTGTCCCTGGACACCACTGTCCTCCTGACACCCACCCTTTAAGTAACCACCCTTATCAGAAATACTGCAGAAAAGTAGTTATTTCACTAGTACACACTGTAAAAACAGAGGCTCTGTGGGCACTCTCAAAGGAGAGCCTTCTCTCAGAGCTGGTTGTTTTGGGCAGTTAAGGCTCTGAGATGAGGGTTGCTCTAAAAGTCAAGGCATTCCAGCTCTGTGAGGTGTTCTCGGTGTACAGCAAATTAGGTGATAGAGAGACCCTGCAGCAAACCACCACCCTACTTTCTCATTTCCTTCTGAGAACACCAGCAAAACACTTAGGATAGCCAAGGAACAAGTTGTGGAGGTCCTGATGTAAACATACTACACGTTCAGCCTCTAGAGACAAATAAACTAGTGTAACTCTTTAGGATTATGAAGTGGAATTTCTGTACATCATTCCTGATCTAAGCGTAAAGAATAAGAAAGTGATGAGAAAACATCAGTTGAATAAATACTGAATGGTAGGGGCTCTTACATTCTCCTACAGAATCTATACTGTTTCTGCAGTACTAGGACAACACTGACATTATTAAAAATAAGGTTATGGAATAGCACAATCCTTTTAGTCTAGTTGATAGCCTTGAATACCAGCTTATGAAAACTATGGTTACTATGGTTTTTGCAAAGAATCAGACGATAATAGCTAGGAAGAAAGGATTAAGAACAAGTTTTAAACTTCTGCTGTCCTTTAAAAGAATCTTTCCCTCCCTTCCCACCAAAAAATACCTCACCCTTTGCTGGTAATGCCTTTGATTTCATCCAAAAGCCCTTTGCCAACACTGTGAAATAGTTCTCAGCCTTACAAAAGGCAACGTTAGGATGGGAGTGAGCTTCTTGCAGGGTCTTATGGAACCTGGGAATGCTGGTGTTGTCAGTGGTTTGTTACCATGACAATGGCAAACAAACACTTGACCAGTTGTGCACATTCTGTTCCTGACACAAGAACTACAAGATTATAAGCAGCAGTTTATTTGCTTCCCACCTTTTCGTGACTTACCTCTTGCATTTTAATTTGTGCTGTGCCAGACTCTCTTGCGCTTCAGCATACACATGGACATGCACACGCTTCTTGTGGGCTTGTAAAACCGTAGGGATATTTTGATGTTTTCTTTCTGCTAGCCAAGGAAATTAGGAAATAATTATCGTAACTTTCCTATTACTAAGTTACAATATCATAATACTAGAATTGTATCTTACAATTAATATGTTTTTATTGTAAAAAAGTAAAATCAAGCCAATATGAAAATGAGACTGCCATCCAGACAAATCTGAAGTTGGGATTTTTGCACGTGTAAAAAAAACCCACAACAGTGTGAATATGGACATTGTCTAGTTAAAAAAAAAAATCAGAACTAAGGAATTAAATACCATTTTTTAGGATGTAACTACTGAAAAGAACACAGTTCTGAATAAAATCAAGATCACAGCCCTGTAACTAGATGAAAGAAAGAAGTACTCTTGAAAAAGAATTAGTTTATGAAACGGAAGTCTCCTGATGAGGCGGCTAAAAATGAACTGATTGGGCAACTTTTGTAACAAATTAAGGTTAAACGCACAGGTGCATGGGGAGCAATTCATATTGCATCTTTAGGAGCTGAACTGTGAATTAAGTTACCCTTCACTCAGCCACACAAGGGGCTGACTCCTGCATTCTGTTTCATCTCCTCAAAAGGCTTCTTTTTTAAGGCTTTAACTTGTTTTTTAGTTTTTAGGTTGAATAGTTTCAGTAGCATAAAGGTATAAAAACTGCTCACATACAAAAACCTCCAAGTCCTTTATTAACGTTTTCAGGATGTATGTGGTACATACAATTAACATTACACCAGCTACAGGAAGTCCTCAGTTGCAAGAGGTACTTCGAAACAAGTATCCCAGAGCACCAACATAGACACACACACACAGACACTACAAAAAAATCACTTTGAAATGATTTCCCCCACACACTTTTTTTTTCTTTTTTTTTTTTCTTTTTGGGTTTTGGTGTTTTTTTGTTGGTTTTTTTTTTGTTTTTTTTTTTGTTTTTTTTTTTAACTTGACAGGTAGGATTTCTGAGCCATTGGAGATTTTGAATGTGGCAGATCTCCTAGTGCAGTGGCACTGGTTTGAGAAGGCTACTTCAGACACTGGAAGGTCAGAAGAACAAGAACTGAATGGGGTAACTGAAAGCAGTGTAATTTTCAATGCTTTGAAGCATGGCAGCTGTCTGGGTTGATACCTGTGTTGTCACCCTCCTGGTGTCCCCTGCAGAATCTTCTCCTGCATTACAGGTGTAAACACACCTTGTGTACATTTACCCCTAAACTGCAGAACGGAAGGAGAGTATTGTCTACCACACATTGCATGACTAGTTCCAATTAGTAGGCACCGACACATCAGGAGGGTTAAACAAATGGGACTGGAAAGACTAAAAAGGGATGAGCCTGAGAGAAATCTTTGTTCATTATGACAGATCAGTGACAATCCCTTCAGGTCACCAGGCTTCACATGTCCATCTGTTGCCATCTGTTCCCTAAACTCATCCTTTTTATTCAGATGCTCTGCTTTAAAAATAAACCCAAACTACAAAAAGCTTCAACTCCATTCTGTACAAGTTCTCCATTTCCAGAGTCATTATTCCAGCTTTACACCTTCTCTTTCCGCTTTAATTTGGATACTTTCTTGACAGTTCCATTCTTGTTTAGAAGCTTCAAAACACGATCCTTGTGATCCAAGACCTTCAGCATGGAGTCTCGAGCTTCATTGATTTGATCCATCACAAGTTTACACCTCTGCATGTTCCCCTGAAATGAAAGACCATCGTCATTAACAGCAGAGCGTCTGGTGTAAAGGATCACTGTACCTTTTCCTAAAAATTGTGTGCTGTTTTCCAATCACTTGTAACTGTTGGCACTGGAAAAACAGGTAGGCTACCTATGTGGTTGTTTTTTTTTTTTTTTTTTTTTTTTTTTTTAAAAAGCCAGCTTTATCTCTTACTTACCTCAGCAGGGTATTTTGTAGTTAAGGGTAAAGGAGTTCTGCTGGGTTGGGAGGCCACAGGAACCTACCTGTATCAGTTCATTGATTCGATGCAAGTCGTCGTCGGTCGCTGCCTTTTTCTTAGGGATGAGTCCCTCCTGCAGGGCAGTCAGTCTCTCATACACATCGTGCTCCAGGTTTGTCTAAAAGACATCAGCACTCCATGAGAAGGCTCACCGCTAGCCCAGAAAACGTTCGTCCGCTTTAAGAAAGCTACACAGAGAAGATGATAATTCTGTTCCCCTCTCAGCTGCTCATGTTAGTAATTCAGAAGATGGAGCCTCTGATGTAGAGTGTGGCACTATTGTTCTTACTGACATCCTATTTACAGGATTGCTCCACTTCTGAACAAACATGGATCCTAACCAGAAACTGCTTCCCCTATTTCTCACAATACTATTCCAGGAATGCAGAGGTTTTGGGGAGTTTGGTGCTAGAATGCAGAGCACCTACCTCACCCCCAACCTGAAACAGAAGCATCCAGGAATGTGGATCAGTGCTGCCTCCTCAGATCAGCCGCACCATCCCAAACAGACGCTTCTTCAGACCTGTGCATCAGCAGGAGGGAGTTGCCAATTTTGATCATCTGTACAAAATACATCATCTCTTATGTCTGGATCAAAACCAACACTCTTGTTTCCAAGCCACTTAACGCCACATTCCTGAGAAAGGGGAAAGCACGTCCCACTCCCTTTGGGCGCTACACACCAAGCTCCTTTACGGTTTCCCACTGTCAGATGAGCATGTACTGAGTTTGTAAATACATCTTCCTCTCTTACACAACTCCACGTTCCCCCATGCTGTAGGAAGCTGGCAAGCCCCCTTCACCTACCAGCTGCAGCAGCTGTGCCGCACAGAGATGGACCTTCCACCCTTGTGCACGACAGGATACACCCTTCTGATTGGCAATCTCCTGCAGCATAGCCTTCTTCTCTTCTGCCACCAGGAAATACAAAGAAACGTTATTCAAATTTCAGGAGTTTGCCAGGCTTCACTCCTCTAACAAAAACACTAACCCAAATCCTGCTCTCCATACATCTTAATGAATGAGGATGGGCAATGTTTTGATTCAAACAGGAGAACAGCTACGTATCTGCTGCATGTCTGACTGCTGCTCTCACTTATTATCTGTATTTCCAGAAAAATGGCATTATAACCCATTTTTTTCCCCATTTAAAGAATGTAGAGTTTCAAACACCCTGCATGAAAAAGTAAAGGGTCCATCCTCTACCGCTAAAATCTACTGCCTCCTTCAGGTATTTACAGTCACAAGACCCCAGTCTGCTTAATAATCCTAGGATACAAGCTAAAAAGCCTAAAAAACAGTATCTGATCTCTATTTTCCTCATATTAGAAAAGAAAAAAAAATCTTTAAAAGTCCATTTGTTAGTTAACAAGACTAGTTATGCTAAGTCAAGAATGTCTTTGATTAAATTGGCAAGTTTGTTAGATAGCAAGAAACTTGGAAAACTAATCTGCAGCACACAACCACAGCTCATCAATGTAATTGAAGGATTACGTTCTTTATTAAGTTTCTATCTCTGTATGTGAATACATTTCTTGATCACTACAGGATTTTTTTTTCTTTTACAGAATTACAGCTAGCTCTATTTAATATAATTTCCTTCTTTTCTGCCTTGAGAGCACAAGAGATTTAGGCAATGTCTAGCTAATAGAAGTCACTAGATTACTTCATCAAGCCTGGTTTTCCAAATTGCAATCAAAACCTTTACGTGGGATTGCTTATCAACAGCAATTGAGTGGCTCCTAAGACACTCTCAGGAGGTATGGCTGAAATGGCTCATCCCAGATGAGCGAAACTGTCAACCTGCAAGAAAGAGACTGACCTTTCACCCGGACATCACTGTATCTCTGGAAGTGGTGGTAAGCGGCTTTCCAAGGATTGCGATAATGACGGAGCAATGTGATTGGTGGCCTTGGACGCACAGGGACGTATCTTACACCTTCTTCATCTAGAAAAGGATGCGGGGAGAACTGTGTTATTATCCTCGTTTAATTAAACAGGTAAAAGTAGGAGATGAGGATGACACAGTAACTCCAGTAGAGGACCGGTAAGCACTGCCTCATACAAAATGCTTTATCTATCAAGAAGGGTTATTTCCCCTGAACATGACTATACAGAAAGTGCTGAAAAACACTTGGTTTCTGTATTATATATTTTTTCAAAGCAGGAGAATGACAGAGCGCCTTCTCTGAGAAACAAAAGGAAGCAAAAATCAAGACATTCAAATAGGAAAAACAACCCAAAACATTAGAGATGACATTACCTATATACTCCTTTGGAGGAGACTTGCGCTTCTCTGCCTTCACCAGCAAACTTTTGGCAGTGGACTTCTCATCATCGGTGCTGTTTGTTTCCATCATGTCCCCTTCCTCTGTGGAAATGACATGCTGCTGCTTACGGGGTTTCTTCCTCGGGGAGGCACCAGGTGGCAAATCACTTGGAGGCATCGAAAGGTTGTTGGCCAGCAATGCCAAAGACGGAGACACAGTACTTGTAGTCAAAGGAGGGACTGCTGAGAAGGAGGAAAGAGGAAAAGAACCCAAACCATCAGCAGGGCAAAGGTAACACATGAGCGCTGTCTGAACATTACCTCCAACAGTAGTTCCTGTCTCAGCACATTGTGAGGAGAGTGAAGTTTAAGAGTACTACAGTTCCATGTGTGTAGAAGGACAGATATTAAGCCAGCAGCAATTGCTAGGACAAGCCTATACACTAAGTTCTTTAGCGTCTCATAAACAAAAGCATAAAGAATGACAGCAGAGAAAACTCTCCCTCAGCTCCTTCACATTTGAAGCTTATGTTAGTTTAATGCTACAAAAAGGAATCCATGCTAACATCTGTCCTGTCTTACTGTAAAACAGGGATCTTTGTACACGTGCCAGTCTGGATCACAGTCAGTAGCAAGCAAGTCCCTTTTCTCTTGTAATAGAGTCATACGCAATCAAATGGGACTGCAGCCCTCTCCTTGCAAGGGCCTACTTGTACTGCCGAGTCAACAGCGTCATGTCAGTAGGTTTCTGCACCAATCTGCACACCCTGAGGGTGGGCAGCAGAGTGGCAGATGGTTTGATGGAACACTCCTTGACATCTGGAGGGAAAAACTCAATCAGCCGTGACTAATGCCACAGCAAAAATGTCCTGGGATAGGATCTCTTGAAAATTTGGCATACCCACCATTGCCAATAAGAGACAGAAGAACCCCAAAGACCTGAATGCTATCTGCCTGTGCTCCAGAGACACCTGGAGCAAGCAGCTTCTTCCATCACAGGAAAACATGCAGCTTTAAGGAGATGGATAAAACCAACAACTAAACCAGAACTCTGATACTCATGGATGTGGGAAGCATTTGTATCATTTTGTCACTGTGTGTGCCTGACCTGAGATCCATAAGGATCTGAATGTTACTGATCATACCATTTGATAGGAACTATGGCCAAGCTGGATAAGTAAGGCAATATAATTAGTATTTTAAAAAGTTCTAAAGAAAAATATCCATGAATCACAGGAGGGCCCTATGAAGTGACTCTGGGCAGTAATTCTTCACATACAAGAAAAGTCCTTGGACCTAAACAGTGGTATTTGTGAGAAAACTCAAATTAACCAAAACTTATCCATAATATGTTGATGCCGCTGCTGAGCGTGTGCGTTTTAAGGAAGGACTCTTTGGAGTTGGATCATTTGAACATGAACAAAGCAGTCCCCGTAACATGTGATGTCATGGGAGATTAGGGAGAAGGCAAAGAAAAATTTTATGAGTCAACAAGGGATAGGGAAGCCTTTGACTGGTGTTCTGTGCTACCATGAAAGAGATGCAATTTCATTTTTGGGATGGATGTGTCGAAATCCTCCTAATTTCTCCACTGTCTCAACAACAAAAGAAACAACCTGATGATAAACTACCACCTACCAGATACTGGTCGCATTATGTCCATAGGCTCCACCTCCTCTTTGATTTTTATCTCTGGTACCGCAGGACCCAGCACTGCCGACAGGGCACCGCTCATGGTTGATGGAGCAGCAGGCGCCGCCACAATGGTGGTAGAAGTTGGTGGAGCAGCCGGGACAGCTCCTGGAATGGTGGAGAGAACTGCTGCAGGCTGGGAGGTGGGACTGGCTGCTGCGATGATTGTTGGAATGGCAGAGGGGGGCTGCTGGGAGGTAGGGGGAACCGCAATGGTGGGCTGCTCGCCGCCTTGATTAGACACTGCCTCCATAGACACAGTGACTGGGGTGGCCATGGAGACATGGATTTCAGGTTTTGGCTTGGTGCTGTAACACAAAAAAAGCGGAACAAACTGAAGTTAACTGCATCTCAGCCACGACCACCTACCACAGAGTGAGCTGGCCCATCTGGGTTCAGACTACCCAGTCTTTCCTGCACCCGCAAGCAATACCTGGCTCAGCGATGTGTTTAACAACAGGAGAAGGTGTCATCTCAGTTATATTTCCTCCTCCACTCCTTTTCTAATCCTTTGTATTTATTATTATTTATAGATGCTGTTTTCTTCCAAGCACTGTAATAAGCAAATCTGATGGCTAATTCCAGGTAACTTCAAAATACTTGTAAAAGGAGCAAGAGAGTTTCACACTGCAGAGTAACAAAGGGTACTTTGACCCAAAGCCGTACTGTCTCCCATGCTCCATTTGCAAGAGCTCCCACTGTGGGTTACAAGTTATGATTTTATAACTGTTAAGCCCCTGAACAAAAATGAAGCAGGGTCGAAGCTCCATCTACCATTCTTCAGCATTAATTTCTAAGTATGCTGGAAAAAAAGTTTCAAGGTCTATCCTTCACGATGTTTTTTTGTTTGTTTCTAATGAAAGCTCATGACCACATCTTTTAAAAGGCTATTACTGCCTCAGCTTCACAGCAGCAGAACCTGTCAACTCTGTCCAAAGTCATCACAAGGACAAATTCAAAAGTTTTCCAAAAGAAAGGACAATGCTCCAATAGCCAAAGAATACAAATTAAAAAAAAAAAAGATGAAATTACTTGATGCAGTTGGTTGTTTCCTAAAGTCTTACCCAGCAGGCCTTGGTGATCCAGATGTGCTTCGCATAGTGCTCTCGACACGTGTGCTGGCTACTTCAGGTGGCTGAGGCGGAATTAAGCTTTTCCGGACTGCCAGCCTGGGAGAGACAGACACATCTAAGATTCCCACTTCCCCTAATGCAATGACAAACACCTCCAAGAGCGAAGGAATCAACCCTTTCTTGCCCAAACCAGGACAGGAGTTACAGCTGTATCTTTGCACTGTCTTCAGTATAACTGACTTGCTACAGAGAGCCTCATTTTACTTTTCAAATTAGATGTTACGTTCCATTTTCTTTTAAGCTAAAAGACTAGTTACTCTGGCCTGGTCTCACCCCTGTTTAGGACTTCTCCCAAGAACACCAGCTTTACTTTCACCCTGCCAGTCAGAGCATCTCACTGAGCTGCCAGGCTCCAGCAGCAGACAAGGGTAGGTCTGGCCAGGCCACTGTCCTCCACAACCATTCCAAGACCGAGCAGATCATCTGGAACTAAACGGTGCTCGGGAAAGGCATCTGTTTCCTTCAGGTGGACTTGACTGTGTCAAGGCACGCCTCCAAGACCTCAAGCCCTGTGTGGACGTTGGGCAGCACAGGGCTGAATACAGGAAGTACTTTAGAGGCTAAATTCAGTCTCCTGTGGGGCTGGAAGTCAAATTGTTGTCCAAAATAATCAACCTCTCAAATGGAAACATTCTTTTTGTGATCTGCCTCTGCTTCTTTAATTTCTGTTTAAGTTTTACATCCTGCAACTTCTCTGCCTTAAAAAAAGGTTTCCACCCAAATAAAAAAAAAAATAGGCAATTTTAGTCCCATAGGACATACTAGTTCCAAACATTTTCAGTTGTTAGTTTGCAGGACATGCATTGATAATTCAAAAGCTGTCTCTTGCCTTTTTATTCAGGCATTTAAAAAAAAAAAATCAGACAGACAACATAAAATGTTTTAAGAGTTTAAGTTACTCCCTCCCTTTTTTCTAATCAGATTTCCCAGCAGGGTACTAATCTCATCCTTTCTACTCAACCACATATTCTTCTAAGAAAAGCACTGAAGACAAAGCATGGAATTCTAATTTTAGTAGATGATAAACTCTTTGGTTTCATTACACTAAGCAAGAAAGCCTCAAATCCACTTTCCCTCAAAAGGTCACTTTCAAGAGCTAGGACACAAACTGTCCTCATTTCATTACTGACAGCAAGAGAAAAGTATATCCTACCCTGGGGGAGGAAAAGCAGAGCCTATCACAGGTCAGCAGGTTACCCACAGCCACCGCTGACTGAAGAACCTGCTAGAACTTATCTCCACGGAAATGAGTCCCTTTTAACCAGGATAGATTGCACCGAAGTGTTGCTCACGTGTCATCTTCAGTTCTACTCACCCATCCGTGGTTGGTTTCTTGCGGAGGATGCTGGGGCGTGGGGAAGAGCCCTGGGCAGGGGCACTGGCACTGGCACTCTGGCTATGGGTTTGCACAACCGTAGTTGCTGCCGAAGCAGTGTTGAACGTGTTGCTAATAGGATTGGCTACGATGGTGGCTCCATCTGCCAAGACTACTGCTGGGAAGGATGGACACGGAGATAGCAGAGAGAAGGACAGAGAGGAAAAAAGCAGCAGTTACTTGAGGAAACGTGATGACAAAGCAGGTGTCTGCAGAGCATGGGTTGGTCCACGCTCCCTTGACTCCCTCAACTTATCTGCAGCGCTTTCAGACTTGTCCATAAGCAATACCTTTGCTACGAGCAATCTGATCACTGAACCTTCTGCAGGGAAGATGGAATCTACCTACTGCCTAACAGCTGCTGCTAGGGAAATAATCTATTCCAGAAGAAACAGAAAATGCAGAAATCGCTAGGGAGACCACCAACACAACTGGGACAACAGAATACCACCCCTGGTAGAGCTTAAGTGGCAACACATTCCACTTGTAAGTGAGCACCATCACCTATGTTTACGTTCTCACCTTCTGCCAAAGCCTGTTTGGCCAGCTGACTGATGCAGAGCATTTAGACAGTCGAGAAGTCACCATGCAATACGTCTGCCAGCTTTGAAACGGCCTATTCTCTGGGTTGCCATATCCCATTTCTTCAGGAAGTTGTTGGGGTTTCATCAGACCAATCGTTTTTAACAAAAGATGGTTTCTATCACAGTCTGAGATGAGGTTACCAACTGCTGAAGGTACCTGGCCATATTTTAATTGCTACTGTCATCTAATGCGTAGCCGGAACAGTTCAGAGAACATCCTTTACTTGTAAATGACTTTTCCTACACGGGAAACTGAAAAGAATTGTTTAAGCTCAGGCACTACCAGCCTTTTCCACTGAAGTAACCCATTCAAGGCTGCCCACACACTCCACCCAGGAGGCTTAAAAAATAAATTAAGAAATAGCTAAAAAAAATATTTGCTGGGAGAATATGTGTTGGGGTGTATTTCGTGTCCACTAGTTTCCAGAGAAACCAGAATACGATCAAAATCGGAGTAAAAGCAAAAAAAAATAAGCCAAATTTGTAGGGTGGAAGTTCATTTGCTCTGGTGAGGTCCAAGGCACGGACTTGGCTGGTTGCCCTTACCTGAAGTCTTGGTGTCGGCCTGCGGCTGCTGAGCGCTGATTGGTGCTGGCTGCAGCCCCTGCGTGCCGATTGGTGCGGTGGGGTGGAGTCCTTGCGTCCCGATTGGTGCTGGCTGGATGCCCTGGGCGCTGATTGGTGCTGGCTGGATGCCCTGG
>JAOXJM010000052.1:28986529-28998377 GCA_026413425.1 Tringa solitaria | reverse complement strand
GATTGGTGCTGGCTGGATGCCCTGGGCGCTGATTGGTGCTGGCTGGATGCCCTGGATGTGACGGGCATGGGAGGCATCCACGGTCATCAGCTGCATGGGGTTGAGGTGGACGGTGGAGGCCACTCCGACGCCAGTCTGAGCCGTGATGGCCGAGTTGGGTGCCTGGGCTGAAACTGGGAGCAGCGACACAGACACCTCGTCACGCCTGCCCGGTGGGTGGCCTCAGCTCCCCCTCGCTCAAAGATTTACTTTTGAAAACTACTTTGCTTTGAAAAATTAAGTTTTCTAGCCCGGCTGGAGCACTAGTAAATTTGAGAGCGGCCAGACTGTCTGCCAGAAGAATGAAACATTACTGTTTACTTCCACTCCATTTTCTATTTCCAATGGCAACGAGAGAAAAGTTGAAGTTTAACCCTACTTTTAAAGTTAGGCTGAAATTACATTTGTACCCAGCTTCCAGTCTTAGAAATTTGTGCACTATTTTTGCTCACTATCTTATTTTACAAAGCCTGTAAGTACCAACGCTTGGCATTTTCCCTGCTTAAAAAAAAAATTGTAATCAGAAGCCTAAGCCATTTCTTTTGAGAAGACAGTCTTTCTGCAGAGCTTATCATTACATCAATTAAGAAACTCCAAACCTTTGACTGTACCAAAGCAGACAGAGAAAGCAGAGACTCAAGCAGAAATACCTTAAAACGGGGCTTGTTTCCTTACCCCCTTTCCCCAGCCACATCACTATAAGAGAAATTTTCCTTAGCACAAGTGGACAAAATGTTCTGAAGCCGAGTACAATCTTATCCGACTCAGAACAGGGGCTGCAATTACAGGCTGGATCCCGCAGCTAAAATGAACACGAGATCTTCAAAATCTTTTTGCGCCAGAACAATGTTCCCAATGAAGCACCTGTTCCACGAAGTTCAATTCACTCAGTTGAATTTACAGCTCTAATTCCGTGTCTTTCCAGCTCCATTCTACGGCGCGTTACATTTTCCCCCCAGGCAGCATTTCCCAGTGCTGTCAGACCACCTGCAGTTCCCGCATCTCCAGATTTCCAGCCTTTACAGGGCAGTTACCACAATTTCTGCAGCCACGCACAGAATTTAAGTGTGAATTTGCCGACAAAGGACCTGCTTGCTAACAATGGAGAGCCCTCTCATCACAGAACAAGCTGGTTTTGTCATTGTCACAGGATTTCGATGAAGTTCTTGTGCTGACAAAGACACTCTAAAAATAGCTGTCAAAACTCTAAAATCTGGCACCGGGTCCCTGCAAATGGCTTCTGTATAAACTATGGCACATTAATTCTCTTAGTAGAACACCTTACACAAACCACTTTTGTTGCAGCAGAATTTTCTATCCAACAAAATCCTGCATAAACACAACCACCCTTTGGAAAGCCAAAATCCTTCCTTAAAACTCCCTATTAACACTCCTCACCTCAAAGATCTTTTCAAAAGCCTCCTCTGCACTTTTATCTAAGCCCTCACCTGGCTGCGCTCAGCACAGCTGCCCAGGGAGGGTGTGGAGTCCCCTTCTCTGGAGATTTTCAAGCCCCACCTGGATGCAGTCCTGAGTGATGTGCTCTGGGAAACCCTGTTTTGGCAGGGGAGTCAGGACTAGATGATCTCTAGAAGGTCCCTTCCAACTCCAACAATTCCATGATCCCTCCTTATACCTTGCATCCTCTGCTTTGAGTTGTCACCTGTTACTGCCACAATTAGTACCTTCAATTGAGGCTTCAAATCAATATAACAAGCAACATGTCTCTGTCAATGAGCTCCTACTGAACCATCTAGATGTGCTTTTTTAAAAATTAGCATTAGCCTACTATCAATCACCCCAATATGCTACCAAAACTCAAACTCCTGACAGTCTGCAGTCATGTTCCATTAGGGGCCCTGTAACCACTCCTTCAACCACAGCTGCTGACACCACTCACCTGCACAGTCTCCCTTCAAACCTTCAGCCAAAGTGCAGGAAGGTACAAAAGAAGCTCACTTGGCCCTTTTAATCATCCTGAGGCCCACCTCAAATCATGACATGACTTACAGTCAGGACTTGCAACTTTTCACTGGAATTTCAGTGATGGAAAGAGCAGGCCCCTCATCCACCCGTGTGTGTATTTTCCCATTCATCAAAACTTTGCCACCTCCATGTCCTTCCACATTCCCTCTACGCTGCTCAAGGGTAATGTGCTGCCAGCAGACACAGATGTTGCATGAAAATCCATTCATTTGGATTTTGGGTTTGGATTGTGGAGATTACCATGTTAGAGAGAACAGTTCCACCCCACTCAGTATGAGAAAGCGCTCTGAATTTTGGCACAGAGAATGACATAAGTTTGGGTTGACTACATGGGCTTGCATTACACATAATTTTTTACTTCTGTAAGTTATTGCAACAGTTCAAACATGTTAATTGCCCTATTTAATTTTTTTTAAAGGAATACTAGAGTGTGCAATGCAGCTTTTTTTTTCCCCTGCTTTTGGTTCAGGTTTCTCTCTCATTCATGCACAATCGTGCTAAAAGAGATGAAAATGGGATTCTCAGAACACTCAGGAATAGAGAGGCAAAGAACTGGTTTGGTTTGGAGGAGTTTAATTGTTTTGATTTGTGGAATCCAAACCTTTAACTTATAGAGATGGAAACCCTTGGATATCAAACTTGAAGCTCCTGAGAAAACTGTTGTTACCTGTACTTAGCAGGACTCTGAAGTAGTTCAATACCCCCTACCCATGAGTTTTCCCCCCAGCTAACAAGTTGTTGAAGACTTTTTGTGACAAATGGTCAGAGTCAGGCATAAAAGCCTCTTCGCTTCTCCCACTGCTAAAGCTCAGGCATAAGCCAACAACCAAACAAAGCGTCAAACCCCACTTGCCCCAGAGCTTGTCTCACCTGGATACTGGCGAATGGTGGACACCGAGCTGGTGATGGGGGTGTAGGTGTGCGCAGTCAGAGGGTAGGCAGAGGGTGGGTACGTTGGTAAGAAATACTGGAACTGGACAGGCACCGACTGCCTACGGGCATCAGAGAGAGCAAGTATTACACACACAGTTTCAACTGTTCATCTTCAGCCTTTGGGCCACTCACTGAGTTTCATCATCCCAACTGTCATAAGCCAGCAAGTATCTCAGCTATCATCATTCATTCAAAACTACCAAATCCCCCACTCCCCACCCCAGGGTTTTTAAAGCACATTATTTCCAGCATCTCATAACCTAGAAAAGCAGTGAGGCACGCAAAAACACACACTCTCATTCCCAGAGCTGTTATTTCCCTACCTGTTGTCATTTCTGGTCTCCATTGCTACTGGGTTTGGTGATGCCCGGTGACTAGAGAGGGGTATGAGATTACTCCTCTCTGCTGTGTAATCAGACTGAATCCTAGGAGAAGTATGCGTGATTTGCTGAGGAACCACTTTAGCTGCATAAAGACAAACATGTAATTAGTTAACAATAAAGGAAAAGTTGGCAGATGCTGGAAAAGCAAGATTAATTCTCCTGGCAAAGTCCCCAGTACTCCTCCCTTGCCCCCCACCAATAAAAAAACCACCCCATCCCCAGATGATTTCCTATCCAGTGATGACAGGTTTCCTCAACAGGAAGAACGAACAAGGGAAATGAGGCATTTTTCATCCATTTGTACCAGAATAAATGGACTTTATAAATGCATATATAAATGATACTTGCTAACAGACTAAGTTACTCTAGTGCTCAAATGATTTTTTTTTTCTTCTCCTTAGGATCAGCCGAATCTTTTCTGCTGTCAAG
This sequence comes from Tringa solitaria, assembly GCA_026413425.1. Classification (NCBI taxonomy): domain Eukaryota; kingdom Metazoa; phylum Chordata; class Aves; order Charadriiformes; family Scolopacidae; genus Tringa; species Tringa solitaria. Next base: position 28,994,607 of record JAOXJM010000052.1, on the reverse strand, counting down.
AACTTCTTTATCCAAGTTTTCAAAGCAGAACTTGACAGAGCAAGGGAAATGAGACATTGACAGAGGCCAAGAGAAGGAAGAAAACACCTACAAAAGCTTTACAGGAAACACTGATGCATCGAGAAACAACTTCACTCCTTGAAAATTTATGGCAGGGAAAGATATTACAAGATTTCAAAAGAACAAGAAGGAAGTCAGCTGGAAGAGAGAGATGAGCAAAAGGAAACTTATGCAGTTCTTTAGGAAACATCTCCAGCAGATTCCACATCTAGGCAAGTAAGTTTCCCACCTTCAGACCACAGTGCATTTACCTTCTAATACACACAGTAACCACCTCGACGAGGCTGATACCTCAAAAAGCACAGGAAGGAACTTACAAAATCAACTATGAAAGCCATATTCTATCACTAAGCAGTTGCAACTTCTTGTATATACAGTGCGGAGTCTGAAATGCCAAAAGGCCCAAGTTTGTCTAAAAATTCAACTGAGTAAGTTCATGAGCCATTTTACTACTGATTCCTCCTGGAACATCAATTTCTTCCTGGTATTAAAAAAAAAAGCTATGCTGCAGCAGATCTGTTAACTGGTTTCTCACAGCTGGAACTGATTTTCTTCCCCTCCTTAATTTGCTGATATGCACCAACACTACCAGCATAAACACAAAATGGAAGCATCAGTTACATGCTCTTCTTAAAACTGAAATCACTCACCAACTGGGATGTTTGAGGTCGTGACAGCTGTAGCATGGGAAGAATGGGAGGGCATTGTCATGGTGACAATGGTGCTTGTAGGCGCTTGGGTGTGAGACACAGAACCTGAAGAGGGAAAAAAAAACACCAACCATAGAAGATCTTTCTACAGAGCCCTATCACACCAGCATATCTATAGCCAAATAAAGAAGGGGGAAAACCCCAACCCAGGCTAACCTCCCCAAAGAACTCAGCAATTTCTCTCCCAAAGTCTGCTCATGCACTTCCAAATGCAGTCTTTACCATAAAGAATTCCTCAAAAGTAATCAGGTCCCATCTTCAAGGACAAACAACAACAAAAAACCCAACAAAACCCGCATGCCACAGCTCTCCCCCGTTAGCACCATGAATACTCACCAGCTGTGGTTGCTGAAGCAATCGTATTTGTTGCCAAAATAGGTGCCACTGTTGCTGCTGCCACTGGAGTACCAGTACTGAAAATGGTTTTCTAGGAAAAGAAAAGAAAACCTTCAAGTGAAAACTAGCATGTTTAAAATATTTACTTAGTATGGGATCATGCTGGGCTGTAAAGAACATGAACTTCTAACCTCATACTAACTCTTTTCCCAAATTTAATCTTGGCGCTCAAGAAAGAAACAAAAGAGATGTCTAGAAGAAGCAAGAAGGTTTGTTGGGTGGTTCCCCCCCCCACTTCTTGGAGTTTACCTGAGCCATGGTGTGGAGCTGTGGCTTCTGTGTTCCTATGGCTGGGTGAGAGGGTAGTGTGATGCGAGTAGCCGTATCCCTTGGCTGCGCAGGCCGCTGAATGCTAATAGCTGCCGAGGGCGGGTGCTGCTGGATAGACAGCGTGGGTCGACTGGAGAGAAAGAGAAACAGTTATGAAGAGAACCACAAGGATACTAGACAGGAAAGATAACATGCAGGGACACACATTAGGCCTTGGACTCTGTCACTTTGAAAGCAACTCCACGATCAAACACACGGTCAAGTTTATTACTTTAACTACATTGCTCTGTCCCTGTCTTCTGTAAGTACCCAACTAGGAGGGCAGACTTATCTATAACTCCTACCAGCTCACAAAAAAGACTTTCTCTCAAGGATGCTTTTCAACATTCATGTATCATTTTTTCCACTGTGGCTTCATAGAAAAGATGGGCTGAATTAGCCACAGGTTCCTACAACAGAAACTCTGCTTTCCAGGAAGCAGATCACAATTGATTCATTAAGCTTGCTCTTTTTCTCAAAGTAACAGTTCACATTTATAGTAATTTTTATTCACAGACTGAAAGCACTTGCACTGTGTGAACATTGCTACGTTTGTATTGTATCATCCCAAATCCGGAAGATCATCAGCTCCAGATGATTTAACATCATCCAGCTGAAACATCAGCTCACAGATGCTTCCTCTTCCTGCAGCCTCTGAAAAGTCAGAGCACTATAGATTTCAAAGGGTCTTTACCTGAGGGTTGATTCCGTAGCATGTGCTGCTGTTGTAGTTATAACAGGGGACTGAGCTCGTGTGGCTGAGACAGTTGCCACCACAGCTGGAGGAATAGTGCTTGAAGTTGTCACGGGAGGACGAGACTGTAAAAAAAAAGTCAAGAGAGACACATTCAGAAAAGAAATTCTGCTATTTAGATAACAACTAGGAATTACTTGGCTAAAACTGGTTTTTCTACATCTTATCGCTAAGTTTTGGCATCCTAAGACATTTCCAGTCTTTCTGACTTGATCTGCAAGCTGCTATTCACATCTGTCCTGGGTTTCAAAGCATGTACGTCATAGGAATCAGTAACCAACAAAGTTAACAAGACCGGATCTCTTGAAGGTCTTCTAATTAAAAAAACCCCAAAGGTCAGCTCCCTTCAGAAAGAACAGAAACTCTGATCCAAGTACACACAGGAAGTCAAAGGTGATTACATCAGCATCCTAACCCAAAGCACAAAGTAAAGGTGTTTAACCCTTTATCCTCACATTGAACAGTAGAAGTAGTGTGGGGAGATGATATCTACAATCTTCTCCTTAGACATGCGTATAAGCGGAGATATGCAGAAGCATGTTAAAGTGAGATTTGTTTTCTCTTATTCTACATAAGAATAAATTAACACGAGCATGTTGTGTCAGATCTTTCACACTTTAAAACTTGAGCGTGTCTAAACTAAATCCTCTTCCCTGTTTGTCAGCACTTCGGAGACAGTTAAAAACCCCATTTCTGGCACCAAGGTCACAAAAGATAAAAAAACACCAAAACACAGGAGTGATGCAGCTATTTCCCTACTCGCTACTGGAAACTGGTACCCGAGACACAGAGCTGGAAGAGAGCTGACTGAGCCCCAGCCCAGGAAAGACACAGTCACAGGTTACATATTACAAGTTCAGTGGCAGGAAGAACTGGGAGCGGGCGGGCGGCGCTGTGCAGAGCTGCCTGGCTGCTACCTGCCTGGATGGGCTGGTGGATGATGTGCTGAACCGCCGGCTGAGCCGTGGCCGCGTTGGGCAACTGCGAGGCTGGCCTCAGGACTGTCGTTACTTTAGAACTGGACATCACTGCAGCAGCCGCCGCGCCTGGGAAACAAAGGAAACACGTTAAAATACCGGGCATCTAAACGGCTCCATTATGACCAGAGACAACTAACCGGTATGTTTTTCAGTTTTAATTTATTTCCTACGTATGTCAGTTCCGGTAACATTGGTTTAAAAGTAAGGCTTGCAACAGATACACATAAGGTTCACAAAAACTATGTGGTTGAAGGGTAAGTATTATGTTAAACAAACTGGCTTTATTGATACTTCTTACTCCCCTATAATAACCTTCTTACTCCCCCATAATAACCTTATATTGCAAACCCAATCTTTTTTTATTCTGAGTCAGTAGAAATCAAACAGTTTGATCCCTGAGCTAATACGTAAATAAGTCACCTAATGCCAACAATAATTTCCCTGCACCTGATGAAGCTCTGAAGAAAAATACATGTCCAACAGAAGAGCAACAAAACAAAAAAACCCACCCCAACCAACTTTTAAAGCTACAACAGCAGAGGACTTTGGTTAATTCGCCTACTGTTGGCTGCCTCCTGATCAAAAGAAATTGCTGTCAAAGGCAAATAGCCTGGAAATCATTTGATGGACTAGACTGCAGAGCTTCTCTAGATGTTCCTAATTGAAATTATTCCCTCAAAAGGTAAGATTCAAGCTGAGAGAATAAAAACAGGATTAAAAAAAAAAAAGAAACCATGCACTAAGTGACAATACAGTTTGTGGCAGCTGTCACACAAGAATTGAGCGAACGAAACTATATTTTACTTCAACTACAAATAAAGCTGCACAGTCCTTCCACCTGCTCTAGGAAAAGATTAGGTCTTTATTTTTCTTGAGTGACCAAGTAAGATCAAATATGAAAAAAAAATAATATAAATGGTACTTTGAATTCAGATCAGTTTAAAGTTGAACTAGAAACCCAACCCATAAGCTTTTTTTAAAGTCAAACTGCAGCCAGAAATCAGACAGACTGCATTGAGCACAGGGTTCTTTCAAGGGGCTGATCTCCTGGTGTATAAGCTGTAGCCACCAAAACCCTGGGAGACAAGAGGTTGTAGTCATCACCAGCCTTTCCAAGCAAACGCACACAATACACTACATTACCACACAGAAGAGATCCTGTCACAAGCGGGTACAAGACTACGCCTCGCAACTGTGCAGGTGTCACTGTCACAGGCGAACAACACTTCCTACCAAGACCCTACACGACACTGCGCAGGACAGATCAGTCTATACCAGTGGATATTTTGTCTGGAAAGTGCTCACTGTTTTAACAGCTGGAATAACAGATGTGCTGGTATCTGCCAGCATTTTCAGCACCGTCACACAGTCCTGCCCTACGTAGCTGAAGGTGACCTAATGCTGAAAAGGCCAGCAGTCACCGATTCATGCTGGCAGTTTTAGCTGCATTAGCAATGAGGGGGAGGCCCGATGTGCCTGCCCTGAGAGGCTGTGAGCAAGAGGCAGGGCTGGCACAGCTGGAGCTTACCTCGGGGTAGGTGAGAAGCCCCAATGTGTAGGGGAGGCCCAGGAGCGCTGCTTCTGATGATAGACATCTGCACGTTGGTAGCCATGATATGGTGCAAGTTACTAGGATGGCCCTGCAGAGTTTAAGGAATAACAACACCCAAAATGAAGGATGAGCTGCGTTGACAAGAATTAACGGCCACACTAACAGCATTACTATATTCAAGTCCCACAGACAGAAAAGAGATTTTGTAGAAACACTTGGTGTACCAAGGCCATGTGCTTTTACAAGCTGAGTGGGGAAAGAGGCAGATGTTTCTACAGGATAAAGTTACAGAACCTGCTGACACTGTGTGTGCAAGATGTAAACATTTATCCTGTTTCCCTGATCTATTTTTTTTTCTGATTAGCATGTGGGTGACATTCAGTCAGCAGTCACCCACACATCAACCAGAGAGATAGCCCTTCTGCCATTAGTGACTTTTAAGGCATAGATTCATACCAACTCTCCAGTAAAGTCAAGAGAATAGTGGGAACCTGGCAAATTCTGCAACAAATTAATTCTATTTTCTAATAACGCTGAACTTCCCAAGGATATTCAGGAAGAAGACAAAAATCCACTGAATCTGCTGCAGACCCTCAGCCAGCTGAACTCAAATCCACCTAAAGGCACTTCACATCAAAACCCTGAAACTTCAGAGGTTTAGTGATGAGTGTTCTGGCAAACTAGTTTCAAATCACAGCTCTGCTGTGAAAGTCAGAGGGGGGAAAACATTTCTAAAGCATTATCTATGTCCCTCCCCTAAATTTTGTCACTAGTGGTTTAATAAGAACACACTGCAGAACCACAAACTGTTCACCAGTCTCCTCTGTCCTGCTCCCAGGAGAGCTAAGGAAGACTGCAGCGATGAATCCCAGCAGTTTGTCTGCACCAGGAATTCTCCAAGTGTTACTGAAAGAGCAGGAGCTTTTAAGGGGAGACTCAGATGCTCAGCAGCTTTTGGACATGACTCTGCTCCCACAGCCTCACCGCGCTACCCCAGTCGGGTGATTACAACAAATCAGCAGCTTCCTAAAAAGCTAGTGAGAACTGAATCTGAGCTGATACTCTAAGCAGAACTGATCCAGCAACCAGTGGCCACTGAACTGGGAAGCCTGCTCCTCTCTACCTTCCCTCCTGCTGCAAGAGCCCACCTTAGTTGTGCCAATATTAATACTGGTCTGACCATGCACTGAGCTGGAACAGAGGGAAAAAAAAAAAAAAAAACAACAAAGAAACAACCAAACAAAATAACCCAGACCTGTTGCCCACTGATTGTTGCCACGGGAATTGTTGGAGCCTGCGGTATGTTGCTTTCCATGGTCACAGTAACTTGCCCAGGAACCTTTGTGGGAGCTGAGAGAGTAGAGGGTGGAGCAGGAGCAATGGGCCGACTGGGCATGGTGGGCTTCAGGGGAGGCTACAAGAAACACAAAGACAGAAACATTGACAACTCCAAATGAGAGGTCGCTGTCGGAAGCAGAAATGGTTTTGGGGGGGGACAAAGCCTGGAGAGAAAGTCACCTTTGCGCAAGGATAAGTATGCTTAAGTTTACTGAAATCACTCTTCTCTTAAGAAATTAAAAAAACCCCACGCACCCCCAAAAATAATGTTGTGATACTGTGAAGTCCTCAGGGTGTCATAGGGAACAGCTCAACCCAGGAGGCGGTGTACAGTCAGCAAAAGCACAAGCAAAAAGCTTTAGAAACAAAAGCAGGGAGGTTTTTGGAGTGATTTATTTTTTCTCAATGCTTTTAACTTGTAATATAGATTGTATTTCCCCTCCCCCAACAAACTGTGAACCCCAGTTACCTTCATAAGTCCATCTGAAAAGGAAAGTGGGACAGCCGGAGTCAAATGTGCTGGTGGTGCTGTCACCGTCACCGGGGCAGCAGACTGGACAGGGTGGTGCTGTGTCAACATCTGAACCTGTGGGTACGGTCGAACCACCACCGGCTCCTGCTTTTCTTCTCGAGGCTGTATGGAGCCGCCGGGGCCGAGGTGCTCTCTGGGAGCAACTTCTGAGTCACGGCTCGAATCATCACTCACTAACAGGAAAATAAAATAAAAAAAATAAAAAAAAAAAAAAAGAGAGAGCTCTGAGGAAGAAGGTAAAAAAGGTTAACAAGGTCCCGTCGGTCACCCACCAGGTCAGAAAGGTGATGGCAGAAACAGTCTAAATAGAAGAAATCCACCCTTACAAACACACCTATCCCAAGGATGAGAAGCCCGGGAGCTCTGGAGCTGCTTCCCCTCAGACCTGATGGGCCCCGCCATGCCGGGCAACATGGGCTCCCCTCAGCAGCTCTTCTTCAAACAAAGATTGACTAATTTTTATTTCCAGTGAAAAATGTCCAATTATGTAAATAACCGGCCTTAAGTCCCACAGCAAACAGCTAGGTTTTTTATGAACTCTTCATTTAACGTGTTATGGCTCTGAATATCAAGCTGAAAAACAAGCATAACCCCTCTTCCCCCCCCCGCCAAAACCGAAGCCGCTCCCCGCAATGGCCCACCCAACACCTGCGGCCCGGGCAGGAGCGGCAGTGCCCGGAACCGGGGCTCCAGCCCCGCCTTTAGCTGCGCCGACCCTTCCCGTACCCAGCGGGAGAGGCGGGACGGGACGGCTCTGCCCCGCCGCCGCTCCTCACGGCCATTCTCACGCCCCCACCCCCGGCCGGGGCACCGGGACGGCTCCCCGCCTCACCTCGCCCAATCCCTGCAGCCGCCCCCGCGGGACCCGGCACCCGCTTACCTGCAGCGGCGGGGGCGATGAGGCCGGCGGAGCCGCTGGGGGGGCCGGGCGGTGGGGCAGGTCCCAGGCCGGCAGGCGGCGCGCCCGAGCGGGGAAACTGCTGGGAGCTCATCTCCGCCTGCGGGCACCGCCAGCCGTTACGTTACGGCGCGTCACAGAACGTCACGGTACCGGCGACCACTCACCCCTCTCCCACCCCCCCACCCCCAAGCGGCCGCCGCCGCCTCAAGGGGGGCGATTACACCCCCTGCAGGCCCCGCCCCCTGCTCCCGCCCCGCTCATTGGGCGCGGCGCTGGCGGCGCTGCCAGCCCTGCGCCAATGCGGCGCGCCCCCGCCGCGCCGGCCAATCCAGCGCCGGCCTCGTCAGCCAGTGAGGATCCACCGTACTAATGACCTCACAAGGCAGCGAGCCAATAGCGTGGAGAGCGGCGCTGGCCAATGAGGGTCGGCCGTGCCGCCCGGGGCCCGCCCTGCCGTGCCGCCGTGAGGGGCCGCAGGGCCCGGATGTTCCCGGGAGCGCGGCGGCCCCTGCGGCCGCCCCTGCCCGCACCCAGCGCGGCCCCCCC
>JAOXJM010000052.1:28938773-28967135 GCA_026413425.1 Tringa solitaria | reverse complement strand
GCCTGGCCTTGAACCCCTCCAGGGATGGGGCATCCACAGCTTCTCTGGGCAACCTCTCCACTACAGGAGATGCAGAGAAGTTAACCAGCAAAGACCAGATCACCCAATACAAAACCTCTTTCTAAAGCATTCCCTCCGTCTCTCTAACCCAGGCAATACTATTCAGTGGCTTCATGGAAGTCCCTCAGTGCTTTGCAGAAGCGGCAGTTTCCTCATGTCTCCATGAGGCCAACACAGGTTAAGTGGGTATGGAGTTGGGAAATGCAGGCACAGAGCTACTTTGCATGGAATGGATGTTTTGAAAAGCAGTACAGAGTGCGCTGCAGGCAATTCTCCCATAAACCCCTCTTATGTCACATTTGAATAATCCTCTGTCAAATCTGGACTAGGAACATCCTCCTCTTACCTACGGGCTTGCACGTGGTGTGGTCATTCATCAGCTGATACCCGGACGCACAGCTGCAGGAGCGGCGCTGGTTGGCAGGGTCATCCCTGCAGAAATGTTCACATCCTCCATTATTGACAGAACAGTTGGTGTATTTGACCTCTGCAAAAAACCCAAATGAACAGCAGGAGAGACATGAGAAGCTGGAAAGCCAAAGAGTTACAGGAAGGTAAAGTGTCAAAACGGCATCGTGATTCAAGCGAGCAACAGCTGATAATGGATTTGGGATGGCAGTTGTGGGTGTTAATGGCACTTTGGCCCCGAGACAGCAAATAGACCCTGGTGTAGAACAAGGCAGTGGGGAGATGGAGAAAACAGAGATTACAGTCAGGGCAGGTAGGCTGGAGAACAGAAAATTCACTGTCATGGAGCGCAAGTTAGACAGTGTAAAGTGTTGATGAAGCATGACATACATGCCCATCCCTAAATACGCCGTCCAGCTTTTGTCCAGGAAGAATTTGTCACAGTAATAACAATCAAATATTTGTAGTGAATTGCTTTTCCCCCGTATTATAAAAATACCCCACCATCATCCCTGTGCTGACTGTTCTAAAGTGAAAACCCCGCCTTATAGAATTATTTCTATTATTTTTGTAAAATTTAGATATCTCAGATCTCCAAACCTCTCCCATGGCACCATAAAGTTCATTTTGCTTCAGATAAGCGCAGATAATCCTTTTACCACATCATGAAGCAAAAGACAAATCACATTAGTAAAGAAAGAAAGTACACTGTGCACTGACAAAAGTGTCGATCCCTGTTACAGAGATCCCTGTCACACAGAATGTTATTTTATAGTGGATTAAAGGCAGAATTACCATAATTGCACAAAGCCCCCTCCCAGCCTTTGTTGCAGATGCAGGAAAATTTTCCAATGTTGTCCTTGCAGGTCCCATTGGAACAAGGCTGTGGTTCACACTGATCTCCATCTGAAACAGGAAAACACAGCCCCTGAATCACACAGAACTCACAGATCAAATATCAATGTGAACAGACCCCCCCAGATTCCCCAGCATCACCCATGGTTTCTGCCACCGAACGGTGGTACCTCTGTGGTGCTGGCCCAGAGACAAGGGTAGTGTTTGGGTTCTGAATTACAACTGTGGGGTGATTAGGGTGGGCAGAAGGGGAAGAAAGAGCAAAGCCTCAGGCAGGAAGGGCTGAGGCAGGTTACTGTGGAAGCAAAGAGCAGGGGTGAGGCTCCTCTTTGAGCTACATCAGGGAGGGTTAGAGCATCAGAGAGCAGTTTTGCCCAGGGCCTTAGCTCGGGGGAGATGATGAATGATAGGAACAGATGCACCTCAAGTTTTTTTAGGATGGTTGCTTGTATGATAGCCTGGAAAATATTCTTTGCACACCCCACATAAGAGAGAATGAGAATTTGAATCAGTATGTGATACATGGCAGCAGGCAGGAAGGCCGAGTACTAATTACTCTTGAGGAAACACAGAGAAATAATTAGGAAAGTCTTTACTTACCTACATACTTGGTCCAAAAATCTAGCTGTGGAGAAACAAAACTTACATTAAGGTTAGAAGCAGATTTTTCACAAGCGAGGGATTTAAAGTGTATCATGGTCTTGGTCAACAGAGCACAGCATCTTGGTCAACAGCATCAGTGCCATTCTTCTTGACAGTATAGTGACTGGCACTACAAACCAACAAAACTGGCGAACTCAGAGGTTCCTGTGTTGCCCACACTCAGCACAGATCTCCCTGTCCTGCTTACAGACCCACCAGCCCCACAATATCCCCACAGCTCCTCTGTTTTCTTGTCACTTACTGCCGGGTAAGTGTCACCTGTTCTGCTGAGCGCACAATTCATTTGTGCCCAGTTAGACAAAATGTGGGCGTTGTGAAGACAGACCTCACTCCACTTTGGGGTCTATGGGACAGCAAGGACCGGTCCATCCTACGTGACGAGACTACTCTGCTTCATGGAGTAAGAAAAAGACCAAGCCAACACAATGATTGGGTGTGGAAAGATGCAGAAATCAGTGATGTTGACAATAAAGGTAGTGTCCAATGGAAAATATGAGGTTTGGAGAAGGAGAGAGGACCCAGTGATAACAGAAATGTTTGTCAGGTGCAGGCAGGAGACTGGGGAGATACATGGAAAGGCAGCCTGAGCTGGCAATTGGACAACAGAGGGCAAAGGACTGGAAGGACTGGGAAAAATTCAGAGGCAGCAAGAATGGCCAACGGGGTCAAGCAGAGACTGGCATTACCTGGCAAGACCTAAACCTCACCATTAGGTCAGGTTGGACGTGCACGAGCAGCCAAGTTTTGTGGCCCACACAGGTGGCAACTTGACAATCACTGTAACACAATCACCTTCAAAACCATATCTACACCTTAGGAGTCAGGAGTGATTTATGTTCAGTGCTGAGAGCAGGATCTCCTGTGCCCTGGATTGCAATACTTTAAGGAAACAAACAATTGATTGGTTAAGTCTCACATTCATCCTTAAAAAAAAAAACAACAACTTACTGTTGCTTCCTTGGTTTCAAATATCTCACTGGCCTCCTCAAAGTCACACCGTTCTTCAATGCACTCACGCTCCATACAGCCCGGTTTGAGTTCCTCCAGAAAAGAGTTCGCCCGCTTCTGGATTTTCAGGACTTGGTTTGCATCTTTATTGCTGTAAAATACTGGAACCAAAAATGCGAGAGCACAAGCAGGGAAAAGAGCTGGCTGGAAACTGGTAATGGTCCTTCCACTTCTTAGAGCAACAGCCCCTTCTCTCGCACAGCAAGAAGCAGACTCCAGCCTCTGCTCTGTGACAGTCGGACAGCCTGCAGGGCTCCCAAGGGCTCTGACCAGGCAGCCACCACGGCCCAGCACCCTGTCCCTGAACCTCTGCAAGAGGAATTCAAACCCCCCTCACGGGAATGATTCCAGCCACTCCCTGTGACTGATGGAGGAGCAGGAAACGCACTTGCAGCGACTAGAAAAGGGTGAAGGGTACTTCTAAAATGAAAACTTACTTGAGGAACTACGGACTTGTGAAGAGCAGGCAGCAAGCAACACCCCTACGGTGACAAGCTTCCACATACTGCAGCAGGAGTCACCTAAAGAGAAGGCAGGTGTGAAAGGGAGCCCACTGCTGAGCTGCGGCACGACCCCCACGCTGAAGAGTTTCTATTCAGACAGTTCATCTCTAGCTCTTTTGCTTGTTTTTCTCAGAGCAGGTCCCTTGCTGAATGCTGTGTTGTGCCGTGACTTTCTCTTGGATTCCAGCTCCAAAGCAGCCGTTCACCAGAGGCCCCCCCAGACTGGTTCCCTTCTACGCATCAGCAGCTCCCCCAGAATACTTATCTGCCCTGACATCCTCCCCTTGTCACCGGACATTTTTTACAAGCTTTATGCTTCATTAAAGCAAGCTGTACTTTGAAATCCCAAAGGATACAATACTTTTGAAGCACTTACTGCTTTTATTCAGTGTGAATCAGCGTGATCTATTCTTCCGCCATGAGCTCTGCTGAAACTTAGTTAATCCATAACTTCCAATATTTACTCTTTGGGGTGACATGAAGCGCTTTCTTTTTAGTCGTTAAACAAACATTGCTCAGAGAGAGCTTGACAATTTACCTGCATGCGGGAGAAAAGTGAAACAGCTGAGGCATCCACTCTGCCTTGTCCAAATCTGTTTTCTTGTTTTTTTTCTCTTCTAATTCTCAAGCAAATAGTTATATTTAGCTTATAAGCATAACCACAGCAGTGCTGCGGTCTCTTGAGAGATCTTACCACCTTCTCACAGCATGCAATCACCCAAAAGGGGCACATATTGCTATTTTTAAGAGTCCTCCCACTTCATTTTCTCGACAAAGTTTCCACCAGGGAACAACCAAGACAACTAACCCCATTACAGCCATGAGCAGGCTGTGCCTGTGAGGAGGCAGGGCAAGAAGCTCGTACCACTGCGCTGCATCTTTGGGTGGACAGGATTAGCTCTCATCAGCACAAAATCTTCTAGTGAATTTTGAATATTAAATGTTTTAGAGAAAAACCACAATCCTTTTCAGAAGTTTTCTTGTATTGGCATTGGTACAAGCCAGTGTGTTCCCCCTTGTGCAGTGGCACCTCCGTGAGCCCTACAACGCATGACATCTTCATGCAAATTGCCTGTGCAACCACGTGTCCTCAAGAGGTCCTTCGCCACAGGAAGCGCCACCGGGTGCTGGGAGAAAGTGGAGCTCCTCAGGATCTCAGCTCACGTCCAGTGACGCTGTTGAGGAGCCCTCCGACTGCTTACATAACTTTTTCTTCTTTTTCCCTTACATCCTTGGCCATGGACTTTCTTGAAAACAAGCTCTATTTAAACAAAGGTTTCAAAGTTCATCCATTTGGGACTTATGTTAAAAAAAAAAAAAAGAAAAAAGATGGTAGCATCCAAAATCACAGTTGGGGAATTTGTGTGGACTGAGATGCTCTGCTGATATATTCTTGATCTCAACTCAGCCATTCAACAAGAACATTTCTGCTGAGACTAATGAGAACAGATTTTTGCTGAAAATGAAGTTTATGAAACACACCTCAAGACAGGAAACATAAAATAGGAAATCTGAAAAGAAACATATATTCCATGTATTACTCATAATATTTGTAGCTGACCTGGGTATCTAGAAATAGCACTTTGCTACCACATAGGTTACATGCTTTTGAATACTTTTGTCTCTAAGACTTGCTATAGGTTGGAAATTTAGGACATGTACATCAACTGCAAACCTAAAACATCTAAACCAATGTGCCAGCCTCCTAAAACACCCCCCTCCTTTTTTTTTTAAACCTATACTGATACTCAGAAACAATCCATTTAATTTTTCATCATCCCTTTTGTTTTGGGGGGGTTTCTACCCCTGCTTTCCCATTTAGCTTGCTACTGCAGTGCAGAAATAAGTACTTTATACGCCACCACTTGGGCTTTCAGGTAATCACATAGTTCCAGGCACAGGGGATTGAAGAAAAGATGCGCCAGGATACTTCAAGATCTGCCCAATTTTGCACGCCAGGTAACCATTTCCATATAAACAACTACAGTGTTGGGCTCACACCTTCATTCAAAAGGATAGTGATTTTCTGAGGAGGGCTAGAAGAGGGTAGAGAGGAGAAAAGAGAAACTTCATGAGATACTGGCAAGACAGAGGCTCCACATTATTTTAATCAACACCATGGAGAGTTCTGAAACACAGAGTGTTACGAACAGTCATTAATAATCAAAGGAAATCACCTCCCTGAGGTATTAAAAGTATTATGGATCTTTCAGATTTCACAGCTTGAATATATTCCCCCTTACAACTTGAAGAGCAAAAGCACACCAGACCATGCACTTTGTTCTTCTTGGTTCCCCTGTGTATAAAAAAGCTAAAAGCTTTGGGTTTGCCTCTTCTACAGGAATGCTTCTGGAAGAATCTCAAGTGCGTTCTCAGCCTTTAGCTTCTTAGCCAGAAGTGCTGAATCACTTTTCTCAATTTTTCCCAAATCAAAAATGTAATTTAAGATGTAAATTTCCATAAACTAAATAAATTGTGAAGAGATGTAAATTTTGATAGATGGGGAAACTTGAAGCAGAAAAGCTACAAGGCTTCAAAAACCAAAACACTTCAGCAATCAATCTCGTGTGGCATCCATCGGTTCTCTCTACTTCTCCACAACATCTTTTCATTTGTAACAAGCCCAAATCTGAGCAATCAAAGCACTAAGTCCTGTATGCACACTGGAGCCTCTCGCTGCCGAAGAGCGCTCCCAAGGTCTCCTTCTCAACTTGGGAACTGACTTCTTGGCAAGACTTGTAGAAACATAATGTTCTGTGTGCCGTGTCTCCCCATGAACCATCTGATGTCAGACGGTAAGTCCCAAGTAGGCTTTAAAAGGGGAAAGACAGGCTGTGCATCCCCTTTGCATCCCGGCAGCAGGAGGAACGTGACAGCCTGTGCAGAGAGCAAGCTGCTCCCATGACATTCCAGCAAAACTCTTCAGACAGAAGTTGCTAGAGAACTGCAATCTTTTAGCTGGTACTAACACAAAACGTTACTTTTTGCGGTCTCAGAACCTCTTCGTTCTGCCCATGTGAGAATTAAACACCTCCTGGGGCTCAAGGCCCAACTGGTGGGTGCAGTTATTCATCCCAACCGGGCACAAAGCAATTTACCTTATGACTCTGAAGTTGCTTTACAACTTCATGGGAATGACCAAGCTTCTTTTAAACCTGTTTGTTTGCAGTGCTACCCATTCAGCGGGAGGTTTCCTCAACTTCTCCTCAACTCCCCTGTATGAAAGAAAACCAAACACATTAAAAAACCTAAGCCAACAACACATACGACAAGGGGAACAGCAGCAGAATACATTTTTTAAGAAAGGCTCATTGGTACTTCAAGATCTTCACAGACCTCTTTCCAAATCCACTCCGCTCTCCCAATATCCATTAGGTAATTATCAAACAAGCCAAGAACAGGTCTGATATCCCAGTAAAGATTCACAGAGTGAGTGAGGCAAAAAGTTTCTTGCCATTGGCTTCTGCTGCATAAATAAAGATCAAAACAAATTACCTGTCTCAGAGGAGTAAGAGCATCTTCTGTCCCTCTGCTGCTGCTTTCTTTGCATGTTTCCTGTAGTGCTACTTAATGCAGAGCCTGACACTCAGGTCCAGTGCATGTGTGAGCAAAGGCAAGCATTTTTCTTTTCTCCTTATTACTAGGACTAGGTAACTGACATTTTAATGATCAATTTTACCACTTTCATCTTGCAATAGTATAACATTACCAGATCTTTTACATTGCTGTCACATACACTATTCCCTCCTCACAAAGTAAATCCTTCAGTTTCACTATCAAGTACAATAGTCTTTTTCACACAGAAAATATTCACAACTGTTATGAGTTACTTCCCATTTACTTTGCAACAGTCCTACGGAACTGTAAGACCAACCTCTCAGTTTAAAAGCAATCTGCTGAACGATTCTTGTCGGCATCTTACGAACCACCATGACAAGGGGGTCACCCCACCCCACCTGATGAGAGGTCTACAAGCACATGGGGGTAACTAACAAACCCCCTGCTGAGTTCCTGAGAGGTCTGCAGCCAGTGGAGCTATGATCAGGATGAGCAGCAGTAGAACCACCATGTTTAAAACGCCTCTTCTTTTGTTCGCTACAGAGAGACAGCTAATAAAAATAAACTACATGATGTCCCCTACTCCATGCCACAAAACTAATCTATAACATTCACGTTTACCATTTCACTGCACACAACTCCTCTCTAAGGAACAGTTCTCAACTTCTGATGAAACTCAGGATAAAGTCATTTTATCACAGCACAGATTTTTATTAGCTGGTTCCCACCAGATGGGCTCTGCAGCCCTCTCACACAACAAAATCAGTAACAGAGAATCTTTACTGGAAGCTCAGAAACAGGTTTACTTTATATACAAGAAAAACTTATTTACAACAATCAACAGTAAACTATGTACAGAAAAAATTACAAGAGACATTTCCATGGTAATCACTGTATAAATTAACACAATAAATAGGAGGGAAGCAGGCCCCATTCTCAAGGCACAAAACCTTCTTCCCAAGACTGTACAGGGATTCACTTGTTTCCTTATGCTTTTGACAGGATCACAGGAATGGCGGGGAGACCCCTGAGGAACAACGGTCGGTGGACGATGATATAGACATGCAGTCACTGCTGACAGCTGTAGAAAAACATCATTTTTCATCCTTTCCTTTTTTTCTTTCCTTTTTACAGTACACACATCTTAAGATACAAAATATTTTGTGTAAACAGTCTTTTTTTTTTTCTTTTTTTAAATCACATAGATAGTATGCACATTTTTAAATAATACTAAAACAATGAACAAAGCTTTCCATACGATCTGGGTGCAGAAATGTTCCCAGGGCTGACACTGAAGGCCTTGGCAGAGCTGGAGGCTCTCACGCAGCCTGGCCAGGACACGTGCTCTCACCACTGAGGTGCCACAAGCCAAACCAGAATTACAGACAGTAATTATCCCTAAGAGGCCACTGAGAGCTGCTCCACGGGCCAAACTCCCTCAAGTCTCCATTGCATGCCCTCCCGCTCAGCCCAAATACCGCAATGCGAGGGATGTTATTCCCCAGAATCTGCCATTAAAGTTAAATATCGGGGGCAGTGCCAGAACGTGAGATAAGACACTGAAACCTCTTCCTAGCAGAAGAAACTGCAGCTCACTGCAGCCACTGCCCCGGCATCACTGCCAAGGGTGAGGGATGATAAACACAACGTGCCGCACGGCTTTCACACAAGTGGCATTTTTTAAGAGACTAAACACATGCGTGATATGTGCAGTTTTAGCTTCTCTCAAGCTGGTGTTTTACCTGAGACTGCAGGAGAGTCTCTTTTTTTTTTTTTTTTGGCAAAGATTTTTTTACTAATTGTCTTTCCTGAGTTTCTCTCCCACAAAAAATTATCGGATGCCAGAAGAGGAACTCGTAATAACGTAGCCAGAGGTTCAGCCTGGCTCCCTACTTTGCAGAGAGCTCTCACTGACGTTTGACACAAACTCTCCTCAGCTATTCACAAAATCTCTGCAATAGAAATCTGCATTATTCCCAGTGAGACACAGAGAGCTACAACCCTTCTGTTAGATATAAACCTTAATACATATTCAAAGGCACTCAGGTTAAATGTGGATCTCATTTTCTAGCTCTTAAAGAAGGTAGAACTCCCTCCCTGCCCAAGGGAAGTAATAGATAAGAATATACTGGCTATGAATCCTTTGATAAAATGTGCATGTACACAAAAAGGATCTGAACCCATCAACATGGCAGATCATAAAATTAAAAGAAACAAAGACTGCTCTGTGCAAGAATCATCACTCATAGCTGATGACTGATGGCTGAAATGCCTCTTCAGATATGGCAGGAATTAAGGAACACGCCTGAATCTATAAACTCTTTGGATTCCCCTGTTCCTCTGAGCAGGGAGAGGAGCTGTTTCTATTGAGGCAAGAATTTAATCCCCCAGGAATGATGCAAGGCAAGTGCATATTGCTCATGCACGTTTAACCACAAGGTTGTCTGGAGAAGCTTCACAGCAAGAACAGCTCCTTGACCACAAACACAGATCTCGCCTCTTCTCCAGAGTTATCATCTGCCTCGTGCTTCCCGCTGTGCTCTCCTGGGCAGGCCCATGAATGTCCTAACACTCCTGGGGACAGGCAGCTGGCTGCACCTCACTGTCACCATCAAGTGATCTGGAGCTCTCCTTAGTGGAGGGTTCTCCTCATTCTCATGCAGACTCTGCTCTGTGCCTCAATGAGCAAGTGGGAAAATACAGCACGTCTACAATTCTTACTTGTTTGATATCTGAGCAATTTAATACAGTGAGGGGATGCTGTACTGATAAACTAAAAATATGGCTATGGAAGCAATTGCCAATGTATAGATAGGAGAGGCAAACTCAGGGCAAAGCTCAGTCCCCAGGGTACTCATATGGGAAATTTTGCTATCTGGACCAAGCACGTTTAGTCTTCTGTTAATCTCTCATGAGCTAGGCTGAGAGGAGACATGCAGGTGAATGACAACCAGTTAAAAACAGATAGGGAGAGTCAGAATAATCCTTGGTGAAATCTTAAAGAACGCAATTGAGTTTGCCCAGCAAGAAATCAGCCCATAACCTTTTTAAGCTGACAAGTCTTTACATAAAATAACTTGACTGATTGTTGTTAGAAGAGAGAGCTGATGTCAGTGTGATAAAATCCTCACAAATTACAAAAAAGAACGATGTCCTCAGGAAATTATCTTTTATGCCACTGTGTATGTGGCCATTTTTCTGTCTGCAGCCACAGCCAGAAAGGCGTCACTCTGTAGTAATAAAAAAAATAAATACATACAAAATGACAAAGTAATTAAAAATTCCTGCTGTCTCTCCAGCTTTACAGCACTGAGTGTTCCTGAGTTTCCTTCGCAGTGATAAACATGGCAATATAACTTCACATGCTGGTCTTCGGGCTTTAAAAGTCATTCGACTGGGGTCAGGCAATACAGTGGAAATTTGAAGGCCATCTAGGAACTCTGATTCAGAGGCACTAATTTCTCCATGCTCCACTGCTGGTGGTACCAAAAGCAATTTCCCAACAGGCTCCAGATTTCGTGATGATGCTCATCTGCTCAGTGACAATCCTCCTTATGGCAGTGCTCTTACAGAAGCCCTGATGTTTGACAGCTCTCGTGGGTACCACCCAGGAGGACTGAGCCCCCCTAATCTTTTGGTGTCCACCTTGGAGCGAAGGAGCAAGGCAGCAAGAGAGAGAAGCAAGGTGGAAAAGCCACTAGAACCAAGACAGGCGAAAAGATGCAAGCACTACAGATAAATCAATATCTTTTGTGACAGAAATACTTTTCTGCACTGCAAGTTGAAATAAAGAAACAGCTCTGTTGTCCGTGGCCACGAAGGTGGCACTAAATGGGCAGGAAGCCACTCCTGACTGTTGCCAGTCATGCTGCTCCCCCGACCAAGACGGAGCAAATTGTTCCATTTCTCACTCCATTACTCCACTTCTCGCACAGCCCAAACAGCTGGTTAATGTTTCTTTGCCTTTCATCTGGTCTCCAGACGATGAATTCAGAAGATGGAGTGTCAGAGCTGACCTCCTGCAATCTTTTGGCTCTCCAGGATTTTGTCTTTTCTTATGGCCAGGGATTTTTGAACAATTGTTTGTGATGCCTGAAAACCTGAAGGTTGTACCATTGCCACTGGCTGGAAGAGGAGCACCAGGCCCTGCGGAAGACCCCACAAGCTGGTGGAACCGCTGTTTGAATCACATGCATTGTTTGTTGCAAGGCATAAGTGAGTGAGAATCACTGGGTACTCATCAAGAGGTCTGTACTGGCTTTGAATTTCTGATGCAAATGGCACGCAACTACAGGTGCATTAAAAAGGGATTAGTAAGACACAAAGACAAAGCTTTGTCCCACTTAAATGTTCTAAGATACAGGTGTGACACACAGGTGAGCGGGAAAGTTTTGGGTCTGAAAAGACTGTCAGATGCTCCTGAACTAAGACTGGCCAATATATCTTTTGCCCTGAATAATTCTACTGTGATGAAGTTATCCAGTAAAGGTAGCTGTGTTGCAATTCTCAGGAGTCCTGCTCTGTCAATGGAACCAGAACTTCCCACGTTGGAGGACAAGGTTCTTCAAACAGCAAGTGAGTTCTCTTGCAGGAGGCTCTGCTGACCGCAGATAAGGTGCCTCTGGGCTGGATGCAGCCGTACCCCACAGGAAAAATGTAGCACCATGATGGGTTGATATGAGCTCTGAAAAGCTACAGTTTGGCTGTCCAGGAGAAACAGTTGCGAGCACATCTGCTCTGTGAGGTGACTGCTGTGCAGTTAGGGGGAATGGTAGACACAGGCTGTGAAAACAGAGGCTAAACCTCGCTGGCAGGAGTACTCCGGCTCAGCTCCTTGATCCCGTGCAGTATCCTCTTCATGTGACCCACTTTGGTCACACCCAGGTCCTGGAAGAAAAGAGAAAACCTTACCCTAGGAGAAAGGCAGGGGAGAAATTCTGGGTGGCCAAGCGGTGGTTACACACTAGCCAGTCAGTTACAAAGAGAGGAGGAAACCAACCAGAAAGACTACAAACCTGATGGTTATATAGGGAACCTCAAACCATGTGTCAAAAAGCTGTCAGAGCATGACGGGACAATAAGCAGGCACAGAGTAACGGAGAGAAACAACTACAGACCATTAGCCAGAAATGAAAATTGCCTTGACTGTTATAGGCCAAAGCAAAAGAACAGAAAGAGCGTACCCATCTCAAGGACCTATGTTAGTAGCCAAAACATGCAGAAAGAACCAACCAGCCACTGGTCACATCAAATAAATGTGTGAGCTCTTGGGTACCATGCAACAAAACACAGGCTGTAGCTGGATGTCATGCAGAGGAACCAGCTACACAGATTACAGCAAACCTCAGGACAGGAAGAATCACAAATGAAGATCCAAGGGGCATTCAACAAATGCCGCGCGCTACTTTAAGACAAAGTATTTTTCTGCTATATGCAAGTCACCAGAATGATGACCAAAATCTCTTGCACATGCCAAAAACCACCACTTTCAATTTTGATCTGTAGAGAAAGCATCTCCTGGTGAGGAGATGAAAAGTCGTAGCATGTGGTTACTATGCACTATTAAAAAAGATTCTATCTAACAGCCTCATCAAAGACCACGATCGTTATTTTTTCCTTGTATCAAAAGAAGTGCTATGATCTATTCATCTGGTGACTACAACACAAGACCAGAATTTTCCCAACTACAGCACATTCTGCAAAGACAGTACAGGAGCTGAGACGGTGCAAACTTCCATACCATCATTAAAATCAGAGACTCTCAAGAACCCTGCCTGCAATCTGTGTGCTGGACTGTTACTACATCTCCAGGAAGCTGTGGCAGAATGGGAGAGCTGGTCTCTCAACGAGCTGTTCTATCTCCCTGCTATTAAAAATCAAGTGATGACCTGAAGTGGGAAGAAAATAAAAGGAGGCCGCAATGAACCTGTTCATCTTGCCAAGGCATGTGGGATGAACAGTGGGCAGACCATTTCCAAGCACATTCAGCACAGAAGGTCATGCAGATGCAGCTGGCTATTTCTCATGAGCAGATCATGAAAGTACCTTGAGGTCCCTCCGTTCGAGGTGCAGGAGCTCAGAGCCCCGGACGTCATGCCGGATGAAGATATCCTTATACTCACAGAGACTGAGATGCTCAAGCCAGGCCGCAACCTCCTCCGTTCCCCAGAGGTGAACTGTTAGAGATGGAAAAGCAGGAGTGCATTGAGTACCCAGAATCCCAGAAGACAGTGAGAGATGAGGACACCATCAGCACTCAGTGCCAGAAAAGGAGGGCAAGCAGTACCACAGCCTCAAACCCAGGGGAGGGTGAGGGCTGGGAGCGCAACCTACAGTTTCAAAGGAAAATGGCAGAGAAAGGCAAAGAAAAGGGCAGAGAAAGCTAAGAGGTGTTCTCTTAAGCAGAGGCTAGCTGCAGTAAGGCCAGGAGGAAGTGCATGGTTGTTTTGATGGCACTGGATATGCTTTTTAAATTTTATCCCCATGTTTAAGAAGAGTGATATTCAGTGATATTCCTTTGCTTACAAAACAGCAGAGCCATGAAATATATCGTGTGGAATCAAGCACAGATTAGTTTGCTATTATGCACAAGTGCTTGTGCTCAGTAAACAGAAGAGCAACCTCTCTCCCCCAGGTCTGAGGGAGAGGGGAAGAGTTTAGACTTCCACCTTCTTGCACAGCCTCTAAATAAGAGAATAATGAAGCTCCCAAGTTGTGGGAGGCAACGAATGACCACCAGCCTGTCAGACAGAAGGGGACTACCCACAACTCCATGGCAGAGGACAGGACCCAGGACCCCACAGAACAGGTAGCGCTTCTGAATTTCAGAAGAGGAAAATCTTCATAAGGAGAACATAAACCAAAAATAAACCAACCCAACTGGACAGAAAGTGTCTTGAATGGCAATTAGGTGATTCATGGCCAGTTTTTATCTACTGACCAGTAGGATTAAAGGTCAGAGTGCACCTGTGGTGATGCTGATTCCCCAGCCAATTAGACAAGAAACTTGATTAAAGCCCGAGGGTGAATCATTGAGAAAAACATCATTAACCATGTCAGAGAGAATCAACAGTGAAAAGACTGGAGTTATGCGGACTTGGGCCCCACAGTCATTTTGACACCTAAAGTGCCAAAATCCTCAAATTCACTTTCCTAAGCACCCCCTAAAATACCCCTAGAATGTCTAGAAGTTGGTAAAATTCTTCAGAGGGTACCTCCTGTTTCTGCTCAGGAATATTTGTGTAGTACTGGGGGATCACGGCAGAAATAAGCTACTCTGCCATGTGGAAAAGACACACTAAACCTCCAAGAAAAGGCAGATACACACCAAACAGAAGAGGGAGAGAATGCGAGAGGAAACAGACAGACAGAGAACAGTGGTGTGACCACACTGGTGTGACAAAGGGACACAATGAAGGAGCAGACTTGGTACCCGGCAATCCCATGCTACTATGAGTTTCCTTATTTTTGTTGTTCTTCTCCTTTTTAAACTTGGTCACCAGCCGGAATTTACCACTGCGGCTGCGTTTAGAATAATCCAGCATCTGGTTCTGTAAAAACAAAAAGGGAAAAATCAGGCAAACAGTCATAAATTAACTGGAACAGACCAAGAGCAACAAGCAGTGTCAAGTTCAGCTCCGTGTCCTTCTAAGAGAAGAAAAAAAAAAATTCTAAACTCATTCTGACCAAGACGGGAAGGGAAACAGAGAAAGTTGATTCCACATCAGGCAAGGGACCTTAGCAGGAAATCACTTTCTTTAGCTCCAGGGAGTCAAGTTTCCTTCTGAATGATTTTTTCTCCCATCAGTTGTATATTCACAGGAAGTCACACACTCACAGCCAACTAGTGAAAAAGAGAAAAGCTAGGGAAATACAGCCTTGGTCCTCCTCACCTCCTCATCGCAGGGCTCCACGAGCTGCCACAGCCAAGGGATGTCCGCCAGTTTCCTCAGTTGGAGGTCCATGTCTGCCAGAGCTGCTTGGAGCTGCTCCTTCTGTGGAGGATCTAATTGCTGGATCAGAAATGGAAGCAAGGCAGAGTTAAAAGCCACATGGTGGAACACACAGTCAGACCCTTGCCTCAAAATTCCTAGCTAACCAAGCAGTTCCTCCTTTTAAAAGGAAATGCACAGTAGGCACTCTGCCCAGATGTTACCAAGTTAATGATTTTCATGTTTTCTGAGCTCCAAACTCCCTGCAAGCTCACCTGACTGCTCATCATGCCTATGTAGCAATACCATCCTAACTCCTGGATAACATTGAAATGGTTTGTTACAAAGACAAAGAAGACCAAGACCAGCAAAATGCTGCTTGCCAAGGCAACAGTAGGAGAGGTGAGAAAGTGGGAGGCTGCTTTTACTCCTGCTTTGTGCTTCTTACCAGTGCCATCTTGCCCGCCAGCAGCAGCTCTGTCTCATTATGCAGGGCTTTGACATTATTCACCATCTCTACAACAAGGCTGCAGTTCAGACCCTGCAGGGAAGCAATTCATGCGCAAATTAAGCCTGGAAATGCAGTGGTCTGAGCAGTCAAAAGGAAGAAGTCTTAGACAAGCAAGGTCTACTGTTGGTCAATCAGAAAGGAAAACCAAGGGCTGTGGAACAAGGACAAAACGGGAAATGCCAAGTGAGTGAAGTACCTCTGTAGACTTGGATTTAGCGTAGACTTTGTCCATAGACTTGGAGCTGGCATTGACAGCATGGGCAAGCTCCTGTTCCATGTCCTGATAGGATTGGGCTATTTCCCGAATGCTAAAGAGAGAATTACAGATTGCATCAGCATATGCTCAAAGCAGGAGATATTTTCTGAGCGGGTATCTCCTTTTCATACCCATCCAAGTGACAAGAGCAGGGACAGAGCACGGGAGGAGCACAGCCTCTGGCAAAGCAGGGCGATTCTCCCTGCTACAGTGAGCATGCACAGGCAAAGCAAGGCAGATTTCACGTGCACAACTCCAGGTGCATATTCAATTCTGCACACAAGTTGGGATCAGTCTGAAATATGACCTAGACATTGGTCTAGGTGTAGTCACAGCGATGCAAAGGGCAACTGCACATATGGCAGTTTATATAACACTTCTCTGATGTGACTCTGGGAATTTTCTCTGAGAGGCCCAGACCAAGGAGCTGAATGTCCAAGTAAAGCATGAGCAGGTGAGCATACAGTGACTTCTTCCAGAAATCTCTGCTGGGCAGCAGGGTTGTAAGAACCCGATTTGTCACCTGAGCTCCCAGAGCGGCCTTTGTTTCATTTCTGATACAAAAGATTCAAAGATAATAGGTTCTTTCAGGATTAAATGATACATGTTTGCTCAAGAAAGTAACATTTTTTGTTCGGAATGACTTAAGAGAGTTTATTTGACTTCAGTCCTCATGCAGCTGGGACAGTGCATAATGAAGGATGCTATGCCCAGTGACATGGACCAGCACTGCAGAAGATAAGAGTGGACAGAAACATCTCCAGGAACAGGGAGTAGGACAAAAACTTCAGGCACCAAAGGAGGGCTCTATTCACCAAAAGTAAACTGAGTCCCACCTGTGGATCAGAGCACCTGCAGCTTGACCAAACTGGTTGATCTGGGTGGATTCTTCTTCAGACATGATCTCTGGTTGCAGAGAGAAAGAGGAGGGTCGGGACAACTCACACTTCTGTTTGTCCTCCCAGGACTTCAGGGTGCTCTCAAATGCCTAAAAACACAGCAAGCAAACTATAAGATTCCTTGTAAAGCTCCTATAAAAAACAATGGCTCTGTCTACACCTGTAAAACATGTAGAGATGTGGTACAGACACTTTTCACTGCAGGACCCAGTTGTTCAGCCTCTTACAACGTTGCTAACTAGCTGTCTGGGCTGAAGTTTTCCATGCCACGTGCTTGCCTTGGCTTAATTTTTGCTTACGCCTAGTTTTAGTCCAAATTGCTAGGCCGATTCTGAGGGCCAGACTAGCAAAATCCACCAATTCCCTACTGATGGCAGCCTTTTCTTTGAGCAGCTGTATCACCTCTACACTTCAGTATTAACTGCACATTTCTTCAAGTGACATCTCAGAGCTGGAAATCAAAAATGTTCAAGGCTCCTCCTTATCTGGAAGTAAACTGGGCTTCCCCAGTAATTGGTGGGACAAGCAGGCAAACTCAGAGCTGGGACCTGTCCTACTTGCAGCTTCACAGATACTCCCGTTGGCATCAGTGAGCGGTACAGGAAGAAGCAAAGCAGATCCAATGCAGAAGGATCAAAATTGGATATGGTGGGAATGAAAACCAACAATGAGTGCAAAACTGATCAATGAATGCAAGAAATGGCAAGAGAGAAGGTTAAACAAGAGAAGGGACTATGGGAGGGGAAGACTGAAATGGGAAGAATAATTCAGAGAAGATGATGAGGATAAGCAGGGGTGCGAAGCTTGCATGGAAAAAAAAAAATCAGCATGTGGGGAGCCAGAAAAGGAAAAGAGATTGACTGTGATGGGTGGATGGGAAAAGGGAAGAAAATGGTAGCCATGGATCCAGGGACTGGGCAGTCAAACGAGGCGAGTGCAGACTCCGTAAGGAGCACAGGACTAAGGGCAGAGAGAGGAGACAGACTGAGCAGAAACAGCAGTATCCACTAGAACACAACTGCCTTTGGGGAGGACCCAATGTTCTGGGGACACACCATACTCCTGCATCTGCAAACACCTGTGAAGCCTTGTGGTAAAGCATTCCCTTCCCCTACTGCTTCTCATACAGGACAAAATCAGGCTCTGTCAGCTCAGTGCAAGCCAGCTGCTGATCTCAACCTTGCTGATGACTC
The DNA here is from genome assembly GCA_026413425.1 of Tringa solitaria. Classification (NCBI taxonomy): domain Eukaryota; kingdom Metazoa; phylum Chordata; class Aves; order Charadriiformes; family Scolopacidae; genus Tringa; species Tringa solitaria. Next base: position 28,949,290 of record JAOXJM010000052.1, on the reverse strand, counting down.
TTCAGCAGTCCAGATGAGGCCACGAGGGAATTCAGGAAACTAAATATCCCAAATCCCATTTGAAAAATGCTATCAAAGGTATAGGGTCACACACATGAAAAGAGGACCTCATTTCATCTACTGCACATGACACATTTGCTCTGTGAAGGAACGGGTGTGCAACGATGATCAAAAGGACAGCAGGAAAAATAAGGATTAACCAACACTCAAGACAAAAGCTCTTGAAAAGAGCTCAAAAGCTGCTCTGCAAAACTAGAACCTCTTCCTCAGTGCCAACTCCATACTTGCAAAACCAGGTTTGCAGGCAATGAGGAGTGGGACAGCAATGAGGAATGGGACAGCACAATCATAGCCATGGCTTTAGATGGCCCCCCACACAGAACACTCACTGGGGACTTGGGTATCCTCTCCAGCTCTTGCACTTCACTCTGCCTTTCCCACCATACTCACACATCGGTTTCCTCTCCTTTTCTCCCCGTCCCACTTTTACAGCAGGAATCTTGTTCCCCCTTGCCCTCTGTGCTTTCTCCTTCAGTCGCTCCCCCTCAAAGTCTCAGCGTGATGTTGCAGAAGGTCACTGTCCCTCCAGGAAAGACTGTGCACACAATTCCTGTCTCCTCCTCTCCCCAGTATCCGCAACAACACCCACTGTTCTCTCCCAGCTCAAGGGCAGGACAGGGCAATACTCAAGACCCATGACAAGGGCTTTGTATGCCCACCTTCGCTTTCTTTTCATACCATCAGACTTGTAACATCCTGCCAGGGAATATGCCTCCATCAGGCTCCTGTCCCTTTTTCCTCTTGGTTGTTCTCTCTTTTCACTCAGCAGGTGAGTCATTTGCAAAGGACTTGCAGAGATTTGCTCTGGAAGCTGGGTAAAGGGCATTTTGCTGGAAAGTATTAGGAGATGCTATCAACTAAACTGTCTACCCATGGACAGTTACAGAGTTGAGGGGAACCATAAAGTCTGTTTGTGCCACAGCAAGGCCTTTATCTCTCCTTTGGCTTACCACCATTCAGTAATACAGTAAAATGGCAAGGACGCTTCCTTACATGCTGGTACTCATCAGATATATTTGAAAACTATGAGACAGACAGACGCTGCTGAACAAGGCATAAGATGCTGCTTTACTTGCTCAACGAGGTATAAGCCACATATTGAACAATAAGGAGAAATTATCATATTGAGTAGCTGAATCTAGACAATCCGCAGCGCTCGGTGAGATGGGCGTCCTGTGGGAAAAACAGCATGCAAGCGTGTTAAGAAATGCTGTCATGAGACACCTAGAAAAGGAAGCAAAATAAGCTTGCATAAACAACCTTGTTTATGCGATTTCCCAAGTGGTGAATGCAAGTTTAATCATGTTCATTCCAAAAAGATTTTTGGTGTGTAGCGAAATATGCTTCTTCATTCACAAAGGTAAGCTTTCGGGTGCGGCCATTGCCACGCTCCTCAGGAGTATATGACATCAAAACCTGTGCGTACGACAAAGCGTGTGCAAGGCTGCTCTTACCCTGTCTCGGGTGAGGGTCTGCGCTCTGTTCTTATGAACAATCCAAATGTAACCCGGAGGCTGGATCCAGGCTTCTCCATCCACTTGCACGGGAACTCCTTCTTCTCCCAGGATTGCTATCTTCACCGTCCGACACTGCAAGAAGTGAGTGCATCAGAAAAGTTCTAAAATGTTTGTTTTCCAAAAGTATTAGACATTCTCCTTCTTGCCAAAGTACCTCCCCGACTACCGTAGCTTTGGGGCTACCAGAGGCACACAAGCCTGGGTGGCCTAGCTCTTGTGTGGCACGGACCATTTGCTGTGGCTTTGGTCTAACCTGTATTTGAACTGGTGGTGTAACTCACACCACAATGTATGCTCGCAAATAATTCCATGCCTAAATTGCCCCTGGACATACTCATTTTCACCCTGGTGGATGCTCTTTCCATGGATAAAAGAGGGCACAAAAGGGGGATTTATGGATTGAAATTGGCAAAAACATCACAAGCTGGAGATGGAGGAGGCAAGAAGAGCTCAGAAAAGCAATTGATACCTGTGCAATCCGGTGATGCTGTAGGTTTATCACTCGTGACACTGCCATCTGCATGCTACCAAACACTGCTACCACCTCCAAAATCTTGTCATCGAAGGAGGGGGCTGTAAATGTCTGGCCAGATACAAGAGAGAGAGAGTTCAGATGACTACAGCTCTATTGGGAGAGGTTTCCTTTACCCCCTATTGGTGAAGATTTGGGGGGTGGCTTTCAATTGTGCTTTTTAAACTGTATAAAATTAACAAGGTTAGAAAGTGAAGATTTGCGGTGAGCTAGGAGGGAGAAAAAGGAGCCTGTGTTTCCAATGGCAGCTAACACAAAGGCTGTAGGCTACAAGTCAATAACTATTCTCATGAGAGTGTGCACTTTTTCATCTCAGATAATACAATATTTCTGACTGGATCTGACTCCTGTTGTCTTCAAGGGGTTTTACTTCTCAGGCAGTCTGAGGGGAGAAGGCCAATCTAAAGCCAATCCTGGAAGTCCAAATGCTTGGGAGAGCATTTGTATTTTTTCTGAACCTCACTTGGGTGCAAAGGTGCTGAAGACTGGACTTCAGTATCCTATTTGCTTCACAGAGAAAGAACATGCAGACAGGCCCCTTGCCCTCTTCTTCCAAGCACTATTCTCAGGGGTTATGATTCCAGAAGCAACAGCAAATAAAAACATCTCCTGGATTGCCTTAGAGAATACTCACATCATCTTCCTTTGTTCCTCCCCAGAAGTTGGTGCCTCCTGCGTAGCTGGGAATGTTGAGAACGGCGATTCCCTGGAGACTGGGCAAAGGAATTGGCCTCCCATCGCACTACACAGAAAAGAAGGCAACACCACTCTCAGCACAGCAGGAGAGAGCCCTTCCTGCCAGAGCACATCCTCTAAGAACAGAAAGCAACCTGCACAGCCTAGTAATAAATTAATTCACGTTTCCTCCAGTTTACTCTTGACCTCATGGAGTAGAACATATCAATTCATGTCTCATGAACCACCTCTCCTCTGGCAGAGGGTGGTTTTAGAGTGATATGTTGCATCTTTTCCCCAGACAAAGAACAGGGCACACCTGAGAGGGCTGGCAAAACCTCTTGGTTTATTCTTCCAAAAGGGGGAATAAAACTTCTGAAACCCCTGTTCAGTCTGCTGTGATGAGAGTCTCCTCCTGCAGGCTACCTGCTTATGTTCTACGTGGGTCTTATAAGATTTTCTTTCCAGTTTGATGCACATTATAGTGTAGTTAAATTGAGAGCTTTCTACTGCACCTACTAGCTAAAATGTTGTGTTCACATGAGATACCACACAGAACATGACAATCTTATCTATGCCGAATACTGAGCTGGGGACAGCTAATACTTTCCAGCAGGATGACACTTCCTTTACAGGCTGAGAATATGAGTTATCTTCCAGGACAAGGGAAAGCCACATTTCGCTAGCTCAGGGTGAGGTACAGCAAGTACATTCTAAAAGGCAGGGAAGAGAAACACCCTAATGTCACCAAGTGGCACCACCGTGCCAAAGGCAAAGTGTCTGAAGGAGATCCAATCAGTCATCCCAGTTTTAGCAACAGAGGGATGTGCTAATTCCTCACCTCCAGCAAGACTTTCTGCTCCAGGTTTTTATATGTTCTATGTAGCAGCTCCTTGGTCCCCAGTACTCCGTACCACATCATGTTTTTAGTACGACTCCTAAGAGGGCAAATCAAAAGAGAAAAGTTAACATAAGCATTTACCTTTTTACTTAGAGGGGAAAACACCACCACATTGAAATGGTACCTCCTAAAACACAAAAGTGCTTTGCTTCCAAAAGGGTCAAGCACTCAAAATTGCTTATGTTAGGAAACTCCTCTTTAAATAAACGTCAGGTAGGAATTGAGGATGACCAAGTAACGCATATTACCAGAAACATACAGATTCCCCTGGCAAAGGACTTGTCAATCTCATGCACCAGGACATGAACAGCATTTTGCAGTATTAGCTCAAGTACAGCAAACGTACCAGTCCCAGGCTACCCAGAGCATCCTGTAGTTGTCCAGGTATTCAAAAGGACAAAACCTGAGGTTTGTATTAAGTTAGGATCAAGGCTGAAATGAGTCTCCGTGGCATTTAGAGCTGAAAGGAGATTCTCTCACAGCTAAGCAGCAAGCCCAGGAGAAAAATCTGTGAGATCATGAAGTAAACAGAAGCAATGCACTAAATCCACACTGACATAGCTAGTTAAAGATCTCATACTAGCGACAACAGAATAACAAATCAGTAATAAATTGGTAACATCTCCTCCATCATGATTTCAAGCCTTGAAGGAGGATTCTGCAGACAAAATTGGCAATATACCTATTTAGCACACTTGTACACAATTGGCTTCCAAAATGCACAGAAACACAAAGTGGTTTCAGTCACTTCTGGCAGTAGCCAAAGGCCAGCCAAAGCCATACCCACCTGCATTTCTCTGGGTGCTCATCACGTTTGTTGTTGAAGTCCAAAGAAATCTTTGCATCCAGGCCAATTCCGAAGTAATTATTCATAACACACTTCTCCGTGTAACATTCACTGCCAAAGAAAAGAAGAGAAGTCCCATTTAATGTACATTTCACATGCTCCCTCTGGCCACCTCATAATTCCATTGCATAAAAAGGTAAGAAACAAAAAGGCTGTATGTCAATGTCCTCTGATAAGCACTCTGGAAACTGCCTAAAGCCCACAAGAATACCATAAAAGTGGCTACTGAGCAGAGGTTCATGGCTTGCAGCCTCTGTCCATAAGACTTCACAGCCACAAGACTTGCAGAGGAATTTTCCCCTTGCCACAGGAACATACTTCAAAGTCTACACTTCATTTACAAAAAGCTATGTTGCTGGTGACTGACATTGTGTAAAAGGTCTAACAAAACGTCAGCCACACTAATTGCTTATATATATGTGTGTATATGTACATTAGGTGTTGCCTACAGAGAGCCGAAAGTGTCAGCTACTCATCTCAGGGGCACCAAACCCCATGAAAAAGCCTTGGAATCTGTATGATTAAACAGTTTAGCAGAACTGAGAAAAGTTTAGCAGCCTGAGAAAGTCTTCACATCACATTTCCCAGCTGCCTCCCCATGACCTTGTTCAGGCCTCCATGCTGTCAGAGTAGTGACTCCTCCACAGGTCACTGTGGAGGGAGTCATCTCTGAGAGTAGGGAGAAAACTGATCCAGATTTCATTCTCATCTAAAACCTAAAAATCTTCTACCATGTGTCAGATGTGTCACTGCATGTATAACTACATAAACTGATCCTCACTGGTACCCAGCATATGAATTCATTTGCGTTCTGGGCTGCTGCTGCAGACCATTATTTAGTTCTATAAACTAATCTGCTTCTCTGCTGAGGTCCATTTGGAGACGCCCGCTCCCTCCTTTCAACCTCCTGGGCATACTCACAGATTTTCAGGCTCAGAGTTAAAGGGATCAGCATGGATCAACAATCGGCTGATGACAGAGCTCCCAGGCAAAGAACCAGACATGCCAGCACGGATATCTGTAGGAAAATTGACCACGGGGAAGAGTGTGATTAATAATAAGCAGAAAACAGGTAACTTCAATCTCAGAAACAAGACGACAGGGCCGAATATATTAACTCCTGCCATTCACTATGGAAACCAAATACCCATAGTGCTTTCTCCCACTCCAGAAAGCTTCTCCAGATAAGGAGAAGGGTTTCTGGGGCTGCCTGCAGAGTTTCTGATTGGCAGGGTATCACCTAAGGCAAGCAGCACAGTTGTACAGACACATGGAAATTGGAAGTAGGAGTGTATTCACTGCGGTAGCTTTTTTGTTGCGGGGTGAGACGTGCAACATCCTCGCTTCAATAAGTAGACAGACTGAAGTTATTCTCCAAGTTGCTCAAGAATTACTGCCTCCTGCTTTGTAAATTATTAGCTGGCAACCCACAAACAGTAGCTTTGTCAGAGAGAAATCACCCGCTTCCAGAAGAAGCAATTTGAACAAGTAATTTGGGGGAAGAGGTGGAAGGACAGCACCACGACGATGGGGAGAAGCTGCTAGATAAGATGTAGGAGGTGGGAATTCTGCTGGGTCTGTGCACCTCCACTGACTTCACCCTTCACATGAATGGGCTGCTGCTCCCAGGCTATGGACGCCACTCTTCAGAAATCTCGCTCAGCAGCATCTTATCAGCCTTCTCAAGGTTTCTCTGAGCTCAGTATCTCCTTGTAATTGGCATCTAAATTCTGCCACTGCACAACATTAATAAAATGCAAGTCTAGGTCTCAGCTACTAACTGGAAACTAATACAACTCCCTCCAGGTCTCCACTTTTCAGCCCTAGTGGAAAGTTACCCTCAAAGGGACTTCTCTCCAAGCAGACCCTGCGCTAAAGGACATCAGGGAGGACAATTTCATGTTTTCAGACGGGGACCGCAGCCTGCACTGCTGTCACCCACGTTCTAGTTGGCTGCCTCAGTGGGAAGTGGTGGGTGTTACACTTACTCGGGTAGAGGATTTTTGTGTTCAGCATTGGCAAGTTGTCCCGGTTTCCTGTCTGGGGAGGAAGAGATGCAGAGCTGCCCAGTGACAAACTTCCTTTGTTTATTAGTCTTTCACAAGGAGACTTGGAGGCTGTAAAACACAACACAAACATGGCTATTGACAAACATAACGCTGTGATTCAGACCAGCACACGGCAGCACAGCTCAAGCAGCAAGACTGGGTTAGGAATCACTCAACAGCAAAACACTCTAACCACCATAAGAGTTGATAGAACCAGTCATTAAGAGACAGAGATGAGGCATATGCGCAGCCAGAAAACCTCACAGATTGGAGGTACCAAAATGCCACATGCAAATATAAATGGAGATGAAAAAACGCTGGTGCCAGCAGCACAACAGACAGGGTGTCTGGCTCCCAATCAATACTCAGATAAGTTCCAAATATATTTGCAGTGATTGGGAATCTCTAACAAATTACTTACATAACACAGTTATTAAAGCAAACTGGTTTCCATTCTCTGTCACCTGCAAAGGATGGCAGGGGCTTGCAGGGAAATGTCATCAGGTAAATGACACGAAAAACACTCAAGACCATCCTTGTCCAAGCACTGAAAGCCAAGAGAGCGCAGATTACTGGCTAAGGTGCAAGAAAATTTCTGACTCCTAGGCTCCATATGCTAAGATCATGGACCAGCCATCAGAGATGTAGCGAAAAGCAGGGTGTATGATGCGCAGGCTGGATCATTCAAAAATTAGATTAAAAACCAGAACTTGGAAGGTAATAGACATAACACCTCCCTTGCTTTTTACACTAACAGAACTGTAATTTGCAGTCAAGATCTGTATGGTGGTAGCCCTGGAGCAGTACCTTTCCGCTGGCTCCTCCCTTTGGACACTCCATAGCTGCTGCTGTGAGATGACTGCAGGGAGATTTTATCCTCGTTCCTCAGCTCCTTGCCCTCTTCAGAGGCTGAGAGACTAAGGAGGAAGCCCTCTTGCTCCTGGGTCTGGGCGTTCTGCTCATCTACAGCTGTAAGGAGAGAGAAAGTAGGCGAGTGCCTCACAGCTCTTCCAGCAAGGAACACCTCCCACTGATGTAAATAACAACAGGATGGGACTCTAAAAGCCTTGATTCCTTAAACAAATAAATAGGAATAATAAAAAGCTTTCCTCTATCATTTGTCTCAACTAAGCTCTGCTCTGGAGAGCTTTTGGAACTGGGCTGATTTAGCCTCCTGTTTTCTTTGCTGAGCTCTTTAGCAGTGAGGCTCTAAATACAAGTGTCCACCGTTAATGCTACAGGTACTCAGCCTTCCTGAGGTGTAAACTGTGCTACGGGTGATGGGCTTCCATTTATTTGCATTTAGATGTTGCCAGAAATTCTAACTGGATGGACATTAAGTGACAAATTTAATGAATTTTCTGTTTGCTTAATCTGTACTGAGGCGATAGGACAAGCCATTTGAAAAGGACACTTAGACACATATCATCAGGAGGAAGAAAAGTTGGTATAAAACAATACAAACTCAAGGGAAGAATCAGATTACATACTTTGGAAGAAGAAAAACAGTTTGGAGAAGTTGAACAAATACATCTTGGAGTTTACCCAAAAGCTGGTAAGAATTAAATGCTAGCATGTTGTCTAAAGAAATCAAAACTTCCTTTGCGTGTAATCAATAGGCCTTCCTCCCCCAGCAACTCCTCACAGGGTAGAGCTCTGTGAACAGCCCTGAGCTCATCTACCAGCTCACCGTCCCTGCAGGGGGACAAGCCCCCAGTCTTTCACTCTCTTCCCCTGCCTTGTGCTGGCTCTGGAGCTCATCAAAACTACCCACAAGCCAACCCAACCCACTAGCCCAGCAGAAATATAAACTCTTCTTGCCGGATTAAGCAAATTGGTTGGGCTCCAAAAGAAACCCAACAAACATCAAAGTGGCAAAGGTAAGCAGCAGCAAAACGGGGCAACAGCGAGGTCAAGACCTCTGCTGCACCAGAAGCAGGCTGTTTGCTCAACTTCTACCATGTCATACAACTTTGCCTTCGGGATACGTTGTATCCAAATATTGCAGTGCTGGAAATCCAAGCACCACTGCAATGATCCGTGACTGACTACATGGTTGTTCCAAGTGCACATTTACGTGTGCATGGATGCCACATCTGCAACTTCAATGCTTTTATCTCCAGTAATAAGCTGTTAAGTACTTCCTTTGGTCTAAGTTGAACCACTGAGTTTATGACTAACATCTGGGAGACTGACGCCTTTCAAAGGAAATGAAACTCTGAGCTCTGGGTTTGAGTGGCTGGAGAGAGATAAGGGTCAAGATATGGAGAAGAGGGTCACCTGCCTAGGAAGTTACAGCGGAACAGAATGGCTTTGCATCAAGGTGCAGTATTATAACGTTTTCCCAGCGACAAACTAGTTTAAGAAGTTCCTGCCCTCTCTTGCAGTTGTACCACTGTAATGTTTTGCTGGGCTGTACTATAAAGAGATTTCTGAAACAACCCAAGTTCAAATACTTAAAATACTTTCTTCCCGAGTATTTTCAGATCTGTTTTACAGCAAGGCCACACAAACAGTTGCGCTGACACAATTGTGGTATGGGTGGGGACAGACAGGAAACGCAAATGAAGAGAGTGTGGGAGGGTAGTCACTTCCTAAACCAACCCTATGGGAGAGAACATACCTTCAACTTCAGGCTCATCTACCAAACAACGAATGTTTCAAACAGGTGGGCCTGGCAGAAGTGACACCGAAACTAAATAGCCAGGCTTACTGAGTAGCTTCTCTAGCTCAGGAAAGCTGCTTTTAAGAAAGAACCCCACTCCCCTCTGGAATAAAGGAAATCTATACTTCTCAAGAGGCTGTAACAAGTCACAAGCAGGACTGCTAACAGGTTACCTTTTTCTGCGTGCTCTATGATCTGACGAATGGCTTTTTTCAAGCTGTTGGCTCTCAACATGAGCTGTTCTCGGGGGCGAAATATCTGGGGCCGTGCAGTACATGATGAGCCCACCGACCGGTCGCTCGAAGAATCACAAGCACTGCCTGACCCATCACCGTCTTCGGTTTCCTCTGCAATGGTGGGAGGAGGGTTTGGCAGAGAGGAAGATGCTTGAGATTCATCATTCAGTGTCTTCAGCAATGAGTCCAGCTTCTCCTTCAAGACAGAGCACTACAAGGCAAAGAAGAACATTAGAGTAGAACGGCAGACTCAGTAGCTCATTTTTCTACTGCTTGCGGAACCGCTGCTGTCTTAATTCTCCTAAAACAGAGCAGTTTTCCACTTCAGAATTAAAAACCCAAACAATTTTTCCAGTTTTACCTTCCTGGCCATGACCTCCGATTCCTCTGAGCTTTCTGTTGCTTTCTCATAGGCTTTCCCTACTCGAGCCACGAAATCCTTCACTGTCTCACAAAGCACCCTAGACAAAGAAGGTAGTGAAAACAGAGTAATGCAACGATTGTCTCAGGATCTTCAAGGTGCAACTTTCACTTAGAGCGGCCGACCTCCAAGTACTCACTTGGCTGAGGAGATGACCACTGAGTGTTGGTCAGAAGTCAAAATTTTGGACAAATGAGCAGCCACAGAGTCTTCATAGAAGAGAATCTTCTGCACCTGGTGACAGAAACAAGGCACTGTGTTGCTGCTTCCCAATATTACAACATATGCTGTGTAGCCCTGGCTCCCCAGAGAGTACCTATCATTCTAAAGGTTGTTTTTGTGCTGGAAAAGTTCTATGGCCCAGGGCTCCGTTACCCACTGAAGATCTTAATCTGATGAAGAAACTAATTCTACAATTTCAACAACATGATGTCATGACAGCAGTTAAAGTCAACCATTTCCTCTCTTTCCTATTCCAAAGGATTTTCCTCCCATTCCCTATTATGATTGTTTACTCTGGTAACCCAAACTCCATCCTTCTCCATAGCACTTCACAGAATCACACAGAATCACAGAATCTTCTAGGTTGGAAGGGACCTTCAAGATCATCTTGTC
>JAOXJM010000052.1:28898210-28938673 GCA_026413425.1 Tringa solitaria | reverse complement strand
CCTTCCTTGCCTATCCCTCCTGAAGAGCTTATAGCCATCCATCACAGCATTCCAGCTATGACCATCATCCCACCATGTTTCTGTGATGGCGATTACATCATAGCTGTCCTGCCGCACAATGGCTTCCAGCTCATCTTGCTTGTTGCCCATGCTACGTGCATTAGTGTAGATGACATCATTGACCTAAAGACCCAGGATCTTTGTAGCTCCTGCTTCACCCACGTCATAGTTCATCCCTGCTCCATTTGAACTCTACCACTGCCTCCTGTCTCGCCTGTTCTGAGGCCATTGCTCCAGTCCCCCACCCTCTGTATCTTATGAGGTACCTCAGAATCCTCACTGAAATCTTCAGTGACTGTGGAAGTGGAGGCCTGGCGAGGGAGTTTGGTTTCATACACCATGATGCTCCACCTGTGGAAAAGGAGACATCATAGCTTTCACCACAAGGCAGATGATTTCCTCCTCTATCCAAAGGCTGACATAACAGGTTAGACCCTCAAGTAGAACAAACTGCACTTTGACAGGGCCATGACTGATGTAAGGAAGCCACAGGGTCAGTGGAACCACAGAGGGGCTGAAGCAGGGGAAAAGGAAGGGATGACACTATGAACAAGTATCCTACAGCACAAGGACCTTCTCTGTACTTCCCTCTCTCACAGAAATTCTATGGGCATTACTCAATTCAACCCAACAGATGCCAAGATGCAACTCTAAAGACAAGAAGCATTTTTAAATGTATAAAAGATATACAGGTGCTACCTATATCGGATGGTATATCATATGGTAAAGATGTCCATTTCTGCATTCAGCTTTCATTCTATGCCAAACTCAAGATAAACTGGTTCAAATTTACCAAGAAAAAATTAGCTTAAAAAAAATAAATCATGACTGTAAGGCTGTCAAATTCAATTGACGAGAACTCTGGAACACAAGAGAGGACACTGGACATCAGACAATTTCCCTCATTACTGTTCTCCAGCAATGACACAGAAAGCCAGACTACCCTTTGTTGCTAAAGGGTGACGGAGGATTATCAAAGCAAAAACGTTAAGTGGCATCAGTAAGAAGTCCAGCAGCTGGGTAGAATCAAGAACTGCCCAGTTTTCCTAGAAGGGTATTTTCACGCAACATTTGAGCAGGGGAGGATGTTAGTGACGGTTACTCACCTGTCCAGCATTTTGGTACTGGCTCTCTCCAGCTTTTCCAGGATCTGTGGGAGCTGGGTATCATCATCACAAGCAGAGCCCCAGCCTAACACACGGGCAAGGTCATTCCCTGTGCCCAAGGGCAGCACTCCCAACTGGCACTGTGTATGAGAAAAAGAAATCAAAACTGATATTCAAATGGAAAATCACAAGCCACAAACAGCCACAAGTAACACAACTGATTCCTTACACAGAGCAGTCAGTGAGGAATAGCTGGTCCCAGGGGGAGAAGAAAGTAATTGGGTGGACAAAACGGCCAGAAAAGCATGCAAGTAAGTAAAAATTTCCTCTACTTTTAACTTGTTAATTGGGAGAGGAGTATAATACAGCTACCATCGCAAGGAGCACCTTGCTGAAAGCAGCTCATCTACAGATGTATTTATTTAACCATCAGGTGGTGCTATTGCTTTTTCTGTAAAAGTAGCATAGACATCTCCAAGACAAAATGGAAACAGATTAAACACCACACGATACCTCTATTCCAAAGAGGTTTCTGTTTATCCCAGGACTCAGAAACACCCCCACAAGAATTAAAGGGAATAGATGAGGAGCGCTATCCTTGTAGACCCCCAGTTTTTTAACTGCAGCCCTTTCTGAGCAAAAGTCTCTGCTCGCAATGGAGCAGGAGTAACTCAGAGCTACTCCAAAAGCAGGATCTTGTCAGAGGGCGTTGTGGGGCAGCAACGGAGATAAGAATAATGAATTAGCTCAGTGCTGCTTCTTGCAGAAAACTACTGCAACAACACTGCTGTGGTAAGCTATATGTGACTTCAGTCCTGGGGCAAACTACATCTGTACGACCCAAGAAAGTCCTCTTCAACCCATGCTATCGTTATTCCTTCGTTCTTTCATCCAAGTTTGTTGGGCACGTACTTGCTTGTGAAGATTGAGGCTATCAATTTCGGAGAGAACCCAGCCAACGCTTCCGTCCCCACCGCAAACTAGAATCCGGAAAGTGTCAAATTTCTGGAATAAGCGTAATCTACAGAGAAGAGAAGAGAAAGACAAAAAAAGCAAGAGAGAAAACCAATCAGCTGTTACAGAAAGAAATGATAAACAATTCCAATCTAGGTAACAAACATGGCAGATTTGTTTAAAGTAGGCTCTAATTTCGCAATGAATATGAACCACTGTTAGTGTACGGATTAATTTAAATGATTATAAATAAGGAATTATAAATACAGCTAAGCAATTTACAATAGCTGTTCACTACAGAAATATGTCCCAGACCTCCTCCTCTACTAAAGCAGGGCACTTTTGTCTGAACAGAAGAGGAAACAAGCATGTGATAGCTCATTATCCATTGAATTAATTCCTTTTTGCAGCTTTGCTGTGTTCAGCCTAACACTAGTTATTTGTCACTGTTTGGAGTGCTCTGATGTCACTGCCTTCGCACTCAAGGCCACACCAATTAGAGCAAAGCTCAAAGAGTGGGAACTTTATGCAGTCATTCAATAAGCAGACAAATGTAAAGCCCCCATAAGCTTTAGTTCTTCTGGGGAGGCAACATAAATCAGTGCTCTGGCGCCCTGTCTGTCCTGCAGGCAGGCAAACAATTTACGAACAAGACAAGTGTGAATTTCTCTATTCACCCCTTTCAGAATATTAAAAACAACCTCTCCTTAAGCTGTTTGTGCTTCATACTGAACATTTTCCAGAATTACTGCCTGCCTTTATTTTGCTGTTGTATTTTTTTTTTATTATTATAACCTAAACAGGGTTTACTGTGGTACGTGTAAATCCTTATTTCTTCAAGCCTGGCTGACACATGAAAAATGTCATCTTATCATACAGTTTGACTGGCACCAATTGAGAATATCTAAATTATTAAGAAGCAGCCTTTACCCTGTACCACCATTTTCTTTTTAAGCAAGCAAACAAGAGCAGATGGTTTAGAAGTGTGCACCACAGCCTGAGAAAATAACTGATCCCCACCCTTCCCTTCTCTCCTCCTTAAAAGCACAATTTCTCCCTACGGTCAGTCCAACTGGGGAGGGGAAGAAGAAAACTATCTAATTATAAAAATTTTCTATAAATTATTTATCAGGCAAACGCATCTCCTGGACAGCATGCTGCAGTTTTAAAGGCCAGTGTTTTACAACAACTATGGCAGGAAACCACACCAGTTCTTAGGAAAGCAGAACCCAACGGTCACTCACCCAGGAGCGGACAGTCCCATATTTAGCACCCTGCATCTACAGGTCTCAGGCATAGACTTTGAGTCACATTTAGAAAAATATGAACAAAATTCACCATGTCTTGGCTCTTATTATAAGAAGCACCCATTCATGACAAAAGTTACTCAAATACCGCAGAAAAACATTTGGAGAGAGCAAACTAAAGAACAATTTATTATTTCTTTTTTAAACAGAATTGCAGAAATACACTAATGGAATTTATTCTGCAGTGCTCACTATTTTTTTAATGCGTAGATATTCTAGTGTAATCTGGTAAACAAGCCTGAAATGCCATCCAGAACTCAGGGCAGAACCAGCTTTACCAAAAGCATTCATGAGAGATGTTTTCCCAATATCACCTTAAAACCTTCAAGGGATGGAAGTTTCACATACTTCCCAGGTAAGTTATTTCTGAATAAACCTCATTTTGACGATATTAATTTGCCATCTATGACATTTGCCTGTTCACCCGATTTAACTCAAGTTAACTCTCATTAACAGTACATCAGGATGCCTGTTACAAGTCTGTTTGGTGACAAGCTTTCCTCTGAATTCAAGCATTCCATGCTTGATTTTCTTCCAGGGGAGTGTTTCTGGAATTCCCCCCAAGCCCTTCAAGCTGTCCTGCTGTTACTGATGAATGGAAATTATAACTTTTTTCAACAACATTCTTGGGTTTAGCTAATCAATAACACTAAACACAGGGAGGAGAAAACCCCTCCAAACTTCATATGCATTCAGTCTTCTCTGAGGAATAGGTTCCTTGTTAAATTTGAGGATGAGCTTATAATCAAATAAATCACTCATACTTTTCTGGCATTTACAAGGAATTTGTGCTTCCACAGAATATCTGCTTACCCAAGGTGAGGTCCTCCATTCATGAGGTCAAAGACCTGGGCTGGATTCAGCAGCTGTTTGAATCTTCGTAGAAATTTTACACCTTGGTTGTCTCCACTTTTTGAATTGACAAATACCAACAAAGGGCTTGTGCAAGAAGGGGGACAAGTAGCTTTCCAGAAACCTGTCAGGGAAAAGGGAACGGAAAGGGAGGAAAAGCCAAGAAATGTGAAGCTGCCCATGGAGATGGAGTGAGAAAAAAAAGCAACACCCCACACCCCAGCACAGCTATGAAGAAACTAATACTTTCCTTGTGCTTATGGCACTCACTGGGTAAATGCCAAATGCGCACAGACTTGAATCCAGCACGAACCACACCTCATGCTGCCAAATGTCACACTTATCTCCCAGCTGTATGCCAAAATATTCAGCTTCCCCAATCTTCCCAAACTCCTTCTGCAATATAGTCGTCCTCAATAAATTTTAACAGCTGCAGCTCAGCAAATACTGACGTTACAGGGTAACAAACCGAACGCAAAAGAAAAGCAAACAGTTCACTGCCACGCTGCAGTGGTATCTCCCAGTTTGGAATTTCAGCAAGATCAAAAAGCAGAATTTTCAGTTGAAGGAGCCTGGCATTAATAGTGTTAGGTGAAGGGACTGTACCCGAGAGGAAGAAAAAGGCACAGCGCTACTTACCATCTGAATCAATGCTGTTAAGAGCAGTAGGAGGAATGACAGACACTTTGCACAGCCCAAGAGGGCACTTGTTTGGCAACAACTCCTTACATGCTGTGTGTACCTGAAAACATCAACAAAAAACATTCGTTCAGACTCTCTTGGGTACTGTGGTATAACTCATAAAGCCACCCAACAAGAAGTTGTAATGGAAGAGTAAGAAAGGAAGAGGGGGAGAATCCAAGGAAATGTAAATCAATGAAGTTATTTTAAGAATGATCTCATCAGAGTCTTCTACTAATTCTCCTCTTTCCCTTAGTATGTACTTTTTCTGCCATTTGAATTTATAAGACTAGCACTTTGAGTGCTATGGGGACCAGGTAATAGATTATGTGGCTTCAAGAGCCTTCAAGAGTTCAGATTTCAAAATTCTAGCCTCAGTTGAGAGATCAGAAGTAGCAACAAAAGAAAAAGCTTGGAATTCAAGAAAGCAAGAAAGCAAAAAACAAAGCAGAAAGACATGAGGGACATAGGAGGTAACAGAAGGAGGGATTAATAAAGCCACCCAAAAACAAGGAAAAACGAAGTAGAGCAGGGCACTTCAGTCATTTCTGGTACATGAAGACTGCAAGATAGAGGTTTTTTGGGGAGGGTGAGCCCCCACATCACACATTAAAAACATATATTTTATGGTACTTCTTTTATTATCTTATAGACAACTGGAAACAGGGAGATCTGCATCACTGCAGTGGTGAGGCAAGAGAAATCTACTGCAATGGGAAGGGAAATTGTTATTATTAAAATAGCTTACTATTCTTTATCATCTTATTTTGTTGTAGCTTTTCAACTTGCAGAACTGACAAATAATGACTCCTTAAAATCCGCCATCTCCCATGCCTGAGGCATTGATTCGTATCTACTGTAACTAGATTCTTCTATGAAAGCTCACTATCAAAAGAAAATAAGCTTGCAGAGAAGTCAGATTTTAGGTCTTTTATTCATCACAGTAATACTCTTCAGCATAAATTTAAATTTCTGTCTCTCGCAGGCTGTTTATCATCTGGAGAAAGAACAATAGAGTCCTTTATGGGAAATACCGACAGCACAGTTAGAGATTTCGTTTTAAGTAAATATCATTAAAAGAACACACCAAAGAGCTGATCAGAAACTAACCTTTCACTGAAATGGTCACGTTTATTCAACTCACCATGGCTTTGCACCAGAGGCAGCGCCAGTCTTGCAAACGTAGAACACTGCCACAGGTTTTATCACACACAGTGCATTTGGCACTCACGGGCAGGTTTCCTTCCAACCACTGATGTGGCATCGAGATCTGCAAACGGTACAGAAGGAGAGAAGCAACATGGACTTTCCAGACCACAACTCAAGAGCGCAGGATGCACTTTGGAGGCAAGTCTTTATATGCACCGTTTAAGAACAGCAAAGGCAATTTCCAGAAAACATCCAAGGACCTCTTTTGGCATTTTATATCACGCTCAAGCGCAAAGAGACAGGGTGACTTGCCCCAGGCTACTTGGGAAACACTGACTTGCTTCAGACATCTCATATGCTAAGGTACTGTTCCAGCCACTCATTTGGTGTTTTTTTTTGCCAAAATCCCGACCAGGTTTCCCACGCCACCAATTATTTAACCTCAGCTCCCCTGGGTCCATAGCAGGACTCTCTTCCTGTTAAGGAGTCCTTGCTACGCTGGTTGGACTTTCCACACAAAATCTCATGCTCTGACAGGAAACGCCTTTCCCACATCGCTAACACATAAAGACAGAATCTGCTCTTTGTGCAGTGAGGAAAGCTGCAGAGGACGTGCCTCCAGAGCAAGATAAGGCCAGAAGAGTTAAGACTGACGCCTACCCCATCTTCATCCTCAATGATATCCTTCCCAATGGAGGCCAGGGTTGTCCACTTGCAATTATTGGTTGCCCGCACAGCACACCGCTTGTGGGCTTTAAACTTGCACACTACAGAGGAAGAGAAGAATATATTAATTCTGCCTCAGAACGTGTAATATGGCAGTCTGTACAAAAGCTTTCCCAAGTGACCATATTTGGCTCCAGAAGAAAGCCCAAGCACACACTACTCTCGTTAGCACTGCCAAAACTATCAGCTCTAAGCATACTGAGTAAGATGAGCGAGCTATTAATTCCTGCCTTGTCACTTTTGCCAGTTGCTTGTACAAAGCTTAGTTATCACCTTGTTAAATTTGACATGATTTACATAGTCATACACTCCTGCGTCCTTTTACACAGTGTGGGTGTAACCTCACTCCCGCTAGAAGTATGAGCAGCCAGGCATGTCTGCCACGCCAAAGCTGAAAAAGAATAACCTCCTGACATTCCAACACTTCACCAGGATGTTCTTGCGAATATGATTATGCTTATGAACAGGAGTATTCTTATGAATATTCCATCTGATAACTCAGAAGTATGTATCTGCTCGCTTCAGAAGCATGAGTTTAATAAGAGATGGCAGTATTTGGGTATATGGGGGGAAAAAAATCAGCTATATTACCATTGGGTCCAACAGTAAAACCAGCAAGAAAACATCATCACATCCATCATCCTGTTACAAAATGCCAAGATTCTGATATTGACTTCTGCAGGAAAATTCTCTGTGAAGCCAAAGGGATTCAGCAGCAAAGGGTTTCAGCATCAGTTCCAGAAAAGACCTCCAGTCACATACACAGCCGAGAGCTCTCTCGAGTTTATTACGCAGCATTTTTCTACATCTTTTTGCAGACTGTAAACAACGTTCCTCTTAAATTATCTCTGGAACATAGGTATATGTTGAGCTCTAAAGACGATGCTCCCAAAACAGGAGAGAAGAGCACGCTTACCTTCGCATGAGAGCCCGTGTGACGTGACTCCAGATAGTGCCTCCCGACACACGTTGCAGTACGTTGGCCGAGCGTGTGAGCAGGCGTACCAGTTATGCATCCCTGAGAAATGGTCCATGCTGTACTGGGTAGACTGATAAAATAAATGTATTACAGCAAAGTCTGAAGTAGTGCAACGAGACTCTTTTTTTTTTTTTTTTTCTTAAAACAAAAATTTATATGTAGCAGTCAGGAAAGGGAGAAAAAGAACACTTAGACTAGAGAAGAGTAGGCCACATGCAGTTTATACATACTAGCTGTAACTCAGGAAGGTCTTTAAGCCAGAAGAGAGTACCTGAAAAAGGAGCCACAACTTCATTCCTGCTCCTGTCCTACCTCCCATCCTTGTCTCACTACAAGTATGTGTAGGAAAATGAACTGGAGAATTTATCTGCTGGAGAGCTGATCTTTCCCTTCCCCCCTTTTTGGTTGGATTAAGTTTTCAGCAAGATCAGTTCCCCAACCTTGTTTACTGCACAGCAGAGGAATTCTTTGCCAGCAAAAGGGAAGAGACAATAGGGAGAGAAGCATCACAGGGTGGGGGGAAACACAATACAGGTTCTTTTGATGGCAGCGCTGGTCTAACTACAGCCCCAGAAAGCAAACAGATGCACTGAAATAGGCAGAATACCAAGCAGGCAAGACATGAATTAGGACAGGGAGGACAACCGAAGAGTGAAAAGACAATGGGAAGAGAACTGCGTTTCATAACCTACCCATACTCTGAAAAGTGCTCTCAAAGTTACCAAGGGAGAGTACACAAAGCCACAAGCATTCTTTGGAGAAATGCTGCAGTGTATTTGGGATAGTTTTTACGGAAGGCCTAATGCTATACCCATTATAGTCAATAAAAACAAGTTCTATTAACTTCACTGGAAGCTGACTCCAAACTCAGAACAAGCTGTTAGTTAGGAGAGGAGGTACAGAGTGCAAGTGAACACATTTTCCTATTACCTCAAAATGTTCACGGTTTTGTACAGTCTTCAGTGCTGCAATCCAATCTTCCATCTCTTTTCTGTTATCAGCACAAAGGATGAGCTTCCGGCACGGAGTGATAATCTGAGGAGCAAGAGAAAATTACTAGCGTGTATTCTGGGCATGTCAGTGAGAGACAGCAGGAGAATATGTTATCGCTAGTGTAGTCTATCGGAGTATTTTCAGAGGCAATGAGCTGCACAACAGAACAAAAGTTATTTGCACCTTTCAATCATGTTTCTCTTCCACAGCAACACACCTTGATTCCTTCATAAATGTAGAGAACCACAGAGATTTCAGCTGTCGTGCCCAATACTGAACTGAGTAAAGAAACCTCTCAGACCCAAATAACAGCACAATACAAATCAAGCAGAGAGCAGTAAAAGTTAATATATTCCATATGCAGAACTTGCATAAGGTTTTGTAAAGTATTTTATGACTTTTAAAATTGGCAACAACATAAAAGCATTTTGCTAATGCCATAATATACCATTTTCTAGCAATTAATAAACACGCTCTGTAACATCATACCAAAAACCTGTTTAGGGTCATGACAAGCGGGGAGGGAGGAAAGGAGAAATCAAACAAAATAAGCAATCTAGAAGAGAAAGCACCGTGTTTTGAACCCTTATGTTTCCTGAGGGCTTGTTCTGCATTTATTACATAAAAGATACTCCAACAAATATTCCACTAGCAGCTTGACGTTGTGGTAAGTTTGCCTTCCTCTAAAAATATTCTCCTCAGTGTGTTTTTACCCTGGGCTAATTCCCATGCATTAGTAGCTCTGCGTTAAATAAACAGCTCAGTGTATTAACAAACCAGTAGAAGACATTTCGGGTGGCCGTGGCTCCCCTCCGCCCAGGGAAGGCAGACGTCTCTGTGTACCCTACCACCAACGCTCTCCCCTTTTGTCAGACGGCAGCAGCAGACAGAAATAAAAGCTCTTCAGAGGACCACATCTGCTGTCCACAGGGCTGCCCGTTCAGCTGGACTCCAGACTCAACCATAAATCAACATTTATTCTTCCTAAGACAAAAGCCTTTCTTCACCACACTGCAGTTATCTTCCTAACACTGTCGCCCCGTGCACACCTCTGTACTGATTTCCATCAAACCGACTTCTTAAATTAAACCAATATGGAAGTGTTTGCAAGATCTGGATTGAAGAAAAGCTGCAATAAGGTTGAGCACCATTAACAAAAAATCAAAAGGCTCCTCTTTATGTCCACTCTAAAAATTTCCAGCAGCCTGGGCTTTCCTGCATCTCTCTCCCTCTACACTCTGCACATGAAAAGAAATTGTCTATATCATCTGCTTTTCTAGCAGATTGTACCCTAATATCTGAAATAACAGATTAAAACAAACTAGGATTGTGTCAGGTTGATGAAGCCCATGTGGCTCTCGCAAGCATGCAAATGGTTTGTTAATGAACACTAAAAAAAACCACACGCATCACCCCAATATGTGACCCTTGTTGACCACCATTTTCCAGTCTGTTTCTCGCTTTTCTCATTATGATTCATAGAACAGATTAAAAATAAAACCCTCTGAAGTTGAACACAAAACTTTTAACTGATATTGAAGTACATCAGAGCATGCACTAAGAAATGTGCATGTAATATCAATAAAAAAGACACACCTGCAGATTTCTGCTTTATTTTAAGCTCTTCAATTTTCAAAATATATTTCTTTTCATAGGATAGACTGCAGCATTTACCTGCGATAGCACTGGCTTCACCCAGAAGCTATATACCTAGACCTAGAAAAGGACACTATGGCCACATTAAGTAGGCAATGGAGTTAAATACCTTTTGAAAGCAGGGACTGGTCATTCATATTAGAAACAGAGTTTTGGCACGGAGCACTTTTATCTTGGACAAAATGACCTGATCTGTATCAATTGTAAGCAAACAGAAAGAAATATTTACAATTTTCTAAAAATAAAACTTTGAGGAACTCCTTCCTTCTTCTCTGACTTTTCCTTTAAACAATTCCAGCTCTGATAAAATTTATTCCCAAAGAAGGTAATCACAGGAGTCTTTCTTTTTCCTTGGGAAAGTGGAGAAGTGGGCAGTTAACTGTATTTCCATCAAAAATTCTGCTGTGTAGGGATGGCTACCCTAAAGAAACCTTTTACGGAGCGTGAAACACTACTGCAAAAATCAGCGTGAAGTTAGAGAAGAAGGAGCAGCATCTCTGAAGTCCTGCTTAGAGGAAGCAGCTCTTTCCCTGGAAGTAAACCCAAGTTCAAATAATTTTTTCAGACAACACAGGGCCCCACTTTTTTCTGGCAGCAAAGCCAAGAACATCTATAATTGCATATGTGCAACAGTACTCTATGTAAAGTCCAAACATCCCAGGATGAAGCATCCAAGGACCTTTCATCGCTTTAAAACCAGCCGTTTTTTATAAGGAACCGCCAGTTCCTTCAACAAGCCACTGGCACACTCTTGGCCAGTAGGGAAAAATAATTTAAAACAGTTGATAAAATTAATTTATTATCATCACAATCCCATGCAGAACACTCCTATTCAGTGTTGTCTCTTTTCCTATTTTTCTCTCTTTTTTGAAGGGAAAAAAAAGGCAAACACAAAGTGTATGGTATCATTTTTAAATCACCTTGGAAGACATGATATCTAAAATATTGTCATAAAATACAGAAATGCTGACACTCATTTGATAAAGAGTTAATCCTGGGTAATTGAAGAGACTGTCCAATATAGAAAATCACTAATTCCTTCTTAAGTCACTTACTGCATCATCTTAAAAATCCCCACATTCAATGTTGGACCATCCTCTGTTCAAAGAACAAAGTTAAAGTTTTTAAGTCAAGAGGACAAATAAAGAGATCAAGAAGATATTCATACTTGACTCATCCAGACAAAGAGTCACAGAATTAAAATAAAGGGTCTATTGTGTAACTACAAAGCTCCAAATAAAACATAACTTTGTGCAAGATAAATTTATGAAGAGCATTCCCCAGTAGTCAGTTCCAAAGCAACATTTGCACTGGGATTTAGTGTTATCATCGCAGATGGGAAATAAAAGAATATAATCTCAAACCTCACTCGTATTCTAAGGAGGACAAATTGGGACAATTTGGGTTTCCCTGTGAAGGGCAGATAAGATTTTAACGTAACTTGTGCAACAATTCTTTGGGGAAATTAAGAAACCATACAAACCTGTTTTTCTGGTTAACATGCAGTGGCAGTAGAGTTAAACATTTTAATGAGGATAATTAAGAATCCAGAAACACATTAATAGGGACGCTTCCTTCACAGAGTAGTTCAACAGTTCTCGCCTTTCACACAGCCCCAGACACCCACCAGCCAACACCAGCTCCCTCGTGAGCATCACACTCCTGCTTTCCCTGGTCTCTCACCTGCACAGCCTGATGTGCAACAGGCAACCCCACAACATTGCTCCCGAGTAAGGGCAGAACTGAGATTAACAGAAACATGAAAACCACTTCTCCTACCGCTTTTACCTCCTCCTACTCGAGCCAGTAATTTCAACTCCAGACATCCATCCACCTGTTGAAGGATACTAACAGAGGGAGAAAGGCTATTACTGCACTGTCTAGATGAGACCGATGATCAATCTAATGGGTCACATCAAAAAAATAAAGCCTTCTTGTCATGTCCAAAAGAAGTCACAGCAATCTTCCCCCCGAAAAGCTGTCCTTTTCCCAGCCAGGGAGTCCAGGGTGCTTGCTCTCAGCTACAGCCGCGATGAGCCAGTGCTCTGGAACACCAGGCTTGGTTATCCCTGTTGGCAAACGTGGCTACAAACGAGCATGGTCCAGCTATTTTTTATGTTCCGGCTACAGCTTTTGACTAACATCCTGGAACAGTATATTCCACAGGATGACGACGCACTAGGTGAAGTAGCATTTCCTTTTATTTGTTCTAAATTTACAAAGCAGTAATGTCATCCAGCGACCTCTTGTTCTCATATAAACGACAAGCACAAAAACAACGATCTGATGGCTTTTGAGGTAGGACGGGGGCTGCCTCGCTAGGAGTTAAAAAAAACAACAACCCACAACAAAAAGTTTTAAGATTTATTTATAATCTCATACATTTTTGGCCTGTTTGGGGATTGGCAGAACTCTTGAGTGTTCCTGCCCTGAAACAGCTCAGAATTTTATCTAGATATGAGCAATTATGTAAATTAAAAGTGCTTGTTCTTCCTAAAAAGGGAATATTAAAAGCTGACATACTTTTTTGATCTTAAATGGTATTGAACTTTTTGGGTGTGGTTCTTTAGATTTCACTCCTTAGTAGCAACAGGATGCCCAGATACCCACGTGTCCAGAGCTCACCACAAGGTAACTTTATTGAGACCTAAACTGATCGCCAAAAGAGCTTAACAACAGTCATGGGGGAAAAAAAATGCTGCCAATCCCTCTAAATCGATCCCGAAGAGCCGTAAGGATGGATGGGAATGGCAGGAAGGCTTAAAGACATCTCAAAGCAGGACACAGCTTACTTTACAAACTCCTCGCTGAGTATGAAACCCAGAAATACCTTTTGCGGGAATTCTGGTGACAATCAACTACCCAGCAGGTCAACCCCTTTGCAGACAGTTATGTGCCCTCTATGCAGATGAGGAGTCATCTCAAATCTATCAGAGAAATTCTCAATCTTCAAGCTTGCTCACTCTAAACCTAAAAAAAAAAAATCTAAATCTGAAAAAAACCCCACACCTTCATTGGCCGTCTTGTGCAAATACTGATGCTCCCCTGACACTTCTCCAAAATCTAGCTTCATCTCCTCTGTCTCTACCTCACGGAGCACATGCCCTTTTACCAGCTGTTAACCCCCACCCCTCGTGTTGACCCCAGCTCCCCTGTCCAAAACTAACACCAGTTTACTGACATTTCAAATCAGGCCAGCTGGCAAACGACAGAGCCAACCGAAGAAAATTTCTCATTTCACATTCTAAAAATGGACTGGATGTCCCTGGATGTCCTTCCCCAATGAACAGCTGTGAATAATTGGATTAGAAAGGCAGCCCAAAAAAGACTCCTTATATTACACCAAATTTTAAATAGAAATCTGCTATACTTCACCCTTTGGTGTTTTGTTGTACTGAGCAACCTTCCTCCACCCAACAGCCGGAGCTTAAACTTCATTCTCTGGTCTTGCTGCCATCAAAGACAACTTTATCATCTCTGCTCACTTCCTCTTTCAGCATTTTCTGGCTGCCCAGAAACTTCTCAGCAAAAAACTGACAGTCTGGCCAAACATTCGTTGGGACTGTTTGTTATCACAGTCAATCTGGTGAGCTCAGTGACCACAAAAGATGGCAAAACAAGTTAAGATCACACTGGCCCAATCACGGAGCTGGCTGAAGAAATGCTGCAGGGCGAGACGGGGCGGGGGGGGGACATACAACTTTGCTAAATATAGCTTTTCTGATGTGATACATTTCTCAGAGTGGCCAAAAGCGGGTGCGTGAGAACACCTGCTCATTCTGACTGCTTCCTTTTACTCACATCCTGTTCAAATAGAGTCAAAGGTGCTAGCCATAAATCCCCCAAAGAGATGCTGGATTATTCCAAATAGTTGATGATTTGGGTACAGGGACAAGTGGAATTTCTGGAGCTCAAAAGACCTAGGAACTGCAATCAGAAAAAAACAAAATAGCTGTGAGAACGGTGTTGGTGCAGGCAAAAACTTCAGCTCAATCACATATGGACAAAGGTGGGGAAAACATCCACCGTGTGTAGCTAATTGTTATGTCTGCTTTTCTATATTGGAGTATATTGTATCCTATGAACCCAAAAACTCAGGAAGGAAAATTGGGTGAGATTATAATGAGGACTCAGCCTATTTTATCCACTTCAGCTCCTGTCCCAGCAGCGGTGGTAGTGAACTGAACACCGGTGTATGTTAAAACACCTCGCCTGGGTTCATCAGCGAGATTCACGGACCAGCAAAGCCACGGTGTGTTTCAAGCACCGCTGCTGAACTCACAGACGGCAAAATGGGCTGTTTGGATTAGGCAAACACACAAAGTTAAAAAGAAGACTGTCAAAAGGGAAGAAGAAAGGAAAATTAAAGTATGACTTTCAGACTCAGGTCTTTACACTTAAAATTTTAAAAGCCTGTCTCATTGTTCTGAAACAATTTGGAGCTGAGCATCAGGCCTTAGACGGCAAGTCAGCACGACTTCAGTAGGTCTCTATAGATTGGAAGAGAGAAATAATACGAGTACCAATGCTTAGACTCACGGGGGGACCGAGGCTTGCCTTTCTCCACAGACAACACCCCTCTTCCGATTTGCAATTCAGCTTTCACCCAGTTTTGCCAACAAATTCAGTCCTGGTCATTCACTGCAGAGGTCAGTTAGAGCTCTTTAGCATTGCACTGATTCTCTTTACTAAAATCCTGGATGTTACTCTGAAGGGCAAAGGAAAAAGAAGCTTTCCATATGACACTGGAGGAACACACCAGTTTTGTATTTATTTTTACAATGCAAGATCTTTATTTCCTGCTAAAATGACTGTCTTCCACCTATGGAAACTCTCATTTCCACCGAATAAAACAAGTCGTTAATGTTCTTATAGTTATGCCAAATTCTGCCTTTTCTTTTTCTTTTTCTTTTTTTTTTTAAATAGCAATAACAAGATTTTCCTCAAAGCCCTAAGTGCCCAAATCCCTGTTTGCACTATACTGGGTATTTTATCCCCAACTTCCACATGTCTGTTTTACCTTCATTTTCCATCTGTAAAATCTAGGACAGCTCATTTGCATCGAAAAACAGGTACAGCATATGGTGTGGTCTCTTTAGGACCATTTTATATGTTCTTTTACCTTGCAATATACACCTCATCTGGCAGGGGTTGAACACTACGAGTGCATCTTCTCTGGGCACTGGTGTTGGCACTTATGGCCACTGCGCTGTGCCCACAGATCAAGTTCAACTCCTGCTGACCCTCCATCTGCGCTTTCTCCCACTCCCTGTCTTCCCCGATGCTCCAGCGGGAAAGCAGACCAGACAGAGCATTCCCTGGGAAAACTATCTTCTCTCATACCAGGGTCACATTCCTACATGCTTCTGGAAACTCCGTTCCTAAACAAGGCACATTCCTCTTTTTGGCAATTGGTAAGAGGAGCACAGACAAGGAGAGCAATTTTAGGATTTTTGCAACCACTTAACAGATGTCAAAACCTAAAGAAGATCTTTGCCACTGTTAGCAGGTATAAATACAGTCCTGGTAATTCATGCATGCTAATCACAAGAGATATACAGGGATGGAGCAGCACCAAATGGGAAGGGACAGGGCTGCCATGCCAAGTGCCACAGCATCTTAGCACAGCTCCATTATCCACCCACCCTCCACTTCACGCAGCAGATGCACACGCATCCCTTCCTCATCTGTTTTCCAAAGGATGCAGTCCTGCCAGGAAAAGAGTTCCCAAAGAGAACTACCCTGTTCAGAAATGGCAGCAGATTTGGGAAGGTAAAGGATATTTCAGAGAAACCTTCCTACTCACTCAAACAGAAGCAAAACCATGAAGAACAGAGGGGCAGGTCAATGTTCCCCAGTGGTAGAGCTGCTGTCTCAGTGGGCTTATACACATCAAGGCTAGCACCTAATAAATCACGGGATTGAGCAATAAAAGACCTTGTCCACGGTAGGAAAATGACCTGTTACTGACAGCTTATTGTTAGTAACAGCTCCTCTCAGCCCCCTAACCTCAGCTGTGTTGAAAAGAGGCTGGTAGCTAAAACAAAAGGAAATTAATAGCTTTCAGCAGCTTGATGAACCCAGGAGCTTTCCACACTGGGTCACCAGGCAAAGACAAGTCTTGTTTCAAGCACCGTTAACAGTGAAACCATCACAAGCACCACCAGTAGGGAGACCTCGTTTCTGCAAATAATATTAGCAAGCCTCTCCCTGCCTGTCAAAATGACAAGATTAAAGATGTGCATAAAAAGAAGTCTTTTCCTTCTAGAGCAACTCCTGTGTAAAACTAAACCTATCGTGTTCTCAAATGACTCCCTGTTTACTGCAGGTTGTTCTGCCTTTGTGTCCTCACCTGGGAGGAGGAGAAGGCGCTGGAATCTGCAGTCTTTCTCAGGAAGGTAGATAAAGCACCAACACAGCAGGAAGGTTACAAAGAGCAAAGAGATTATCAAACAAAAGCTCCCAGTGTTCAGGCACAAGGGCAGTAACAGACGCTAATTTCAAAGCAGTAAACTTCCCTCTAGAGAAAACAAAAGCTCTTCACAAACAGTCGCCTTCGCTTTCCAGCTCACTCTCTATCCTGTCTCACGGTAAAATACATAAAAGCTCAGCCTGACCTCTTTTTCTTACAGTAGCTTCATCTTTCTTAAAAACTCCTCGCATATTTTGGGGTCATTTGGTAACGTACAGTAACAATCGCCAGATCTCTCCACCCACGGCAACCTCTTCCAGACCCTCCAACTCTTCTTCCATGTTTCTCCTCTCTGCGATGGTTTTTCTCCAGATTTTTCCTTTTTTTGTGCGAGCAGACTAATGACCAGCTCCTGCAGGAGGCTGGATTAAGAGTCCTAAAAACCCTTGACATGAAAGGATTTTAAATGACTGTTTTCACTGACTAACAGTGACTCAGAATGGTCTGTTTACCAAAGGGCCTTTTCTCAAGCAGAAAAAAAAAAAACACCACTGAAGTCTGGATTACAAACTACTAAAATAGCAAAGTATTTTGAAACTGCAGCGGTTCTGACAGGAAATGGGGACTGAACTGCACTTAATGAAGGGAGGGGGGGAAAAAACAGCAGAGTGATTCTGGACATGGCAATTCATGGCTCTACTCCTATTTTCACTTGCTTGTAAAGGAAATTCTGACAACTGCCAATATAAACAGAGTAAGAGCACTAGCAGAGAGCGTACAATTCCTGAACTTGTACACACACATGGGTGTGGAAGAGACAACAACCTCCAGCAAAGCCCGATTTTCCAATGTGCGCTCTAATTTTGTCCAGTTTAGAGAAGAGAGTTTGAAAAGGTGGAGGGAAAAACCCTCCTTTTCACCAGTCCCCCTGGACTAATCTTTCCCTTCTCCGAAACTTGACACGGCAATCCATGGTTGTGTAGAAAGGAGCGAGGTGAGGAACCAGGACAGTTGGTGACTCCCGTAAGTCTTTTTTTGTCCACTTCCGAGAGCCGATGCCTTCCCTCTGGGTCCCTCGCCCCCGTGCCGAGGAAGCAGGGGAGGAAGATCCCCTCCCCTCGCCAGGAAGCCCAGAGACTCCCTGCAGCAGACATTCAAGCCCATTTTTCTTGAAGGGCTGAAGCCACACAGGCCAGTTTGGGGAATCTGTGCAAGTGTCAAACCACGCAGGTTTCCCTGATCTCTATCAGCCCAAGCTCGAAGTCCAAGTCTGACTTTTCTGCAAACAAGCCTGTAACAAACGTTCTTATATTCTTTCTCCTCATAAAAATGAAGTCACATGCTCTTTCTTGACACTTGTATTTCAAACCAGCACAAGTAACCTCTGATCTGGGTTCCTCTTGTTTCAGCAGTGCCTCACAGGCACGCAGCTCCTGCCCTGGACACGAGCACAAGACTTTCTGCCTGACGCGTAGTTTCAGCAGCTCTATTCACTCTTTCAAAACCAAACTCCTAAGAGAAAACTTCACCACCTTCTCTGCTAAAAAGCATGTATTTTCACTTAAAAGCACTAACACAAATTAATTCGACTTGACACAAAAATCACAGAAGAGGCAAAGGCACTTTCACTTCATTGTGAAATGAATTTGCAGACATCAACAACATACTCTCCCCATCAGGAAGCACCCTCAGCACTTTCATGTTTTGTTAAAGTTCAAGCACTTTGCCCCATGTTTTTAGGAAAGGTTAATTACCCCAAAATGAAGATTCATGCTATTTCTCCACAGCATCAACAAGCCCTGGGACAATACAGCAAAAATACACAGTCTGAAGGAGATGAGGCAGTCACATAACACTTCACAAGACAGAAACCGGCATCTTTGCTGCTGAATAAAGTCACTAAGTAACAAGGTTGTAATAACAAAAAATTATAGCACACCTCAGGCTTCTGTTCAGCTGGAGAGTGACATCCATACTGCGTCTCAGAGATGACAGCATGCTCTCATTCAGGAGCACCAGCAATTCCCTGTTCCTCAAGCTACCACAACCATTGTTGGCTCCAGTCATGCAAGTGCTCTGAAAGAGAGGTAATACTCTAATCTCAATACTTCCTCTCTCCTGTGACATCGGGCAGGGTGAATCATCAGTTAATAAACAGTATTTCTTAACTGATGGGTGCAGCATTTCCAACAGCACCGCAGGCACATTTCCCTTTACCCCGATTCTGGAGAACTTATCTACATAAATCCACACAGGAAAGAACACTTGATCAGCGATTTGTAATAAACTTATTCCAAAGCACCTGAGCTCCTGATGCTCTGTTATGCTGGCACAGGTACCACCTTTCTCAGTGCCGAGTCCAGAAAACTTGGACTCCTGCTCTTACCTTTCACGTTCAATCTTCCTCTAAACTAGTGTCCAGAGCAGACTACTCCCTCAGAGAAAAAACCTAAACAGATTGCTTGACATGCGAGTAATAGGATTAATCTCCTCTGTGGTCAGTCTGAGTTATGTTCCACTTGCCACAAGCTGATTAGCTGTCTGCTTAAGGAGGAGCTGGGATGTTTCCTTCTGACGGCAGTGAAGTGGAGAGGCAGGCGCTGACTGTAATAATATGCTGTTTCCTGCCTGCGGCTGAGCTGAGAGGTACTTCCCAACAGAAGAGGGTTTACAGGAGCCCAGGAGCTCAAGCTCCACCTCTTCCAGTGAAGAGCCTTTAACGATGGAGGAGGGATCAACCGCATGGCTCCTGGCGCTCAACAACGTGCTCTGACCCAGCTTCACTTCCACTAAAGCCTGAGAAAGAAGAAACCAAACTACACACATCCCTCCCCACAGACAGGAGCTTTCTCCTGTGGCATCTCAAAGGTCTGAATAAGAAGGGATGGGGAAGCAAATTTTGTAATCCACGTTATGTGAATGAGGGTGAAAGTCCACACCACCACACCAACGTTTGCTAGCAACAACCGGAAAACAGTCACAAAACCTCCATGTGAGAATCACATTGAAACACGAAATATACACCTGGAAAGATCTGATATCCTTCCTAGGCTCCCTATTGCTGATAGGGTATTTTTAATTAGCATTAAAGAACACATATTTTAGATTATTTTTTTCCTCTTTAGCTTCATACAAATCCTGCACAAGGCAAGACAGGGTCAAGGAACTGATAAGGAATCACTCCATCAGCTGTGCCAATGGCATTGAAGGCAGCAGCTTCACTGAGCTGGCATCTTGTAGAAAAGAGCAGATCTTCAGTCAACACACCAACCAGATGAGTAAGAATTTGTTGCCCACACAAACTTTTACAAGAACGGGCCTAAGGAGATGACCCAAAGTCCTTTCAAAGACTGTTAAAGGGACAGCTGCAGTGGCAAAGTGCTGGCCTGGGCAACAGACAATAGAACAACTGGTGCCCTCTCAAACCTTTAAGGCTCTGTAGGGGAGAATGGGCACGCTGGATGGTTCAGGGCCACAACACCAGTAAAGCCATCATTTTGAGAGAAGTACCTCCAAAGCCCAGGCTTTCTGGCATGATCCAGAGAAAAAAACTATTCCAGGTTCAAAGTATGAAACTCATCCTCATCGTGTATTTCGTTTTAATGCTCCTGAAGCAAGTGCAGGCTAATGCATTAGGCAAATCAACCAATCAAGTTACTGGGAAATTGCACTGTCCAAGAAAAAAACTGCTCACGGAAACTTCCCCCACTGGGAAGAACCAACATGCCCAGTGTGATCCCAAATCATCTGCTTTTGATGATGGGAAAGCTCTGCTCAGAAGTTAGGGTGGCTTTGACTTCACCCATCCAGTGCCGCTGATCTCTATTTCATAAGGAGTACAAATGTAGGCACACGCTGACAGCAAGAATCCAGGCTAAAAGATGACCAGTCTCTTTGAAGTAAACAGGTCTGAAGTACCAGGACAACATGATTATCACTGAGTTTGTACCACAGCAGATCCTCTCTAAGGCCCTATGGAAGACAACAGCCCTAGGAAAATCCACTGGTGAGAAACCTGTAGACCAGGTACTACTAAGGGATCATACATAGAAAGAAGCAGTCACAGCCCAGGCATCCCGAAATAATTTACCTTGTAGACAGATGACTTAGAAGGACAGAGTCAGCAGAGATGTGACAGAACCTGCAAATATTACATCTACAGTCCTCCCAAGAGAGGAGAGGCCTGGCGTGGGGCTGTTAGATGACTTGTTCCCGGAGGCTTCCTGCTAAATAACTCTGTAGCCACACTGCCTGACCTAAAGGAACAATAGCTAAACATAAAGCTTTTCCTTACACCTCTCAGGGGACGGAGCTGTACAACATCTTAAACTCAAAGATGTCCCTAGTCACTAGCTCTGAGTCCATTCTATAGTCACATACCCATTAACTCTGGGTAGCTGTCCTGAAAACTACCCCATTGCAAAGAGGATATACTTACTGAAGAAAACTATGCAAGATCAACTACGTAAACTACAGCAGAACCTGTACTACACACTCTTCTTTTTAGAGGAAAAGCTCTGCGTTTTAATACTCACTTTTCTCACTCTTCTGCCTGCTGACAGCAGACAAATTAGCTGTCAGACTTATGTCCTATGTAAAAGGTTTACTAGCAGCTATATTTTTTAACCTTATTCCTCTGTTTACACAACATAATCTTTGTTGGGTCCACGCTCTGGCTTCTCTCATGGTGCTGCCTCCCCGTGCTCCTCACTGCCCTTTCACCACTTTCTCCACTGACTGGTCATCCCTTATTACCTCTCTGTTTTGGATCCACGTTGCTCCTCTGAGTGGTTTATCTAGTGTTTTTGTTTCCCGTCTCCTTTGTTAGCACCTTAAGGAGTGCCATTCACACAACCCGACCTGCAGAATCCATACATTAAGAAGTACAGAGGCTGAGTTTCCTCAGAGGCTGAGGACAGAGACTGAGTTTCCTCAGAAAGAAACCTTTACTGTTTCGTAAATCCGAAACTACCAGTCTCCATTGAAGAAAACACAGAAAGAAAAAGAAAACCAGAACATCTAAAATTCCAGAATAACTGTCTCTGCTACACAAGGCCAAATGTTGGATGGTTCCGGTTTAGGATAAAAACTCAATAGTGAGTCCCACCAATTTGAAACAGGAAAAAAAAAACATCAAAGAACTCTGAATTTTAGAAAGGAACCAAGCTGGGGAGGCAGAGGGGGGCAAACAGAGCGCTCTCAAAGATAACGGCAATACTGCAAGGAATCGAAAGCACTGAAGGCAGTGATGTGGCAGAACAAACAGCAGCAAGACTAGACAACCTTCTGATTTTCTAAGTGGTTTTATAGCTCACAGTAAACCACAGTCTAACCCCTCTGTAAGCCATCTATTGAAAGAGTAGATAGAAATTAAGAGGAGAGATGTTTTTCTTGAAGTTTACCTGAGCCCCATGCTAACAATGATCAGCTGGAGACAGTGTGAGCTGTATCTGCTGCTTGAGTCTCAAAGAAATCCTATATTTTTTACCTCCTAGGGAAGGCAGGGACTGGCAGAGCCTGATCCCATAGTCATGGAAGTAACTCTTCACTGTTGGATTTGGATGGGGCAATCTGAGAGGGCAAACACACTATTTCCTCCTGTCCCTACATATAGTATCCCTGACAGAGGTTAGATCTCTCCCAACTATAATAGTAAGCATAACAGTGACAGAACATTTGTTCACCTGAAAAATCAGTCTTTATTTCCATACGGGAAAACTGAAGCAAGACACAAGAAAAAACACTTTACTAACAAGTAAATAACTTCACATTCTTGAAAATGTATCCCCTACTAAAATCACTGCAGAATCCTTCTCTCTGGGCACACACACTGACACCTGATACCAATATTTACTATCAGACCCAGATGTGCCTCTTATGGATGCAGAAAGTGTTTTCAACCTTAGAGAAAGTGTTGGGGTTTCATCTGCACATAGGGTGGGCCCCACAGCTGCTTTGCACAGGTACTAAAAAAGCAAAAATTTACAGCTACATTAACAGAAACATCCTTTGCTAGATATTTAAAGCAGTGGGTCACTACTGCTGCAGCACAAGGCACACTGCTCAGTCTTGGCCACTGTCTGCAGGTCACCATCCTACAGGATCAGCTTCCTTCCTTCACCTGGATTGCTCCCTGCTTCACCTTGCGTTAGACCAACACAGCCTCCGTTCTCCACACCCTTCTCTCTCCTCCCTTTTGAGCCCTTTGGAGGCTGCAGAGAGGTTATTGCTGTCAGCCAACTTCCAAGCTCACACTGCTGCTTGACACTCGCCCTGTGTGGCCGCTGTTACTGGCTTTTTTCTGCACATCAGGTGTTTCTCCCAAAACGGAGCTTGTAAAACACCCAAACCTCAGGAATACAATCATTTTTTTCTCCCTGTTGCTAAGCCTGGAGAAAATGAAGCAGTGACACCACCATGTTTCCAGATTGCAAACATTTAGTAAAATATTTGCATATTTCACATCTAACAAGCATCCTAAACCAATTCCAGTTATTGCTGTGCGACTTCTTTTTGTTTCTCCTTTTTTTTTGCCTATATATAGTGTGTGCATATATAAACACATATACAGCCACATACAAATAAAGTCAAAGAAAGAAGTTTACATATTTTAAGGCCTGAAGGGAAAACTGAATTCCTTTAGCAAGATCTCAAACTTAAACATCAACATCACCCCTAACTCCCTCAGCAGAACAATTTTTTTCTGTCCCACTGTGTAAATGGATTGTATCAAACCCTCCCAGTTTATATGTAAGAAAATCACTGAATGCAAAGTTTTAGCACTATCCATAGTAACCCAAGGTATTTCCCATGTGCACGGAGATGAGTTACGATGTTATAAGGAATAGTAAGTTTTTGGGTTTGGGTTTTTTTTTTAGTGAAAGAGGCTACAAAGATTGTTGAGATATTTTTAAACACTGCAAAACAGAAGGGATGTGGGGGAAACGTGCAAGAAGAATGGAAAATAACACAAAAAGTCCTACCGTGAAGCTGTTGTTGACATTCTTAGTGCTGGATTCTGCCACACTGGCATCTGTCAGATCCACCTCATCAAAAATAATGGACTGGAAAGAAAAAAATCAAAACCCCAATGAATTGTGCATAGAATCGTTTAGGTTGGAATGGACTTTTAAAGGTCCCACTTAGTCCAATCCCCCTGCAATGAGAAGGGATATCTTCAACTAGATCAGGAGGTTGCTCAGAGCCCCATCCAACCTGAATTGTTGAATGCGATGTATAAGCAGCAAACCCAGAGGGATGTGCCTGTATACCTGCCTAGCACACCCCATCACTTTTGTGATCTGAAGGAAAGGCCCAGCACCAACAACACGAAGGCCTCAGAAGTCTAATTCCATACACTGGGGCTTGCACTTGCCTGTCTTCAGTCAGTGAACAAAATAACTTTCTTTTTATTAAGGAAATATTTTTTAAAAATAATAATTGTAAGCTTTGTTCTTGTGAAAGGAGACAGATTTATATCTAGTTGACTATCAATGTATTAAACCAGATGCATGACAGCTCTGATTTGATAAATTCCAGCCTTGCTTGTCTCCTCCATTTTACCTTTTCGTTCATATTTTCTCCCTTCTTTTTCAACTTCTATTGATTCAGAGCCCATTCCTTACTAAAATGCACCAAGGGGGAAAAATGTGGAAAAATCAGTGTTACAGATCCACATGACACTTTACTTAAAAAACCAAGGATTTCCAAGTGTGAGGCAAAACACAGGGATCTTCTAGTAGATAAAAAACCTGTGGACAGGTGCTTTCAGAGCACATGCTCTTTCCTCTACCGAGGGTTGCCTTCTTGCAGATACCCCTCTACCTCCAAAAGTTCCCCCACTGACTTTCTTCCCTTGGACTCATATGTATTCTCAAGACCTTACCTTAGCAGTTTTTGCATAGTAGAGTGTTCTTCCTCGCAGCTTAAAATATCGTCTCTTCCAGCGCTGGAAGGAGCTGGTCTGTTTCATCAGCATCCCCTCTTTTATGATAGTCTACAAAATAAAGAGGGGAGAGGAGTGAAGTATACATTGTATTTACAGGCATCTTTTATGCTCCCCCACTACATACCGGTGCCCAAACAGACCGGAGTTTGAGATCAATAATCTTAGTGCCCTCTGCTGGAAGTGCTTAACAAATTCATTCAACATAAGTAAGTGAATTTAACGAGATTAAACCATCACCATGCATAATCCACACTGGGGTGAGGTTTTATGCTTGTCTCCATTGCTATCGCGATACCCAAAAAGATAAATACCTTATGACTGAATGAGCATTTCAAAGTCTAACAATGACTGGGAGAGCATAACAGTTAAACTCACTGAGGTCAGATTTCAGCTGTAGGTAATTGTGCCTTTCATTTAATTGGCATTTGATGACAAGCACATACACACCACAGTATATTCGTCCCTATATCCAGCTCTGCCTTGTGAAATTATCAGCCTCTACCTGGCACAGAGCTGGCAAACTGCAGGCCCACGGGGTGAAGAGTGAAACCAGAGCGAAGAAGGAGCTATATCCAACTTGAGCATTTGGTATTCTTCAGATAGTCTTGGCCCTGCCTCAGTACTCTCTGGCTGGCTGCCATTTCCCAGGGCTGGAGTGCCAAAACTGTCTACGCACACTGCCTTTTTTTTTTCTCTTTAACTGCTTTATAACTAGACTGACATACCAGCATACACAGTCCCATATGCTCACTCACATACTATGCATACATAGGGTTATGTATTTAATCCACATGCACTTCGTTCTACTTCGACAAATACATTTGATTCCTTTGCCCAGGACAGATTTTGATACCAACATGAGCTACATGACAATAATCTCAAAAACTGCAGCTTAGAAAGAAAAGGCAGAAAAGTCAGAGCTGAGGGATCAGACTCAATTTACTGATTGAAGATATTGCCAAGAAACTGCAAATGGTGCTTTCAGGCCTCAGTACCACGAGAAACCCACTTTTCTCCCCAAGAACCAGCCCCCAGGAACCCACTTCTTGCTGCAAGAGCCCTATGCGATAAACACACAGTTAAAACACAGGAAACAAATGGTCCAACAATCTTGTAAAACAGGTTATTCTGTATCTTGATGCCAGGAAAATGACACAACTTTAACATACCAGAGGTCTCAGTGTAACTCAGGTTTGTAACAGAGTCAGGTCACCAATGAGTATCAATTAATTGGAAACACAGTATTACATGTACACTGCCAGGCTACTACAGAGCACAAAATAAATACTCTTCCTGATCCACAGGGTTTAGTTCATTTTAGAAATCCCTTCCAGGGCACTAAACTTGCTTTTAAAATGCTATATATATTTCTAATGTGGGTCTTTCCTTTTTGAAACAGCTGCAGATTTTAATACTTTCCACACACGCTGGCCCTTGCCAAGCTCAAAGTTTCCTCAAAAAGCACTTCGAAAAAAAATGCTGACTATAAGAAGAAACATCCGTCTGACAATACATGCTCCTCTCTTGCTAGATTGAGCCGTCCTCAGACCGGCCCAAGAGATCACAGGGCCTGGACCACCATGGAGATGCCTCTACTCACAGATCAGCTGGAGAAGAGCAGGCTCCCACATACCCCCCCCAATCTGAAAGAGAGCCACCGACCATAGGAGCCACTCTACACCATCCTCCACGGCGTTGGGAAGGAGAAAAGGGTGAGAGCTCCCCTACCTCCTCCAAAAGAAACACCAGCTACTTTGAAGCCTGGGATCTGGCTGAGTTGGAGGGTAGGGAACCCCAAACCTCGCTCTCTGTTTCCCAGCTCTCTCTTTCACAAAACCACCTGCACAGTGGCAGAAATACTGTCAGTGCTCAGGAAAACACCAGCTGAGCGCACCTGGTTCAGCCAGGAATCGCCAAACTCTGCGGTATTTTCAGCAGAATGAAAAGAGATAACGAAAATGCACGATCGAAGACTAAGCTCATATCAAGAAGTGGGCATCTCCCTCACCAGCTCCCCACAGCTCTGAAAGACATCGTGGCACCTGTTTTCCACAAGCCACAGCAGGGACACAGCAGCAGGAATACACTCTGAGAAGCTGTAAGGCATCTGGGAGCAGCTTTAGGGTCCAGAAGTTAAACACTATATAGCGATACCCAGAAAAAAGCTTTTAAACTCACTTAGATAAGCTGGTGCTATGCAAAGAATCTGAAACTCAGCCACGATCTTAACCTGAAGCTTCAGCTTAAGAGAAAATGGAGTTCAAAGACTGACTCGACAGCATCCCTTGCTGAAATGACCCCGAAGCTGGGGCCGCTCATCTGGAATTGGGAGAGGTGCATTCAGGCTCCTACTCTGCCATGGACTTTTTACAAGATCCCAATAAAGTCATTTTTCACTCCGCACGTCTCCATCTCCCAGCTGCCAAGTGGAACAAACAGCACGGCCCAACTCTGCGTAGTCCTCCTAGAATATATTTATATATATGGATCTATCTGATGAGTTACTTTAACCTCCAGCACCTGAGTATCAAAGAGAAATGTAAAGCAACAGCATCTAAATTACCATGCCAAAGAAATCCCACATTTCTGCAGTTCACCTTCTACAGGGGAGAAAATGTGAAAGCGTTAAGACATTTTCCAGGTTAAGACAGAAACATGGAGAGACCTTTTGCACTCTTTGGACAAAACCACATAGAGTTAAAAAATGAGACACAGAAAGTAGCTACCAAATTTTGCGAAGCCCTGAACCAAAGTCAGAGAGGAATCAAAAATCCTGGGGAAAACTCCCAGGATGCAAAGCCCAGAGATACCAAGTCAGCCAGGAATCTGATCAAAAAATAGCAACTTGCAGGAGGAGCTTGTGGAGCTCTGTTGCTACGTTTATTCACAGATATGCTTAACCCGGGGTCAGCCAGAGCCCCACGCTCCCCAGGCTCACTCAGCGGCCCTCTGGCCACTCAAACTCTTGCCAAGCCCACCAGAACAGTAACTCGCAGTGAAACACCGCCTCTGCTTCGCCTGGGCTCCCCCAGCCCCCCAAGCGCCGCACGTGGGGCGGCTCCCCTCACCTCAGCAGGGCTCACTCACCTCTGCACAAGACATGCATTCCTCCATTCCTCTTTTTAAACATAACTCTCTTTTTTT
The DNA here is from genome assembly GCA_026413425.1 of Tringa solitaria. Classification (NCBI taxonomy): domain Eukaryota; kingdom Metazoa; phylum Chordata; class Aves; order Charadriiformes; family Scolopacidae; genus Tringa; species Tringa solitaria. The sequence goes on along the minus strand of JAOXJM010000052.1, from coordinate 28,910,706 downwards.
TTTTCTTTTTCTTTTTTTTTTTTTTAACCGAAAGGCAACAATCCCAGAGGTCACCTTGCCCCTCCCTACGTAGCAGCTTATGTCATTTTCCAGCCTCTGTCTCTAGAAAACCTCAGCGCTACCTAAGTGAGACATGAAAGGGCAGCGAGGAGCGAGCTCTCGCGTGCAGGCGCCGCTCGCAGAAAACAAGCCTCTGGTTGAGAGCTGCCCATCTCCGCACCAGAGAGAGCGGCTGTTCTATTTATAGGCACACAGCTCAGTAAAGAGTTTGGTGGGTTCGGGCGGAAAAGGCTGGAGATAAGATCAAGATGACTTTATAAAATGATTCAGGCATTGCTGCCTTTCTCCTCCCCTATTTGAGTTTTACAGCCAAAGGACTTGCTACTTGCAGAGGAATGCAGCTGCAGAAAATTAACTGGGGAAAGGACCTGACAGCAAAGCGACATCGAATGAAATAAAAAGGGGGACACGAAGTTGTTTCTGCTCACCAGCCTCTCTCTAGCTTTTTTAATCAAAGATCTACTCTGATCAGACTACTAGCCATGTAATTCATCAAGGCAAAAGTGAAATTACTTTGCCCATATCAAAAAAAATGAGTTGAATCTGGTTTTAGTGTCATTTATTGGATCCTACAGGAAAAGCTACTACCCTGAAACATCACGAGGTTTGACTACATGCAACCTATCAAGGATAAATATAAAAATTGTTTGTGATGGAACTATCCAGACTACTTCCCTCCAGCATGGTGTCCTGCAGCATGTCACTCCCTGGGCAGACAACACTGAAAAGATTAAGTATCTTCTTGGATCAAGCATAATTTGATGTGCTGCTTGTTTCAACCATGACCCCCCTTTTATCCTATTCCAAAACAGTGTAAAAAAGTTTACTGAACAAATCGACAATTTAAAGCAACACCGCACATGGCAGAGAGTCCTAAGCATCTCTACAAAGGATACGGTTAGACTGCTGAAAGGCAGGGCCTAGGAAATTTCTAGCATTTTCACTATTTATCTTTGACCTTGAAGAAAAGCGACTTCCTGCAGACAAAAATATTCACTCCATGGCGAGCAATACACAACCCTCCCCCCAACTCATCCTCTTTTTAAATTTTACATTTAGGAAGGGAAATACTATGTTCTCAGACCTCTTCTGTCAAAACGGGTACAGGGTTTAGGCCTAATCCTGAACTGTTGAAAGAAAAGTTTTGCCACCAACCTCAATGGGAACAGCTTCAAACAACTCAGGGGACTTTTAATTAAGGACTTAAAACAGGGAGAGCCTTGTGCTTCAGAGCTTCCCCTTCATGCAGTCCCACCTCGTAAGAACAAGAAGCCAATTGCCTGACAGTAGTCATTCACAAAACCAGTAAGACACCACCCTTTTTTTTTTGCAGCATGGCTTGTCTGATGTGTCTCTGTATCCAGTAGCTCACATCAGGAGATCAGAGAGCCAGTCTACACTGATTAAATGCTTTCTATACTGATAATGTGGATGATTCTAGTAAAACATTAAGAACGATCATGTCAGATTTCAGCTGCTTTCAGAGCGCATCCCTTTTTCTCCTGCTCACTACATGAAACATGGGAGTAGCCCATCCTCTCCTGAAGCTTAAGCCTCTTACCCCATTTGGAAATAGGGCCCTTGATATAACTAATTTCCTAATCTGGAAAACAAGATCCTATTAGGCAGGCTGAAGGCAACTGTCAACCCAGCTGTCAGGCTGGCAAGTGTCCTTTGGCACAGGGAGGGTCCAAACTGTATTTGATATAGACAGAGGAAGAACAATACAACCTGTTTTACAGCTGAGATCATGACATATTCTTAGGGGCAGTTATTCAGTGCAGCATATCTGAAACAAAAATTTTGTTCCACTGGTACTGCTTTCCAATGCAGAAAAAGAACTGTATACAAGGTAAATGCAAAATCATTCACAACTATCTCAACAGCAACTGAAGAATCCCAAATACCAAAGTTCTCAACATCTGGATTTCTCTGTTTTCCATGTGTCTTCAGAATGTAAAAACTTCAGGGCAGAGAGTCTTTTTATTTGTATGTACTATAAAACTCTGAGCAGGGTGCTGATGCCAAACAACAAATAACTGACTCAAGAAAGCACCAAACGCCCAGAGAAGGAGAAACCAAAATGAAAAAAAGCATATGCGGAACTGACAGGCTATCTTTATATATGCTTACTAAGGAATTTTACAGGCAGTTGTTCCCCAGGGACTAAGCAACTAGTCACTGACTTGGAGTAAACTGTGGCAAAAAAGATGGGAGTAGATCTACAGCCCCTTAAACATGGTGGGATAGGCTTGCCACTCCAGGGCAGGTACAAATCTGGAGTGCTGTACCTTGTGGGTAAAACAGTTTTAGCAGCTGGTTTCCTAAAAGCTCTTTGTGGTCATGAATACGGAACTCATAATTATTTAGAAATCAAATGAAAAACAGTAAATCTGACAAAGAAACCAGAAGAATAAATCTAACCAACCCCGTAGAACAAGACATGAAAGGTCAAAAGGCTCGGGGTTAACAAGCTAATCCGAGAGCAACATCCTTCCACCAGACAGTGGTCACACCCTGTAAATTAACTCCAGGAAGCTTGGAGGGGGAAATCTGGATCAGTAAAGCAATTCAAAGCATGGGACACACAGAGAACTACACAGATCTATAGGGGAGCACAAGAAATTTACAGGTTGCGTAGTCCTGTTTGGGAATGCTACCTTAAATGCACTTGGCTCTTGCAAAACTGAAAAATGCATTAAGATTTCTTCCACTGGCATGAAAAGGACAAGCCATTATCTGAACTCACTGCAACAAAAGGACACCAGAAAAGGGAAAAAAGAAAAGAAAATCAGAGGTCAGCTGCAGGAATCAAATGTCAAAATAGAAGCTAGGGCTGTGAGTCAACGATCCACTAACAGAAGCCGAGGTCTCCACTGATGAAGGGGGTACTGTCTAGGCTTTTAATGTCCATTGTTTAATACCATTTTGTTTTAATAACCTATGCTTTATAAACTGGGAAGCACCCATCTCAGGTTACAGCAGAGAGCTCTATATAACAACATGGGAGAGCCTACAAAATCTCCCCTAACAAACCTCGTCCCAATCCTCCCTCTTTTCTAACCTCCGGCTCCGCTCTATTAGTTGAACTTTGGGTACCCAGCAAGAGACACGGGGCGAGCTTGGCCGACAGCTCTTGGTACGGCCTCCCTGCCGCTACTAAGACAAGCAGAATTCAGAGCAGCCTGCAGCAATCCGTCGATTGTGTAGCAACACTACAACAGGAAATGCAAGCTTATTCTCCAGATCAACAGTGAAAAACAGGAGTTTGTATCAAATAATATGCTAAAACCCGGCTTGAGTTAGAACCTGCCTTGGCACAGCTAAACAAACGATCAAACATCTCATTCTTCATTAGTTAATGCTGCAGCCAGTAAACAAAGAACAGGTCTTTGAACCAGCTTGTTTTCAACACCACATTCAGCTGCTGCTATTGAGAATAGTTCTCTGCCAAAAGATATGAGCACTCATAGACTTAAAAAGTTAACAGAGAAAAACAAATTTGAAAGCACACAGAAATATGGGAAAGGAAATACAACATACCAACATATCATCACGCAGCTCCCTGGTAAAATGAGCTCAGTTAAGAGAGCTCCAAGCGAAGTACTTAAAATAGATGAATACTCTGGTCAGCTACTTAGAAGAGAGAATGAAAAACACACCAGTACACTCTGATTCAGGATGAGTTAGTAGCTGGACAACTCCTGGCACGCTAACTGCTTAAGCCCTCAGTATGCTTTCCATAGGCTCCAGGCATCCTTCCCAAACACATTTATCAAAAAAGAACTGCACAGAAAGCTCAAGTCATCCCAGTGAACTGTAACAAAGCTGGAAGATAAGGGCTCAAAATCATCTACAGAGATAACCAAAACAAAAAAAGCAACAGTTTAAAAGCCACCTGAAAACTTTGCAATGGAATAAAATTTTAAAGAGTATTAATTAATCATGAACTTTATACATTTGAGGACAAACATGAAAAATACACTGCTATTTTTTCTATCATCTTAAATTACATGTAAACAACTACATCCCTTCCTTAGAGCATTTTCCCCATACACAGAAAACGTCAAAACCCATTACCTGCTGTGAAACCTTCAGCTCTGAGAGATGCCTGTCCCACTGCTAAGCACCAGCACCACAGAAGCCCCCGTGTTAGCTCAGCAGCGTGCTGCTCTGCTGCTGAAACCCAACCTGGCTGTGAATCACGGCGCTGAACGTGGAATCCTCTAACGCTACAGCCTCTATCGCTAGAGCTTAAACAACACTTACATTCACTCAAAGAGAGACAAATTATTACCAAAAAACGCTGCTGCCCACCTAAGCCTACCCATCCACTTCACCAGCCGGCAGAATGAGCCAGGCACTTACCATAGTGGCATGTCAGGGCCATTTGATATAAGAGTTATCGGGCTGGGAAGGCACGATCGGTGCTATTGCAAGAAGAGCGAACGTAAGGGAAAGCACATCCAGAATACAGCTGCGGATCTCATCCTCGCAATCATAACCACCCCATCCTTCACATAGTGCTAAAATGTCATGGAGATCTTGGCCAAATAGGAAGGAAAAGCCACCAGAAAGTACTGGTACGAGAACTTCAGGACACGGGAAAGTGAAAGTTATACCTTGAGGAAGAAAACTGAATCCTTTGCCCTTGTGTCGAGGAGGCTGAGAGAATGACAGCTTCCTCCCACTGTGTCTGGATTTCCATCAACTACGCTACTGAATTCTGCAAGGAACCTTATTTGGTAGTGGCTGGTACATGTAGGGCCAAATCCTGATCCTTTTACTCCAACTGGTATTCCAATGGGATTACATTGTCGAGAGTAGAAAGCAGCTTTTGGCCTCCAGCCATTTAATTAATACTCAAGGTATCTTAGAATTTATTTTTATCTCATCTGTAACAATTGTCGTTATCAGATTTTCCATATTTATGTATTAAACAACCTATGCTTTTAAGTTTTTTTTTCCTCATCCATTTAACACAGTTTTTGAAGGATACTCCAAAGTTTTTAATTTGTTTTTCCATTTTCCCTGTTTTAATGTCCTGCAAATACCTTTGACCATGCCAAGACATCTTGATCAGCACCAGTAACAACAAGGAACATTAGCAGAGCCCTGGGCAAACCGTTTTGTTAACTTTCAGCTAAACAGAACAGAAGGGCCTGGCAGGAGTTCCCAGAATACTGATTTTTTAATAAAATCTCAGCAATAGATTTACATGTTCTAAACGAGTGTTCTGACTTGCCCGGGCAGAGGGGAGTTTGAAAAGCAGGCAACACGCCCTCCCTGTTTTATCAGCCACACTTCTGCCTTTCAAGAACTGAGAAAGGCGCCTGACCCACGGATCAAGACATCACCCCAGAGCTTCCAACACCTGCCTCAGCTCCCAGCTCCCCCGGGGGATGCCCTGGGTGATTTTGTGCATCCGATACCAGAAGCCTGTATCTTCGTACAGGAAAATGAAGTGGAATCACCTCTCCCCGCTAGAGTATTACACGGCTGAATTTATTAAAACTTGCGAGACTCAAACATGCCATGCTTGATGCAAACATTATGTAATCAAGACAGCGTTTCCTTTTTCAAAAAAGAGCAAACCACAACATCAGAATAGGTATCAGATGTAAAGCCTTCCTACGCAGCAATGAGACTGTGAGCAAATAAAACATTTTCTCTAAATCCAAACCGAGTAATCACATATTAATCAATTACTAATCTTTTAGTCAGGCGAGCCACCTTTTTCCTCTCTGGGTGAAAGGAGGGGAGCAGGCTCCTCTGTACAACTGTTCTCCTGCCCAGGTGTAGCCCAGGGACCGGGGACAGTAAGCGTCATGCCCCGTGGAAGCACTGGACTGGAAGCAGAGGTGCAGCACTGCTGAACCAGACAGGCATAACAAGCTCATTGCTCTCCCCAGTGCCTGGTACAAAGTGTGGGAGAAGGGACCACAAAAGACGGCAGCTGATGGGGAATCGAGCTGCTGCCTCAGCTCCTCGTCTGCCTCAAGCTCAAGCATCCCCGGGTAATGGTCCTGCGGGGCCGCAGAACCAAACAGAAGCATCTTCTTTCTTTAAGAGACACTTGAAAAATATTCTTAGTGAAACAAGAAGCAATAACCACTTAGTGGGAAAAAAAGCGGGGAACAAATGGTTTAAGCAGGGAGTAAGTATAAATTCCTTTAAGTAATGGTTTGTGCATTTGAAACCTTGAAAAAATATATTCCAAGAGGAAGGTGCTTTTCACTCGGACAGGACTTTGCCCTGAAATTTCCAATGCTCCGTGACACTATCTAGTATAAACCTTAAGCTTTCAAGGAAATAAGGAATACAAAAATCTCTCTTTATCTCACTTCTGCTTTCTCTTAAGTATGCAGGTATATCTGCTATTCTAGAAAGAATCCCATTGGGTTTGCAATTAAAGAAGGTGATGTGCAGTGTCTTACATGGTATACTGGATTTTCTAATTGGGTAATCTGGAGATAGATATTTTACAGTTTCCATTTATAGTTTTCATTTATAATCCAGTACTCCTCCAAAGTAAAATATCAATGATTTTTTTTTTGTAACAACAGGCTTTGGGTAGGGGGAAATACTCTAAATATTTGACAGTTTTATTTAAAAAAAAAGAAAAGAGAGAAACAAACACTTTAATACCCATTTCAGTTTGTCTCTAATTTTTTTTGAGATAACAATTACTAGTCTGGCAATGTACTTTTTAGCAATGTGGTCTCAGTAAATCCATGTTCTCAAAACGCACAAAAGTTTAATGTTAGCTCTTTTAGTTCCTGGAACCTGAACTATAGTTAGAAGGAATGAGAAAAGCTACAAGTGTGTGTGGTTTTGTGCTTTGTTTTGTGTTTTGTTTTGTTTTTTTTTTTTTGTTAAAAGGAAGTAACAGCTGTTGCTTTCACATAGCATCCAAAACTCTCCAGCAGCGAGGCAAACCTACAGTACACCAGTGGTAACACAGCACTGGGAGGCTTCCCAAGTTTTGGCAGAACAGATGAGCCTGAAAAGCACGCAAAATGTAACGTAGATTGAGTTAAGGGACAGAAATATTCTCACAGCCACGTACCGTGGCCTAAAATCCAACCTTCTTCCTTAGTGCTCAGAGAAGGAACTAGTTTGTTCATGATATTAATCCAAGAAAATTCATGTCCTTAAAACCTGTGCTCAAGATGTTCCATTTGAATTCAATCACAAGAGCTTTTCTTATGCAAGAATTCTCTCTTTTTAAGTGAAGTGTTCCCAGTTTCTACCTGGACTACAGCATGAGCCACTATAGTTATGAGCCATGCTAAAATGTCCTCTTTTAGACACCCTGTTAAAAGTCAGCGTAACAAAACCAGACAGACATTTTCATATGTTTTAGATGCCACAGACAAAATGTGAATTAAGCCATAAATTCTTGAAAACTCCCTCTTCCTTTGCAGCATGTATCTTTCACAGTCTCTTTATTGAAACGCACTGCTTCTGAAATGCATAATACTTCTTTCAATATTTGTATCAAACTAATAAACTGCTCAATTTTCTCACTCTAATCTCATCTCAGAAAACCTTAAAACATTTGCCTTCCAGAAATAAAAAAACCCCACACTTCTTTACATATAAAAATGACATTTTATCTATTAGGCAATACAAGAAGAAACAAAATGAACTTTCTTCAGCTGCTCATGTTGCCTACCATATGTTTGAGAAGTCAGTTTAGTCTGCTCTGGAAACTTGCACAAAAACGAGGAGAAACATTTTGTTTCCTCCTGTTTTTTTCTTGCCTGTACACTTCAGGGTGGCTCCTAGACCTCAAAGCTACTAATCAGAAAGAGAATCACAACCTCCCGTAGTGCGAAAGTTATCTATACCACAGACTGCTACACAGCACAGAAATCGGAAACTTGCTGTTCAGATACTGAACAAAGTCTGTCCACTGCAGCACAAAGCTTAGCACCAGTTAATTTATCCTGATTTTTCATAACATAAATTAACCTGACATCTCTCTGCTACTGGAGCTAGACAGCTGCTCGCTCTGTTTGCAGCTCTGTTGAAATATATCCTGCAAAATTGTCTTAAAAAGTTCAAGGCAATGATAAGTGGTTATAAAATCTAAAATATTACAGAGAAATCGCTCATAAAAGTAAACAGAAGTTAGACCCAATTAGTCTAAACAAGAAGTCCTCCTGATGCCATCCAAGGACGTTGCTGAAATCCTGTCTAGTAAACAAACTGAGATCTCAACATACCAAAGCTGGCTCACTGGAAATCACACCTAACTGATGAATGAAATAGGAAGATGGGTTATTCATCCACCCTTCTGCCTTCTGAGGCTCGTAATGCGACGCTCGCAATGAAAGGCCAAGTGCAAAGGAAGAAAAGCACTTTACTGTCAGAGCCCATAAAGGGTGCCCTGCTCCTCTGTTTCATATCCTCATCTCCCAGGACCACTTTTGATATTAGCGTGTTTTCATCTGTGCCAGATGACAACTGAGATGATGTTACCACCGCAGCTGCTTCCAGCTGAGCTCCCAACACTGCTTAGAAGGCGGAAGCAAGGGTCCTGCTGCTGCCTCTCCTCACACACATCGTCTTTCTCTTATTTTATTTCACCTCTTTCCGAATTCCCATCCGTTCAAAAATACTCTTAATTGACCAGCTGCAGCAATGCCAGCCTGAGACCAGGAGAGGGGCTAAAAGCAGCGTACGATGAAGCTTGATGCTGGTACAAGTCCGACAGGTCTCAAAATGGCTGATCAAGCATTCTATGCAGCCTCTACTTCTTTGCCAGCTGAGACAATGAGCAGTTATAATACCTGCTATACCTGATCACACGAGGTTTTCTTCTTTCCCCAAAATAATAATCATTAAGAGACTGCTAAACATACTTCTTTTATACCTTCTTCTCGTCCTCAAAAATTCTTTCTACCTAAAACCAAATCAAAACATAGCACTTCATGTTCCCAACATTAATCTTTCTGTTCGCCCTTCCCCTGCCCTGTACCTTCGCAAGGGACAGATTATTCAGCTAAACTGATGGCAGCTATGATTTACCTTCAGACACTGCATGTCAAAGTCACAGTACCTATACATCCAACAATTCTATTTGCCCCGCAGTATTACCACACACACCAACGTACTTCAGCCAAACACAGTTGGGTAACCAGTGGGCTCAGAAACAAGTTCACTGAAGTTTTATGGCCTTGTAAGCAAGCAGCTTTATTTTACAGATTTTCTTGGGAAAGCAGATGACGGGACCAGAGGAAGGAAAACATATCTTCAAAGTGCTTATGACTGTGACAAACAAGTAAGTTCAGAGGAACTCCATGGCTACAGCAGACTCTGCACTCAAGCTGTGATAATAACAGTAAGCTTCCACAGTGATTTAAGTGTACTTACAGCCATGGTCTTGAGCTAACTACAGCAAAAGAGATGGTTAGAAGAGATTTATATCTTCAGGGCACAGTAAAAGTCTGCCTGCATCTCTTACTGTCACTCTGATGGACCTGTCCAACAGCTTCTACACCTCAAGGTAGTCTGCTCTATGTCATTCAACAGACAAATTCAAAATTAGGTCTGTCTTTTCAGAGGAAGTATGCTCCTCAAAGTCTCATCACAACCAGGATTACTCATAAAGTTGTCTTTGCTCCTTGCCCTCAGGGCAAGGAAAAAGTACGTACACATAGAGCAGCATACAGAAAAGCTGACAAAACAAAAAGACATCAACAAGCAACAGAACAAATCAATCCTTGATATCATAATACCTGGGCTTACTTGGAAAATTTGACACTGTTTAGCTGAAGGTCTTCTGCAGATTAACACACAGGAGGCTTAACAGCTGTAGACAATATCTGTTTATAATCCTTGTTCTTAACATGTTTATGTTCACGTAGTATAAGTGGCTGGTTTAGGCTTTTTCCAGCCATGCTGACGCAGGAAGTGATGTAAAATGGGACAAATGATTAAGCAGGGACACGGGGATGTGTTCTGCTACATTCAAACAAAAGTAAAACCTTTTACCTTAGCATCTCTTAACACCCTACTGTAAGCAAGAGTTCCCACTCTAGCAGTGAGAAAGTCAATGTCCGAGCTCTCATCATAGACACTACCATGTAGATATTAAAGTCTGACCAAGGCATCCATCCTTCCTTCCTTCCTTCCTTCTCACATGGGACCCCTGCCACAAGTGGTATGGAGAAATCACAAGGTTCATCCAACCTCCAGCAAGACAAATTTCTGAAATTCAAAACCCACGTGCAGGAAAAGATCTCAAACGGCTTATTTTTATCCTAGTAGCTTAACAGACTAGATCGGGTCACCTGGTGCTACAGCATGGCTGAGATCTGCTCAATACACGGAACATCAACTTGTCAAAAGGGCTTCACCGTTTCCTGTTGTGGCCCGAAAGAACGATCTCACTCACACAGCCCAGACCCTCAGTGACTTAACTCAAGAAGCAAGTGACAGTGTCAGCACCACTTCACAGACAGAGAAAGCAGCCCAGCCATGCGTAATGAAGTGAGCACACGGTCCTCATGTATGACCATACTTTGTCACAGGGGTTTTTGGAACTGGGACCAATGTAGCAAACGATGCCAAGCAGCAGAATGACACGTTATGTGTTTGAAAGCAAGGCAAACTAGCCAGCAGAAAAAAAGATTCCTAGGAATAATGCTGCAGACGCTGCATCATGCAGAGACATTTACTCTCCTTTGCTATGAATACAAGATAAGCAACACCGAGCTAGGAGCATCAGCACTGAGCAAGCCTTCTGCATCCACACTGTGCTTGCCCATGCTTCAGAGACAGCAGGGAGGTGATGGCAGAAAAATAACTAACCTGGTGTTTCTAAGCAGAAACATATCACACAACTATCCAAGAGTTACACAGGACTTCAGTGGCTACAAAGAAAAATCATGCAGCTATAGTAAAAATAGTACAGAAGAGGGCAACTCCCTATGGGTGGTTCCTAGCCTAAGGCTGAAGGAAATCTTCGTATCTTCTCTTACAGTAACAATACAGAAGAACTACAGTTGTAGTTGCAGAGTTAATGCCCCTAAAAATGGCGTTACTGTTCCAGAACAAGCCATAGAAGGGTAAAATCTGACTGGGCCAAGAGAATCAGGGTGGAAAGGATTGTTACCTGACCAGGGAGACAAAGCAGGGCAGAAAAAGCTGGGAACAAAGACTAACCAGTCATAAGATCACTGTTTGAGCAGACAGGAGGCTAAACATACAGAAAGGAAAAAACAGCACAGTACAAGATGAGGAAAATTGGGATGTAACTGTGAAAAGGATGGGAAGATGCTGAGGGAGGCACACACTGACTGTAGGGGGACAACAGTGGGGGCTGCACCTTTCAGAGCACAGAGCTCCCAATATAGAGAAAATTACTCTTGCCGTGTCCAACAAGGGCCACAGGAGGGGAGTTAGGAAAGTGATAACGGGGGAGGTGTCACTCAGAGGTGACAGAGAGATATGGCTGAGCTATGCAGGGGCCCTCAGGGAAGGCACAGGACGGTGAGGAGGGAGCTCCTGGCAACTCTGATATGGGGAAAAAAGGGGAGAAAATGTGAGATGCCACTTCAGAGAGTGGGGAGGGACAGGATGTCCTTAGAGTTCAAATACCAGATAACGGGGGGCAGCACCAGGGAGCAAAAACTCAAAACTGACTTCCATGACTCCAAGAAAATATCACAGGGGAAGAGAGTAAGGAATCAAAGAGGCAAGACAGGGTCCTGCTCTGCCTAGGCACACTCATCACTGTTCAGATAGAGAAGCTCTGTACCAGGTCTGAACCCAGGCACTGGGTAGAAGGTGGCCTAAACTAGGCTACTGGGGAGGGCAAACTGGAGAAGTTCCTACATGGCTTCAGAGAGGCAGCCGGGGATGGTACCTGCTGGGTGACTGAGGGCAATTCCAGGAGGCCCTGAGGGCAGTTAGGGGGTCCTTGGCAGACTCTGAAGGACATTTGGGGGCAGCTGTTGACAGGCACCTGGGAAGCAGCTGTTAAGAGGTTCTCTGAGGAGCATTTAGGGGTTCACAAGTTCATGAAAAGCTGTTGGGGGGGTGTTGTCAGCAGGTCTCTGAGCGGCGGTTAAGGGGGGCGCCAACACGTCCCTGAGGGGCGGTTGGGGAAGGGGGGACGCGGAAATGGCCGGTTCCCTGAGGGAGGGTTGGGGGGGACTCGCCGGCAAGTCCCTGAGGAGCGAGGGGCGTGTGAGGGGGTCGCCGGCAGGCCCCTGAGGGGCGGGAGGGGGCCGTGGCCAACAAGTCCCTGAGGAGCAGGGCGTGTGTGGAGGGGAATGGCCGGGAGCTCCCTGAGGGGTGGGCTTGAGGGGGTCCCCGGCAGGCCCCCGAGGGAGGTTTGGGGGGCCTCTGGCAACTCCCAGAGGGGCGGGCGGCGGGCGGTCGCCGGCGGGCGCTCCCCACAGGCCGTACCGGGCGGGAGGGG
>JAOXJM010000052.1:28851931-28877964 GCA_026413425.1 Tringa solitaria | reverse complement strand
TTTTTTTGTGTTTTTTTTTTTTTTTTTTTTTTTTTTTTTTTTTTTTTTTTTTTTTACCATTGCAACTATATAACAGCACAGTGTCCTCTGTCCTGGGACATTTGCTATTGAGCATCTCTTCAAATGTATGGAAAGAAGCCAAGGTAAGGAGTGAACAGCCCGCCCACAGACACAAACCTACTCTGGATTCCCAAAAATAAAGCTGTCTACATTAAGCTGAAGGAGCGTTTCAAGATGCAGACTGGAGAGGTGATGAAATAGCATACAACCTGTAACAGCAAGTAAAAAGTATTGCACTTGAAGAAAATACAACTATAATATGACAGTTATATTTGGTATCACTTGGGAAGAATATCTTGACATAAGTAGAGAAGTTATTAGGAAATAAATCAACACAACCAAGAATGCCATTTTTACTGTTTTACAACCCTTTACATACCCACATCTTGGCTACAGCATGCTCAATCTAAGACCTAGAAAGGTCTTAGGTATTTATTGGTAAGGAGTCAGACCAAACCCCAAATGAGAACTCATCTGTCCTACTGTATTTTCCTAAATCAGAACTGAATGCAACTCACCACTTCCAGGGTATCATTGAACTCAAAACAGAATGGACCTTAAGAATATGGTCCAGCTGCCTGCCCAGAAAGGTAACAAGTATAAACAAGATTAGAGAACAGAGGGAACAGCTTGTATGCAGGAAAAAAACCCCATGAGTAGAATAAGATCCTTGAGGGGGGGGGGCAAAAAAAAAAGGACCTATGATAAGTCCAGAAAAGTTAAGTATTAAAAAGTAGAGAGAGATTCTTTTTTCACTTTGTCCCAAGTCTGAAAAAGCTGCATCCAATGAAGTGATCAGACAGCAAATTCAAAATAAAGTGAAGCATTTCCTCACATAACACAAGATTTGAGAGCACAGTGTGTTGCTGCAGACAGCTCTGGAAATCACATATTTGGTGAATATGAATTGATTCACAGGATTAGATTCACATGGCAAAAAAGCTTCTGGCCAATGTTGGACAGGATGATCAAGGTACAACCTTAGCCCTGTACAGCTCTGGAGCAGAGGACAGCATCAGGAAAGGGCGATGCTACACAGACCTGCCCTCTTCTTCCACTTCTCCCTTTCGGACCCTGTTGTGTCAGAGAGACTGTTGCTCTGACAGCATAGGACTCTCCTTGAAGTTTGCTCACATTCTTTTTTGCTTCTTGCTTTCCCATTTTAAAACTGTTTTGAGAGTAGAAAGAGTTTCTCAGGCCTATTTGCATACAACAGACTGTAGAAAAAGAAAATGCTTCCCTTCTTAAAAAAGCTGGCAAAAATGTAAGAGAGAGATTAGAGACAGATCTTACATGTGTTTAAGCATTTCTATTTTTATGAACTATAGGTAGGTTTTCCAAGCCCAGAGGAGTACTTGTTGCTGAACAGACACCCTACTCCTGCTGTAGACACAAATAAACAAACCAGCAAATAAATAAATACCTTGCTGTGTTCCAAACGCCACAGGAGCTGCCACGGGACAGAGATGTGAACTCCTAAACCACTGAGGAAAGAAGAATATTCCACGCCGCTGTGTCCTACGCTTCTTTGCATCTACTAGAGAGAATCACTAACCTCTTAGCAAACGAGGGAGACAATTTGTAGGGGATTTTGAAAGCACGTCTCTAGTTGCGTCCATCCAGGATTTCAAGAATTAATCCCCCTCCAAGAGCAAATATTGTACCTGGGCTAAGATTCAACTGGAAAGTGGTTAAGTCAGCAACATAAAGCATTACCTAAGGAAGCTCAGATCGTCAGTGAAAAGGTCTACAATGTCACGCTCATATGCTTTGCAAGGACTGCAGACTTACATAGAACAGGATGGTCACCGAAAGCAGCTTTATTCTAAAGCTCTTTCTCTGTCTTCTCCTTCTATGGTTGCAAGCCCTCCAGCCTGGTAAGAAGCTGAACAGACAAGAGCCATGTATGAAAAGGGGAGTTTATGAAACACTAAACAAAGCCTCTATAAATAGATGCCATTATGAAGGACTATCAAACATTGAGAACAACATATTATTCTCATAAATCACTAAGCAGTTTATCTATTACGGCTCCACCAACATCCCACTGGCACGCTGATGCAAACCAGTAGATGCTGGTTAGTACCCCTCCCCTTCTTAATTAATACTTATAGAGTGAGTCACAACATCCAAGATGAGCAGATATTTCAATCAATTTAGCTTTTCTGTTTGTGAATGTCTGCAGAACAGTTTCCTCCTCCACCTCCCCCCATGAATTTAGCCTTAATGTTATGGGCAACAGCATGTAATTTTTGGCTGGCAAGCTGCATGAACAGCTGTAGCTTTCCCCTGGGTTGCATCTATTAGTTTGATTAGAAAGATTATGTGATATCCTCATCTCCTTTCTGCTCGCCAGCCCGAGCAGCACCCTCCAGCTCAGGCAATCTCCCAGTCATAAATCAAGCTTGCTTTTTGCAAACAATCACCAGTATTTGCCTGAATATAGTGGCCTGGGTACACAAATTAGTCCAAAAAAATTGAACACAGAACCAGTGTTTCCTCAGCTCTTTCAATGGTTTCCAAATTCCAGCAATGTTTTATTAACTGGAGGTGGATTATTTGGAGAGCCTAATCAACTCTGGCAAGCACAGAGCAGCCAGTCTTGAACCACGGAAATTCACGTGTGCCCATGTTCCTGAAGGAAAGCCAAATCCTGGTTGTAGGAAGCAGGGAAGAGACCCAAGGAATTAACCCACAAAATCGACACATTCTATTCAGTCACACAGTGCAAAGGCCCAAAGGAGAAAGCTGGTTTTGTTACGAGTTTGTGCTGCTGCCACTGCAGGATTATGAGTCCTTCAGGAGGGGAATGAGCATTCCTGTTGTCCCATTGCAAACATCTTTGGGGAAGCTTGGAAGCAGCTTCCCCAAGTCACATGCTTCCTAATGCACCCTGATGTCCGGAGAAAGATGCCCACCCACTCCCCAAAAACACCTGAAGGGCAGCTCCACCTTCAGCAGAGAAACAGACCAACAGCCACCTCTGCACAGCAAGTACCTTCACCTTCTTCCCTCTGCAGGATGAAGCAGAAAAGGAGGCAATAGAAGTAAATAAATAAACTATAGCCAAAATCAACTGAAATTGGTCACTAGAATGTCCTACACTCCTTGCTCCTAAGGAATTTTAATCTAAAAATGCTTAAGATCTTAGAGCTAGCCATTATTCTCTAGTATTATTAACCTACTTCGTAACAGCATCACCAGGGAAAACAAAGCCCTTTGTGCAAGATTTGTGTCCATGCTGTAGAAAACCACAAGTATAGCAGCCTAAATTATAAACATCCTAAACCCATTCTGACCCTCCTCAGCAGAGCCTGCAGAGTTTCTATTACGTTAATCTCCCAATAATCTTTCATCATGCTGACTTGTCATTTAGCGATCTGCTTTTCCGCGGTAACCAAGGTCACCTGGACTCTTGGTAGGTGCCTTTTCGAGAAGGACCTTCTGCCACAGCAACAGGCAGAAGGAAAAATATCTTGCCTTTAGAAATACTTCAGAATGGCAATGGGAATCTTTTCATTTTTGCTACAGCTTTCATTTCCAAGAGATGGACAGAAGGCTTCTTTTCTTATGAAAACAGGAAGGTGATTAGTGATGGCTCTTAGTGATGTATGAAACCTGTACATTAAACAGCTGAAGGTTTGCTTCATTTCTCTGATGCAGGAACCAGAGCATTATCTTCAACAAGGGTCTTTGTGTTTTTAAAGAAACATGCAATTCCTATTACCGTCTTAAAAACTTAGCTAGGTAGCAGGCAGAGTAGCATAATAGAAAAAGCCTTCTATTTCCATTCATATACTAATGTCCTCAATTCAGCAATTTATCCAAAACATCAGCCTTTCAGGGAGAGGCACTTGTTCAATGTGGTAAGACTTCTTTCAGTCTCAAGGCAGCATTCCTGAGACAGGGCAAGACAAGGTTGTATGTCTGGGATGTCCAGCTCCAAGCTAAGAGCATTATCCTCTTTCCCTCTCTACACCAAATCCCACAATGTGGCTGAACGCAAATCCACTTTTCATCAGGAAAACAGAGCACAGAAAAAGAAAAAACACATTTCAGGTTCCCCTCTTTGCTCATTCAGAACAAGGTATCACACACAGACAAATAAATGAATCAGAGCATTGTGGGGTTTTAAAAGCAGAACACAGGTTTATTTACAATCAAGTTCTTATGGGCAGCTGAATAAATAAAAACTTTGCCCCACATACTCCAATTCCCCTCTGCAGAAAGTGTCTGAACAAAAGGCTAGCTTAGAGAGATACCTGTTGTAGCAGCTGCCCCCTAATCCAGCACCTTCAAAGAACACACTTCCTTAGTAAAACACTATCAGAAAGAAGAAAATAAAGTGCAAATAAAAAGGCAATAAACCGCTGGTGGCTTGTCTTGAGACCCAGACGATGTGGAAAGATTCAGCTGGACAAAGTTACACCGGGCAGCTCACACCCAGCCACATCATGGTTTTTGGATGCTTAAATGGGGACAGAGCCAAGACGCTGCTCTGTAGCACAGAGAGGGCTCCAGCGCAAACAGGAGTATTGCACGTGTGCTCAAGAAGGGGGCAAGTGGCCTGGAATTGCCAGCACCAAAACAATGGATTTGGGATTTAACCCCACTGCTCCCCTGTGTTCTACTGACAGCCGCCAGGACAGGACGGATGAACAGAAAAAGGGACCAAACTTCTATACTCCGGTACTGAAGTCACAGTACGACTACATTCCTCATCACAGCAGCACAACAGAAGTTGAACTTCTCTCTCCTCACACCCAGTCACCAAACTGCCTGCGGAATAAAAAGATTAAAAATCTCCTATTTTGCAATACCCAAGCTGTTGAAGGACATTTTAACAAAAGGGTGCAGACGTCCTGAAGGATGGACCATTGCCCTAAGGACGGGTAAAACTGACACAAGGAGTTCACGTGACAGCGCTGGAGAACCTGCGTCCGGATCAGAGCAGATCTGAACTGAGCTGGTAACTCGATGGCAGAGCTGCCAGAGCCACGAGAGACTCTTCAAAAGCTGTTCACACTGTCTAGGACCCGTCCACATTTCAGGATCTTCTCACCCAACTCCTGAACTAGGCCACAGGAACAGAACACAGGAGACAGGACATGTATCAAGTCAGCATACACGGTAACTTCTTTCCAACAGTTCCAACTCAGAAGTGCTGTAGATACATTTGTGTGACAGGGTATTTGGCACAGCTGTCTGGTGAGGAATCACGCTAGTACCTTCAGCTCCACTGGGTGCATAGATACTGCATGTAAAGGCATGACTAAGTAGCATTCTCCATCCAGAACGGCTAATCCTTTGCCGAGTCCAAGTGCCACAGTGCAGTTATGGCTGTAAAAAGTCTCCGACTCGGGCTCCTTCTCTATTGCTTTAGAACTTTCCTCTGGAAAGTGAAGCCCATGCATTTGTTAATATCCCGACTCAGGATGGATCTGGGCTCGGGTCTCCATTCTGTTCAGCCACGGACCAGCACCACCAGACACAGAGGCGCCAGACGCTCTGCCTTTCATCCTCCATCCAGTCAAAATTCTGACCACAGGACAGCCTTGTTTCCTTTGTCCACACTGACCACGTGGGCACCCGCTGGTGACCACGCAACTGCATTGATAGAAGAACTGAAATGGAAGCCAGGTATAAAGTTTACAAAAAAGCTGAATTCCACAACAGCACTTAACATCAGAATGAAATACTACAGCACTCTGGCTATCAAAGAAAAAGCAATCTGTCAGCTCTCAAGAGAGTCTGACTTTTAATAAGCCTAAGAGAGATACAGTTTCTTCAGAATATACTAAATGTGCTCTTTTAGAATCATATCTCAGTTTAAGAAGTTGAACAATAACAAACCTAATCTTAACTCAATCTAGAGAATACTGCCATGAATCCACAAAGAATGTCTATGTTAAGAATTCTCATGCACCAGTCTAAATTGCAAAGCTGTGCGACTACAGTTCTTCCATAGCTCAGCAAGATTCACAACCCGGATGCCCGCTTCAGATTACATGGCCAGCTTCCCCTCACCTGTGATGCTTTGCAAGCGTCCTCTCCAATTTCCCAGTGAGCACATTCCAAATGTAGAGGGCCCCATCAGCTGAACCAGCAGCCACATAGTTACCGTCAGGGCTATGAGATCAGAGAAGGTGCAGAAGGCAGAAAACAGTTTTTCAAGTCAGCAATTTATCAGCACACATCATCATTCCACCCGCAACTTCCTAAGCGAGCAACTTGGCAGGAAACAGCCTTTTAAGAGTTGTGTTACCAGCTGCTAACACTAAGAGGTCAAACACTGATATCAGAAGGTTTCCAAAACACTGAATCAACATCTACGGATAAGCTCTGTCCCGACGAAGAGGTAGCCTTGGGCAAATCACAAACTCTGCCCCAGCTTTCCTAGCTGTAAACAGGGACAATGTAGCCAAGCATCAGGAATCACTCACTTTTACCAAGGAAAGATTTATCAGATATCTTGCTTATATCTGACCTTACCTGAACACAACTCTTGTCCAGTCAGAGCCACATTTGAATCCCTGGGCACTGAAAAGTTAAAATCATATAATTGTTTAAATTCATTTCAAAAAAATGGAATTCCAGGTTTTCACTAAAGAGCATGGTAAGGATTTCAATATGGTTCACAGTAAGCTCCACTTTCCCTTTATCACAACTCACATTACTCCTACACGCTCCTATCAATCACATCTGAAGAAATTCTCTCTTTTAGGTCACAGACTCCTAAGCCAAGCCATCTTCTTTAAAGATGTAAATAATAAGATCCACCAGAGCAGATCTTTGCTGTTAGACTCTAGAGAATTTTGCTACCCACGTAGACAAAAAAACAACAACTTAGGAGACTGCTCTCTGTGGAGATGCTGAACAACACTCCAACAATGAGGCCAATCCACAATCCAGAGTTCTGAAATTCATAATGTTCTTGTGGAGAACACACTCACCTGAACGTCTGCTTGACAGCACCAACCCGCAGATCAATGATCTTCAGTAGATCATCACGGGAACAGGTCAAAAGCTCTGTTCGCTCTGAGTTCAGGTCCAGAGCTGTGATTCTTCCAAGCAGCTCCAGTTCCTTTACTATGCTTTCAGTCCTAAAGACAGAAAGAAAAAATAAAAGAGAGAAAGAAAAAAGACAGAGTAAATCAGGGTCCAGAACACAAACCATTGAATTTTGGTTTGAAAAACTTTGAATTTTCCCAATGTGCAAGAAGAGGAGAAAAAGAACTACTGGTTTATTGTCACATTTAGATTCTTTTCCAAACTAGATCTGGCTTTGTGGATAAAGTTTCCAGCCAATAGCTAGATACTACTTTCCACACAACCCCACCCTCTGAAAAACTAAATAACATCTAGAACAGCAAGTACTGACTGCTGCAACATATTTACAAGGAAGCAGACAGCCTTTTCAGAAAAGAAATGGGATCTCCCCCCAAAAGAAATCCCAACCCCAAACCACCAAATAGTATAATAGTAGTAACAAGTCTCTTTTAATGGCCTTCTGCAACTGCTCTAACAGTCTCATTAGCTTCCAAGCTCAGGGAGTTCCCTAACTCAGGTTATACTTGGACAGCAAACCCATAACCATTCCTATGCTTTAAACTCTCTTACAATAGTTTTACCTGATGTCCCAGAAACGAATTTTCTTATCAAAATGTCCACTCATTACACATTGCTCAGTACATACGATGTCATTGCAGCTAGATCCTGCAAACACTGTTTTTATACCTGAAAAGGATAAACCAATGGTGACACACTGAAATTTATACTGTACAAACTGCTGAAAACAGAGACAGAAAAATAATCATGACACCACACACACAACGGCCACACAGAGCAGTGTCAAAGGAGCACCACAGGGCAGACAAACTCTGTCTTAGAATAATCCTGATTTAAGTCTTCAACAACCTCTCTGCCCTTCTCAATCTCCTTTGCTGTGACTAATATCCCTTTAAATGCTCCCATGACAGCAGCTTTACTTCCAATTTGTATTTAGACAGCTGTAATTTGCTACTGTTAAACAATATGAAACTGTCTCCTTGACCTATGTTCGTGGTCCAGGTATCAAGGTAACCTTGAATCTCAACTTCTCTCTCAGTGCAAGCACATTTAAGAGCCATCAATAGGAGAACAGCCAAGGAAATAAGGTGTTTCTCCCTTGCAAAAATCTGGATCCTGGCACTTCCTTCATTTGAGATGAAGTTTTTTGGTACATTTCCAGGAGACATTTCTATCCACCTCAGGGTTAAAAACTCTGACCTGGCTCCAAGTTTTTAGTGGAAGACTAAAATACCCACCCCCAGACTGGTACACAAAGAACGCTCACAGAACACAGCTGCTGCTCATGTAATAGCATTAACAGTGCTTCCCGCATACACAGGATTTCTTATTCTGATTTCAGGTAACAGGCAGAAGGAAATCAGTTATTTTAATAACAACAGAAGAAGACACGGCTGCTGGTTTTTACTTTTTTAGACTAGCAAGACGATGAAATAATCTGCCTGGTGTCAGACTTCCATTTAGATTCAGCAGAAGCACAGAACATGGATGAAAGTCAGAAGTTTGGTTTCCTTACAGACTTTGCTGCGGAGGTCCCAGAGCTTGAGGGTCCGGTCATGACTTCCCGAAACAATGCGTGCATTGTCCAGCAGGAACTTGGCTGACAGAACTTTACCACTGTGACCTGTCAGGGTGTGCTGAAGATGAGAGATTTACATGTTGAAAATCCATTGCACAGTTCCACTTTCCTCATAGCTTACTAGTTCTGCTATTTAACAACTCAAAGACAACCTTAAACCATAATTTTCATGTCTACTGCATTACTTGGAGAAGAAAAATAATAATCTATTATAGTCAAACAGAGATTAACATCTTCAAGCCTGAACGCTGACACTACCAGATTTCAGAAAAAACTCCCTGCAGCAGTTTCTGTAACTGCAGAGGGAGGCTTCTGTGGGGCTGAGCAGAACAGGAACCACATTCACTGCAAATTGCTGAATATTTACATACTGAATCACAAAACAGATAATGAATGACTGAAGTAAGAATTGCAAAAAAGACAAATCTTTGGTATGCAGGTGTTTGTTTTTTTTTTTTAAATACTCAAAAGGACTATCAAATTACACAAAGCATTCTGAGCTTGGGAAATATAAAAGAAAAACCCTGAAAAATGGAAAGGAATGGGAGCAAAGTTTGGAAAAACCACAAACCTGATACAGAACACAAACTCTGAAAGAAAGAATCATCCCATAAAGACCACTTTGTCTTGGGAAAGGACACAAACTCCAGAAACCAGGGTCTAAACTTTCACTCTGCATCTCTCTTCTGCTCTTGCTGCACAGTCATTACATGCAGATATCTGCATTTAAGTAGGGAGTTTGTAGCAAAATTTACTGTGATTTCAGCTTCACTGCCTCCTGCTCACGTGCAAGCCATGACCAATCCATACCACATACACTCAAAATGAATAATGCACTATTTTGTCTCAGTCAGCAGTGAATGTACTCACCCAATGCTGGTAGTCACCAAAAAAATTACAGAAAGATACCATGAAGCCAGATGGATGTTTGCAGGGATAACTAACTTTTTTTGTAGTGAGTAATCTACAGTCTGCTAAACTTTTACTCACTTTAATTCACATCCAGTAGTAGGCTCTGCAGCCAAAAAAGAAGCTGCAAACGAACTAGCATTCTTTGCTTTCCTAGATGAGACCCCACATCTCCACAATGAGAACTACCCCATGAATTACAATGCAACTGCGGGTTATAACTGACATGTGAAATGTCAGAAGATTGAGAACATCAAAGCAGCATCTTCCTAAAACAAGAGGTTGAGGAAAAGTATACACAGGAAAAACAATTAAAAACCTCTTTAAAAGCTGAAGAGAAACTTTTCTTTTGGTAAGATGAATCCTTCTTTAAAGTAGAGCTACATGCTGGAGGAGAACCTGAGTACAAAGGAGTTGGGAGGAGAGTCTTTCAAAAGACACTGAGAATAAAGCCAAGGATGTTTATGCTTGCTGCTTTTATAGCTAGGCAAAGAACTCCATTTCAAAAATACCACTCCTGACTTAAAACAAAAAAAGCAATCCCTCTCTGTCTTCCGCAAACCCTTCTTCAGTGGTCCTTCCCTTGGATTGAGGCTAAAACATTGAAGTGGTTCTCCATAAACCATAAGAAGCATTTAAATTGTCACAGAGGGGGATGCAAAGGTGTATTCATTTCCATGGTAAGGTTTTGCTAGCAGTGGGGGCTGTGTTGTGAAAATATGCAGTAACTGGAGTTTCCTGCCAGGCTGTGCAGAGACTAATACTGTGTTTTAGGTCTTGCTGTGAAGACCCTTAAGAGAAATAAATACCCTGTAAACAGAAAGAACTATTGAAAGCGTCTGTAAATGCCCAACTTCCAAAATTACCATGTCCCCATTAGACAAAATTGAAAATACAAGACAGAAACAGCCTGAGCACTGCTTTGCCTTCAAGAGACTCACCCGTAATCGATTGTCATCGACTGTCCAGATTCTGCTGGCAAAGTCATTTGAAGCTGCTAAGAGGTAAGAACCCTGTGAACACAAAATTGATTTAAAACTACCTCTGCAAGTCAATACACAAATTAAACTCAAAAGCATTTCCAATAAATCATTAAAACCGTATTAGCGCTACACTATTGTGGCTTTTTCCACCCCCTCTTTTTTGATTTATCACAGGGAAAAAGCCCTACATCTTCTACTCCCACACTGCTTAGATAGGCCTGAGTGGAATTAGTCCAACTCTTGCAATTTTCATTACAATTCTAGCATTTAAAACTAACATTCCAAAACCTAAATCTCTGCAAGAAGACATAAATTGACTTGTTCATGGCTTTAGGCTTACAGGTCTTCCAAGTCATCCATAACAGAGAAGGGACACCACATGATACATGCTTGTGCTGGTGTCCTTCTCAAAAGGACTTCCCTGAATCCTTAAAGCCCATTAACACCTCACCTCAGGCAGTTCTCACCTCAAATGTGTTCAAGCAGCTTGCCAAAATCAGAACTAGTTTCTCCTGCAGAATAACAGTGCCAGCAAGTTTCTAATGAGCTGGTGAGTCTCCAGAGGTGACTTTTTGGGTGTGCATTAATAAAGTTTAGCACAGAGAATCACAGAATGGAAGAAGTGATGTCAGCTTTGGTCTACTGTCTCTGCAGTAAAGCACTGCGCTAGGGGAGAGGTCTCAGCAGAAAAGTCATATCACACATCCAGTTAGAACGATCCAAGACCCCAAACTCCTTCAAGTAAGACTGTCAGATGCTGATCCCAGTCATGTCTCGGATGCTTTAGGTTAACATGAACTGAACACATCCCAAGCTGTCAGCACACACTCTGCCAGTCACACCATTACTGTGCCATGACTGGTGAGAAACTGCTGGGAGAAAAGGTCATGGAAGTACCAGCCTATGGATAATCAGACCTTTTACTGTTCATCACAGACCTCAGCAGAGCACTTATGGAAATAAACTTCACAGAAGTAAAGCCTTGGTGTATTTGCTGCTTCTGTGCTGTTATGCCAGCTTTAGTGGGAAACTGAAGACTAATTTCTTACTTTACACAACACCTACTGTATTTTATTGTAATTTTATCATAATAGCCCATAACAGCCAATGTCTGAGCTGCATATCATCTTCCGAACCATAAAACAAAAGTGAGAATTACAGAGTGCAGCATATCAGATAGAGATCTTCTGTACAATTTTGAACTATCTGCAGTTACTCTAAGTAGTTTAATTCATTTCTTAGGTAACTTTTCAAAGTCTTAGAATGGAAACTGATAGCAGAGCACAACATAATTCAATTAATTTATTCCCAATCACAAACAGTGGATATTGCACAGATACTCACAGCACTATCGAATTCTATGCTTGTAATCCCAGCGTTACTGCCAGAGAGGGACCCTTTGGGCTCACACCTATCTGCACAGAGAAAGAGGAACAAAGCTTAAGCAATGGGTTAGAACAGAAGCTGACACAAAGTGAACTATAATACGAGTTTGTTCACCATCCCACCAGACCCCAAAGCAAAAAGTTTACCTCCCAAGACTTCCCAAAGCTTAACCCTCCGGTCCATGCCTCCTGTCGCTAGTAACCGGGAGCCAGGGCTGAACTGCACTGCATTCACCTCCCCATCATGTGCATCCTGAGGAGTGGGAGGAACAGAACAGCCACCCAAAATGGAATTAGCACAGACCCAAAAAACCACAGATTAGAAAGCTACAGAATTTAAAGGTTATACAGAACCACAGCTGTAGATCTTTCAGCAGTATATAGGAAACAAAGCCACAGACTGAAACTCTACTATGGTTGATGGTGTATAAACACAGCAAAAAGGCAGATCCTTATCTAAATTAAAAAAAAAAACACATAAAGAAAAACACTAGCAAGGACTCAACAGTGATAATAAACTTCCAGAAGCCTTACAATACTTCCTAAGTTTAGGCTTTATAAGGTGAGGCCTTTAAGTTACACCAGAGAGAGATTAAGGAAAGGACAGGACAGAAAGCAGGTACAGGTGATACGCTGTAGAAGGAAACTAACTTTTCATTTCTCCATCTAGAACCAGCCATGGAACACAATCCAATCAGTTCATGCAACCACAGAACACAAGTCAGGCTTGAGTTAGGAAAGTCTGCTAGAAGACAGCCTAACAGATTAACTGCATTCATTTAGTGTACTGGTGATAACGCTACCTTATCTTGGCAATTAAGTAGTACCAGCACAGTTTAACTTTGAACAGCACCTTTTCTCACAGAGAACTTGGCTTTAAGCTGTGGCTCCTTATCTGCAAGTGAAGTGACACCCACGCCTCCTCACAGCTTTGAAGTTTGAGTCGGCCCATTAATAGTGATTCTTAGCCTTTTAAATCCTATGAGAATTTTAAGATTCCTTTTTTCCCCCCCTGTTAATTGCACAACTTTATACTACTTACCCACACAGTATTAGTACCACACTCTTAATTCATTTGCTGCATTCCTTTTTAAGAATTTTCAGTAACTGGTCTTTCAAAATCAGTTTTTCCTGGAAACTTGTATTTCTCTGGAAGTTGTTGCTTGAACTTGGTTTGCCAGCTCATATTTAGGGGTCATCACACTTCAAATCTGATCTTTCAAGTGCAGAAGAGCCATTCAGAACAAAACTGGTCAAAGGCCTAGCCTAGAAACTATGTCCAAGAATGATGGCTGAAGTGACTACCTCCTCCACCTTCCCAAGCCTGTTCTACTCATCTCTCCAGAAGTGAGGCCAGTCTGTTCCAGGTACCTCCCAAACCTCTGACATGGAGTCCTTGCATTCATTCCTGGAATGCTCTGCTAGACCCAGAAATGTTCTCACACCCTACCAAACACAGGAGCTAAAACAAACTCTGTTTAGCTCCAAACACAGGAGCTGAAACATAACACAGATCACCTCCAGAAGGAAGACGTGGATTCCCATGAAACAAGCAGGGATTTTTTTCCTTTCAATACTGCAGTGCTAACCACAGATCACCTCCATACTGCCACGGTCTGACGTACTGCCACATACTACAGCCACAAACACCTCCTCTGATGCTCCCTATTCAAGCCAGCTCCAGGCTGTCACTTCAATTATGACCTTATTCTCACTTAAGGTAACATTGCTATTCCCTCCACCCCACGGCTTCCACTAGAGAAGGTGGTAACAGGGCACGCTAGGAACACACAAACCTCTGTGCTGCAGTGAGCCATTCTGGTATTCTGGATGAAAAAAAAAGTCATTTCATATCCATGAAATACTCACATCCAGCATTGGAGTGCCTGAGAAAGCTCAAGAGGAATGTTCAAACAAGTAGCTGTGTTACAATTTACCACAAAATACTTTTCATTCAGAAGGCAATGTCCTTCACAGAAATTTAAGCTTGGCCTTGTGAGGCCAAAACAATGCATAGAGGAGGTCTCAGCTTGAAAACTTTAGATCACACACAACAAATGAAGACACCCCACTACCACAAGCTCCTCTTAATGAGTTCTATTGGATGACATTCAGTGCCACAACTCCCTTCACTGTGGAGAACTGGAACCGAATTAATCCCAAACTGTCAGCAGTCTCTTCCTCAATCATAGCTCTACTGTGGCATGACAGAACAGGGACTGCTGGGAGCCAAGAGGGTAATGGAGCGCAATTCCCCTGTGCCCTCAGACCTTTTACTAATCATCATCGACCTCAGCAAGACAGACACCAAGCACATTGGCTCTGAGAAGCATTTGGGCTAAGAATTAAATGGGATGAGCTCTACTACCAAATCAAGAATTTCTTGTTTGGCCATGTTAGTAGAGTTTCAGGAGAGCAGTTCCCACACACATAAGATTCACTTCCTCCAAAGACAGTACAAGGAACAGTAAAATTGAGAATTCCTTCTATACTTACAAAGACACATATGGCAGTAGTGGGCACTCTCACTTCTTTATTGGCACCTGGATGTGGCTCTATATTATCCTGGGGAGCAGGAAACGAGGACAGAGAACGCCTCCTGAGATGAAACAAAGTAGAAATATTTTAAAATGAGAAGTGAATGCTGTTTCTCTGGAGTTCACCCAGATCTGTACCTGCCACTTAACTACACTGTACAGTGAGTAAAAATTAGGGAGTTTTTAACTTTCTTTTTATCCCATCTTTCAAAAGTCACATTTGTCATATAGCACTACATCCTCTTAGGGCTTTATATATTTCACAGTATGCCAGTAAGTAACCCGAGCTGATTACTGACCTCATTTTGGACCTTTGGGGGTTTTTTTAATAGGAAAGAGAAACATGGGAGTGATTGCAGCTGAGCTCAGCTGGAAAGACTGCAACTCCATCATTATGCCTAGGGAGAGACTCAACACCATTGCAGCAAAACGCTCCATTCAAAAGCTCGGGGCTGCACCATTTAAGCAAAGACCGTCCACATAACACAGAGCTTGACTTAGAAGGACTGGCTCCACTCTGGATACTAAGCACAGAACCCAACAGCCTATTTTAAAATAACCCTATTAAAGGAGCAAAGTGCAGTGGAAAGTAAGAGCAAACCCCATGTTTTCTCTCCACAAAGAGGGGCTCATTGCCTCTCTAACTGTAGACAGTTTTTAGCCAGTGTCATCAACATCTAGAATCTAATCAGGACAATGCAGCTGGGTTCCATGTTACTTCAATGGAATACATTCACATGCTGGACTAAGAGCGGATAATATTTTCACCTGGCAGCATCAGAAGGTTGATGTCCCAAAAGGGGAGACTCAGACAGACTGGAGGGAAAGGTCAGAGGTCAGCACACGGCAAGATGGAAGAAACAGGAAGTTGAGAACAAAAAAGAAAAAAAGGCAGAAGCTAGAAGAAAAGCTGAAATTATTTGTATTCCCTGCATCACCAAGATTTTGGTGTACATTGAAACCAATATACAAAAACAAAGAGGTGAAAGTGTTCTAACCTACCCAAAGATATTAGTGATAGAGTCCAGAAGGCCTCCAGCTGGCTGGGAGAGTCGCTTACTGAAGGACAGGAGGACAGGTTTAAAATAGCTTCTCCACATAAAGATCAATACAAACACATTTCATAGCAACAAGTCTCCAGAAAGACTCCCTCCCCTGCAGACCCAGTCCGAAAACACCAAAGGCAGGCAACAGTTCAAAAGTCACCAGTAACTACAACTCAGAGCATGATTTGCAAGTGAAGTTTCCTTCAACCTCCACCTTGTGAATTACTGGGTTTAGATACAACAATCTGCCAAGTCTGAAGTTTCAACCACATTAATCCATGCTCTCATGTAACTACCTCTTACTTTCCACTCACTGCTATTTTAGAGGAAGAAAAAGATGCATTTAATCTAGGTGAAGATTATTTTCAGCATTTCACCTAAACCAGAACACATGGCTATTTCTAAAGTCACATCAACATCTCGTACAGTAACAAAGATATAATACAACAGGCACTGCAATGCCCATTTTATTGTCTATTTTGTTTTTAAACCTTTGTTTTTAAGATTAGACACAGGTTTTTCAGACACTAGTTTAATTCACTTAAAACAGCAAAGGAAAAACAGACCATATCTAGAGCATGGTAACAGAAAACACAGCATGTGTGAGTTTCATACTGCTCTGGTGGAAGTACTAAACTGTGGTCCAGCTAAAGATAAGTAAAAAATGTAAATAACGTTCCCAACATTGTTCTAACTTTTATATCCCTTGTTCTTCCTCAATGACAAGACACAAAAATGTCTCAGTCTACAAACCTGGATGTTCGGCTGACAGCTCGTACCGGGGATGTCTCCTCAGCTGTGTCAGAGGTTTCATCTGCAAGCACTTCAATGTCATCATCCCTGCTGAAGTGAGAGAAAACACCTCATTTTCAATCAGCCAGAGCTTCTTATGGAAACCACCCACTGAGGTACATGAAACAAGTGGACGACACTGTTCCAGGGTCTGTTGGTGTCTGCACCCAACCTGCATCTAGGTTAACTTAACCGTAGTAGCAGGTAGGTAGGTCCAGACAACACAAACACGGATCCAGTCGTCACTGTCAGAGATACTACATTCAACATACAATGTCTGAAAACAAGTACATGCAACATGAGATACTGCAACCCCAAATACAGGTGATATTCTATTCTATTTTCACAGCATCTTTTTTGCTGTTCCAAAAGAAGGAAGTATTACAAAAAAAAAAAAAGCACAAGAGTTTGAATTTTCCTTCTTCATCTACAACAAAGACATTGAGATACCCTCTCTACTGGTGTACTTCAGATGTTGTTCCATTAAGTACGAGGGACATTTTGGTACACTTCATTAAAGCATTGGTGTACAACTGAACAGAAGTGTGAGATTCCAATACATATACCATAAATTAATCCAATTAAACTACTCAGCTAATGCTACAAGGCTTTTTCCCCATTAGTCATCATGGACTCTGACAGTCTTGTATTTTTTCCTTCAACGATGAATTTTTCCTCCACTTCTGATTTTACAGGACAAACTATTTTTAAACACACTCCATCAACCTGATGCCATTTGACTGAAGAGGAAGTTTAAATTCAGCACGTTAAGTCGGAATAAACCAATTTCCTACAATGAGCTGCAAAAGATTTTAGAGGACAGGACCAGCTTTAATCTCATTTCAGAACATAGCTGCACTTTAAGTTCTAAGATTTTGGAGGACAGTATATGTTAAGAGGCTATAGAAAATATATACTCTGATTGAAAGTATCAGGCTTATATTTCAATAAAACATTATCAAATTCTGCTAAGATTTCTTTTAAAAAAAAATAAAGTTTGAGCTATTAAAATTGTGTGTAGCAAAAAATAATTTCCATGTGAACTTAGCATATTTTTAAGTGAATACAAACACCAGAGCACACTCCTTGAAATTCTGCAATTTTCCCCTTCAGTAAGTAGCAAATTTATACAGCACAAACCCTCTAAAATTACGAAATCTAAAAGGAATCAAAACCATCTGTGAAGCAGAGTTTGAGTAATTTACAGAAGCAATTATTTTCTAGATAGTTTTTTTTTTTTTTTTAACAGGCTTCTTTTTAACTTCTTGGTGCCTCCTGCCAAATTATTTATGAAACATCGAGACCATCATCCCCACCACAACAGGAAGTAAAATATTCAAGCTGTTGTGCTACAGCTGCCTCTGAGCTCAGCTCTAACAAAGCAAGGTCTGGTTTTGGGTAATGGAAAGGAAGAAGCTTAACAGGGAAAGAGGCCACAGACTTTGCACATGTGTTTTCCCTCTCAGTGCAACATTATTTATTGAAAAGTTTAATATCCTAAGAAATTCTGCATGCATTTACATCAGATAATGTGGACAAAAGGGATATCACTATTCTGGGAATATCACAGCTGGGAAGACTGTCCTCTGCCTTGGGGACTGTCCACTGGGCTGTGACACAGCGGTCAGCAGCAATCTTGTCATGGAGAATCCCACCTCAATAAGCTAAGGGAATTGAAGCATTTAAACAATTCTTAAAAAAATAATTGCAAAGCAAATTGTGCTAGCTAGTTGTATTGTATTTCACACTCCCCTAGCACACGTCTTTCCTACCCAGACTTCTGTGTGGGCCCTCTTCCATTCCAGAGCAGACACATCACTCCTGTCACATGCAAGGACACGCAGCACAGAGACCTAACGCGATTACATGATGCTAAAACAAAAATAAGAGATATCACGAAAGAGCCTGCACACTGCACTGGCACTGTGCTCTGCAGACTGTGTCACCACTTTCCAGTAACAATGCAGCAGGTGTAGCTTTTTCTGGATATGGCTAACACAAGTGCCAACAACCCTACCAACCTGGTGCAAAGCTCCTATACTATCAACTGCCCACTCAGCTGATTAAATACCACCCAGGAGTACACACAGCAGTGAAAAGAACAGGAGACCAGAGACTTATTTAATAAATCTCTCCTGGTATGGAAGTGATCAATGTATTTTCACCCACCTTAACTCGGTACCTGCTCCTACAAGAAATCCTTGACTGTATTTGTAGTCTAACACTTACAAACATGGGCATCTCCAGAATATGTTGTTTCATGATTGAAGAACTACTTTGAAGACCAAAGGCACCACATAACAAATGTTTTTATGCTAAGAGTATGCATTCAACATATGAACCATTCTTAGGACTTACAGTCCAAGCATCTATTTTTAGTCATAACAGAGCTCCTTCTGGAAGTTCAAGTAGGGAGAGTTACTGTACATTTTTGACTTCACACCAAAGTTTAAATGCTCCTCTACACCACCAAATTCAGAAATAACAAAGATACCATTTATCGTGCATCTGCATAAAACTGAAGCATGAAGTGATGAAGGAGACTATAACTCAAGACTGCTTACGGTTCAACAGGCAGGGGTTCTTTGGCAGCTTCTGCTAACTCCTTCTGCAGCCTGGCTTGTCGTCTCCTAAGAAGGAGAGAGATTATTTTAAAAAAATAAACTTTCTTAATCCCATTCTGAAGATCACCCTGCACAGCTTTGATGGGCTCCATAAGATTTAAAAAAAAAAAGATCACAAAAAACCACTGCCCTAATTTTATCCTGATTTTCAAGATACTCAGTGCAGGAGAGGCTGTGAATAGCAAAGGACAAGATCAATCAAGTGGGGCAATAAGGCAAAGTGTACCTACAGCGATTTATAATGCGTGTGAATGCAGATTTGCTTGGAGTGCAAGAACTTACAAAAACAATGATTATGTTAGTAAAGATGATACTAAACTGCCAAGTATTACTATGAGACTTGTATTACAGCTTTTAGTCTCCAAGTATTGTTAGCTGGCAAGGAAGCTGAAGCAATTCAGAAGAATAAGAAAATTTTGCAAGGAAAAAAACCCCATACAAACTTATTTTTGCAAGTTATACTTAGTTCAGTCTCATGACAGCTGCTCCTTTTAGCAGAATGCAAAAACCACTTAAGTTAGTTAAGTTAAAAAAGGATAAATCTAAGAGTAGTATGAACAAGAGACACTCAAATCCAGTACCAGCAAAACCCCCTCAGTTTCTATCTGACTTACGATCTCCAGGCCATAGTTAAATGTTGCTCAAGAAACAAAAAGAACATCTTTTATTAATTTAAAAGACAGGAATGTTTTCAGAAAGCATCCGTCTCCGTTGGCCAGAAGAAGGAACACAAAGTTCTGGACTCTCATTGTGTTGTGCAAGAACAGAGATGTCAGATCAAAATTAAAACTGGTTTTATCCTATGCACTCATAAGTGCTCAAAAATATATTGGGAAGTGGTTTATCAAATAGAGGTCATCAATCTCACCTTGAATCCTTTTCATTTTCTGCATTCAAACGATTGGCTTCTTGTGCTTTCTCTGCCATCCAACGTGAGACCAGCTCCTGGTTGTCTTCAGTTGTTTTCCTTAGTTTCTCCTCCAAGGCATTGAAAGTGATCTGCAGAGCATCATATTCATCTTTCAGTGTCTGATTAGCTCGCTCAAGATCTTGCAGTTTGCTACGCAATTCCTGGCACTCAGTTTCCAGTTCAGAGATCTTTTGCAAGTACTCTGCAATCCTGGAACAGCAACAAAATATACAAAACAATAAGGATCTCCTTTGGGACCTATATTATCTTCTTTGTGCTACTCACACAATGCCTAACAAAGGAATTTTCAGCCCATGGCTAGGACTAGAGAATATTATAACACTAATAAATAACTCAACCAGAAGTCTGGGTCTCATACCAACCACACAGATGAAACAGTTCCTACTCACTTTGCTTCATTCATCTGCATCTCTTTGTCCTTCTGCTGCATTTGGTTATTCAGATCAATTACAGACTGGGCCAACTAGGGAGAGGAGAAAATTCCATTACAAAATGCAGGGATGTCAGCTGGGTATCACACACTGAGCAGCAAACAGCTAGAGTACAGACCAATCTAGCATTACAAGCATGAAGCGTAACTTTCAGGTTTTCCTTCACAGCTTTCTATATAGATCTGTTTACTGCCCCTTTCACAGAGGTTGTTAAATGAGGGAATCCCCTTTCAAAAATGAGTTGCCAAAAAGCTACTGTCCTTTCTCACTCTCTTCCCTCAAGAAGTTTCTTTAATAAAGTGACATCAAACAGAATGCACACTAGAAAGAAAAATAATTTTTTTAAAGTAGTGGAAAAATCAATACAGAAACTAAAAATTGCTAAGTACACCAACAAACAAATACCAGCAACCAAGCAACAAGTCTTCCTGTTACGGCCAGGACAGCCATTACAGGAGACATGTAGCTCACGTACTGTAGCTACAATTAAAAATAGAACATTTTCCTCTCTTCCAGGGCCAACTCTCCTAACTAATGGGAATCCTGGGCTCCCCACTGCATTTCAGGCTAACACCATGGCACTTCCAACCTTTGCTTGTGCTTGTTTATTTTTGTCCACTCTTATCTAGCGGTGGTCCTGTAAAGCAAGCGAGTCAAACGGAACCACACACCGCCATCTCATCTCTCATTCTGCTCATTCAAAACCTTTCCAGTGTAGGACTGGATCTAAAGAGGACCGGTTCCTTCCTCCTCTAATGAATACAGTTAAAAATCTATCCATGAAACAAAATTAAACACTTTTTAAAAATCATGCTATGCATATGCTCTTATTTTCTGGCTGTGAGTTTGCAAGACCAACCATCTCTGGTTTATTTTAATCATCAACATGGGTTGCTTTAAAAGGCTGTACACGAAGGGAGGAAAAAATGATGATGACTAAGCTTGGTAAAATTAAGGTCATGTTCGTAAAGGGCCATGCATGAACAATACAGGTCACAAGAGGACTTTCTAACCTCGCCACGTTTCTTATGTAGCTCTGTCAACTCCTCTTGATGCTTTATCTTCAGCTGTGCCAGCTCCTGCAACTGAGCGTCATTCCATGTGCCATCATGTCCTGGACTGCAGTTTGAGAAACAGGAAGAAGAGATGTCACCAACTAGAATCCATTTGCTCCCATGCCTTTGACCAGCTAGCCCCAGGACAAACTCATTTGTATTTTCTGTACTATATCAGAGATAGAGGTCATTCATAAAACCAAACCACAGCCAGCTTCCCCACAACACACTTAACAACCAAAATCCCATTTACATGAAGACAACTGAGTCTTAAAAGTAGACTCTCCAAATTCTGGAAGAATGAGGAATATTTTGCCACTTGCAATTTGTTTTGGAGGGAGCTGGTAGACCTTGAAGATGCTACATACCTGGAGACAGCATAACACAGGGCACAGAACCAAAAGCCAAGGAACCAAGAGCACATTTCCAGGCCCTTGGGTTTATAGTCCCAGGTGTTACAAGTTGCTTCTCCATTTTCCTATGTTCTAGCCTCATCCTGTGTAAAGGTTTTGGGCTGTTTTTTAATTGTGTTTTACAACACAATGGTATTGTGACATAATCTGGAATTTCTACACACCAGAAGAACACATATATAACCCCCCAAACAACTATGATTATAATGTTTATCACTCATGTCTTCAAAAGCACCAAGACAGGAACAGAAGTCAGGTTTTTAAAGGCATATACATATATTTCACACAGCCTTTGAGCAAGCTAGCAGCTAAATAAGTTACAGCTTTTAAAAATAATAATTTTAAGTTCGTCACTATTGTACCAGACAAACAAGGTAATTACAAGCATCTGCTTCTGGAGTCATTCTGTGTTATAACAGTCCGGTGGGAAACAGAAAATGGGTCCAGAAGCTGAAAGGTCTCACAGTGACATTAGTAACTTAATGCTCTTCTCAATAAACAAAAAACAAACAATATCTCACTGAACTAATGCTGTACTATAAGACACTGCATTTCCAAAAAACTGTGTCCAAACAGATAGGAAGCCAAGTCCTGTGGTGGTATGCAACATGTCCTGTAACTCTGGCCACGCACACATCTATAGCCAGAACTAGATACTCCTCCTTGGCCCAAAGGAAGTAAAAGCACTTTTACTCGGCTGTCTAGGATTAGAGAACTCATTCTGTTTCAAAAAACTCATACACTGAGACAAGTATCAGAGTTCAGCTGAGCATTTAACTTTGGAGATGCTGTTTCTGTGCATTTCTTCTCATCCTCACCTACTCCAGCCTCATCTCCTAGAGTGTTCACCCAGAATCAGTATTCCCAAAAACTAAAGGTGGTTCAAGACAAGTGCAGTCATCAGAAAGCTTCTGAGACCTTTCACACAGGTGTTAACTCCAGCCTGCTGGCAAAACGCTGACATCTTGCCTGCAATTCCCGTAAAATCAGTTCCTCTTTCCTTATTAGTAACAGTACACTATAAACTTAACTGTGTTTGTTTTGTAAAGCAATGAGACACACACATACATTTCTGCATTATATAGTAATAAGAGGTCCAACAGAGGAAGCAATTCCTACAAAAGTAGGAAATTCTGAGCTACTTAGCCCTGCTTTTTCTTCATTTCCACCACAAGAAGAACCCAACAGCCTGTACCTGCTGGGATTTCCATGCTGTCCAGACAAAGGACACACTACTAGCATACTGGTTTGCTCTGGATTCAAATGCCAAAAGAATAAGCAGCATGACCCGTGCCTGCAGCACTACAGTGCTATTCCCAGGTTAGAGAGGAAGTTTCCTGAAAAAAAACTGCTAGAAGCAGGCAGAACAGACATTCTTTTTAGTATATGGTACTTATTTAGGACTGACACTTCAGAGTCATGACTTTCTCCGTTCTCCCCCTGCTATGGGATAACACAGATTGAAAGAAACCAAGACACTGTTTTCTTGCTTCACTGCAATGCTTCTAAGATTGGACAATTTCAAGAGTCAGATCATAATCACTAGGAACTAACACCAGGCAAACAAGTCAGAAGCAAAAGCTCATTCTGCTTCACCTCCATACCTTGAGTTTGCGATCAATTACTTTCTGTCCAGAACTTGGTCAGATCTTTCCGCACCATGTACTATAAGCGTATTATAACTTTATCACGTGTTTGGAGTTAGTTGCAATTTATTTTTAGTTCAACAGATTTCCCAGTTTGTTTTACTCTGAGTTACTGTAGAAGTTGTTTGTGTGATGCATCAAACAATGGTTTAGGTTACAGTGGGCATGACAGAGAGCTGACTGACAGAAAAGGAATTTTAAATACCTGATCTCATGTCTGCTTTGCATGTCATATTTTTCTGCTTGAAGCTTATCAGCCAGCACTGCATGAAGGTCTGACTTCTCTAGCAGCTTGTTATCTGAAAGGGCAAAAAGTGCAATTAGGAAGATAACCAAAAAGCAAAACCAGATTCCCACCCTCTTTTCCCACCAACTAAGATCTAGTATCTTTAATTATTGTGACACAACCAAACATTATGTAAGTCTCCACCACATTAATGTGCACTCCTGTTTGATGCCAGCAGGCTAAGGCAGTATTCAGCTACAACTCCAATAATTTCTCATTAGTCCAGATGCTGCAGGGGACTGGTCTTACGAAAGCTTAATAGAGAAGCTGCTAAAATGTATTAATATCTGCTAAAGCAGAAGGAGTTCAAAGTTCAGTCTCTTTATAGCCCCTCAGCTGATAGCAACAAGGAAAATAGATCTGCCAGAGAACTGGTCATATCCAACACTGCAGGGTCCTGCCAACGTTTATTTGCCTCCCCCTTTCCCTGTAACACAGGGTATCTCAGTGTGAGAGGCAGCAGCACCAGGCGACCCCCATTCCCATGCCCCCTGTCACAGCTGAAGCAGCGGAGGGACAAGCGAGTCAGCATTGGATAGAAAACGCTGGACCCGGAGCAGCTCTAAATTTTACAAAAGACCACGGACACGGTCAATAGCACTATTGTTCTCAATTCCACAAAGACGTGAGTGGGAACTGTGCAGACTATTTAGACATTCAATCACTGTCCCCAGCATAAACCCAGTTTAGCCTGCGAGAGAACTGAGAGAAGTGGCTAGTTATTTTCCTCAGTAACGTGGAACCCCCAACTTTTCTCAGTTCCAATAAACATCTCCCAACTAGCCTTCTGAAAGTGACACACGCGAGGCCTCGGAGGCCTTTGACCACCGCGTCTCTTCCCCTTTCTGAGGGGTAGATGGGGGGGCGGGGGGGAAGAAAACCGCCTCTCGGCCTGGGCCCGGCCGGGGGAGCCGCGCCGCTCACTTACACTGCCCGATGATCTCCTCGAAGGCCTGCCGCTGCAGCCGGTCCCGCCGTCGCAGCTCCGCCGCGATGTGCCGCTTCCACGGGGGGAAACCGGCGGCCCGCAGCCCCGACGCCATCTCCGCGGCACGACGGGAAGGGGCAGCAGGGACAAGCGCCCGCCCGGCCCGCGAAGGGCGGCCGAGAGGAGGCGGGGAGGCCGGCAGGAGCTCCGGGATGCGGCGGGAGGCCGGTGCCCGGCCCGCGGCGGGGCGAGGAAGACCCTCTCAGAGCCGGGGTTTGGCCCGCAGCCGCCGCCCCACGCCCGCCATGGCGCTGCGGCCGCGCTCTGTCAGGGGACCTCACCCCTCAGCGGCGCACCGCAATGGCGACAGCGGCTGCCCCACCACTGCCTGGCACCGCCTTCCCGCCCGCCTGTGCCTCTGGCCCCACCGTCCTCACCGGGCAGCGCGGCGGAGAGGTCGCCCTGCAAGCGCGGTGCCGGCCTCCACCACTGGACGGGCAGCCTTCTGAGGAGAGGGGTCCTCGCGCCGCGACATTTTGTACCTCCTCCCCTGCCGCCATCTTGAGAGGGGCGAGCTCCTCCGTCCCTCCCGTGCCGCCATTTTGAGAGGGCTCCACCCGCCCCGCCTGAAGCGCATGCGCGTCTCGCCCCTCAGGCGGCAGCGGCGCCTGTTGGGACCGGTGGTGGCGATACGGGCGGGTTGGCGCCGGCCCTGAGCTTTTCCGGGCGAAATAAGCGCGGCAGCCGCGAATAGCGAGGGCGCCACCAGACCGAAAGGAAGAAATAAAGGTGTGAATAAAGGAAGAAAACAAAGTGCAGCTTTCCCTTAGGTCACCCCTGAGGGAAAGGTCCCGGCTTGTGCTTGTGGAGCTTCCCTTCATCCCTTGTGCCTCTGATGGGACCTATCTGGGAATTCTCAAAGAAGTTGATATGATTAATGCTGCTTTCCCAACGATAGGAGTGTGGAGAGTGCCACAGGTTCACCAGGGTCTCTCCTCATACTTTTAATTTTTAAAAGAAGGGATGAGAGGACACAGTTTGTGAAAGAGTGACTCATAATGCACATTAATAGCTTCCCCAGAAGAAAAACACAAGCTTTTGCTATTATGTCACCTGGCAGGGCCACAAAATACGTGACACTTTGATGGGGCTTTGCTGAAATCAATGACTGGTGCACGAGTGTCATGCCGTGAGTCCAATGTTCACTCCTTGGCCTTTTAATTTTAAAGTAAGGTAATTACTGTGAATGAACATTAAATAGCTACAGCTGGCAGAAGGGTGATGTACTGCATGGGCAAGAGAGCGGGTGAGGGGTCTGGAGCACAAGTCTTGTGAGGAGAGGCTGAGGGAGCTGGGGGTG
>JAOXJM010000052.1:28780141-28806166 GCA_026413425.1 Tringa solitaria | reverse complement strand
CCCCCCGTTGGCAATGTCACGGGAAAGATTTGGGAGGCAAGAAAGCATTTTGCTTATGCTCAGTTTCACACACTGAACACGTTCTCTGCGTGGAATGTGAGCCCAGTTTGAGTTAATCTTAAAAAGATCCTGGCTGTCATATCTGCCACTTCTGATCTCCTCTGGCCCTGCAAGAGTTTTCCTCTACACGATCCCACTCAGGCTTCCTTCTGGCAGCCCGAAGATTGGTCATGTTCACAAGTGCTCCTGTGGCAGAACTGGGACACTTGCAAATTAAGGGAGTCTGTTGAAGCGAAGGGAAAAAAATTGAAAGGAGTTTTCAGTAGAGTGTAGCTGGTTGCCAGATTTTTATCTCAAGTTCCTTGTTAAAATTCTACATCCTAAAGAAAAGCATATTAGAAGTTCTGGAAGGTAAAGGACTTCCAGAAGTCTTTTGAACTTGCATCTTCCCACACCAGATAAAGACATGGGTCACAAAAATAATATACTCAGATCCTACTTAAGGACACCATTCCACTCTGCTCCGGCACTCCAAAATTCACATTACAAGGTTGTTAATTGCCAAATATCTAACTAATATAGCTAGACAGAAGCCAGTAAGAACACCAAGCAATGACAGAAAGCACCAACACCACATAGTTGAGGTAGTCCTTCACGCTAAATAAACCATTCAAACTCTAGTCATTGAAAAAGATTTTTACCGACTCAGCATATAATGATCCAACTCATAGCACCAAGAGAAACCCCCCGAGCAATGACCCTTTCAGCACTTCTCTGTGTTATAATAAATAAGATTTACATCAACAACAAGCATACAACAGTATGGTTCCATGACAGAACATGAGGCACCGGTGTTAAATTTAGCTACAGGGTGCAAGTCAGATGAGTTGGTGATGAATGAGCAAGGACTGCAGATCCATGGGGATCTGATGCAATTTTTTTAGCACTTCGGTAGTGTGTGGGTAGAATTTAAGTAAAAGTTTTGGAGTACGCTACTTCTGGCAACTTTTGTATCACAAGCCTCGTGCTTTTCGGTTTCCCACTGAGGAGCTTCAGTGGTTGGAGTCAAAGGAAAATTTCCATTTTCATTCCTTCACAAAGTATCTAGTGGTAGAGATTAACATAACAAGTTTGAAAACACAGGTTCTCAAAAGCCAGCAAGGCAACCGAGGCAGTTAAGTGTAACACAGTCATCACTTCTGAAGGCAGCTCGTGGAGGTCATCGCTCTGGTTTTGTCAGCACTCTCTGCTGGCAGCAACTGAGCCAGGGAAACTACTGCAGGTCACTGATACTTGCTTCCCGGTGGAAATTCCCATGGGTCCTTTCCCTCTACAGAAGGCAACAGAACACACCAGGTGACAGCGTGTGGGGTTTGATGTCCTACGAGAAAGAACTTTTCCCCAAGCCAGGCAAAGGCAGGGCAGGACCCCTCGGCTCAGCTCAGCTCTACACTGTATTTCTGGGATTCTCCTCTAACCTGAGCAGGCAGACAGTGGAGGATCCATAATAACTTCTTTCCCTATTGTCTTCTGTGCTGAATGGATCCCAGTTTCCACAGACACCATGCAAAAAATATGCATGAAGTACATAAAATATCCAGTGGAAAGGAGAAAAATGTAAGATTAAAGAAGTCATACTTATCGAAGCAAAGCAATGCAGGCAGAAAGTGCACGTAAAAACAGCTACATCCACCACGTTATACTGCATAACTTTCTGGGATTGCATAATTAAAAACCATAAGCAATGCACAGATAAGGGTGAGCATCACAAGTGTTACAATTTCCTGTCTTCAGCCTGCAAAATTTCTCAGGCTTTAAGCTACAGCAACTGTTTGCTATTTCTGAGACACTAAGGATGGCCGCTTGTCCTGTCTTTCAAGGGACTGACCCTTACTTCATTCATTTACAGCTGATAAGACAAACCCTTACTCCATTAGAAGTAAGCACTGAGCTAATTGAACAGGCACAGAACCCAGCCCGAAGAAGCGCCGTCACTTAACAAAACTAACCACAAAACTAAAACCAAACCAAACCCATCCTTCCAACCCTTTCCTTTTATGTTCTCCCCTCAACTGCACCTCTGGAATAAAAATAGTGGATGTGGTGTTACCAATTATTTTTTTTTTGTTAAGGTTTTCCCTCCCCTAGAATTGGACCCAACCCAAGACGTGTGTTTTTGTGTGTGCAGGGACGCGGCACCCAACGAAGGCAAACTTCTGGAAGGGCTCTGTGACCAACCAGGGCTTGCTGCACGTGGGTTCTACCGAGTCCCATCGCAAAGAATACTTTCTACTAAGGCTTATAAACAGCACGGGTCACGACACCCCCGCCAAGTTTTGGAGAACGTGGTCTTAATTTTAAGCCAGGCGTAACAGGCTGCTAACACAGAGCAACCCCAGCCCACAGAGAGCTCTGCTACACCCCGGTTACGGGGTCTGCTGAAGCCGGCTGTGCTGGGTGTTGTCTTTTAAAGCACTGGAAAAGGAGAGCTGTAGAGCCCTGGGAACCGACTTAGACTTCCGGAGGAGAACCATGATGGAAAACCCTGTCTGAAGTTACAAACTGAAGGCAGACGAAGCCAGACAGTGTGGCAACAACCTGGAAACAACCAAAAGCTGTGCTGTGACTTCATTCGCTCAGAGGGACTCTGAAATGACTGAATCTGAGCTATCTTTGCTAAAGCCTGTTTCGATTCCCTAAACCATTTTATCATTTGAAATCATCCTGTATGCTTTGCATTTAGGCACCGATCTTAAAACTAAAGGATTCCACATTTCTTTTAAAACTTTAAGCAGAAATAGCTTCAACCACCAAGAGGTAAATTTGATAAGTATTGGCGGAACTGACCCCGTTTACCTAAAACACGCGCAAGCAGGACAATACTTTACATTGAGCACGTTGCTGTTAAAAGGCGATTGTGTCTTTCTATTTTATACTTCAATCAGCAATAAGCTGCAGAGCGTGTAGGGTCTGTTGGTCCCGTTCCCTCAGGCTGCAGAGCAGATGGAGCGAGCGAGATCGAACTGGAGCCCCAGTGTCACCTGTGACCTGTCACCTCTCTGCATGGGGGACGTCGCCTGCAAGGATAACATGTCCCATCAGCAAATCAAGACACATCTCTACAGAAGAAGGGGCATCACCCCCTCAGCAGCAAGTGCAGAAATTATTTTGTATAGATGGCGACATTTGCCATAAGACTCATTTTAAACAAACTCAACTGCAGAGTTTTCCAAGACTCATTTCTATCCTAAATGATCAGGACAAAAAGCCTCATATACCACCGACAATATATTAGCTTCTCTTCCTTTGAGAAAACAACTCAAGACTTGCCTGAAAATGAGTGCTTTTCTCCATGACCCATCACACCTCAAAGCACAGAAGCAATGAGACATAGTCCTTCATTACCACGCTGTATAAAGGGAATAATCTGCTGTCTCCCTGGATACTTTAAATTCAGTTATGAAGCCTCATCAGAAGTTTTTGGAAATATAAAATATAAAAAGGGTAAGTGAATCATATGGTTATAATGCTATGTGACTGATAATATTGAAGCTAGCATCCATCAAATTACTGAAAAAAGAGACAATTTTCTTGTTGATAATATTGGTTGTCTAAGTTTTCAATTATTTTTCCTCATTAGCCAGAAGAGGTTTAGAGCTCCAGGAAACTTTTCATTTGGCTGCTCCTGGAGATGTTCAGGTGTGTGTCCCCAGGGTGCTCGTCTCAATTAGGATTACACGTTTGGATTCTCAAGCACTGACTGTAGATAATGTGAAAAGCTTATTTAAAAAAACCAAAACAACCAACAAACCATCTTCTTACAGTTCTCAGTCCCTAAGCAGAAGTTAGTGCCCCTTCCTTGAGGCTCTGGTAGCGGGAACTGAAAGATCCCCTGGGGCAGGAAAGAGCTGCTGGGTACGTGGTTGTGGGTGGCCAAAGCCTTCCGGAAGGATAAAGCAGTGAAACAATTATTCTTCCAAAACAATAATTGTTAAATTGGTTACTGTTTCACAGCCCTAAGCTTTATCTTCTGAATCTCAACCTATTTTGCAGCGCCTGGAAGTTACTTTTGTACATTCAGTGGGGGTTGCCTGCTTGCAATTTTCAATTCTTTAAGCATGATGAAGGCTTTATGATGTAACATATTTATTGGAAGGCAACCTGTAACAAAAAAATTATTTGCATTCTTTGGCATTTCACTCTTTGTAGTGACATTTTATCGAAACCACATCCAGACAAAAGGAAAAGAGATTTCACTTCATGGCACACATTAGATTTCGAATACCTGATTTCATTTTTTGAAGCTTGAAAAGCAAAATAATAGTATCGCTTTATGCTGATTTCACCGTCTTCTCTGAATGTTATTTTGTTATATTTTCAGGAAACTGGAAACATTCTGGAAGGGTTCAAACTAGACAAAAGCTGGATATGGTTTGTTTGTATGAAGAATTTTGTATACGGAGGGATTCAGCAGCCGGAATGTGCATGTTTCAGGAAATATCTAGTTCTCTTATTAAATGCTGCTTCTTTCAGTTTTTCAAAACCTGTGAAATGCATTATGTTTATTCCTACCTCAAATGCAACAGCGGAAAAAACATTTTCCTTGTATAAACAGATTTGGATAGTTTGCAGAAACACGAAGCATTCATACACAGATTTTGCTAAGCCCTGACTGCAAATTATTTTCAGGCCTAAGTCCTACATGTAAAGACTACAAAGAGTTTTACAAAGTGATTTAAATCCACGTTATAGTGAAAAATATTCAAATTGGAGTATCATTTTTGGTAATAAAATGAAGCTTAATTTCATTAAATTATGCATTTGGGCATATTAGAAATGTGTTTCCCTAACCGTGTTTTGAGCCGCTGCTCCTAATTATTGTCTGATTGTCCACTTGTCCCTCATTTCTATCCAAGAAAAGTAATCACCCTAATGATACCTCAGCCCTTCAGCGCCAATGGAGTAACACAAACACGGCAAGATTTCCATAACTCCGGCAAAAGCAATTCCACCCTCAGCATTAACTCCTGTTGAAATTCACTGTTACACAAAGCACAAAATCCCACTCTCCCCCAGAAGCTCTGCCACCGATGAGCTCTCGACTCTTCAGTGAGGTCCCCAACTCCCAGGCTTTGCTGGGACCACTCAGTTTCACCTCAAGACTGGGCTGCACCTCCTGGATCTTCCCCGTTGCTTTCCGGCGTGGGTGGTATTTGCCCTACCTATAAAACTATCTTTATCTCAACCCATGAGGTATTTATTTCCCCTCACTTCTACTCTTCCGATTCCCTTCCCCATCCCAACTGGCATGTCCCAGCCCACCGAGCATCCTCCTTGGGGGGACTCTTGGTCTCCTCCTGCCTTTCAACACCGAAGGAGGCCGACAGTGCCTGATGCCTCTTGGCCGCAAGCAGACCACAGATGACAGTACGGTCTCCATATAGCCTGCAAGTGATATTTTGGGCAGGCCCATGCCTGCCTTGTCCTTACCGAAGACTGTGAGGTTTTGACATCAATCTGAGCATGTACAAAAACCTTGCATGGCCATCTGACAGGAGCTGTTGCGTGGCTGCAACGCTGAGAATGGGTGAGTGTCACCCAAAGGACTTTTTCTTTGCATTGATCTCCCACTGAAACCAGCTCAGGTGCAATTTCCTTTTGATCAGATATAAATAGATCCAAGGCAAATCACAAAATCCTTACTACAGAAAGCCTTTTCTTGGCCACACATGTCAGAGCAGCCCAGCAAACTACGGAGATTACAGTGCAGTGTCAAAGAGAAGGACAAAACCTTGGCATCTCTCTGCAAAGGGCTCACAAAGGACTTGGTACTGCCTGTGCCACAGCCAGAGGCTGCCTCTGACCCTGGTGACAACAGCAGTGACACCAGGAATGCAGGAACTGACCTAAACTCATGCTCTTATCAGATGGCGCTGGCAGGATGGGCAGCCCTACATCGGCGCTCGGAGAGCAGGTTCAGGCGCCGGATGAAGCTCTGACGCCCAGTTCCACCCTGTGGGACTCATAAACAGAAGCCAGAACAAGTTCTGCCTGAAGGCAGGTAAAATCCCACCAACCAGCTGATGC
Source organism: Tringa solitaria (assembly GCA_026413425.1). Classification (NCBI taxonomy): domain Eukaryota; kingdom Metazoa; phylum Chordata; class Aves; order Charadriiformes; family Scolopacidae; genus Tringa; species Tringa solitaria. The sequence goes on along the minus strand of JAOXJM010000052.1, from coordinate 28,800,079 downwards.
GAACAGGCAGCCCTCTCATCGTACGTCTGGCCCATCCCAGGACAGAGGATTATGGTCTTTCTGGGATATTTAGCCAACCCATGTGCAGAGAGAAAATCTCTTACAAATCTAAGTGTTTCCCCCAAAATTTGTTTCTAGAAGCGTGCTGGCAAAGGTAGGGTTCCAGCAGGAAACCCCTATATACAGAATTTATGGGTTTTCCTACCTTCTGGGAGCCAGTGCAGCAAATACACTGGTAACCTACAGCTTCAGTGTCGATTGGTACAGTGAGTCACAGCTGCTGGCCTGCTTTCTGACTGCTCACATAGCACCATTTGTTTCCTGTTGCACACAGCCTCCTATCAGGCTAGAAAATTTTACCAGAAAAAAAAAAAAAGGAAAAAAAAAAAAAGAAAAAAAGCAGCAGCTAGATGATACTCAGTGTAAAACTCAGTGTATAATTTTCGCTGAAGTCAGCAAAACCTACAAGTAAATAGGGTCAGGCCCTCCCCCTGCAACAAACAGTTACGTATAAACGTAAGTAATTTTTTAATTAGCCCCTTGCAGCGCTCACACTCCCAGAAATTATGATCTGGCAGCAGAACTGTGAAACGAATGTCTCCCCCCGTTACCCACAGAGCAGAGCGCAGGAAGACGCAGGCAACAGCGCTGCTTTCCGCCAAGGAGACGGGCAGCCAGGAAAGCAAACTGAAAAGAAAAAGGCAGGCAGCAACTTTAAAAATACTAATCTTTTCCATACTGTAATATAGTCTCTTAGGAAGCGGGAGAAGAAGGGAGCTCTTCCTGATTCCTCCTCACAACAAGGTAACCCACAGGCATTGCCAAACTCTGGAGCTGGTCAAACATTTTTGCTCAAAACAAACAAAAACAAAAAACACACCACCCCAGTTTATTAAAAAAAATGAAAGGGGTTGGAGCATGTGCTATGCAAAGCATGGTCTTTATTCAACCCCTCTTTGTCCCACTAATTTATTTTTTTTAAAAAAAAAAAAGGTGAAAAATTCAAAATTGCTTATCTGGGTTTTTTCAAAATGATGATCCATTTTTTCCATTTGAAATAACATTTTTCTCCAACATCCTGGTAACAGGGTGATAACTTCTGAAAAGCTCAAAATCACAATAAAACTTTTTACTTGAATGTGTTTTTTTAAAATTTTCCAGTTTGCTCAAAAATGTGAAGTGGTCCTTCACTCGTGGTCAAGCCAAGCTCTATTTCTGCCCTCTCCTGCAGAGCAGCCCAAAAATACAAATGCTCTTCAAGGCGCTGGATGCCCATAACCTTTCAAGACAGGTGAGGCAAGAGCTCTGAACAGGAGAGGAGACTTAAGGGTAATACAAGAAAATAAAAAAAAAAACAAAGTAAAACAATGGGTTTTCAAGAAGGAGAAGGAAAGAGCGCCCTTGCTAGAAGGAAGCAGCAGTGGCCATCGAGGCCTGAGCCCCGAGGTGGTGGGCAAATGTGTCTGGTCTGAGTTCTGGGCCGTGGAATGGGAATGTTCATGCCCACAGGAAAGCACTGGGAGGCTGTGCCTTCCTCAGACTCTGAGACCAGACCCTGCCCCACAGCACAGGAGAACACAGCAGGGGATTATAAAATCTGCCCGTGGCCCTAAGTTACCAGAAGCCTCTGCAGATGCCCCAGTTTCTTAAGGAGGCTCCACCTTTAAGAACAAGCTAAAGCTGTTCCCGCAACTACGGGGCTGACTCTCCCTCAGTGGCATTTTTGGTGACAGCCCTGTTTGTGCAACGCTGACATCTGCCCATCAGGACATCTCCCCCCAGCCGTCACACAGAGGGACAGGAGGTAAGCACTGGACCATGCAAATGACCCATGAAGTGTTACCTGATGGACTATGGATGGCAGGGAGATTGCATCCAAGAAGGCACAGCAGCTGGGTTGCTGAACTCCCATCAGATAACACGAGCTGTGAACTCCTATTTGAGATGAGCCTGAAGTCTGATCAGACTCTACAGGGTTTTAGAGATGCCACCACGCTATCCTATTCCAGTCCATGTTTACTGACCAGTCAACTCCAGTGTCTCCTTCCTTCTCACCACCTCTCCCCAGCCATCCCCACTCAGGAGGCAGGTCACACTCTTGACAGCAAGCTTTTGAAATTTGCAGCGTATAAAGGCGACGCAGGGTAAAGCATTAGGCAAAGGCAGTACCACAGTTTTTCAAGAGCAGTTTTTGACCTCAGTATCTTCTCACCCTGAACACAAGTCAGCGGTCATGGGAATCTCCTCACCTGACTCCAGCCTGCCAAATCTGGCAGTCTAAGGGGGTTCTCTGGGCTATTTAGGCAATAGAGAGACACAGCACCTGCCAAGGACAGTTTAACCCACCCAGGTCAGAAGCCTGTTTCTTCCCTGCTGACTATGGAGATACAACTTGGCTTTGACTGCTCATCTGAAACGAGGAGGGATGAATACTGATGTATCACACACAGGGAAAGCCAGCAAGGGACAGCCACTTAAAATTATTTTTGGTAACCCAATGCTCCTTAACAGGCTGGGACTAAGTTCCCTGTTTGTAAAATGGGAACAAGAGCGCTTCCCCTCCTCGTGGAGATGCTAAGATCACAAGGAATTCAGACTGTGCAGTGATGAAAGTCATACTGACACCTCAACTAGTTGTATAAATGAGGTGCTTTAAGTGACAGCATGGGAAAGTTTTACCTTCTGTGACTCCGGATGGCAAGAACTGGCTATAGATGCCTGGCTTAGAAAAGCAGTTTTAGCATCTTTAGTTCATCTCTAGCGTTTAGTTTGATCCTGTGATTCCCAAGGCGTCCTTTGCTGCTCTGCCCTTCTTTGCACAAACATGATTACACTCAGCTACTCCCCAAACTTTGAACAACTCCATGTTAATTATGCCTCCCTGTTTGAGCGAGGGAACAATCACATTTGTTTTCACAGAGAGAGTTGAAGAATGCCCCGGTGTGACTTGCCGGACAAGCAGGCAGCAGCTACACTAACTCAGGGGGCACTTTATTTCCAGCCTCGTGCCCCTTCTCCTGGATCTCTGGGTAACTGTACATTTTCTGCTCTTTTCCTGTCCCAGCTCCTCAGTTCTCAGCGTTTTACTACAGTGAGAGTCCACAGGCTAACGAAGATATCTTGATGACTAATTGTTCTCAGCCTCAGGACACAGATTCTCTACTTGCTGTTACAGATCCTGTGTTTCAAGGGGGTTGTGTTACTCCTCCCCTCCTTCCTTAAATATGTTTTCATCAGCAAGATGCAAGTTTGATTCATCCAAGCCATAGATTTCTTTGCCTACATTTTGAAGTCTCATTTTTTGAAGTGGGAGTTGGACTAGATGATCTCTATGGTCCCTTCCAACTCTAAAAATTCAGTGAAATTCAGTGAAGTAATGGAAGGAGAAAATTCAGCAGCCCCAGAAAAGAAGGGAAAGAATTTATATCCCCGTTAAAAGAAAAAAAAAAGTCTATGACTGTAACCACTATGGCAGGGTATATTATAGGGGGATACCAGTTTGATTCCAGATACGGCTGGCAAGAGGGGCTCCTGGCTATGCTAATGGCTGTAAAGCTGCTGCAGATGCAGAAACCCAATGGCAGATCACATAGCACGCCACAAAATGCTGGAAGGACATATGCAAATATTTTTCTCTTCAGCCTGAATGCAAAAATTTGCACCTTCCTTTCTGCCACCTGTACTTGAACAGTTAATTTAACCATGCAAAAAATGACCCTGAGTATCATTCCACTAGTGCCAGACCAGGCTCTAATTAAAAAAGGAAAAATGAAATCTACCCTCCAAGACTCAAAAAAATGTGAAGCAACTCGCAGCTTTAAAGGGGGGAAAAGAAACTCCACAGAGTGGCAGAGGGAGAAGTGTCATGTCACAAACGCTGTGTATGTAGCTGTGATATTACACGTCTTCAGAACATGCTGTCATCATGAAAAATGCCTGACAGACAGCAGCCCCAGATCTGGGCAGGAAGACAACTTTGTTAGCTTCAGGAAGGAGCACTGTGCAGGCAAGAAAGGTCAAACTGCATGATCAGGGCTGATATTTGTTACTAAACAGGCTAATCTTGGGATTTAGTATCAAATCTTGCCTATGTCTGTTTTTTTTGTAAACCCAGAAATAAGAAGCATCTCCTGATTGCTGTATTAATTTTACACCTCATCTAATTCCACAGGTTTAGCAGACTCTTTCATTTTTAATGGGATTGTTTTTTTTTAAATGTCAAAACTCCATCCTATTTAACAGCATTTACATCCTTGCACAGGAGGACTCTTCTTTTCAAAAACCTGATCTTTCAAATACCCATGAAGTAGTTTTTGTTTTATCCAAAAATCAACAGACAAGCGTCCAAAAATGTCTGGCCCAGCTGGAACAACGTACCAAGAAGAGCAGCCAACAACAGGAGAGTGTTTTGCTCTGAGCCTCAATTACAACTCTCGCTGCGGCTCTCTCTCGCCAGAAGCAGCTAGCCCCCCTCTTTTCTGCCTCTCCCACAGAACTGGAATGAAGCAGCACAAAACGAAAGGTGTTGTGTCTTCAAAACATGAGTTAACAACACGCTTTATTTAACCTTCTCCTGATATTCATCCTACAGCTCACGGCAACCCAGCACACAAAGGTGTTCCACCACAGTCCCTCTGCCTCCCACAACGTAGGAACAAGAGAAATCCCTCACAATCACAACACAGATCCCAAGAGAATCTTATGAATCATTTTGGGTGTACTTCTACCAGATCATATTTCCTTAACAGACCTAGTAGATTTCAAAAGGTTTCATTCAGAAAGATCGCCCGGAGTCCTAATAACTCTGTCTGGATCCAGCAGTAGTCCAATAATCCCTCCCCAGAGAGGATAAGGACATATTTATTTGTAAATAATACCCTGCAGAATTCTCTATGGAGAACTAGAAGGTGAGGAGGCGAAGGGGTGTGTGGTGGGGAAAGCCTGAGCCGATGGACATCAGTCACACCTTCTGCTGGTTCATAAGCCTTGATCCAGCATGAGAGGTGCCCATTGCTTCAGCAGAGAGAAATACATATTCCTTCTGGCTGCAGTGCTGCGATCTGTGGACAAATGGAAACAGGCCTTTTGTCCTGGCAGAAACAATTACAAATCCAGTACAAACTGGGGAATGGAACTCGTGTCTTCCCGAGCTGGCAACTTACAGAACATGCCAAGCCTGCACCGTACCTCAGCTGGGGGGTCCCCGGGAGCATCCCACAGCCCAGTGCACTCTGGAGAGCTGCCTGCACACAGCTACAATGCTCTGAACTCAGATTTCAAACCGTCTTGCCACTCGTGGTTGCCTGTGGCCTCCTAGAAAAAAGGCTGCAGGCCAGGCTGCAGGCTCAGCATCACTCACAGGACATGCCAGCAGGGCAGCCGGGCTACAAAGAGGTGGCCAGGGCTTGCCCAGGGCACTGAGACCCATCCAGGACACATAAGGGCAAGTTGTGGGGTTGTGTAGCTGCCTTTGCAGATAACCTCCAGTCTTCCCTTCTTCCCCCCCAGGTGAAAAGCCAAAGTATGATAATTCCATGATTGTTTCATAAAAGACAAAGCAGCTGCCAAACCCGTACCCCCAAACCCACTCAGAGTTAGGGTTCCACGAGTTCCCTTCCTTGTCACGCTGCCAGCGCAAAGAGCAAGGACCTCATTAGCAGTGCTGGGCTCCCATCCTGGCTCTGCCACAGAGCTGCTGTGGGACTCGGACAATTGTGCCCATTCCCCGGGCCTCAGGTTGAGGACCTGGCTGGGGTGTTCCCCCTGTGAACCGTCAGGCACAATGAGATCCTGATCTCTGCAGCAGCAGCTCTAGGTAGCGTAAATAACGATAAATGCCTTCATGTCACCTTCTGGACACCTATCTTACGACATTACACCTATCACAAAACATCATCACACCAGCACAACGTGCCAAAAGACATTGTTTAGGACAATAAGGCTGAGATAAATCAGATGATGGGGAAAAACTGAGTATTACTACAAACAGCCCGGAGCACGCTGCGTGGAGCCAGAGGAGAATGACAGGTTAGTTGTTCCAGCTGAGTGCTGGCCCCACGTGAGCAGCCTCCAGAGCCTGCACAGGTTCCTCCAGTGCTCTGGGAAGATGGATTAGCTTTGGTGACATGCCACAGTCACGCATACAGACCCAGGCCAGGTCTGGTGTAGTGTCCTGCCACCAAGCTCCTCCTCAGAAACAGAAGTGCTGTGACAGGCGAGGCAGAGGTATCTCAACGGCTCTGGCAGGGCCAACCTGGACACCGTGCTGATGCTGGTGGCTGGCCCTGGGCACACGGTCCTCTGGAGCACAGCGCCGAGAGCCTGGAATTGGCCTTGGTAGCACTACAGCTGCATTTGTACAGAGCTGCATCTGAGTGGGGCTCCTCAGAACAGCCTGAGCCCCCCAAAAGCGGCTCTCGAGTGAGCCGGGCTGGGTGCGTGCACCTGGGACACACAGTCCACAAATCTTATCAACAGCCCAAGCTGAAAGCAAGCTGCCAGCACTCAACTGTCCTCACCGACCCGATCACTCTGGTTTCAGGCACTCTGCCTCTTCAGTGCAGATCTCAAAGGAAAATCGATGCTCCGGGAGCACATCAGGAAATAAGTAACATGGTGCACGTGAGCTGCACATGGAGTCAGTAGAAGTCTGTATTTCTCACATGGGAAGCTAATTGTCATTTGAACTAGGAAGGAACAAGTGCAGAGCCACTCCGAATAGCAGGGCAGGCTGGGGCGTGTGGCTGTCATGGGCATTTCCATTTCATTTTCCAAGGAATACCCGTGCAGCACCGGCTGCGCTAAGAGGATGGGTAGGCTAGAGCCCCCACTGCCCGCTGCTAAACCCATTCCCACTTCTTGGGGCTGTGAGAGACCGTGCCTCCATCCCCACCCCATAGTTTCATGATCTATATTGAGAAAACAAGGGCTGAGAGTTGGTACGGAAAGGGGAAGTGGCTCGTTCAGGATCCTGAAGCAGAATAGGAATAAACGGAACGTCTGAAACTCCTGCCCTCAGTCCTGGTACTTTCTGGATCCTGAGATCACAATTTACATTCTCCAGGTGAAGGCAAGTTGTGGTGCAATTTTGGACTGAAAAGATGTATTGATAAGCAGTTGGCTTCAGAGGCAAAGGTATTCTGTGGGCTGAGGTTCTCTGTTACATAGAACATGGCAGTACTGCTGAAGGCACACACATTAGAGAGTGTGCTGATGGCCAAAGTAGCAGAAGGGAGACAAAAGTCTCCACAGCAGTGGACTGGAGACCAGCACTGTGCTGGCCGGGGGCATTAGTGTAACTCCTTATGTCATTTTTCTCTACTACTTTGAAAAAAAGCAGTGAGCATCTTTCTGGGACCGAATGGTACAGAGCATGGCTTACCTGGACAATTAGCTTGTTTTCTTTATCAGGCAGAATTCTGTAGGTATAAACGCAATTCCGGAACCTGGAACAGATCAGAGGAGATGTGATTAGAACATCTCCAGAAGGGAATCACACCATGGTACCCCTCCCCATGAGAAAAGGTATTGGAAGGTCCTGAGACACATACACGGCTTCATGGACAACGGTTTTAAACATTTCTCTTCATCTATTTCCCTGCAGTCTGTGAACTAACACCAACCTAAAGCGTTCCTGGTCACTAAGACATGTTTACAGATGTCACTGCAGAAAGCGGTATCAGCATCAGCCTCAGAGTGAGTTATTCAACTCTTCTTCTGGCCGGAAAGAAAGAAAACACCAAATGGCTCTAGCTGTCAGTTGAGTGGGCGTCTCAGGAAGGAATGAAAAAGCAGAAATCCAAAAGACACTGGGCCAAATTCAGCAATGAATGAGTAAATTGAAGGGCTAGTACGTGCATTGGCTTGTATTGGGGAAAAAACCCCAAATAATAGATTTCAGCTCAATCACAGTAAGACAGCTGACTGCTAAGCACATTTTCATGTGCAAAACTTAAACCACAGCCTAAATGAAAACCCGTGGCGCTGTCCTGGTGCGGATGCACCCTCTACGTGTGCATGTGTAAATCAGCCACAATGAACATTTTGTCCCAGCTAAATTCAATTAGATCCAGTTCTTATTTAAGGGGGGATGGAGGAGTCTTTTGCCCAGAGGAGGGCCACAGTAATGCCCAGGAGCCCAAGGGAAGCCTGAGCAGTGCAGTAACGTGGTAAGCGTGACCTTCCTCAGCAGCTGCTGAGCTTTGTGGAACTTGCCCAAGAAGCCTTGACTAAAAAAAAATGTCTTTTTACTTTTCTCCCAAGTGAACAACAGACCGATCAAATCTTTAAAGTCACCTGCAAAGCACTCTGTTAAAAGATACAATATGGCTTTAAAGCCAGCAAACGATGCTGGTTTCAACCCCTTCCTCTCGATGGAAAAAATGGAATCCATTCTCACAGATTCCTTGGCTGTAACAGAAACATTGCATTACCTGTGGAATCATCATGCTGAGGTCAGCCCCCCAGCTTGGGAGATCAGGCAGATCAATAAAACACCCTCATCTCTTTTTGCAATTCTGTTGTGAGTTCTATTCATCATATGCCTTTCAGAATCACCCCATGCAGGAGAGAGATCGCCAGGGATTCCGGGCAGCCTTATACAAGGAGTCACAAAGAGCGATTGGAAATGAAAAGAAATTACGCATAAATCATAGCCGAGGTTTTTTCCAGGGCGTGTGGAGGATTTTGTCATGCAGCCACATGAACCTCTACCTTTTGATTGTGTTAATGCAAAGAACACAGAGGAATTAGAACCGTTCCCAGTGCTCGGTACCGCTTCCCTAAGCAACATAAGACCATTGCAAAGGCACCCACTCATGCACACATCAGAGGGTCTGGTACAGAGCTGGGAGCCACAAACATGGTCCCCCAACTGCTCTGGATTGCCAAAACACTGCTAATTTCACCCAAGCCCAGGGCAGTAAGGCCAGATGAGGATAAGCCCCCAGAAAGGGTATGGGTTTTGTATTTATCTGTCAATGCAGTTCTCTTACACCATTTCCTCCTGCCGATATGCAAACGGGGCTAAGCAGAACTGCTCGTGCAGCTGATGAGAGAAAATTTGTGTGTGTGGAGATTATGAAACTGATAAACAGAACCAGCTCAATGGCTCTTGCGTCACAAGCCTCCTTGTTACCTTCACAGAAAGTACCCCATCACACAGGCCTTACGAGGCTGCTGTCATAATACTTCTGAAGAGGTTTAAGCTGAGGACAGGTAAGATCAGTGGAAGAGCAAGGAAAGAAGGGCTGTTGGGTGAGACTAGAGCAGGGAGGAGCTCTTCCTAGGATCAAAAGCAGAAATCCTCTGGATGGAGAAGACTGGGACTCTTCCTCCATTTCTACCCTTAGGCTTTCTCTCCTCAGCATCCTGACTGTCAAGTTACGTGGTCCCAACTACTGTCGCATTCCAGGCGCTCCCTAAAAACTGGGCTGAGTTCAGAATTGCTCAACCACTGTTCAGGTTGTCTGGGGAGAGGTGGCAGGGTGTGTGTGTGCAGAATATAACAGCGGCCTCAGCTTAAAGATGTCTCCAAGTACTTTGTCATCTCTCTGTCCTCTCAACCAGCCAGAGGAGGAAACGAGACAAGGCTTGTGTCTTCTCTTTCCTCTCCTGCTGTTTATGGGTTTTATGCACAACTGATGATGTGCATACTGTGAGTGCCTGGAAATCCTCAGCAGTGACCTCTGAGAGGGATCCCAAAGGTGCAGCTAGCCTTTGAGGGTCATCTCTGGAAGCGTTGTTAATCCTGCAGCCATTCACACATGAACCACCAGCAGAAGGTCCCCTGGAGGAACGATACCAGTTCAGGTGCAAGCAGGCTGCGAATGCTAAGGAGGCTGGTTTTGGGTTCAGGATCCAGGCGTTCCCCTCCAGGTAAGTTAAAAGAGTCCATTTCTTGTCAATAAACCAGCAGGTCAAATGATGCGGGCACAGAGAAAGGAGGAGGAAAAGGGTTTTTCTTCTTGCCTTTTATGGGGCAGTGTGACCAGCGGCGGGGAGGACAGCAGTGCAGGGGGAGGAGCGTTCCCTCTGCCTCTGCTACTTGAGCTCTCTGCTAACCCAAAGGCTGCTGTGCTGGGTTTCAGAAGAGGAGATGCTCCGAGAAGGCCTTGCAAATGCACCTCCTTCACTTGTCTGTATTTATACAAACCCTGTTTTCCCAAAGCAGCTCTTCAAGAAAATCACTTGTTTCATTCTATGATATAATAACTGCTTTTGCCGGATTTTGACTGATCTGCCCAATAAATATTAGACCTTTGCAGAATCTGACACTTCTTTTTCAGAGCAAATTTCATGGTTTTTTGTTTTCCTTATCTATACACAGTTGACACTTTCTCACTTTCAACATAATTCTCTTTTTGTGAAAGCCTTTTGCAGTCAGGCTTTCATTTCCCCTCCCTCTCATTCTTTGTCTCCAACCTCTCTGTTTTTCTGAACAGAAGTGACTGAAGAGCTCAAACTTCAAACACCCTCCAGTCAATAAAACACAGCTGAAACTGATACATCTCTGAGGAAGCTTTCAGCTTCAGCAAAGCTGCCCCTTTTTGTCAAGGTGACATTCAGAGGGAAAGACTTATTCACCGCCCTTAACCCTTCCTTGCTCTTCACAAACTAACTGCGAACCGGCATAAGCTGGAAGCTTGTCGGGTGCTCTGACTGAAGTCTGTGTGACATTTCTCAGACTGTAATTAACGCACCACCGATCCGGCTGCTCTTGGCTGATGAGGCTGGGTGCTCCCCGCTTCTTTAATCAAGCCATTCGCGTTCGCCACCTCAGAATGGATTTCAGAACATAACCTTTGGCTCCCGGTTCAGAAAATCCTGGTCATGATATTGTTTCTATTTCCTGATCCCATGTCTCTCAAGTCACAAAAGGCTTTCAGAGTTGGCCGCGTAAATATTTACAATGGAAAAACTTATGCAAATGCACGTTAGTGGACAGTTTTACAGCACCTTCCCTTTCTATAATCCCTACCGTCACACCGCAAAAAAAATTTGTGTGCATACTGGTTACAGGGCGAATCGAAGGGGTCACACTAAAAACACTCAATGGAAGCAACAGTCTATTTTAGTAAAACGTTCCCCAACTTGAAGCTTGGGCCTTTGGCCACCACTACACGATTGCCCCTCCTTCCTCCTGCCTGTCCTGGCAATTCATCTGCAGCCTCCCCTCTTTCTCCTCTGCTCCCCTCCAGAGAGACAGAACTCTTCCCCGCCGCGTTACAGACATCTTCAGGGGCAGGTTAGGGAGGCTCATCAGCACCCTGTGAACAACCCCCTGTCGCCCAGCCACCCGTCTGGGGACAGCCCCACACCTACGCGCCCAGAGCAGCTGCCCGGCCCCGCGCTCCACCGCAGATAAATCCCCAGCAGCAGACTTGTGCCGTCACCCAAATTCCGACCTCAGCGGCAAGCTGTTTGACCAGAGTTATAAACGGCAGCACCAACTCCACCGCTGCAAAGAAGTATGCTTTCAGAAACAAACTGCACTCAGAAACTTGCTTGTAATTTCATGGCGGGAGGGGTAGAGGGGGGCGGATAAGGATGAAATAAGATTTATTGACGTCCTTCACAATGGCAGCAAGGAGGATCTGACAAGGCAGAACAGGGTCGCACAGAGGCCCTCTTGATCTCTCCTAAGCAGAGAGCGACTGTCTCATCTCTCTGAAATGCAAAATAAAAAGCCTCAGACTTCATCTATCTCCTCTTGCTCCTGCCCCTCCAGGAATAACACCTGCCCCCCACAAACCCAGGGAAGGAGGCCTTGCTCTCGTGGTCACCAGCCCCAACCCAGAGCAGGGGGGGTGGGTCAGGGCTGCCAGCACTCCTTTCCTCTCCTGTTTCCCACATGAAAAATGTACCCCCCCATGAGCCACATGAGTGATGCTGGCAGAACCGCCGCTGTGCCGGCTGTATCACGCACAGCTCCAGGAACTGTTTCAAGCCTTTTGCTGAATGGGACAGGGCATCGTACAAAGCAGGTGGGTCAAACACACACACTGGAGCAGAGCAGGAAAAGTGCCTGGGAGGGTACCAAGCTCAGAACTTGAGTTGTTAAATGTAAATACCTGACCCAAGTTATTAACAGGCTCAAAGAGGTCAGGAGGTTATTTTTTTTTCTCAGAGCACACCTGCAGCATATCATGGATTATTCTCTCCTTTTGAACCAAGGGGCGAGGGTAGCGTGAGCAGCACGGCAGCGAAAGAACATGGGTCTGCTCAACCTGGCCCTGCTCCCAACCCTTCCCTACCCCGTGGCCCGGTCTGGTAGAACCAGCCACGCTCCGAGGTGGGCTGCTCCTCCCCAGTGGGCACCGTGGCCACCTGCCTCCCTCTCTGCCGGGGAGGACACGGGGCAACACCCTGCAAAAGCCGGGGCAGAAGCGTCCCTGCGAGGCGCGGGGTTGGAAGCCGTACTTACAGCACGCAGAGTGCGTACGCCGAAGCGATGGACTCGCTGGCCCGCACAAGGAAGCTGCCATCCTTGCCTACTTTGGAGAGGAGGTCCTCGGCTCTGGAGCGAGTGATGTTGCCGTGGTACCAGCCCTGATCCATGGCTGGAGCGGGAGGAACCCTGAATGCCAAGAGGGGAGCTGCCAGAGCCTGCCTGTGTGTAGCGATCAGGCAGCTTCAGCTCACCAGCTTCCTGTTTCAATAGTGCAGAGAGGGAAAGGAAACTCGGCCGTGGACAACTTCCTCAACTCAAACAGCTCAGAGAGTGAGTGTGACATGTTCCTGCAGCCCCCGCGCTCCCTCTCCACGCTGCAGCTGGGGCCACCAGCCAGCCCGGGTTCCCTGCCTTTCCCTTCCGCTTCGGCCCCCAGTACTCTGCCTCTCAGAAAAGCCCCAGCTGGGGATCCCTTCTGCTCCCCCACCCATTCAGTCCCCCTGGCTTTGGTGGCCTGCCCTCCCGTTTATGATCACTTGCCAGACCCATTGAGTTTCCTCCTTTTTCCCTGTCTGTCCTACCCACTACAGGTCTCCACAGGGAATAAATAAATCCCAGACTCATCAGAAGCACACCGTGCATGAGGATACTTAACACTGACTGCCCCATTCCTGCCTTGTCTAGTCCTCACATCTAGCTAGGTGTGAGAATTAGACTTTAAAGATATTTTTAAAAAAATTACCCCTGCATGTTCCCATGCACAGAAGCAGACTTAAGAGGCTGATTTGCTCTGGGCATTTGTGACCAAAGCTCCCTGTTAGCCACTGTGAGATGGATTCAAAAATCTTTCCTCCTCTAAATCCCCAAAGGTGGGATGGAGCAAAGCCATTTCTGGCAACCTGCGTCAGAGGGGGGAGAACTGGAGCTTTCACTTCCCTTTTCCTTGCCTGTACATCTGCCCCGTGCCTGTGCTGTGTGGCATGCTCCCTGCTGCATCTCCAAGGCAGAGCAACCAGGGGCCCGTCTGCAGGAAGCAGGAGAGAGCAGCCTGTCACTGAATGGGGAGAGACTCAAATTTGTGGGTACAGAGAGGGAGAGCGAACCAGTACAGCCCAGCATTCACCCCTGCCTGCCCCACTGGTACTCTGGGTTATCCAGGCATCTGGCTCTGCAGTGACCAGCTTCATCTCTGCTGTCATGGGCACCAGCGATTCAAAACTGTGCGGCCAGCACAGCTCCCTGCTAAAGGGGCAGTGCGGCGATATGCAGGGCTTCCTGTCCACGCTGAGCAAGCCCCATCCACTGACTAAAATTAGCTCAGCTGGACCTGTGCCTTCCAGCTTCACCCTGACCCACCTAGGGCTTCGGAAGCCAAACTGCCACGGATTCAGGTGCCTAAATGTTGTCAGATGCTGAATGCCGTGAAGTGGCTCTGCACAGACAGCAGCTGTAAGCTCTTGTAAGCCACAGAGTGGTTACAAACCCTGTTCTCTCCCACTGTGAAACGTATCTGCATATAGCAAAGGGTCTGTGCACCGTCTTTGACGGTCCTGCCTGGCCACAGCGTACTGCTGGCCTCACCTGTACCAGCTCCTTGGGATGTCTGATACCTACAGCAGCTTGTCTGGAGTAGAGCTGCAGCAGCAAGCACAACAGCTCTGAATGTCAAACCACGGTTTGACCTCACCGCGCTCTCGATGCAAGGGATCCATCTGTGGATGCAAAGCGGACAGAGCTGCTGCACAACATGAGTTTTTCTGGAAGGAAACTGTGTTTGGAGAGCTTCTCCTGATCTACTGCAAGTTCACAAGAAATAAAAGAGAGGTAGAATCCCTAGTCAGACAGTTGAAAGACTGATTAGCTGAATAGTTAACTCTTAACTCCTATCTTACCCACCACCGACTTCAGTTTTTAGCAGCTGCTGCAGTTTCCTTCAAATGAGAATCCCACGTCCAGCCACACTCAACTCCTCGGCTTGGAGGCATAAGGAAGGGGATGGGATCCAAACGCGTGTAGCGACTGTGGCAATAAGATGCACAGGCCGGTTTCTGTATTTCTTGGTTCTAGAAGAAAGCACAGCACAACTCCAGCTGCTTAAGAGGTGAATCCCAATCCCCTTGGCACAGGCATGTGAGCTCTGCAGGGGCTGGAGAAGGACCGGTCCCTGCCTGGTCGGCACATGGGCCTGCGCGTGTCCTGAGGTACCTGGTTCCCAAAGGACAGCGGTAACTGCTTCTGTCCCACACGGAGACTGCAGTAGAGACTTACACTACTCATTTTCTTTCCACTCCTGCCTATGCCAGAGAAGACCGGTGAACAGATCTGAGGAAGAAGAACTTAAGAGAAGTTATCTGGAGTGGAGCTAGAGTGTTTGCCATGGAGAGGGAGTGTAGTCACCAGCCTGCACCAGTGACATGCCAGGTGATACTACCAGTGTAGCCAGCACAGCCCGAGGGTTTCCACAAGGAACAGGATGTGCTTTTGACAGTCTACACCATCATCCCACCACCATGTAAGAGCTACCCTCGTAAAAGAAAAGAATAACGGGTACATCTGTCAGACAAATCCAACTCAGACTCAACAGAAGCTTTTAGGTAACCGCAGCAGCAGCAGTATTTCATTTAAACTTACTTGAGAGAATGAGGGCACAGACAAAGAACTGGAACACATTTTGATGTTGGATAATAAAAAATTGCAGCCCTGGCAGTCTATGGACAAAGAGGACACCATTTTTCCCCATGTTAGGGTATTATTTCAAGCTGTCTCTCAGACATTGTAATAAAAGCTTTATCTGAACTGGGTTTGCTACAGATGTGCAGGTAGGATTGAAGGAACTGGCTGTAAAATCACCAGCCTGCCCAGTACCAGTGGATAAATATTGTCTGCAGCATCATTCAGGAGACACGTTGGTCAATCAAAACCCCTGTGCAGTGCCTCAGCAAGGGTACTTCCAGGCTTGGTCAGATGAAAAGTTCTCGAAGATGCATTTTCATGTTATGAAACAAAAGTATTTCATCGTCTGGCTGACGAGGGAAGTTAACTCTACAGGACAGCAGTTAGCTTTGCTGAAGTCTAAATATAACATTCCCTCATCAGGCATTGGTAAAAGGCTACTGGCCACAAAAGTGTACTTAAGACTCTGCCCTACATCTAAAGAACACATGAGTAATACCCACAAAGTACTGGTTAGTTGAGCCACTCTGTGCTACTCCAGCCCAGCGTTGTTACTGACCTGCTGCTTAGGAAAGGCTTGGCAAATTACAGGTGTATTTGGGAAGGCCAGGAGATCTCTTCGCTCCCTTGGTACCCGCAGCCTCCAGGTGCCCTGAAACAAACCTAGATAGTGAGAAAAATAAGGGCCCCTTCTCCCACTGCCCCAGAAAGCTATGAGCAATAAGAGGAAAGGGTGAGGACACTGAGCAGAGACTCACAAACCTGAACAGTGACAGTGCAATGGGTCCTACGGGACCTGCTAGTGTGCCCCAAAGGGCAGGCGTTCCGAGAACACTCTGAAAAGCAGGTATTTTTCTTCACCAATACAGCAAACAAACATATTTTCCTTAGAGCTACCCCACACACGCACACACAGAGAATACAGCAAACAAGCACAGGCTGGTTCAAAAAGCAGAATTTTGTCCAGAGGCATGGGTAAAGCTTTCCCAGCTCCATCTGTTCTGATGTGTCTCCCTTAGTACCCATTCATTTCTGGTCACTCCCCTTTGTCTACTCACAGCATAATGGCTCCTTTCAAATCACACCGTGGCCTCAGAATAGTCTCTCTCTCTCTCACCAAAACTAGGGCTGTTTCCTTCAGAAACCTGCTGAAAATCTGTCTGTTGGGAAGCCTTCCAGCTTGAGCCCTCACACTCTGCTCTGGGCTTGGTCAGGTCCCCTTCCTGGGGCACCTGTGCCATGTGCTGGAAGCTGGTCAAATGTTGTTTGTTTGACACCTGGCCTCACAGGCCAATAATAATGTGTAATAACAACAGCCAGGCTTGTGAGACGTTGGGTTGTCAGTGATAAGAGCAGTTGCTGTGGGGATGGATGACAGCTCAGCACTGATGTTGGGAGAGAACGGCCAGTATTTCCCCTCCAGACCATAAATTGGGAGCTCCCTCTGCAGACCTGTCCTGATCCTGCAGTTTTGAGTCGGGCACTTGCCCTGTCCCCAAACTGGGGTGTGGGGGGATCCTGATGCCCCTTCCCAGGGAGAGGGAGCAACTGGGGTACATGATGCTGTGGTTTTCTTACACATGAGAAACTGCAGCCTCTCAGCACGCTGCAAGTGAAAGGGCAAATGAGCAAGAACGGTTATTTCATGGGAAGTGAGGAGAAGGCAAAGTTAGACAGAAGTCCCTGGGGGGCGCCTGGGAACTCAGCAAGGCAACCCCAAATCCACTGCAGAAGCAGGCAGGGAATATCCTGAGAGGAAAGCACCCCTTGGCCTTGCTGAAGTGGGAAAACAGCAAGCCCTGAAAGCACGAGTTGCCAGTAGCAGACTGCAGGAAGCAGTCCACCTAACCACAGCCAGAGCAGTTTTCTGAAGACAGGCAGAGGGCTGAAAGCCCAGCATCCTATTACTTTCCCCACCAAGTCGCTAAATACAGCGCAGCATAAACTCCCTGCCCTCTGTTCCCTCCTGGGCAGTCCCTATGCTGTCACCCTGCACGTCCCTCATCAAGGCTGTTGGAGGCCCAGAGCAGAAGTCATGCTTGTTTTGAGCACAAGATGTTTAAGGTGGCAGCTGAAGGGAAAGGCAAAAAAGGGAGACACAAACAAACAAAAAAACCACCAACCCCAAACACACGTTCACTTTTAGGATGTTTAATAAACTTTGTGATCTACAGACGCCGCAAGCCAACGCCAAACTAAGGGTGCAGGAGGAGAACAAAACCATCGTGCTGAAAGGTGAGAAGTGACAGTGAAGAGAAGTATTGGGAAAGGCTGTTTTCAGAGGGATGCGGAGGGAAAGGCTCAAGACTCAGCACTCTGATGGAAAAGCTTGCTTCAAAGTGAACATTACAAAGATTATCTCTTCACATTGTTGCCGGGTCCCATATTCAAAGAGGCAGGAGAACAAGGGTGAGCCATCTGGCCCAACCCCCATGTACTGCAGATCCGAGTAAGCGCACAGGCCCTTGAAGAGGATGCTTGGTTTTGTCCAGTGTGCAGGGTTTAAAGGGCTTTTGTTGAGGTAAATTCCTAGATCTCTTCGGCTCCTTGGGTCTGTAGGATGAGCGTAGAGCAACCAGCTGTCTTGGCATGTGGCGTCAGGGGGAGGTGGGAAGGCAGTGACGCTTCCATGACATCCAGAGGGAGGTTCTACCAGTGTTTCAACCCGCTGGCCTCCCTCGAAGTCCACCCCGTGGTTGTAGCTGACAGCCTGGATTCTGGCTCCCCTGCTGCTCCTCGCGTTGCAGTAGAGGACCTTCCTGCCGCAGGTGTGCACCTCCGCTACCTGGCACTCCACCGCGCTCTCCTCCCCCACAAAGTTCCCCATCTCCCACGTGGTCCCGTGGTCGGAGCTGATGAAGCAGAAGGCGTGAGGGGTGGGGTGTTGCTTAGGGTCCAAGATGCGGTAGGCATAGGCAGGAATCACAAGGCTCCGGGCTTCGTTGAGCAGTTGCAACCCATGGCCCGGCCCCACTGCAAAAGTGGCCCAGTTCTTGTACTCTGTGCTAATGGTACCGTCGGTGACATCCTGGGCAGCGCTCCAGGTGCGTCCTTGGTCCATGCTCGTGACGTAGCAGAGACGTACCAGGTTGATCTTTGTCCTGAGCTGATGCTGCTCAGAGATCTTTCCTGGGACGGCGATGAAGAACAGGATCAGTTTCCCTGTGACCTCATCGTAAACAGGACAGGGGTTCATGGATCGGTGGTCTTTCAGCTGCGCACTGACAATGGTCTCCATGCGATTCCACTGCCAGGGCCCGTGCGAAGGGAGACAAGAATGAAACACACTGTTACAAACAGAGCCACGTCACAGTGTAAGAATGCCTGGGTAAAAGTTGCAGAAGAGCACGAGAAGAACAGAAGAGAAGCAAGTTAGTGGACAGAGCAAGAGACGGGAAGACAATGTGCTGGCATCGCCAAACCCAGGTGAAAATTATTTGGATGACACAATGCACTTCACCAAACCAGTGGGTTATGTCCTTTTTAATTACTACTTACCGAGGAGCTGACAGGTCTGTGTCACAACACAGCCAGTGTCTGAGGACACTGTTGAAAAAACTACAGTAGCTGAATTTTCAGAAGTTCTCACAAGTACATGTATATATATATATATATATACACACACGAGACACACAGACATGGCCAATGGCCAAAGCATGCTGGTACAGACACTGTGTCATGTCGGTGTTTCTTAGGAAGTCAGCCAGGTAACTGAGCCCTTTTCAAGTATCCTGGATGCTGACAGATTCCTTTCTGTTCAGATTCCGGTTCCTCCGTTTGGATCTGTGTGTGAATGGGCATCCCAGCCTTCACTGAGGCATCTTGCTGGAGCTGACTGTGTGGCCTTACACACCCTGGTGTGGAAATTTGGACCCCGAGTTGTCCAACACAGAAAATAGGTCGCAGAGCAGGTATTACTACCCTCCAAGCCCTGTCATTCATTAAATGAACAGCACGTAACACAATCACGTTTCTAACCCTAACGTTGCAATTAGAAAAACTATTCCTGCATAGTGTTATTCGTTTGGTAAAAGAAGCAGTATTCCCAGTAAGATTATACTAATTAGCTTTTCTACCCTGACTTGCTGATTACCCTTTTTGGTCACGTCTTATCTTTGTCTATTCAACCAGTATTAACTTTTTTGGAATATTTAATATTTCCATTTTAAGAAATGCTAGCATGTGAATGCAAATTACTAAGTTTGTGACGAACTGAGCCCTACTTAACCGAATTACAGGGGGTTACACAAGATGGTACCTGAATGCTACGACACTGCAGGTGCATTCAGAGGCTGCTTCTGAGACTCCAGCTCTTAACAGTCTATAATCTAAGACAACCAGTCACCAATGAAGGATTTGAACAGAAAAATGTCTTTTTTTTTTTCAAATACAAATGCAAAAAAAAAAAAAAATTATAAATAGAGTATCCACCTCCCCCAGTCACCCAGCAAGATAACTGTTAATAATAACTGATAGATTAATAAGGTAGCCAATTCACTGGCACAGACAAACCAGACGACAGTCTTTTGCGTGGGGAGACTAGCTGTTCTCAATTGTTTTATAAACCTGAAATTAGTCCTAAGAAGATGAATTAAAAAAAAAGAAAGAGAAGTCACTGATTGCTAATTCACTCCCCCCCCATCCCTGCAGCACTCCCCTTTTCTGCCTCTCCTCCACATCTTTGCTGCTGCAAGAGGACTTTTGTCCCATCTCTATGTTTCCCCAGATCTGCGATGATGGGTCAAAGCCATCCCCAGAAAATCTGCTGCTCCTGCCTGCTTTAGTCCCCCCAAAATAAATTCCAGGGGGGGTTCAGATTGGAAAAATGTTTACACAGAAAGGGTTATTAAGCCTTGGAATGGGCTGCCCAGGGA
>JAOXJM010000052.1:28745297-28761745 GCA_026413425.1 Tringa solitaria | reverse complement strand
CAGGGCAGAGTAGAGGGGCAGGATGACCTCCCTCGACCTGCTGGCCACACTCTTCCTGATATTAATTAAGCAACCTTCATTACTCTTCCAGACTAGACCAACAGTATTGCATAACATTGGCAAATTGAGCATTTTTCATTTGAAAATCATTAAGCATGAGTCCCTGCTTCCCACACACATCCACGCGTCCAGGTCTACACTGCTCAAGGAACCTCTGTCTCTTTTAAAATTTCTATTAGCATTTTACCTGGCATCCCTAAGTTCAACTGCTCTTGTACAACTTAACAGTATTTGTTGGTAAATCACTTTTTTTTTTTTTTATATCAGCAAGTAAAATTTCTATACAGTCAAATTCCTGGAGGCTGAATTATTTGTGAGTCAAAATGCCTATCTCTGCTGTTGCTGTATGGGCATCACTTGCTGGTTTTACTGTTGTCACCTTCCTCTTTTTCCCTATAGACTGCCGCTTTGGTCTTGTTGAACTACGGGGAAGTATGTTTGCGTGAAAAGCACATTCAGGTAGGTGGTGACGCTGAAACCAGACAGGTGATCTCAAGATGGCATGTGAATATACTGGGGATGGGTTGTCCCTGACGCAAGACCTGACACTCGCCTACCTCTGACAATCAGAGGTGAATACCTTCTTCAAAAATTCACTACAATCACTCAGACAGGGATAGTTATGGTCCACACCCACTTGAATCATTCATTCTCCATCACTGGTAGCTTGACTACAACCAGAATAATGTAATACCAAATGTGAATGTATCCTTAAAACTCATCCCTAGTCTTTAGTCCGCCTAAAGCAACTGCAAAAGCCGGGACTCTTTGACTGACACATCAGTAAATTGTTTCCCAATAATTTCTTAGAGTATCAATTTTGGAATTGGCCTTCAGAAAGACATTCTGTTCTTGAATTGTTCATTAAAAAAGTAAAAAAAAAAAATATTTTTTTTATACCCACCATAATAAACAAGTGCTCCCTCACCCTTGCTCCTCCTGGAAACTATGGAAGTCTTTCTCTAAGCCACTGCCATATTCACTACTCATCAAACATCTTGTTTGTTAAGGACTGTTTGGTAGTCTGGTAGCAAGCTGACTGTTCAGGATGGACATCCTGTGTTCCTCTGATGGACCAAAAAAAGTGTATCTGGCAAAGACAACAACGATGGTTTGATAGGGCTACTGAACACATAGTTACGTCCTTGGGCAGCCCAGCTGAGTGAGTTTCTCTCAGCCATGCAGAAGGCTCCCTCTCTACCAAGTATATTTGTAAAAGCCCAACAGGGACATCCACGTACTTTCATATTCACCAGGTAAGAGAAAGGGGAAAATAGTCTTTTCCGTGCCCGCATGTACTCATACACACACCCCCCCCAGCTATTCAGCTAATGATTCTTTTGGACCTTTACATGGTTCTGAAATTACTCCTGACTGCTAAGCAGCTCCTGTGATAAATTTAACGTATTTTTTAAGAAAAAACCAGCAGCATTTTGCTCAGCGTTGCAAACCATTGTTGACATTGCAAAGGCCACATAAGAGAGACAGGTCTCTGCCCCAGTCTGAGTAACATGGACAAGGGGTGGCCACTCGAAGCACAGGGGAGCTTTGATATAGAGGAGATTGTTACAGGTTCATCTCCTTGAGCAGCAAGGCATAAAAAAGTTTAGAGAGGAGACAAAAAATAAGCAATTGTTAGAGTTTAGGGTTAAGAAGGATTAGAGGTGTAATATTGATTGTGGTCCAGTTAACAAAAATGCTTCCATCACATGTGCAAGGATCAAGCCTTTAGTCATGGGACAGTAAGAAAGGTGCAGTAAAAGAAACGTCCTCTTCTTTCTTTTCAAGCTGTCTCCAGCAGCAGCTGTTTTTATTTTGCTGTTCCACTGAGCCACAGAAACAGAAAGAGGCTTAGTGAATCTCTATACCTCAGAGTAATTTACAAACCAAACTTAACACCACAACCAACAAATGGGTCCTTCATACACTTCCAGTAACACTGGAAACCATCCCAGAGAAACCACCAGTTCCAAACAGTCCAGAAGTCTTGGCAGAATTGAAGTCAGGATCCAAATTTAACAGGTCTGAGCTGCATGCTGTGGTTAAGGTTATGAAAGGAGAAAGCAGAACTTCTCAATCTGTAGAGCCAGGAAGCAGAATGACTCAGGCCCAGTGCAGGATTTCAGGTAGCGACCCTCATTATAAGGATAAAGGCCTCAAAAATTTTGGAAAGCGGAGGATTCACAGATGATGTCTTAACTGTCCCTGATGTCCCAGGGTCAGCTGGAGTGACCGTGGGGGCAAGAAAGGAAAAGGTTTGTGGCACAGATGGGTTCATAGAGATTGCAGAAGACCCAGAACAAAAATTGAGATGCTTACCTTGTAGAGTATCTTGTATATTGGATATACTGTAATGCAACAAACCAGTGATACATGTAACTTCTCAAAACAGCATCTAATGACTAATCCATAGCACTATTTTATGCCCTTCTCTGAGCAAACTGTCAATTTTATATTCACATTTCCTATACAGCATCTCTTTCTACTGTTCATGTGAGCCCCATCAGTCACAGAATCACGTTATGTACTTAGAAAGGCTCTGACAGCTGTAAGAATTCAACAAGACAAAGGCAGCAGCGAACGCTTAAATCATCAGTTCACAGTTAACCCAGCCTTGCAAAGGCTGAAGGATCAACTGCTGCTTTGCCGTTGTAGTGATTCGCCTCCTAAGAAATTATCTGGGAGCGCTGGCATAGTCCCTGTACCCACACACGGAGCAGTGGGTCACACAGGGGACACCCTGGCCCTTGAGGGCAACTCCAGGAAACAAAATTAAGTCCCTGCGCTCTCCATTGCTACATAATCATGTCTCTTCTACCTTCACTTCTCAACAGCTATGGATTTTTCTTCACTTATCTGCACCGCAGGAGTGAGTGTTGTTAATAAGTGTTAGAAGGCACTCAGCCCTGTAAAAGGCATTAATTCTTCTATTACAGGAGGAAGTACACACATAATAGACAGATTAACAGAGCTTTCTGTTCAGCTTCTGTTTTCTATTCCATAATGTTTTCAGCCTCAAAAACAAGGACACGGTCATTACCTGCATCTACTCTAAATCAACTAGCAATCGACTGCTCACAAGTGACAAGAGAGAGCAGTCATCCACTGAGCAAATCCAGTCATTTTTCCAGTAACATCTGCAGCACTACAACGTGTCATGGCAGTACAACCATGAGCACCTCAGAGCAACATTCAGGACATTAGAATAAGGCTTGTAAGGTGATGATCTCAGACAAAAAAATCCTGGAAAGTCCTCAGTATCCTAAATGGATAATGCATTGTAGACGCTGAACTAACCCGCACTTTGTCCTCTCTTTTCCCATTTTGTTGTTTTTTTGTTTGTCTGTCTCCAGTTCTAATTCAGATAGAGCTGATGGAGCTGTGGAGGCTACCTGTCTTCTGCTGCTCTGCTGCGGATCCATCCTCTCAGTTGCCATAGAGACAAGATCTGGAAGCCATGGATGGGCACAGGAGAGAAGCCGCCGGCAATCTCCAGCAGGGCCTTTCTCAGCAGGTACTGAGAGAGTCAGGCTCGGTCTCTGAAGGTGAGGCAGAGCCAGAAGATGCTAACTTGGTGACCCAGGAGAGGGACTCGCAGACACATTACATTGCCATTCAAAGAAATTCCAGGTACTACCGGTCCATGAGGCTGCCGAGCAGAGGGAAAAGAAAGACTTCGAGAGAGGCAACGCACATGGGGCGTGCTACAGGTGAGTACTGACCCAAACAGCGGTATGCTTCCCTTTCCAGTGAGAGAGGAGGAACTGTAGGAGTCACTGAGATTAGAAAAGGGACAGGGAAAGTAGAAAGCAGGCTCAGTGGTCAGCACGTTACAGAACACCCCTGCCCCATGGCACAAGGGTGCCATCCTTCTTTGCTCAGCTTGGAAATGCAAAATGGTTGGATGTTTAAACACACTTCATAGTGGAGAATCTGAACAAACGTGAGACTCTGCCACCCCTCTGCTCTCTAAGAGAAAAAAAATTTAAACAGGGGAAGACATGAAGTGTCAAAGAAGTAGGAACTTCGTTAGCACAGAGAAAGGATACATTCAAAATTAGTGAGATCTACACCAGTAACTGTATGGCAAGCTGAACAGCACAGAGAGAAAAAGGCAAAAGCATGTAGAGACCAAGGCTGTGCAAATTGCAATGGACCACTGTGCAAGAGGAACAAGACTTCTCCGAAAATGCAGTTAGTGCCACCTTGCACTGAATAAAGCTGTAAGAAACACCTAAGCTCCCTTTGAACTAGAAGTCTGAAATAACAGGAACACCATCCAGAACATACATGGGCCCAGGCACGGCTTCAGCAGAAATGGAACAAGTTGGCTTTCCCCAGGTGTGAACAGCACAGAGCACGACTGCAAGGCCAGGCTTTCACGGAGCTGGCACCTTGTCTGAGCAGCTAGCTCTCCGGGCAAGAAACGAGATAAAGATATGAGAAGCTGAAAAGAGAGCCAGGAGAGGAGCTGTTGCAACGCACTCGCTCAGCAGCACTTGGAAACAGGGCTGCAAGAAAAAAAATGGTAGTGGTTTTAATCCAAACACTAAATGAGAGAGACCTGGAACTATGAACACAGAAAATGCTCTTTGCTTCAACTCCCATGTGTTCAGAGAAACGGATTTTTATAACTCCATGCCAGTAAAACGAACCGCACTGAAGATACCTATCCTATTTTTGGATTATAATCTAATAGAAACAACGCACTGGACTCTGAACTTTGGCCAGTTGCATGAGTCAAAACATACAATGCTGCTACTGATGTTTGGGTGCTATGCAAGCCCCTGAAAGCCATTGCTTTGTTATGCAGCAGCAAAGCACACAGCTTCAGCCCCTGAAAGCAGAACAAGTTCTCTAAGAAAACAAAGAACAGACATCCTCCACCCCAAAAACAAAGGAGGTCTGGGAAATGTCCCTGAGAAAATAGATGTCTCCTGCCTGCCTTGCCAAGGGAGACACACTATTTCAGCAGCATAAAGGCCCATTCAACCCTGTGGCATGGACAGAAGGAAAGTTCCCTCCCTTCTCCAAGTTTCCAAGCAGACAGCAGCAGAGCAAAGAGCTCCTGTTTAATATTCTGCTACTGTTGTCAATGAGGTTTGTGGATAAACTGAGCGTCATCTGTGCCAGAGCAGAGCTGTTCTCCACCCTGCAGGACCAGGGCAAAGCCATCCTTCTCACCACCTTCCCGGAGCCCTGCTGCAGAGCAAGCACAGAAGAGACCTCTCTCCTGTTCCCCAAACATCACAGCATCCCATCCACGCTGCTGCCCAGGAGGCCCTCTCCACTGTCACCTGCTGCAGCAGGACCTGCACAGGAGGAGGCACCTTCATACATCTGCAGCATCACGGCATCAGGACAACAGTACAGGGGGACATCCCTCCTGTCTAGCCAGTGTCATTGAGGAAGGACAAGCTAAAAGAAGGGCTCCTCTCTTAGCAGCTCACTAGAGCATCTGCAGAAGCTGACCTGCGCTTCCCTCCTGCACCCCCTTCTCTGTGTTACCACTGCTTGAAACAGAACCTGTTCCAAACAGGGCTTTTTCTTCTGTATCTGCAATCGTTCAGCAGGACACACTGGGAACAGCGTTTCTTTTCTCCAGTCCGTTCAGCAAGACCTGGGCTAGGAGAAAATAGCTCTTTCTCCGGTATGACTGTAGCAAGTCCAGCTCAGAGCTACAGCTTTTAAATTCAGCTAGGATTGTGTAAGCAGCTCTTCTACCCTCTCCCTCTTCTCCACTGATTCCATCCCCTCTCCCCGAATCTGGACAGCTTCTACACCAGCCTCATTTATAGCAGGAACTTCTTCTGACAGCATTTGCTGACGTGCATGGAAGCAAGGGATGGGTGAGCTCTTTTATCTTGACTTCAAACCCATTTGAACAGCAGCTATCCAAGAGTCTGACTCAAGCTCAAATGTTAACCTGCTCGCATTTTGCTTAGGGAATGACAAGGGGGGAGGAGAGGGGAAGGAAAGAAGAAAGGCAGAAAGGGAAAGATATAGGGAAAAATACAGAGTGGGATACAAAACGAAAAAAAAAAAAAAGACTTGAGAAATGAGAACAAGAAAAATAATGCAAAAGAATGTAAATCCAGCAGAGAGAAAGGCTTCTATATAGGCACCCTTTGCACCAGCCTAGCTTTGGCTTATAGCCTAGGAGCTGTAAAACATAATAGATGCTTTCCTTTAACTGAAAAAAAGAGTTTGTTTTTTTAAGCAATCTCCTCTGACAGAAGGATAAAATGTTTAAACTATTCAAAAGGCAAAGAGAATAACTCAAGTTAGTGTTTCATAAGCCCTTGGCAGTGTTTTAGGGAGTTTTAAAAGTCTGGATTTCACTTTCCCTCTGAAAATCCGTAGCATTGATTAAAACAGTGCGTCAGAAAGCAGCTTCAGTCAGAGCATAGACCTGCCTGTGCTGTCACCAGTTTGAAATGCAAACAGAATTATGACTTAGACCAAAATATTTCTAATAAAAACCAACAAGGCCATTTATCAACAGGCCTCAAACAACGGGAGGTTTCATTTGAAAAGTGAGATGCATCCTCCCCTGCCAAGTACTGCAGTAGTAAGCCATGGACTTAATACAACTTTGGCTCCCTGTGAAAGGATCAGAGGTTCATCTGAGGGAAATTGGAGAAGCAATTAAAAGTAAAGCTCCTGTCTCACCCAAATCTAGCCTGGATTTATCCAGTAAACTGAACATCTACTGTGTGCCTCAGTGCAGAGCAGTAATGAAGCCCTGACTTGGGAAACTAAATATTGGCATGCACAGGCACACGCAGCTAAAGCTTTTCTGCTTACAGAATTAAAAGACACCTTTTTGGCTTAAAGAAAACTGAAGTTGGGACGCAGTTTTCAGTGGTGAGAGTGCTACTTCCGTACATAAGGACTGACATTGCATATCTACCTTCACTTCTTCTCGATTGCATTTGCAGCAGTGACAAAGGCTGTACAATCTTGCACTATGCAAGCTGATGACACTACAATCTTGTTCAAAAATCCAGGTTCAAAAATGTAGACATCTTTGTGTCTCCCTTTTGCCTTTGGTGTAAGCAAACCACTACCTATAGTAAAAGTGAAGATGACCCTTAAGAAAACAACTGTTTTAATGCTCTCTTGGCTTTCTCTTATGTCACAGGTTCCCTCAAAAACAACGAGCCTGTCAAAGAGCCTCTGAACGTTTTATCTCATAAGGGATCGCCATCCCCAGTAAACTCTGATAAGACAACTTTAGACGAACTATGGATCCAAAGGTAAGGAAGGGCACACGCAGGGTACTCAGTGCCTCCGCTGAAGAATACAGTCGGAGTAGTTGTTTTGTGGGGGACAGCTGGACTGAGCTGTAGCTCTGGTCTGTGCTTTCTCACCCTGACTTGCAGTGCTGTTTTCAGTCCTAACGAAATATATTGTGTAGTACTAGCACTGTGGCATAAAGGGACTTATCAGTGTCAGTTTGGAAAAGACAGTGAAGGAAAAGGGGGAAAGAAGGAGAAGGGGAGAAGAAGAAGACAGTGGGGAAGATTGAAAAAAAAGGGGAATGTGATGTAGGATCACCCAGTGGCATAAGCAAAGTGGGCAGACTGCCTTAAGCAGCTTCATGAGAGAATAAGGAGAGCCTGTAGGCATTTTCTTATGGAACATCCCAACATAAGGGTGATGCCATTCTCGGCCTTCCCAGAGGGCTCTCCTGAAGCCTGTTATACAATCCTACATGGAAAACAGGATTTTATAGCTGAAGAAGTAGCTACAAAGATGCTTTCTAAAGTATTCTGACTTTCTGTTTGCTGTTCGCTTTGAAGAACTGATAGGCAACAGAGGCTTTCAGCCAAACAGAGGAAGCCCTTTTTCGTTCAAATCCCCTAACGACTTAGGTCCAGCAAAAGGCCCTGACACCACAACCCATAAATTCACATACATCCCATAAATTTAGCCTCACCCCTGGTCTCTTGCCACTGCAGCCAGGCAGAGGGAGGAGTAGCTACCTAGCCTTACATTTGCTAATATATCAGTGAAGTATTCTCCCAAACTCCCTCTTCGGCCCCTTATCTCTTGTGTGTAACTATAATAATCCCTACTTGTAGTGTAGAAGATCAAGATAAATACTTGCCCTCTAAAGGTGCATGCCTTATACTGCACTGCACGGTCCTAATTAGTGAGCCCAGCTGTGTTGGTGTAATGCATAGTGCCTTTCCTTGCCTTATGAAGAGGACTCCAGTGAAAAGGATTTTAGCCAAACTGTAAAGTTGGATTTAAATTAATTAATTGCCCTGGCTAAAATTTGATTGCACTCTGGCATTCAACTGAGCATATGAAACTAGACAGTTACAGTCTGCTGCGATGTCAAACCCATCTGTCTTCCTCTCCTTGCGGCGTAATCATCCCTGTCAGCCTGTGACATCCTGATACCGCCACTTAAGCAGCTCTGAAACCTGCAAATTCTGATTCTCCCTGGAGCTGGAAACAATGAGCCTGTGCTGGGAGTCAGTTTTATCAAAGAGCACAGAGCTTGACAGGTCAGTACAGGTTCTAAGTCGTGTGTCTGCTAAAAGCAGGCAGCGCTGCTGAGTGGCATCGTCTCCTGCAACTGAGCAGAGAAATTTGGCAGAGAATGAGACCAGAGTTCCAGCTCAAACTGAGCCCATGTCCTCCTCTTCCCTGCTCCAAAAGATCGGCTGTAATTTATAAGAGAACCACTAGAAATCTGCATTGTGAAAAGTCTGCAGGAGCCTAAGGATACTGCCATTATTTGCAATAATCACTATTCTCCCCCTTCTACAGGGAAACAGGCCATTGTGTAGATAAGGCACCTAAATATTTATCACTGGTCTCAAGAAATGCATTAAATACCTCCCCAAAAGAACAAAATTGGTAACTGTCAGCTAAGAGTTCTTCTGAAAGCAGAAGATAGCAGTTCTGCAGAAAGGACGGTACAGGCACCTCCGACCAGCACTGGGAAGGTCCATGGGGACCACCACAGTCCTGAGAGCAGGCAGGGCACCAGCACTGCATCCCTCCATGTTCAGCAGCATTCTACAGCAACTCTATAAATGCTAAGGCTGGGCAGGCACAACCCCTTCTCTTTACACAGTCTGAAGACAACCAGCAGGTCTGACACAAATGGGTTCTTCACAGGTAGGGATGTCACTTCACATACAGCCATGCTCCATAATTTGGGGGAGGAAGTAAACACAGCTGGGCAACACAGCAAATGGCTCAGGAAAAGGCATCGTTATCTGCACTGTACTCACATGGAATATGGACTTTAACACACTGATTAAGGAACAGCACCTTCAAACCCACTGGTGACTTGAATCTATGCATCGTCCAAAGCTCTGAGAATAGTAGAGTAGTTCATTGATCTCAGAACATTGATGTCTGAAATCAAGATGACCTTGAACATTGTATTGCTGGTATTCCACAATCTGCCGTATGCCCTCCATAATGTACTTCTTAAGAGCAGTTTTATGCCTAACTAATCTCAAATGATGTTTTTCCCCATGGCCTTTCTTCTGTGCAATCCCCAGCTCCCCCTAAGCACTCTAGAGCTTTCCACAAGATCACGTGGCTCCTTCCCAGTCTTCCGCATGGTCCAAAGACCGAAACCCCTCGCACAACGAGCTGTTTCCCCACAACTTGGCCGACTTGTCCCGAACCTTTTAGGGCCGAGCTTCTAGCACAACTTCTGTTTTTCAGAGTGAAAGACCTGGAAGGAACTGAACTCAACAAAAGCTGCTCTTTCCCACTGTGCTCAGTCCTTCCAGCTTCAGAGTGGCAGTTGTGCAGACTGAGATCATAGAAAGCCATCACAGAAAAACAACCACCCAGGGTGTCCATCCACAACTGTCAGCCTCCACTGAAAGCAGCTCCCACAGAGACCAGAAAATTAGTCATTTCAAACCCTAGAAAGGAGATTCACTAATCAGTGTCTACTGTATATTACCAGCTAATAGGATGTTGACTTCTCTTCATTTCTAATACAATACAGATGTTTTAGCAGCATGACTATTATTTACCTACCGTTTCCCACTGAGTCAGATTCTAAAAATGCTATATCTTTATTATGGGCCACTAGACACGGTGGAAGAGAAACTCAACATGAAATTTCATGTTGCAAAGCTCATTGCAAGGTCACTGGCCCACCAGCGCAGAGCAAACTATTTCTTTAGGCTGGTTATGAAACCTCCAATTCAGCGAAACGAGGATCATCTAAAAATCATTTGATTTGATCTGAGCTCAAAGAATAAAAGTAGTACAACAGTGAATACAAATAGTCACCTTCGGCAGCAAGAGGGGATCTGACTTGTTTGAATTCATGCAAATGCGTGCATTAGAAAGAAACACTAGGCATATAAAATAGCAGAGGACTCTGAAGGATGCTTGTGTGAACTGGGGTCAGCATCCCTTAGCACAGCACTGTTTGTCCTGGGCAGCAGAGGGCACTGCTTTTATAGCCTGATTTAACCAGAAAAGCAGGGAAAGCCTCTAGAGAGGCTGGGACACGCATTGCAAAAGGTCTGATGCCATACTCCAGCAGTTTCTTTCTTCTCAGAAAATAAATTTTTTATAGCTACCTCTTCTCTGTGCTGCCAATGGTGCTTCAATTTGCAAGTGGTGAAGTCAGGAATAGATGGCGTAAACACACGTTGAGCAAACCTTTATATTTTGTCACACTACAACAATTTTTTGCTCTTTTAGAGAGAGAGATATGAATTTTTTTCCTATGCCTCTTTCTGTACAATCTGAATCTTAAAAACTCTAAGAGCAACAGTATTTTCAAGCAGAGAATTTTAAAAACTAATAAATTTTCAATAAAAATATCCATTGTAGGTATTAAAATATTACTGTCCAAATCTCATACTTCACAGGATCATACAGAATAGTAAGCAATAACATACACAATTCTAATTAAGTATTCTTCCAGCACGCAGCCAATAGGGATCCCAATCCCAGTCTGCCCACCTATTCCACCCAGTCTCTGCTTGTCAGGTTTTTCAGCCCAGTCATGGTTTCATTACCCAACAAGGTCTAGGCTTTGTCCTCCAGCTCTCCCAATCTGATCTGCTTCATCAGCACGTACCCTGAGCCTTAGGTCCTCAACCAATCTCTTTGTTTCACTCCTTTCCTATCAGCTTCAACTTGTAATTCCCCACACGATTTCCTCAGCCTTCTGTTTCCCAGACATATTATTCCTCTCTCTTCCCTCCTGCGGCTCGTATCTCAGTGGCCTGCTGTTCCCCAAGGCTCTTCACCCTCATACAGTCTCAGTCTCCCACTTCTCCTCCTAGCCCCGGTGCTACATTTTACAGCTTTTTCCGACTCACCATGTCCTGAAGCACCCAGATGTGGGAGAGTTCCTCTCTTCATAGCAGTCAGCCGGTCCAGAAGTAGACCCCTCCCTCTCCATGCTTGAGTCTTGCTCCCTCTGTTTTTCAGTCAAGTAATTTTCTCTTCATGCTGCCTGGACCCACCACAAGGATCACTGAAGATACAGCAAGAAATGGCCTTTATTCACATCGCCGAGAACTGGACCAGGCAGCTTTTACAGCTGCAATATCAGAAACGTTTCCTCTCTCAGCCCTGAGCAGAGAGAACACGTTCTCTCCGTTGGCAGCAGCTCAGGGATTTTAGATGCTAAAATCAAAGCCTAAAGTTCATGTGTACTGCAGAGAGTGGAAAAGGGCCTATAATTTCTATGGATTCTCATATGTGTGGCAAAGACAAAGCCCTGCCAAACCCCAAATTTCAACTCGTATTTCAACAGAAACCAAAGCTTCTCAAAGGATAGAACAACAGGCTTTCCATTTTGCTTTTAAAGGGATCCAGTAATATTTTCCTAAGCCTAAGAAATTGTTAATTGTTTTTAATATCTAAAAAATAACCTCTCTATGGCAGGTGGTCAGTGAGTAAAAATGTGAGCCTGATGATTCTGAGCATCAGAAGCACTTAAAGGTAAGGGTCTCATAATAGGAAGTTCTGAGCATTTTTAGTTATCAGTAAGCCTGCCAGCCTCAGCAGATATAATTAAGGTATTTTGATGAAAGCTTAAGGAGGTTCAGGAAAACAGATGTGCTCTTGGCCCTTAGGATCTAAAAATATTAGGGATGAGGATTTCCACTTACCTCCTACTAAAAAGTCGAGAACCAAGAATAAAAATTGCACAGACACACCCATTGTCAAAAACACTGCTAAAAACCACACGTGAACAGAGAGCCTGAATGAACCTGAAGCACAAAAATATCCTTGACTAGGTATAACATTATTCAAATCTATTACTAACTTCACACTTCTCCAAAAATGTGGTTAGCTCAGATTAAAACAGTGCTTCTTACCTCATCTTGTGGCCTTTCTTGGTGTGAAACTCCCACTGACTAGAAGGGTTTAGGGAATTTTTAATGAATAAGATCTGCTGGACTGACTCTTCTCTTTTTAGTTTCTGGAAGAGGAGGTCTAATTTCTAAAAACTGCTATAAGAGAACATGAAAAAAAAATGCATTTCAGCGTCATTTGAAAACAAGCTCTTTCCACAGCTTTATTCTAAGGATTGTAAGGATTGCTTTTGAGTTTAGATGCATGTTAGAAACCTTAATTCAAATGATTAATTATTTTTCAAAATTACTAGTGCCTCAAAACATAGGCCAAGATTGTAAATTCATCCTGCAAACATAACTTAAATGAGATAATTGCAATAAACTAATTATAAACTCACAGCAATTATCACATTTCTAATGCAACCATGGGCCAGGTCAGCCAACATTTAAAATCTTTTCCAAGATGAGATAAGTCGGCAACCACACGCACCCCTTCTTTGCAGAATGTACACAAGCTCAAAGCCACTCTCCTTTGCCCACAAGGCATGATCCATGTCACCAGAGCGTGGCCACCTAATGATGGCCACGAGAGTCATTTCCAGTGCCTGTGTGCTCAGGGATCCTAAGAATTCCTGAGAGAAAATAGAGATTTAGTCTGTTGTGGCATTGCATGCCTTGTGTCACCAACAAGAGCACTGGGCACACAGCACCACTTGCATGGTGCTGGGGTAGGATTGTTAACTATTTGCTTTAATGTATGTTGCTCTATCAGTCAGATTCTTTCTTTCCCCCTACAACTAGACAACAGGGAATTTTAGATTGAAATACAGGGATTTTTGTCCAAAAACTGTTTTGTCATGCTGAGATTTTACTGATTTTGATGATACCAGGGGAAGCTTTTCAGGCTCCAGATCAAACTCGTTGATCCAGCGAGAGAGAAAAGAAAACCTCCTCCAAACTCCTACCCAGATGGTTACGGTTAGGTGGAGTGGGAACTTCTGCCTGAGCCTGCAGTTCCGCATAAGTGGAAAATAATCCAAGGTGGCACTGCCACGGTCCTGCCATCCATCTGCATGTCTGCCACCTCCACTGTGCTGGCACCCGCATTGAGCTCACCCTGCAGCAAGACAATCCTGACACACAGAAAACTAGTTCTACCAAAATAAAAAAAAAAAAGGAAAAAAAAAAAAAAAGAAGGAAAAAAAAAAGAAGGAAAAAAAAAAAAAAGGAATCATTTTGCACCAGTTTAGCTGCCCAAACCTGCTCACCAAGAATGAGACAAGCGTGAGTGCTGGCATAAAAGTGGAGGTAGAAATCTGCCTCAGGGAGCGGAGTGAAAAGTGGAATTGAGCAGCTAGGTCAGCTTAAACTGCACACAGAAGTCCCAACAGTTGTGGAAACAGGGAGGAAGAAAGAGGCAGCGATGGCAGAGCTATTCTGCTTAGCAGAAATAGCCCAGTATTGACCAACCTAAAGTGGCATCTGATGAATAAGGCATTCTCCAGGTTGAAGCGCTTTTCCCAGTGACCAGAGAAAACGGGGCAGCTCCGGGAGAAGAGACTGATCCACCCTGGAACAGGCAGTAACATGTGGGGTGTGAGGGAATGACACAGCTGTGACTCCAACGCGGGTCCCCCACACCCAGCATGGACACCCCAGCCACCAGGCCGCTGTGAGAGAATCGCTTGTTTGCCTGCCTTCAGTTTTCATGACAAACTTGGAAAGCTCTCTGTTTTGTCTCCAAACAGAAGAGCAAACTTTGGAAAATCCCAGCAATTTTTGCAGGACAAAAATATCTCATTCTCGCTAAATACCACTTTT
Organism: Tringa solitaria; assembly: GCA_026413425.1. Classification (NCBI taxonomy): domain Eukaryota; kingdom Metazoa; phylum Chordata; class Aves; order Charadriiformes; family Scolopacidae; genus Tringa; species Tringa solitaria. The sequence continues at coordinate 28,747,550 of JAOXJM010000052.1, read as the reverse complement.
TACTGCGGTCCTGGAGCACTGGGAACACTCGGTCACCTCACTTGGGAGAAAAAGTATTTCTCAGGCACTTCTTCCGTTAACGAACGTTCCCTGTATGTTGACACAAAGTATAAGAATAAGCCTGGAAAGGAAGAAGGAGCAACATTTTTGAGAGACCAAATTACAATTAAAAAAAAAAAAAAAGTTCTAAAGGAAGGAAAAGTAGACTATTAGTTATTGCTGCACAGTGGAAGAGATCTCCAAGACACAAAAATGCAAGCTGTGGCCTTCCATGGCCACAGGGGGCATTTCACTCTCAGCTGGTGTTCTCACCTCTTCATAGCTTTCAACGTTTTTATTATCATTATTTCTTCTGGTTTTCATCTCAGACCAAAAGTGAAATTATTTTGGAAAATTTGAAGGAAAAAGGAAGACAGGCAGGATCAAATTACCAGACAGCTATGGGATCCTGAAAAGATGCTTTCTATTTTTGAGTGTTTTTTCATACCATGACCCAGACGCTTTTTCTAAAAAGAAATTTCAATTTGCAACAGATTTAACCCTTGGGAGTAAAACAATGCGAGTGGTTAGAATCTGTTAAACTCTTAATTTTTGAAAGACTGCGGGTTTTTTCAGTAGATACGCCCAAAAGTTCACTCTAGCAGCATCAGTAGGAGCTCACGCACTGATGACCCTTTGCGTACTAGGGAGAACTCCCCACTGCTCTCAGTCCTTCCCTTTAGAAACAAGTAAACGGTGCTTTTCCAGAATTCAAGATAATGAAGAGTCACAGTATAGTTAATGTCCTCCCTCCCTTTTTCTAAAGAAGAAGCTTTTTAGCATCCCACCCACTTACCAAAACCCTTGGCGATATTCTTGCCCTGGCAGCAAGCCACCAAAACGCCAGTCATTAGCCAGAGCTTCAGAGATTCTCTGCTGCTTTATTCCCTTCTACAAGGTTTTGGCTGCCCCCTCGCTCTCCTGTCTCCCCAAACAGCTTAGCCCCGGTGTTTAATGGCTGATAACCCACTTTCATCCCACATTAACCACCTCCCCCATGACAGTCTCCTCCCCTGCAGCCCCAGCTGTCAGGTTGTCCTCCTCCTCCTCCTCCTCCTCTCTAAGTGCAAAACAGGCTCTAGCTCTCACCCTCACCCTGATTTTTCCTATCAGTTTTCTGGTCCTTCCGACCTCCCAGTCCGGGACCAGACCTGGACTGGACTGACAGTCTTCTCCAAGTCCTCAAGTCCCTCCACTGATATTTCCAGCTGTTTTCCTCTCCCCATTCTGCCTCTTAATGACTTAAGGACCGAGCTCTCCAGTGTGCCAGATTGAGATCTAGTTCACATAAGCTGAAGGAATTTTTCTGAATGTATAGTCAGTCATGTACTCTTTGGAAGCTATCCCGATATATCGTTTAGCAAAAGACAATATAAAGATGATAAAGAGGAAACCATTTTACACATACAGCCCAACACACAGATTTCATGTTGTTGCATATATTATGTTATCACCTACAGGAAAAAAAAAAAAACGTGGTTATTTATGCAACAGGGAGAAAGCGAACGGGAGGAATCGCTGAGCGCTTTTCTGACTGTTAACTCCTCGGCTGCAATGTGGTGCAGATGACGTTTTTGGGGTTTTTTTTTTTTGCTGAGGGTTACTAACGTGTTAGGGAAGAGCTGCACCCAACCTGTCCACAAGAGCTCGAACCGATCCGAGGGTGTAACCGCACTCTGGAGCTCAAGAGGATTTACCCCTGGGGCGGAAAAACAATTGCCTGAACGAAGACAGATATAGATCATTGAGTACTGAGATACTTGCTGCCTAAACAAGACAAATATATCCTTATGGAAGTAGCGACGCTAAGGAAGGGGAGACGGGGGAAATGACCGAGTGGGTGCAAAGCCCTGCTGGAGGAGGAGAGGAGGAGAGCGGTCAATCCTGTGGGGTAATCAGGGGTGCAGTTCTCGGCAGGAGGGATTAGCTTGAGTTTCCCAGTTAACCTTCCTCCATCTCAGGGATTCATTCCCGGAGAAGAAACGCACCATACGCACCAGATCTGGAAGCAGTTCAGGAGAGCCCCCCTCTCCCACCCCCTTTTTTTTTTTTTTTTTTCCCTTTCCCTCAAAGCCGGCGCCAGCCACAGCTAGGCAGAGAGGTGGAGGGTCTGAGGGAGGAGAGGTCAGTGTCAGGGCTGGGGGCTGTGCATGGAGGAGAGGGGACGGGGCCTGGGCTGGTGCATGGGGTGGGATGGGGTGTGTGGGTGCTTTC
>JAOXJM010000052.1:28732090-28744152 GCA_026413425.1 Tringa solitaria | reverse complement strand
GGGAGGGGGGAGCGGGGGGCCGCAGCTGGGGGTAGAGGGGGGGCCTGCCCCGCCACCGCGGCTGAGGGTGCCTCCGCCTCCCACAGGGAGCCCCCCGCCGCCGCTGAGGAGAGCCCCGCCGCCGGCACCGCCGAGGCTCCGCCGCCTGCCCACCCCATGACGGCCGACTCCTGGAGGAACCTCATCGAGCACATCGGTAAGGGAGCCGTCCCCCGCCTCGCTGGCTTCCCCCCCCCCCGGCCGGGCTTGGGGGGGTCGGGGGGGTCCGGCGGCCCCGCTCTCCCGCAACTTGTCCCGTTGCCCGCGCTCGGCTGTGGCACAGCAGCCCCTAGAGGTGCCGCCGTGGCGGGGCCGGCCCCTCACCCGAGGGTCTCCCCCCCACAAACCCCCTCAAACCGGCAGAGTTTGGAACCCCGAGTGGGACACGGCAGGAGGAAGCCTCGGGCGGGGGCCAGGGGGATGTGCCGCCGGAGCCCAGCTCCCCGTCCTCCCTGGGAAAACCTCTCTCTGCCGGTTTAAAACAGAATAATCCCACCCTCGGTGGTGGCGGCTCTCTTTTTTTTTTTTTTTTTTGCTGTCTTTAGGGGTATCAGGCTGCCCGGCAGGTGATTTAGATCTGCCGCTGAGCCAGCTTTACCTCCCTTCATTAGCAACAATTACTTCTTGTAATTACGAAGCGGTTAAGGCTACAGCCAGCTTCCTGCTGAAATCTGCTTTTGCGTAGTCAAAAAGGTGTAAGACTAAAGTGCCGGGTCAACTCTGCTCTATGTGCCAGGGTGAGTGTGCATTTGTGACCGGTGTAGCGTTTGCCACGGAGGACTAAGTCATTTTATCATCTGTGGTCTCTTTGTAAAGGCAGAGTTGAGGTTATTTGGGTGGCTGTGGAAAAGAGGGCTGTTACGCTTTTTTTTTTTTATTCTTTTTTTTTTTTTCTTGTGGGATGTGGAGGGGACCTTCACAGCTTGTTTCTTGGTTTCCCACATCTGAATGGTGACAGCCCTCAGAGAGATTCGGGCAACTGCAAAGTTAACCCCCACACCCTGAGGCAGGTTTTACGGTGGGAAGCTTCGTTTTTGGTTTGGTTTTTTGTTTTTTTTTTTTTAAGCAGTTCTGTTCAATTTCAGGAAATGAAACGGCAAGGTACTTGGATCTAGAGGGCAGGAATGTAGATTTTTGCTACATTGATGGGAAAAACCAGATAATTCTCATGAGCAGCAGGGCGAACCTTCCCGGCAGGAAGGAGGAGGCTTCTCACGCTGTCTGTGGGAGAGGAAGGCAGCCGCTGTTTGGTGTTGGGGCTGATTCTTGGAGCACTTGATGCCATCGGGACAATGCTGGGGAAAGAGGGCTGGTGTGAAACCAGCAGCCTGCCAGCGTCTGTCAGACAAAACAGCTGAGTTCGGGGCCTTCTGGAGCAAAGTGGTGAACAATTTACAAAGATGTTTGCCAGATCTGTTACTTGCTTTTGGCTATCTGGGTACTACTCTCCCAAGGCAGGTGTGTCAATATGTTGTTGGTTTACTGGGACTGTGCTGCTGAGAGGCTTGATAAAAATACTAAAAAACCAGCAGAACTTCAAAGCAACCCAGTTGCTATACTCATATATATTTTTATGAGCTGTGTATCAGAGGGAAGCTGTGTGATCGCTCTGCACACGTCAGTGTAACTGCAAGTAGGTCTGTTGCACCTTGATGGAGGAGGCAGGGTCTCGACAACCAGAGATGCCACACTCATCCCCGGCAGAGAGGTCGTTTCAAATGGCAGGAGCACAATCGCTCCCTTCCCTCCCTCCTGCCTTTGGGGCATTAATGGACTTTTTGCCTGAAACTGGAGCAGAGAATTTCAGAGAAAACGTCTCTGGACCTCCTGAGATTTTACATAGCTTTCAATGTAATAACGTTTACTTTAACAGCACTGCGAACTCTCTAAGGCGAGCATTTTCCACAATTAGAAACTAGTTTTTCAATTCCCCTCCCGGTTTTTGAGGGAGCTGGGAAGGCAGACTGTGACAGCAAAATTAAATGGAATAAACACAAAGGAAAAAGTCTATTATGTACTATACAAACTATGTAAACATCCCTTAGGAAGATCAGCCTTAACCACTTAAGTCAACAGGCAACACCAAACCCAAGGTCTGACCACATGGTTAACCTTTAGCCGGGTCACAGTGGGGACAGTTGGGACATTAAGCAATGAATGGAGCTCATACAGGTCTCTGACATTTTGTACTTGTTCACTTACTAAATGTAAGCATTTTCTAAAGCATCGTATCTTCTGAGTCCCATTCAACTACTGATCTCAGCTTCTTTCTACACATTGTCAGTTCCCAGGGGTATCTCTCTCCTTTCAACATGTCAGAATCCTGTTCCTTGACCTTGCGTCTCCTATACCACCCGACCTGTGCCGTGACCATCTCCTGCTATGTCCAGAGTAGGCTTTTGCGTGGCTTCTCTCCCATCTAAGCCTTTGCTCTACCCATTGTAACCTCTTTACTGACATATGGATGGACCTTTTACACCCAGATAGCGAGAATATCTTTTATCCTTGCTGTCACAACCTTCTTTGTTTCTTCTTACCCTTCTTCTGCCTAAACATCTACCTGTCATTTCTCTTTCTGCTGGTATCACCTTTCTGCTTCCTCCCCGTATTGCTGTCTGTGGTAGAGCTTCAGCCAGTCTCTCTTCAGCTCCCTCCTTAAAATGACTTACCTTGCTGTCATTTCCGACCGAGTTCTGGTGGTAGATGCCTTTAGTCAATCCCGTCTCCCCCTGTCCATATCTGTCTTTGTCTGCCACCAAAGGTTCCATAGGTCTTCCCTGTTTGGTTGGTCAGGCAGGGAACCTGGAAACAAAGTCGAGTCGCGTTGTCTGGATTTTATTTCCTTAAAAGCAAAGAGGAAATTTATGTTGAGGATCTTTTTTAAAGCGCTTCTCTCCAGATTTGCACAAGGGACGCTAAATGCCCCTTACCCAAAATATCCTTAATTACCTCTCACTTGCAGGGCAGACCCACCAGCACAACATGGCTGTACAATCAGACGCTGCAAGTGTAATTATGAGTAAATATGAGTATAATATGAATAAAATACATAGATTATGCTTCCGTTTCCTGGAACGTTTTCCCTTGATGAAGTGCTGCCCACACTGCTGCAGGGGGTTACCTCCCAGCCTGTCCCACTCTCTGGTGCGTGGCTCGGTGGGGCCAAAAGCACCCCGTGCCCTCCTACTGCCCCAGGGTCTTCAAGCCCACTGAGCTCACGGATCGGTACCACTCAAAGCACCTCCGACTTAGCAGGCTCTCCCCTCGGTTCCTGAAGGAGCCTCTCCACCCCACCGCGTCCTCAGCACCCTCGCTGATGCTGAACAAGGGGCAGAAATGCTTAGGAAAGCCACAGAAGCCGGGTTGACGCAGAGAGGAATTATGTAAGTAGCAGCAGCATGCAGAACTTCAGGGGAAGTCTCTCTCTGGTTGTCGTGTAGGAAGCTAACAGAAGACTGTATGGTTTCCTAGGCACAGCTACCCTTACTGCTATTTTAATCCGGTGTTGAACGTCTTTCCAGGGAGAACAGATAACAGGATACACTCGCAGGCTGCGGTAATGCTGTCCTTTGTGCCTGTGCTTTTCCCCAGCATATTTCCGATATAGTTTTAACCTAAGTGACTGGTACAGAGCCTTGGGAAGACTGGCCCAGAGATTTAAAAGGCGGTAACATCTGTGTTTCTGCCCTCCCTGGAGAAACTCCTGACCCGGTTGTCCCTCACCTTATTGCACCCAGAATCTGCTTCTGGGATCCAATATCGTGAATGCACGTGGCCAGATAGATTTTAACCCCTAATGATTTAGACAAAATAAATTATGTAGGGTTTGGGGGTTTTTTGGTTGGTTTTTTTTGCTGGTTTTGGTTTGTTGTTTTTTTGGTGTTTTTTTTTTTTAACATCAAGGACTTTTCACTTTTTTCATTCATGTTACACTTTGCAATTCAAGCATAAACCAAGGGAGATAATGTAAATTGCGCTCCTTCAATTTGAGTAAGTGAGGGGAGTGACTCAGAGCAGCCTCATGCTCTCTTGTCTTTTCATATTTTCTAAATTACATTTTATATTCAAGCAATTAATATTCTGGGTCCTACAGATGGCTCAGAGAGAGAAATGGGGCAGTTAGAAAGCCCTGGGAGAGACAAAAGATCTTCTAAAGACGGCCAAGGAATTTCAGGATTCCTACCTTTTTCGTGCTGTCAGATGAAATCAGGGGTGGGGGTAAATTCTGTGCAATTTTGTCTGCTCCTGAAGTTAGTAATTGGAACTCAGAAGACACCTTGTGTGACTGATGTGCCACAAGATGGTGTGAATTCAGAGCCTCTTCCTTAGTGCTGCGGCATTCAGGGACCTTTTGAGTGTTATTTTCCTGTCTTCAGTCATCATAGAAACTGAGAAGGGAAACACAAGGAAATTAAGCAAGGTGTCCAAGGCTAACCAGGAAGTCAATACCGAAACAAACTACTATCTGCAGCTTGTTGTCCCAATGCTTCACCTGTCCAATGCCTTAACAGCAGCTCAGCGTTTCCTCCTTAAGGATTTTCATGACCATCAAATTGCTCCTTTAAAGTACTTTTGAGGTGTGCAGTGTTATTTTTCCAGACACACGTTTAAACATACCTATCAATCTGTAGAACTATGTAACATAACTATATAACATAATAATATTGCAGGAAAAAAGTCAAGGTTTGAGACAAGCATTTAACAGCCTGGAACATAACAAAACTTTTATGTCTTCCGATTGATCATGGATTCATCTGACTGTGTTACTAAATGTTTTGTGAGAGCAGATTGTTGACAGCACTTTAGATTTAGAAATGGCCTTCCATTTATAGTTTCCACTTCTGGCTGAAATAGGAATGCTGTAATTGGCATTTTCGCTCAGCACGGAAGGGATCTCTCTCACCTCTGCCAAGGTGAACTAACGCAAAACAAACATCCTTTCTACTCTTCGTACTCTTTGGTTGAGCTGTAGCCTCTCAGAGCTGTCGGTGTTGCCTTCTAGGTCTCTTGTATCAGGAATATCGAGATAAATCAACACGCCAGGAGATTGAAACCAGACGACTGCAGGATTCACAGACAGACCCTGAGGAGAGTTCGCCCAGCGAGGAAACCCCATCTGAAGCAGAACCTACAAGTACAACCGAAAACAAAGCTCCACCACAAATCAGTTTGCTGAGGAACTCCAACTCCAGGTTCAACTTATGGCAGGATCTTCCCGAGATCCGGAGCAGCGGGGTTCTCAGCATCCTCCAGCCAGACGAGATCAAGCTGCAGGAGGTAACGGGGGAGGGGGGAGTGTTTCTTAACTGGGTTAAAGAGTGAGAGTAAATTAAGTCAAATTATTAAAATTTGAAACTGAAAAGCTTTATAGCAGTCTCAGACAAGCCTTGCCCTGATGAGTACTTCTCTGTGTTGCACTGGTTAGCACCACTCTTTTTTTTTTGAAACTACACAGGTTTTTCTATATGCTGCTGCTGCTGCTGGACATTTCTTTAGCGAAAAAAGAACCCTTTTCTGATTCAGTGTTGGCAGCAATTTACAAAGGGAGGGAAGGATAATGAAGAGGCTCTTGCGATAGAGGTTTTGGTACCCAGCGCACGTTAATCCTCTTCTGAAGTTACTAGCAGGATACATGCTTCCCACTAGAAATCTTAGAAGAATTCTACCATTAACTGTAATCTGTTTTAAATGTGATGGCATCAACGGAAAGGGAAGAGATGGAGCTTGATAACCTTCCTTATTTTTAAACGTTGTTACTTGGAGACTTATGCAAAACAGTAAAAAATAATGAGAGGTATATTTGCCTTCTAGCCATACAGTGCAGTGACATCACTGTTTAGGTCATACACTGTAAAATTTATGAGGCTGCATCAAACAGTGAAAGGAGTAGGTGGGGGGGTAAGCTGCTGCAACCAATGAAAACATCAGTCACACAACAATTTACAACTGATTGCTATTTTGGATAGCATGGGGAGCAGGAGTGCTCTTTGTCAGCGCACGGCACCACGTTTGCAGCCAGCGATGGGGACGAACAAGCCTCGTTTCCTGTGTGGTGTGTGTTGTAATACCAGCAATGGGCCTCCATAGGCTCGATCCTGTGGGTCCTGCAATACTCCTGCCCCACTGTGGCAGTGTATTTGTTCAGCCCTGGCTTTGGTTGTAACCAAAGTGCTGAAGAGCATCTCAGGGTGTGAGCAGTCTCCCCCAAGTTCACCTGGATTTGCGCAATCAACATCAACGGTGTTTATACACCAGGCTGGCAAGCACAGGCTGTTGGTGTGTCAGGGTTATGGCTGGAGGTGACTAAAGTTATTTGTTGCTTTTCTACGTTCTTCTTCTGCTCTGGTTATTTCCATCTCAGATTTGTTCTGTTTACCTGGCAAAACACGGTAGTTCTAACTGCCAGCATTACTAACACAATCTGGCATCTGAAAAATTACAAGCTTTCCTTTTTCTTTCTGCTTCAAAATGAAGAGTCTTTTAGAGAGAAACATTAACTTAAAAGTTTGCATTATGGGTTTCAAAACCTGCCATTTCTGTTGTGTTGTTTGTTACCTGTAGGTGTTTCAAGGAAAAAAAAATCTCTGTGCTGCTAAACCCCAACATTAAGTGTGCTGAATTTTCTTCTCTCTGCCTAAATAACAAGAGAAATAAAGCAGATGGAGATGGGACAGTGCTGCCTTAAAGAAGTGCTGTGCTTTCCCTGATGTTAGTTTATCAGAGCTGAAATTTTCTTCCTGTTTGTTCTGGGATTAGCACAGTAAGAGATTATAAAATCACTCCAAGCCAGAAAGCTGTGAAATTGGCTGAACATTGAATAGATAAAGTAGAGAATTTACTTTGTGTGGATAGTCAAGGACAGAAAACAAGGAAGGCTGGAGAAATCACTGAGGCAATTAAAGAGAAGATGTTGAAGTCAGCCTTGCTATAACCAAGCATGGCTTGCTCCTGCTGCGCTGGAACTGTACTCGTGTGGGATATGAATTGGGAGTCTGAGCTGTACATGAGGGCTCGATTAAGTGAACGTAGAGTGTTCAGCTTCATGAAGGAGTACAGGGCAGCAGAAATTCTGGACTAAATGTCTTAAGGACAAAAATTGTACTTTTCTGACCCATTTTGTCTTCAAAGCTGTGGTAAATGCAGGACTAGAAGAACTTGAAGCTCTTCAGCCGGGAAAGGCAGAACAAGAGTATTATTTAGACCACAAGGAGGAAATACCAGTATAAAAATGGAAAGAAAGTTGAAAGAAACACCCCTGTTCACAGCTGAGGAAGGGAGTACCACCATAGCTGTGATGGAGCAGGGCTTAGACAGTCAGAGAAAAACTTGCTCTTCTGCAAAAATGAAAGAGACAGGAACAGCAAGAGGAATCTTGTCTTTGCTATTGGCGATGACGGAAAATGACTGAGCAAGTTATCAGTACAAGATAAAAAACAAGACACAGATGTTTTTCAGGCATCAAAACAAGAAACTTGACTGGAAGAGCAATGGATGCTTGAAATGTGTCATGGGAGGCAATTTGTCATTGTCCTGATCGCAACAAATGAGCCAGAAAATGGAGTTTCAGGAAGGAAAAGAAAACACACACACACAAAAAAAAAAAACCAAAATGCATCCACACTCCACCAGTTTCAGAAAAAAAAAAATAATGTTGCAGCATGGCCCATTAGCCCTGGGAACTCAAACAGAAATCAGACAGCGATGGCCTCTCCCACACCAGCCTTTTTCATCTGAAGCAAATGTGACAGTAGCAAGATGTAAAATGACAACTAGAAGCGTCACAAAAAACGTGGGTGCAAATGCAGAAAAAGGAAGAATAAAAGAAAAAGCAAAAGACATGTTACTGACTGCAGAGGTCAGGGAAATACGAAAATTATGTGCTACTGGAATAATTATCAGAAATGACTAAGTCACTGACAGTGTAGTTTTAATTATCCAGACATCTGTTGAGCATCAAACACAGCAAAACATGATTCACCAAGGGCTTTCTTCTAACTATCTAGAAAATGTAATGATGCAAGAACAAGCCAAAAGAAATGCTGTTTAGGTTCCAACGTGGAGTCAACATGAAGACAGACAACATGTATGTAGCAGGAGGAACAAGTGACTAGAGAGAGAAAACACACACACACTGTATTACATGTGATTTAGGTCAAAACAAATTCTGTCACCAAGGTACCAGGGTCTGAAGAGGTAGTGATCCAGAGAGATAAGAAGAAACAACATTTAATCAGTGAAACTTCTTTCAGCGTGAACCTTGAATTAGATATCAGTATGGCCTTTTTATGGTGTGGCTCTGGTTTATTCTGCTTTCCCAGTTCAGTTGTCTACCTTTCAGTTTGTCCCTGTTTTATTTCCTGCATAGTTTCTTTGTTTTGTCCTTTTCTTCTTGCTAACTGTATTGATTTTTCTACACTGTCTTCATCTTCTATGTTTTAGGAGATTCCGAGCTGAGCGGAACTCGTCCAAAACAATTTATTAATAAAAATAGTTTAGCAAAGTATTAGCAATCTTTGAACTGAACCATTTTTGCTGAGATGTATGAGCTTTGATAAAGTTTTTGCCAGGGATTATTTGGATTCAGGTCACTTTGGTGTTGGAAAAAAGGGGCAGAGACAGACTAATCTGCACCATGTGTCATGGTGTGAATTTAGATCAGAGAGCTGCTGCTCTCAAAATGTTCTTTGCTCAAGCAAAAGAGGGACTTGAACCTGGTTGTGTGCCCTGGTGACAAGGCCTCTGTGTGGAAGAGCGTGTTCGACAGGTAGGCATTCTTTTTCTTTTCTTCCATTTTCACAAAAACGCCCAGAAAATATTTCTTTTCCTTCTTTGAGCAAGCAAATCTTAGATTTCAACCTCCAGAGAACTCTCGTGCTGGACTTACTGCACTTCCAACAGGTGGATGTCAGACTGGCCCTGTGAAGGCAACCAGCTCTGAGGGCTGGTCACAGCAGATGCCATGGCATCAGGTCAGAGCAACGTCCCTCCTGGGCGAGACCAGGTGGTTTACACGAAGAGAGCAGGGCCATTGGGAACAGATATGCAATAAATATCTATGCAATAAAACACTGTATTGTCTCAACAGGAATTTAGTCTGTAGGATTACTTACTCTTGTCTTTGGTGACTCTTAATTTTTCTCCTGTTTTGTCTTCTAAGTTTCCTTCTTAGGCTTTGCTTCTCTCTTCCTTTCTCCATCTCCCTGCCAAAACGTAAGCGATGAAAATGATTAGTATAGTTTTTACATGACTCAATTTCATGAAGTTAATGACCCAGAGGACTGATGGAATAGCATTGGTCATGTTTCCAAGAGATAGTTCCAGACTATTTGTAAACTTAGGGAGGTACTGTTACTGCAATTGACATTTAGTTCAAATTTTTTTTTCTAGTTATTTTTGCAATTCTGAGACCAGACGCTCATGAGCTTTTTTTTTTTCCTAGTGACTGTTTAGAGCTAGTAAAGTTCAGTTATTCCATAAAGCTCACATCATCACATTGCGTGGTTGGATGTTTGGTGCCAGTTTAGGAGGTTTGCAGCTCATACTTACCATTCAAAAGGGAAACAGCCGTCGGCTGTGTGGAGTCGGTACTATGGGTCTGCAGAGGACCAGCTGGATCTCCAAAGTAAATTAAGAAAATTGTGCCTTGAATGTGCTGTGGACACTTCCAAAATCTTGTCCTGACCAATGGAGACGTTCTTTATTTTCCTAGCATCTCCCTTAAATCAGAACCTTCTGCATTGATATTTTCACTCTGGATTTCATTATGTCTTTAGCATGGCTTGCCCTGTGCACATGCCCATGCAGGTCTAGCACCCTCTCAGTAGGGTGAACAGCAAACACACACAAATTAATTTCTCCAAACATAGGCAGAGGGGCTTCTGCAGATCAGGAAGCAACATTCTAGATTAAGCAAGTTGTCTGGAGGCTTTAAAGGCAGTGGTAGGGTGGCAGGTCTTGATCTTGGCTGTCACGGCCATCCTGCCATCAAACCTGGCAGAAGAAAAATCCCAGCTTGGGGTGTCTGGGAAGCTGGGGTGTCTGGGAAGCTGCGGAGGAGAATGGCTGGTGCTATCAATCCCCAGGATATCTGGAAGGGATGGACTGTCCCAGCACGTCCTGTCTTATTCCTTGTTGTATCTTTACCTATTTCCACTTCTCCTCTCATTTATCAAACAAAAAGGTACGGTTAGAGCTGTGAGAGGTACGGTTAGGACCCAGACAGTCATGCAGAAAAACAGGTTCTCTCTCAGGTTCACCTGTTGCCCCGGTGAAGCTGTTGGGAGAAGCCGAGCTGATACTCCTCCACTTTTCTCATTAGGAATCTGACTTTGGAAAAAAAAAACCAAAAACCAACAAAACAAAACCAAAATCATCTTTTTACTCCTTAAACACCAGCTTTCCATGTGCACTGACCAAATACGTCCATTTCTACCCACCTCCTTTGCTCAATCTCCCTTCTGGGGCTTGTGCAGGCAGAGCCTCCTTCTCTGGAGCAGGAAGGGACCACCTATTTGACTGCCCACTGGGAATATTTCCCAGGCTACCAACCCCGCAAAGAGATGAAATGTCATTTCAACTGATATTTTAGCAGCTCTGGATTGAGTAACAGTCCCTCCTTGGTGTGCCCATCCTCCCAAATCTCGGACTGCAGCACAGTGTCAGAAATATAACCCAGGTCTCTGTACCTCAGATTCTTCTGTGATGTATCGTGATATTTCCAGGAAAAATGCCAAAAACTGATCAGTGGAGAGTATCCAATAATTTCTTTAAAAAGAAAAAAAAAAATTAAAAACCAAGCCCCCCAAAAGAACAAGCAAGTCACAAGACAGACCCTCAGCTAATTTGGAAGATGTTTTTCTATATGCACAGCACAAAAAAATGCTGTATGTACCTCCTGCTCCTTTGGATCTCCTTGGCTCTGGCTGGGTCCCTGCCACCTGTGAGAGCCATCAGAGCATGGGAACTGGCACCGGGACCGCCTGGGCAGCCTCACCACCCTCACCAGGGTGCAGCAGAGGAGCTGTGGGCAGCAGAGAAGCTTGGGCTCAAGGGTTGGAGCAGCTCTAGGTTTGAGGAAACAAGACTCACTGGGTGGCAGCAAGGGCCAGCCCCAGGACAAGGAGCCCTAGGTGCACCTTCATCAGGATATGTCTGAAGGATCGGATGATTTTTCACCATGTTGAAGTCCTTGTGAGAATCTTCAATTAATCTTACTTCACGTAACGGGTTCAGTAGGTGTGTAAATAATCACCTCTTTTATCTGCCTCTGAACAAAGACAACAAGCACTTGTCTGAACAGTAGGTGAACTCCGTGTGGCAACAGTGGACTGCAGCACCTGCTGTGGGCAGAAGGTTTTACATCCTCGTCTCATTAACTCATGATTTATCTCTGAACCAAACCACCAGTTTGTCTTTCTGCTTCCCCTGACCACATCCCTGGCCTGAGGAAGCCAGGCTGGAATTTGGAGTAATAGTTGAGGACCTTCATGTCTTGTTGCAGTCCTTGGTGAATTGGGTATGGCCAGGGTCGATCAGGGAGCATCACTTGGGCAGTAACAGCTGTATTTCCTTCAGAACAGGGAAGACACATGGGCCTGGAGCACCACAGCTGTGTATCTGTATTAAGCTCTGTCCCAAGGAGCATGTGTTGCACGCTGATGTGCTGGGTGTTGTACAGCCCAGCCCCTACACCATGGTTTTTCTAAAACAGGAGCGTGGACGGTGCAAGGAGACCCTCCTGGGAAGCACAATAAGCCACAAGGAGCAGAGCAACAAGGCAGCGCTGTCACACGATCAGCAGGAGGTTTGAGGGTGTATGGGGGCTGACAAGGGGAGCTCCCCAAAAGGGAGATGAAAGTGTAGGACTGTGACAAGTGGACATAGAGGGTGCCTGGAGCAGCCTCACGTCAAATCTGAGTGACACGAAGAATCATAGAATTGTCTAGGTTGGAAGAGACCCTTGGGATCAGAGTCCAACCATCTACCCTACTCTACAAAGTTCTCTCCTACACCATATCCCCCAA
>JAOXJM010000052.1:28660447-28703609 GCA_026413425.1 Tringa solitaria | reverse complement strand
AAAACAAGCAGCAAGGGGGGGGGGCGGGGGGGGGGGAAGAGGGAAAATAAGATTTTTGTCCAAAATGGGAAGCCTACAAGGTGTCTGTGTGGACTTTATGCTGAGGGGAAAAAGAAAAGCTCTCATTTAGGGGAAGGGAATGGGGATGGGTGGGGTGGTTACCGACTGGCAAAAAAAGGCTCCACTCCCAGCCACGGCTTGATCTCTCCTGCATAAACAACATGAGCGTGAATGCACGTGTTTCTGTACAGAAACAGGAGGGGGAAATTACAGATTTCTTGTCAGAATTTTCCAATCTCAACTTACTGGTGTTTATTTGAACTCTAAAATTATCAAGTAGGGGGGGAAAAAAACCAAACAAACCAAACCCACCGGTATTCCTCACCAGGGACGAAATAAAGCAGCAGTTGTTGTTCCACATCCTGTGTGTTTGCTTGTTGTTTCTTGATGAAAACTGATGTAAGTCGAGTTTGGGGTCAGTTTTAGCACCAGGAATTATCTCAAAACTCAGCTTTGACAAAAGCAAGCAGAAAGTTTTCTCTCAGATATAATACAACCAGGTTTTATTTAAGTTCTCTCTTCCCCCCCNNNNCCCACTGGCAAAAGTTCAGAGGGAGTTTAAAGTTTTGTAAACATTTTAACTACCCCTCTTCCCCCTTTTATGAATTTACAAAGCAAAGGAGACAGGGAGACCAGATTTGCAACAGTTCCAAGTCTCTCCATGCTATTGGATCCAAAAACTATATACAAGTCTGCAGCAGTCTCTGTATAGTTACTGTACATGTTTGGGGGCAGGGGGAAGAGAGAGGAGGGAGGAGGGGAAGGTGACCCCAAAAAATGAAGAAACCAAACGAAATAAAATCCAAAGCCAAACTGCTCTTGAGCAACTCGAACTGTTTTCTTTAGGCAGTGATGACAGAACAACAGACACCTTTATACAACTCCACCAGAACTGTAGCATATCTCCCTTGGCAGGTTACAACCCTCTGGGAACGGGAGACAGGACCAGGGGGTTGAAACTAAGTGCATTTGGCAGTTTCCATTTTCTTTCTTTTTGTGGTGTGTGCGCACATGTGGGTGGGCATGTGGGTGAAGAAGGGAAGGGGGTGTTAATCTTTCGGTGAGAGAGGAAGGTGATGATTCCATAAATACTTAAAGATTATGGATCCCAGTGAAGGTGCGTGAGATAGTTTAAGGTGTAGAAGACAAGCAGGGCCATCATTGCACATCGCTTCGCCCTCCACAGTCTCTCTTCACGACAAAAGGGCATCTCTGCTCGTTAACCTAAGCACTGCTTGAAATGACAACTAGCTAAGACTGCTGGGGTACGTGTCTGAAAGCCAGTGTTCACCCTCACCAAAGACTACAGATCCACACGGTAAAGATCCTACTGTCTCTTAAACGAGACAAATTTGCAGGAAAAGAGCTCAAAATAAACTGGTCCTAACCCTCCAAAGGTAGCATTTAAGGGATAAATTCAACCTGAAAGAAGAGATGCCACCCCATTTATTTATATTTTTTTTTCCCCCCAGAGTAGAAGTCCCCACTTGTCCAGGAAGGCTGAATATGCCGACAGGGAACTCCACCAGCTTCAGCATCACCACCTAATGAAGACAGACTCGAGCTTTCCCTCCAAAAATAATGTGCTGAGAAGGGCTGGCAGGGGGTGTGCAACTTCAAACCAACCCAAGCTAAACTGCGCCCGCCACCGCCCCTCTCCTGCTGTCGCCAGTTCTAAGGTTAGCTTATGAATGCAACTCCTGGCTTGGGAGAGCACCTCTTGCCCTGATGGAGCGCGGAAGTCAGTATCTGTGTGGCATTTTGGTTTTGACCAACATCTGTTAACCACAAACTCTCTCTCTCTCTCTCCATGACTGTGTGTGTTGGATGTGGTAAGAGGAACCAGGAGAGGGAAGCAATGGTTTGCAGAATCCCAATTGATATTTTTTTTTTTTCCAGGTATGTCAGCAGAAGAAATCACAGCACAGTGAAAGCTTGCTGCCCAAATCAGCCTTGTTGTGAACGAATCCTATCTCCCACCCTCCCAGGACTCTGAACAAAGTCCACTCGACTCTAGGCTGACGGGAGGAACAACGCCTGTGCAGTCCTGGGCAGAAAGGGTTTGCTGGGGCTAGAGGAAGCAGCCTGAGATGATTGATCCTGTGATTCACTGTGAGGCGAAGGAGAACGCGTGGTGGAGAGTACTGTGTCCAAAACGGAGAATCCATGGTTAACAGATGCAGGAAAAGCCAGTTGATTTGCACATGCTCAGTAGTCTTCCAAAGTCTCTATTTCTCCCATATTGAGCCGCTCTGATGAGGCATTCACTGAAAACCCTGTAAACCGGAAAGGACTTCTATTAAAAATCTGGATGTGGTATATTGTATCTGATGCAACACATCTATTACATCTGGTACCATGCGTAAGAAAATGAATAATACATATCAAATAAAGACTCAGGGAAATTCAGGAAGGCTAGAGATATAATTACCCAAACTGTTTAGTTGTTTTCCTTACTAAATGAGAGATAATCAATTGTGTATTTAGGCAAGTATCACTTGGTCTTCAGAAACGGACCAGCAGAAGACTGGTTTCAACTTTCCTTTAGAAGATGTCACCTGCAGAGCTTGCACGAGGCAAATCTAGGCAGAGTGGTGACAGGGCTCACCAGTGGCTTGGAAGGGAGCACGCTTGAGTCAACTGGTACTTGGAAGTGCCTATCAAAGCTGTACTTACATGGTGCAACAGCCAGAAATAGACATTTTGTCAACTTGGAATCCAAGTGTGTAATCATGCTCAACACTTCGGGGGTATGAGCAATTCTACCCCTTATTTTGAAGTCTAAAGATATTTGTATATCTATGAAATCTAGTGGCAATTCCATGTATTTCCATGCTTTTTTTTTTTTTTTTACCATCTTCTGTATCACAAATGCAACATAAAAATATACAAAGTTATTGAGGGCTATAGAGATGGCTCAAGACACACCTAAACTACCCAACCTTTTAAGCATAAGTGCTTAGGACATCATGCACATGAGAAAAGTCTGATAAAAAAGCAAAAACATTTTCTACAAGGAAAAAATCCAATCAACACGCAACTTCCCTACTGAATCTAATTTTTATGGTTGTACCAACCCGATATGGAGTATGGGAAAAAGGAAAGTTTTCCTGTATAAGGCTACTAGCCACAAACCTGACATTTCATTGTCTCGAGACTGCTGTAGGGTTACTCTGTGCTGGAAAAGAAACTGCTTTTCACAGGCATCTTCAACAGATAAAAAGTGCTCTGTCAGTAGGTTTAAGAAAATTGTTCTGGCTCCCTCTTGTGGCAGAATTATTTTGTATTAGAGAGCACTGATTTTTAATAAGCTGCATGTGCTACTTCTCTTCCAGGTGTGACTTCTGAATTGTATTTACTGATTTCTTCTTCACATTACTTGAGCAGCTTTTTAAACTACTCAACTGAAGACTCAGGTCAGAGTCACTGGATTGGCATTCAGGGGTGGCATTCAGGATTCCACTAAAAAGTTCAGTGGACTTCAATGCAGAAATCATCGATTTAATCAAAGAGCATTGATTTTGTTGGGAACAAAAAGGGAAGATTAAAAAAAAACAAACAAACAATGGCAAGGCTCTGTTAGAGCCTTAAAAAAAAAAGCAGACACTTCCAGGTGGCCAATACCAGACTTCTTTACACAAATATGAGCTAAGTAGCACTAGCACAACAAATACTGGCCCAGTGCAGTGCCCCAGTTTCCTTCTTATGATGTGGCAGCACAAATGTGGACACATTTATTCTACATGAACACTACAGTGATGCATTACATCCCACAAAGCTCACTACTCTTATACTTACATGATGTCACTTTGAAGAAACCTTCCCATCAATGCTATACCATCCTTGCATAAAAACCAAGATAGAGAAAATGGGGGGGGGGAAGGACGACTAACGATGTCATCATCTCCACTGCCTCCAACTGAAAACTTGTGACCACTTTTCAATGTTTTTTTTCGTAAGATCTTTGCAATCTGTTCTGACTAGTGTGGTTAGTTCATGTAAGAAGAGATGAGTTCATGTAAGAAGGGATAAAGGTAAGCCTCAAGAAGCTGCTCCTCATGAAGAAACAGAAAACAAGCTTTTCTTAAAAGAATAAATTAGCCTTAATTCAATAAAATAGGTATAGGTCAACTCAAACGAAGAAAGGAAGTTTAACTGATGTCCATGAACCTTGGTTACAACCATGATACTGAAGAGGCCTTTTCATGAGCGAAAGTTTGACAAAATTTTCCAGGAATCTGACACAGAATTCTTGAAGTCATTAAATAATAATAATGAAACAAATTCTAAAGACACTTCAACTATTCTTCATATTCTAAAGACAACTTCAAATTTTCTATTCAAATTCAATATTCCCACTTAAGGTTAACAAGAATTCTACACTCCACAAGGCTTTTCCCAAATTAAACATTAATTTCTAAAAATTAAGACTAACCTAGCAAGCTGGGATCTGCGCGAACCATTTTCTGTTTCTTCTTCTTCTTCCCACTCTGCACAGCCTCAAAATTAGATTGCTGGTTGTTACTCTGATTGGTCTGAAAGACCGAATGTAGCGAACTGTGGTTCATCCCCCACACTGAATCCTAGAGAACAAAGCAAGTATGAGATTATCAAGTGCAATTAAGTTTGGTTTATTTACATTGAAAACATCCAGAGAGCTCAAAGCCCTTTTTCTGCCTCACGTGTGGTAGCACTGGCCGCTGACGCATCCATCCAACACGTCTTTCTAAAGCTCATCCTGAATCAGGGCGCTAAGACACTATTTGATCTACAGTTGGCCTCAACCGTAAGAAAGGATACTTGATTCTGCAGTAAATATTTTAAATCTCCTTTATTCTCCGTGTTTCACAGGACCTGTAAAATCCTGCTCATCCTCCTATCAAGCCAGCAGAAATGACTCTTCTAACTCACATACAGTCCCTACACACTCCTAAGGACTGTAGCAAGTAAGATTTACCTGTTGCTGCTGCTGTTGCCGCTGCTGACTGGCTTTCTGTTTGGCACGGCGCTCGAGAAACTGCTTGGCAAACTCCTTGGCCTCAGGAGTATCTCCAAGATAGGCTCTGATGTAATCATGGACCTCATAGGGAGACTCCACTTCCTTCAGGAAAGAAACAAACGTGGGAACTGCAAGAAGACGACAGACCGTGAGGGAATGGCGTGTTGATGAGTGAGCATTCAGTAAGCACAAACTTTGGACTTCTGTTTCAAATATCTGCTAATCTAATAGCAATTGCAATTTTTCCCCTACAATAAAGCCCTCCAGTGCAATGCTTCATCCGTTCTGCAGTCAAAGCAAGGATAAGAAAGCAGACTAACGTGATGAGAAGGAAAAATAAAGTGAGAATCCCATGGGTGTGTCCCACCAGCTTTAGCCACTGCCAGCTTTTAAGCTCAAATTTAATGCCAGGCCCAAATAGCGTTGCATTTGGCACAACAGCGCTGTCATCAGTACAGTCTCTTTTTGGCTGAAGCACAACAGATGATACCCACAGTGGCTGACCTGACCTGCAAACACCTGAAGTTGAGCAGGTAGCTCACTTGCCAGCCTTCCTTACCATGTTTTTTCCCTTAGACTAACTGTTGCACTGAGGTTTTTTTTATAACATGAAGACAGGCAAAGCAAGTCACAAGCCAGGGAAGAAACCAGGACAATAGGCTGCCACCTGTGGCACACAGTAGCCTTGGAAGCATGGCCCACGATGGCACCACAGGGCCACAGCCTCTCCTCAGATACCACAGATGGGGTCTGTCTCCTCCAGGAGGAGGGAAGTGTGGCACTGCAGTTGTGCGAGGTGTGATCCTGGCTCTTGGTGCAGCCCTGGTTCCCCAGACAGGTCCAAGGGTCCCACAGGACCACAGCTTTGCAGGGTGCAGGTGCTGGAGCACAACGATTTGCACAGGTCCACATAGGAGGCAGTAGGAAGCCTGTAGCTTTTTGCTACAAGTTGGTATCAGTTTGTGATCCCAGACTGGAAGTTCCTCTATGTGCCCTCCAGCAGAATTACTAAAAACCAACCAGTTTCACACCAAAAAAAAATATTTTCAGAGGGGCATATGATAATTTGGCCTGCTCTTGAACATGAACTTGATCCTCATTCATCTGCATCCTCAGTGTCCACCAAAAACCCTCAGCAGAGCTCTGGGTGACCTTAAAACTGCTTCCAACCCCCACTGATTTGCTATAGTTAGCCCAACAAAAACCATGGAGAAGATGATGCACCCAGTTCTTCAGACCACTATTTAATGATGCCATTTTGCTGATCGCATTAAAAACATCACTGCAATGCCATTCTTTCCCTCAGAAACCAAGGGGATACTGTTTCTCACAGTGGATCACTTGTGTTCTTCCCCACCTCTTACCATCTAAGTTGTTGGCTGTGTTGAGTGCATGAAGCATCTGTTCGCACCACTGAGTGAATCCATCCTGGGCTTTATTAACCCCCTGGAACAATTTCAACAGCTTCTCCTCTTCTTCCACCTTCTTGTTTTGTCTACTTGTAATACCCACAGATTTACTGAGATAAAGAAAACACAAATTATAAATTACCAGACTTGTAAATCTGATTATAAATCAGACTTATCAGCAGTATAGTATACAGGACAGTATTACAAAGCTCAAGATGCAAACACTGTTTAAGAACCAACTAATTTTCTAAGTAAATGACAAAATAAATTGTGAATGGCCACCTATTAGCTATATTAGCTGTCTAAACAGATCCCGAGTGACACAGAGAAAAAGAAATACACAGGAAGATGTTATAACTGCTAAGTGATGGTCTCAGGAGTGGTAGCCTTTCTTTGCAAAAGCTCCTTCCCCAATTCCTACCTGAGGCTGGCATTGCTTTTGTTTTTATTGGTCGAGTTACGAGGTCCCACTTCCTTCACTGCATCATCCCAGAAACCCATGTTTGAGTTTTTGGTATCAGCATTACTCCAGATGCTACTGACTAGGTCAGATGCCCACTGGTTGCTGGGATTAGTGTTTAGGGAGCCCCACACTGAATTCCCAATGCTGGTGTGCAGGTTAGAGTGCTGTTGAAACATAACAAAGAGATCCTGGTTATTAGCTCCAGACCTGGCAGAACAGTAACGAACAGACATTGAGAACTCTCACATACTGTCTCCCTCCACACACTAATTAGATAAATAACTGTACGTACTGTAGTATTTCTGACTCTGTTCGGCTGCTGGTGCTGCTGTTGCTGCTGTTTCTGCATCTGCCTTGCCTCCTCCTGCTGTATCTCCAGCAGGGACTTGGTGGTGCCTGTTGGTTTGGTGACGTTACCCCAGCCTGACAATTTTTGCTGCTGTTGCTGCTGCTGTTGCTGGAGGGCCTTCATTAGTTCACGCTGCTGACGCCTTTGCTGTTGCAGGCAAGACAAAAGTGCTTGTCCATTACTTTCAGAAGATCATTACTATTCAAAAGTCTGGCTGGGAAACTGGTTTAAAACTGACTTCACCCTCTTCTGTAGGAGTCTGGCTGACCTATTAATTTTTGAGCCATTACAGTTCCTCCAAAAAGGGAGACGCTAAGTAACTAATAAATACAAATTGCTCATTAGCCTAGGACAGAATCAGTTTGCCTAATCAGGATTGTAGCCAGCTAAGCATTTGGGGTCTTGGAGGAATACCTTCTCTCCTACCACTACTTGTTCCCCTGCCCCTTAAAATGCCCTGGTCTCATCCATATCTGCAAACAAACTACAGTACAGATGTAAAATAATTTTATACCATTTTGTGAATGTATTATGCTCCTAGCGTTAAAAGAAAAGGGTACAGTTTCCCCCCCTCGCATATTTATATTAAAAAGCTATTAAAAACCTTCAAACAAGTACTACACTAGAAAGACAGGATTTTACCTGAGTTATGCTGACATTTCAAGGAAACATTCCTCATCCTCATTATTCCTTCTAATCACTTAATCAACAGTAGCACTCTCTCTTAACAAGTTACACCATTAGCATATTTACCTCTTCTCGAAGCTGCCGTTCTCGTTCTTCTTCTAACTTTTGGATTTCTGCCAATGACAGTGTGGTCTGGGATTGACAAGCTCCTGAATTTGATTGCTGACCCCATGTTGAAGACGAAGGGAGCTGGACCAAAACCCACATAATTAAGAATTACAAAGTATTTTAGAGAACACCACTGAATCATGATATCACATATCATGAAAAAAAAAAAAAAAAAAAAATCAGTATAGGCTCACAGCACAGGGGAAAAGAAAGGCCACCTTTAAACTCTAGCAAAACATTGGTAAGTATAAAATGGCATAATTAAGCATTAAAAAGTACACTCAAAGTATAAACTGTATGTTTCCTTCAATTGAGACAGACATTGAGAACTCCAACTCTATATTCCTTATCAAGAATAAAGTAACACATAACTGCCTGAAAAATAGCAATCAATTTTGATTTAAAAAGCTTTAGAAACTTTGCACTGTCCCTTGATCATTGCAGCAGAATAAACTGTTCTGTACTCAGGAACCCCTTTCCATTATGTTTCTATCAACTGAGCCTTTTGGGTTTTGCAACTTACTTTCCTTTTGGTTCTCCCATCACTTTTAAAGTCAACTTTTCACCCTCTTCCCTCTCCAGATAGTTCATCCCTCTCTGGTCTGGACAATCCTGAATTCAGCTGCCATTTTACTCACTACACTGAACTGGAGGAGCAAGTTAAGCTGTAGAAACTTGTTACCTTCATTTGTGCAAGTTGCTGCTGTTGCTGCTGTTGTTGCAGCCGTCGTAAAGCCTCCTGCTGCTGCTGCCTCTGTCTCATTATTTCTTTCTGGCGCTGGAGTTCCAGCTCCTTGCGCTTTCGCTCTTCTTCTTCGAGCCGCTGTCTGGCTGCCTCTTCTTCCATGCGTAGCCGACTTTCTTCAAGTCGCCGTTGAGCTTCCTCCTCTTCACGCGCCCACTTGGCAGCCTCCTCTTCCTTCCCAGGACATAAAAAAGAGTAAAGTCTAAGTAGACTCAAAAAAATCTAAATTACTTCTACTGTCTAGTACTACAAGCCTGACAGAAGAAAGAGGCCTTTATACGTGTAATCTGTGCTGGTTAGGGTTAGACTCATTTAGCTTTACATTTCCTGGACAAGAAAGCCCAATAATATAGTCTACATCACCTCAAAGTGTAACTTTCCCATTGCTCCACCAAGGGACTTGGAAGAGAATGACATCCCCCTAGTTCAGACTAGATAACTGCACACCGCCTTCCCTCTAGGAGTTATGCACCTTGCAAGTCTGAGCTGCTTCTATCGGCTTACACTTGAATGTAAGCGCTGCTATAGTTTCAGTGGAATAAAAATTGACAAGAATAAACGCAGAAGAGGTGTTGACATGAAAGATGGTGATGTTTTCTGTTACTGAACATTAGAGTTGCAAAGAAGAGATGCTTCTACTAACAAAGGAGATGAGTGTGTGGTGGGACAGAAGTGGTGACAAAGGTCTTATAAGGGAAGGCCTTGAAAAAGAATTTTTAAATAACTGGCAATTCTGAAATGGACCTGGAAGTTAACATTAAGCCAATTGTGTTTCAAGTTGAGTTTGATTTAGGGACAGTGCCAGCATCAGTTTGGGGGTTGGAAGCTCAAGTTCCCCAATATGGACTTCTAAAGCTGACCCCAAGGGAAACAAAACTCCTGTTAATAGTAAGAGTAGAAACAGGGAAGAAAAAAGCTGAAACCTTGGTAGTGGGTATAGTCTTGGCCTAGTACAGAAAGATTGGCAGAAATTATCATCTCAGATGATGTTAAAGATAACAATGCTACAGTAGAGGTCCAGAGAGCAATAATTCAAAACAAATTATTATTCTGGTGCTGTACTCTGCCTTTCTTTTGAAGAAATACCATGCTGCAAAGCCATTCTTAAGGCTCAAACATGAAGGAAAACACTCATGCAACACAAGTCTCATCTCCGAAGGGCAGACTGGATTCTGATTATTTTATCTGAAATGAGGATACAAGTGAAAAAATCTATTTTTCATTCACTTGATACTGTCTACAAGCTTTGCCTTCCTCCATCAAAACTGATGGTCTCTCAGGCACAGGTGGAAGTTTCAAAACTTGTTCATTCTGGCAGGCCTCTGTAATTAAATATATTAGGTCTCTTGCCATTTTTCACCTGTTTACGAATTAACTCCTCTCGCTGCCGTCTTTCCTCCTCTTCTCTTCTTCTCTCTTCCAGTCTTCTAAGTGCTTCCTCCTGCTGTTGCCGCTCCTCTTCCTCCCGCTGCCGCCTTAGTGCAATTTCCTGCTCTCGTTGTCGCCTCAGGGCTTCCTCCTGGAGTTGGGAACAAGGTGTCAATCTATAAATGCCATTCTATGGATGAACCACATCAGAACACAGTCTACAACATGGTCTGGCCAGATAAACGGCCTTAAAAAAAGTTCCTTAGCTCCAAGCTAAATAATGCCAAAACAACTGCATTAAACACTACAGACCCAACATGTTAACAAGTTTTTTGATGCAATGGGCATCTCGTACTTTTCATTACAACTATTTATTTATGCAAACATGAAATCATTGCCTATCTTTGGTTTTAAAATGGTGTTGAGAATGAAAACAAAGGGTGAGACTACTCTTTCCAATATGTACTAACTGTACTTGAATATAATATATATTTTTTTTAATGTGTGGGTATCAATAATTCTTTTTTTTTTTGGGTATCAGTTTTAAGTTGGAAGATTTTCCTAATTATAGGAGGTTTCTAAACACTTGTAGTGCACTTGAATAGTCAAACTCAAGCCACATCTCCAGATACCAGAAATAAGCTGAAGAAGCCCAGTGCATGTAAGGACGCTGCAACCTTTGGAAGTCCCAGAGACGTGGAATTCGATGAAAGGGCTTTTATTGGGCTACTCCTATACTGTTTAAATATTATGGGCAACAAAAGGTCTCTTGAGGGCTTTGATTTTTTGGCCGACCCTAAATTATTTAAATAGCTACCAATAAATTCTGTTTTGCTTTCCTAGTGGCAAAATTATTTACTTAACTCAAAAATAAATATCAGCACCCTTTCCTGCTGCTCTGAAGATCAACATAAACAGAAATTTTTCCATTCTGCTAATTGGAGGAATAGGGCACAGCCAGCCCTCTGCTGGCTTCCCATATATTGTTAGATGGGAGCTCATCTGTGCAACTTTTCCCCCAGTTCTGACTTTTCCTTGCATAAAAGTCGCCTTGGGTTTTGTTGACTTTTCTCATCTCTGAAGTCCAGCATCTGTGTTAAGGACACCCTGCTTTTCATCCCTTCTTATTCTTCTCTCCACTTTGACTTATCCTGCCAGCTCAACCTAAAGAGCCTACTTTTTGGACAAGAACATCTTTAAGCTTTCATAAATACATTTTCCTTTTGAATGATCAGTACTGTGCAATTGTACTCTTACAAGCTTTTTTTATAAGCAATACATTATTCCCAGGATGAAGGGAGACTAATTGTGCAGCACGGATATACATTTTGAACTCTGGTAGATCAAGAAGTTAATTTTGAAATCTAAGACTTTTTACTAAATCTGATACCAAACTTTCCTGTACACGCAGCATAGATAAACTGCAAGGCAGCTCCCTGACCAACTGGAGGGGGTTTCTCTCTGACAATGGCTAATTTCAGATGTCTACAATATAACTGTCAGTAGACAGAACGTTATTTTTATAAGCAACCCTATGGCACTGAGGAGCTGCTGGCTGCAAGCCAAGAAGTAATTCATATTTCTGTATATCACTTAAGTGGTTTAATGCTAAATGTAAGTTTTCCTTCTACTAGCTGGACATAAACCAGTAGCCCGTGAGTCATTTTCTCATTAAACAAGTTCTTGATTTGTCATATTCACAAAAGCTTCAAGCATAACACATAACGATTAGACCATTTTGTTACTTGGGCCTATAATTGAATTAACTGGACACATGCAGTCAAGTCACAATAATCAAGTGTCCCCAATGTAAATGCTGAAAAAAATTCTGCTTTTTTTCTGAATAGTCTACTGAGGAGGCTGGAGGTGTGCCAGGACTGTGCTGGACTAGAGACCACACACCAGGATCTCAGCTCAGGATGCCCAGTTGCCACCCAGGCTGGGGGGATGTTTGGCTCTAGTCACTGATGTAATACATGGTACCTGAGAGAGATGAACAAAGTCACCAAGTCTTCCTTTATGACAACAGATCATTGACATCTCTGCCCTACTTTCCCTTTGGGAAATGAGGCTAGAATTGTCATTAATAAAACTGTAGGGATCTCTTTGTTACTCAGGCATGCCAGGAAGAGACACTGTTGAATGGCAGCAATTAAAAAAAAAAAGACTTCTCTCTCCTAGAGAACTAAAGATGAACAGTGTCGTACCAACACGAGGAAAAAAAATCTGCAAGATTATGAAAAGCTGTGAACCACGTGGCTGACGTGACTCTTTTTTCCTACTCTTCACAGCTACAGAAAAGGTTGTCTTAATATTTACTTCTGTATCTTCTCATTATTCAATGTTTTTATTTGAGCATGTGACCAAAACCATTCAAAGCTCTCCAGCTTTCTGCTGCTGAATTGTACGTGAAACAGACTCATTCCTTTGGCTCTTACTGCTCCCATATTCATGGCTTCCTGCTCCAAGAGAATCCCAATATTCTTCAGCATCTTTTCTAATAATTGTTTTCAACACACGTATCTTGCTGTACAAATGATTTCAGATCTTTTAAAATATTTATAATATTGCAGAAAATGCTTAAGTAGCAAGCCTCATTTCAGTGGGCTCTGGATTCTTAAATAAAATATTATAGAATTTTTTGCAGTTAGTTAACATCTGCAATTCTGCTTGTCTATGTTACTAGGGCTTACAAATTTTTTAGTTTTGTGGATCTTGTCTTTGAATCAAGTACTTTAAAGAAAGCATTGAAGATACAATTCAGAGAAAACAATTATTAGCTAATTATTAAACGTCAAATTTTGTTCCTGAAAGTGAACAATCATTACAAAATAGAATATACCAGATCAGAAATAAAAAAGAAATACAGGAGCTACACAAGCTGGGCATTACTGTTTCAATTCTACAGTGCAAGTAATTGATGAAAACTATGAACAGAACTGGATTCAACATTTGGTATGACATTTCATCCTACAGAATTGAATTTCTATTAGTTATTTTTTTTTTTATTTAGAATTCACCATCAACAGCATATTTACTAACCTTATATACTAGTCTTTTATGCAGTATTACATCAAAAGCCTTCCTGAAGTCCAGGCAGATTAAGTCTACTGCTTCACCCCTCTCAGCTCTCACTGTCATCTCCTCAAAAGAAGTTAATCAAATTTGTTAAGCATCATCTCCTCTGTATAAATCCATGCTAATAAATCAGTTCATCCCTGATTCTACAATGCCTTCCAGTACAGAAGTCAGATTCAAATATTAGACCAGTTTTGTTTGTTGGTTTTTTTTTTTAAATACAGAATACAATATTATTTTCTCTTTCCAGAGAAGTGCTTAAACTCTTTCGTTACCTTATCAAGACATTACTGCTCAGAATTAAGCATTGTGGCAATTATTCCATTGGTAATGAACTAAGATACTTGCTGTTACTGCTTTTCAACCGCATTCTGTTTCCTCCTTGTAAGTAATTATTTCCCACGACATGTCAGAAAGGGAGAATCAGATTGTTTACTGTACAAATCCAAAGTGAACAAAACACTTTGGAATTTCATGGACATTTCTAAGAAGTTATACACAGTAGCAAAACTGTTACTCTGAAACAAAACAACCCAAGTCTATTTATTTGAAGCCACCATGGATGAAACACATTGAGTTACCAGGTGATATGCTGAAAAATTAGTTATTATTAAAACAGATCTAAAGCAATTTAACTCAAAATTTAAAGCTTTTGGGTATATTATTGCTTTAGTGCTGCAGTAAAGCTTGAACTCGAGCATCAAAGGATGCTTTTCCACTGTATACCATAGTGACTTGCTGTACACAAAGTAGATACATTAAACCAAGGAGCCATTTATTTACAGACTTGATTCTTAAAGATACCATGAAAGATAACTATGTATCAAACTGTAGTCTATTAAAAGAATTGTTCAGTGACAAAACCCAAACACTGAGTGAATTAAGGTCTATGACTAACTTAGAAATAAAACTAAAGACTCTAGAGGCTTCCTCAGAAATGTTTGATCCTTAAACCAGGAAATGTGCTTTACAACTGCCTCCCTAAGCACATAGAAAATATTATAAGGCCAAAATTATTTAGTACTTTCACCTATTATTTATGTAGTACTTTACAGGGCATTTATTGACTAACTCCTTAGTGAATAATCTGAATGTGCTTGCCCTTATCCTGCACATGCGGAGTAAAAACTAATTCTGCTGTCTTTCCCTCCTATGACACTTAAGGAACAATTAAGCTTTCTTCCATACGTAATTCAGAAGTAAATGCTGGAAAAGTCAAGCTAATAATGTCTCCATTCCATGTTCTTTTAAGATTAAGGACGTACTACAACTCCTAGATTTATTCTCCTACTGCAACAGAGATCATGTCATGCATTTCAACAAATCTGCTTGTCCAAACTATCCTTCCCTTTCACAAGTATCAACTCCAGAAAATAAAGCTGACTGTATGACATAACCCAGATAATTATTTATTCAGAAAAATTATTTACTAAGTTAAAAAAAAAAAGAGGAAAAGAGCTAAATGTAACATCCCTTTTTCCACTATAGCCCTCTATGTTTTATTCATTTGAAACAGCTGCTCAAGCTCCCATCTACTCTAGAACATACCCTTATCAAAACACTAGACTGCATAAATGGTGAATAAAAGATTAAACATACAATAACTGGGCAACTAACTAACACCTCATAGTGACACTAAGAAGTTGGGAGAGAATATTCCACATGGAATAAAACCTCTCAGCTCACAAACAGGTACCTATCTTGAAGTGAACCATCAGAGCCCATTTCTCAGATTGCAATTTGGGCTCTTAAAAAAAAAATCAAGAACAGAAGAATATTTTCATATACTCACATGAAAAATATTAGAACTGTCTTCATACACACCTACCAAAGATTAATTAGACCCCACAGGATTCTTAAAGTGAGTTTTATAAAGTATTAAAATTAATTAGAGATGAACTACATTGAGGAAACTCACTTGCTTCCTGCGGGCCAGTTCTTCTTCTTCCCGTCGTTTCCTCTCATCTTCCTGCTGCCTCCTAAGTAGCTCTTCTTGTTGCCTCCGAAGCTCCTCCTGCCTTTTCCTCTCCTCTTCCTCTCGTTTGGCCCTCATTTCCACTTCTCTCCTCTCTTGCTCTAGCTACAATTCACATAAAACTATACTCAGATGCAGGTAACGTATTCCTACACCATTTCTTAGGGCAACTCTGCTGAGATTACAGTACAACGTAACAGATGAAGCCTCTGACAGATGCTCTCCCTTAATTGTCATTTTACCTATCAGCTGGCTGCCTGCTGGGGTCAGGTTGCTAAAGTAGTCTAGAATAATTTCCAACAATTTCTGTTCTGTAATGAGCACCAGTTCTCTAGTCAGGCTTTCTACATCAGCTCCTTAAAATCACCTCTGACTTTAGAAGCTAGTAGCAAGTTGCTTTGCAGTCATCATGAAATAATCAGTTTCAGGAAATGTACAGAATCATACAGGTTTGAACTTATGAAAATAATTTAACACCAGAGTAAATGCGAAAGAACCCCGACAAAAAGGACTCTTACAATTCCCCAAACCAATTCTGGTGAAACGATGCAATGATTAAAAGAACGTCTACCTGCTCGTACTCGGGGTTTGGCATGACAGCTCTTGATGAGCCAATTTAAAACTGAGGTGGCTAGTGAAGAGTTTTTAATCACAAGTGTGAAAAAATATAACCCCTACTTTAGAGGTCAGTAATATCTCCAGAGCAATGGTTTCCAAACAGCAGTCCACAAGGATTTCATAACTGGTTTTTATAACCCATATTCTTTTTATGGTGTTTTCCACGAATATCTAATCAAAATTGTACAGAGTAGCCTGAAGATTGAAGAGCTAAAAGTCTTCCATTGGCTCAAGATACACAGCTAAGTCGCAGAACAGCAATCCCAACTTCTTACAGTACAAAACATTTTCTGACCTTTGCAGCTTTGGCCTTCTCGAGCTGCTGAAGTTGTTCTAGAGCTGGTCCCTGAGCTGCAGTATCAATGGGGAGATCCCAGACACTGCTTCCTTCCCAGACTAGATAGTGAAGAAAACAAACATTGACAAGCAAAAATAAGCACATCAACAAAAAAACAACTGGAAGTGGAAAATCTTCTGTATGTAGTTATTATATTTTATGAACTAAAATCATGACAATACATTCATCTTAGTCAGTAAAGGGCCACTTCATCTTCCTGTAGAACAAGACTTGTCCGTTACTGGAGCAAGGCTGGGTTTCCTATAAAATTCCACACATGATGCAGCTATTCAAACTCCTCCCATCAGAGCAGAACACCTTTTATAATGTAACACTCAATACCTTTGGATCAAGACTGCCTATAACCATGGCAAAAACTACCATAATCTTCACAGCTCTCAAATGGAATTTAAACTGGAAGGCAAAGTAGCCTGAATCAGTTAAAAAAAACACCGATGCAGAAATAATTTCCCCTAATATCAAAAAGAGAGTCATCATCTCAAAGACACTGCCTCTTAATCCGTGAACTTTTCTCAATGTATCTGACCCGTGCTAAGCATCTTACCTGTAGGTTGTGAAGCTGACTGAAGTTCCCATATTGAGCCAGTGTCCGGCACTGACACAGACCTTGTAACAGGTGGCATCATGTTCTGTTCAGATATTCTGTAATACCAACAGGAAGAGTCAACATGCCACTTCCAGGGAGAGGAGTGCTCTGAACACGCATGAGATTCAGTAACTTGTAACATACTCCTTTCCTTCCACACCTCTATTTAAACCAAAAATATGATGTGGACAATACTACTTGTTTGCAGAGTTCTTGCCCATCTCATCCCTGCTGCCAAGTGAAGGGCTAAGCCTGATACTGCTACAGTTTTGTGTTTGTTCGCTGCTTATAGGCTAGTTTGAGGAACAAGCATCTAGTACTGCAGAACTCTACTGGCAAAGCCATTCCCTTATCAGCACAATAGATATGTCAAAATGGTATGATTTCAACACTAAGATTTTCCTGCTCTTTTTCATAAACATTCTCTGATGCAAAGGCTATGTATATAAACAAGTTTTAGACATCCTGCAACTCTTTCATATCCACACAATCTTTAAAATATGTAAGGCTCAAACATAACCAAACCTGAATAGGACGGACCGCTGGAAAGGGTACAATTATCATTATATACAAGTTATAGAGTATGGGAAGAATGGTATTGAGTTCAAGTCTGGGCTAACTCACCTCATCTTCAGGGCCTGGAACTGTTGCAAGAGAATAGCGAGCTGCTGCTGCTGCTGGGATGAGAGGGCTGCCTTTTGCTGCTGGGCCAGCACCTGTGCGTATTGTTGTCTTCAAAAGAGAAGCAGAGAATCACTGGTATTTGTCTGCTTGCTTGTTTATATAATGCCCAAGTTGCATACAGATTCATTCTCGGGGACTAATGCCCACTGACCTATGTAATGTACACGCTAAATACCAGAGGAAACCACAGAACGGGGCCTTGGAAAGAATAAAAATACAAGAATACAACAAAACTGGCCCACATGAGCACAACCAAATTTCTCTTCACCCTCAACTATGTCAACCGGTTATTGCTGTCCAGTGTAACTCTCATAAGCTGTGCCACACTACTTCCCTTTTCTATAAATTACATAAACTCAAATTAATCTGGCTTTGATAACTGTCCACCTAAACAAATCAATCTCTTCCCCAGTATGTCAAGGCATCCCCTAGTACAGGGGCCGGCTCTTGGCTTATCAAATCACAAGCTGGCAATCCGTATCCAAAAATCATCATCATGGCACATGCTTTCAGGACCCCTTGAACAAGTAGTCCAGATGACTGTTTTCTTTTCTCCTAGCTCTTACAAAACTAGTTATTAGGAACTGGCCAGAACTGAAGAACTGTCAGCTTGGTCAAAATTGGATGACAAACTGCCTTCTCCAGCAGTTACCTTCCACTGATCTTCAAAAAGCTAAGCAAGCAGACCAAAAATAGGTTCTGCCTTCTCCATCTCCACTTCAAAAGACATGCAAACCTTCCCTTGACTCCAAAACATCTCAACTGCATCACAAGGGTAGCTGGGATTCAATTTGACCACAACAGCTACCCGTGTCACCGGTCTCACCAAAGTAGCTACATGTGACACCAAAAAAGACTGAAAAGTATGCCTGAGGTAGCCACACTCTGTCCTAATCCTGTAGGCTATCAAGCCTCTGGTGTTTGTGGAAACAGGCTCTTGCTGCTGGAAGCGAAGCACTCTCAGCCCCAGTGCCCAAGGAAACAATGACTAGAAGCTGAACCCAGATGCCTAAAAAAACCCAGAGCAGAACAGAGCCACTGGAAGGTCTCTCGGATCGGGAGTCTTACTGTATTAGAAGATGCTGATACTGGAGGTGCTGCATTTGGATCAGGGCCAACTCTTGTTGCCTAGTCAGCCGCTCTTGGTCCAGCTCGCCCTGTGTTTAGGAATAAAACATTCTATTTTAATAATATATAACAACAGCAGTAGTACATTGCAGATACAAGCAATGTAAAGGTTACATTCTGAACTGAAAAGACAAAGAAAATAGAAAAATACCTATACAGAGATCAACATTTACAAACAAAGCCTGTAGTATGGTGACTGTGAAATATATGGCACTTGTACTTATCACAAGTTCCTTCCAGCCACAGACATGGCAAAACAAACATTTTTAAACTGAGTCTTTTATCTTCTTAAAAAGGTAATTTAACAGAGGGTTCAACTTGGGGCTTGGAACACCTGCGATTCCAAGACAAAGCAGCTGACTTGAAAATAGTTTGATTTCCATTTATTACAGGCCTCTTTGAATATTGTAACTGTCACGTAATTACCAGGTGTGGAAGCGGTGCTGGACCTGGAGTGAAGGGTACCCTGCCCCACATTTTCATGATGTCTCCCAGTGGCTGGAAAGTCTCATCGCAGGCTCTCTTGACCAACAGTGACATAGTGAAGTATCCGGCCTGGAACCACTCTGCCATCTCCTGATTACTGAAAGGACCTGAAATAATAACCAATCAATACACATGGGGGGAAGGGGAAGTGAGGCCAAGTTGAGTATATGGGAAACAAAGAGCACGGTGCTTGTTAAAGTGACACAGTACCTCATGTTCCTGTCCATCTCATCCACTTGTCTGGACAGACAGTACATTCAAGGCTGGAATGTCAATACACACATCTAGATCTTTGCATTCCCCAAGAGAGTCTTAACTGAAAAGTGCACGACTGCTTTTACCATGCGTTGGAGGGAGAGGAGTCAGCTCTGAGATGAAAGCCAAGCAGCCACGGTGGTGTGGAGCTTGGTCCAGCAAATACACATCCTGCCTTCCAGCAGAGCTCACTATTTGGGGCTCAGCACTGGGGTGACAACAGTCCAGTTTGGACCTCCACAATACCTACTAGTTGACAGTGCTAAAAATCACCAGTGCTACTTTCCCCACACATACTACACAGATAAGTAAACACTCTTAGCCTGTTTCAACTCTTGCCTTCAAATCGGAGGAACTAATATCTTTTATAAAAGTTTTGCTTCTGGAACTTAGCAGACAAGCAGATCCACCTCTGAGTGCAAGATTACATTTTTTAAGATAATGAAGAAACCAGCTTTTCTTTTTCTCAAAAAGTGACATTTCTTCCTTTCCTCTTTTTCCTGAGAAAGATTTCAGTCACTCCCTTTAAAGGGGAACTCCTATACTAATTTTACATATCCTAAGGGACACAAAGCCAGTATAAAAAAAAAATGAATAGGTTATTCAACAGAGTAAGAACCACGTAAATACAATTTTTTCAAAAACATCTTCAGAAAAGCAAGAATGTTGAGTAATTCTTGCCTTCTCTGTAAAAGCATCTTTAGAAGCTAATTCCTCCCAGAGAATGTGAAATCACAAGAGGTATCCCAGGAAAAAAAAAAAAAAATACGTGGGAGTGTTTACTTTTGGAGGTCACATTCAAGGCACTACTTACCCCAGTGAAAAACTGTCAGATCATCACTGAGCAACAGACACTCAGCAACAACTAGGATACAGTTTGAAGCACAGTGAGCAAATAAAAATACTTTATGGATAGCATCCTTTAAACTTAAAGGGGCGAGAAGAAAACCCTAAAGATATGTAGTACCTGCAGACAAGAGACTGACACAGAGCCCCCAGATAACCCCCCCACAAACCCTGTCTAGAGCTGACAGCTGAGGAAACCATTCACACTAAACAGCGTTAGCAACCACTATTTAGCAAAGTAAAGCAAGTAAGGAACTCACTGCTTAACTGCATTGTTGGGAGACAGCAAAGCAGCTGCTAAAACACAACCCTGAGACCTCGCAAAGTGCCTTCTGAAAGCAAAGATGCAAGTATCTATATGAAAGGCCTGTTCTGACTTTCATTGCAAAAAAAAAAAAAAGATTTCTTAAGGGAAAACTGCAAGAACAAAACAGTTGTTATTATATGAACTTATAGTGCACTGGCTGCAAGTACAATTTAAACTGAGAGTACACACAAGTACCAGCTTGCGAAAACTCGCTTTCTCTTTGCTCTGGATTCTAAACAAATTGCCCTTCCCTGAACACTCAGTGTGTTCGGGCTGAGACTAGAAAACTGATTTCGGTGTTTCTCATGGATTCTTCAACAAGCTACTGAATGGTCACATTCTTGTTTTGTTTCCACTATTATCTAGAAATCTGAGTAACTATTGGCATGAAAAACAGGTTTTAGTCTAATCTCAGTTTTACAGAAACACGAAGTGATGACAAAGCTTAGCCATGATAAAGTCTAATTCTGGACATTAGACATGCTGAGCTGGTGGGGGCAGTGATGAGTAGAAGATCTATTTTCAAGACCTAATTCTAGAATAGTCAATTTCCTGCACCGCTTTTTTAAAAACAAGCATCAGTATCTGTTGGCAGTAATTTTGTGAAGAACTCTAAAAGTTCTGTGAAACAAAAGAGGAAGTGTAAAGGGCACAGACCTACCCTGAATTTCTCCTTGCGGATCTTTGTAGTACCATTTCTGCATGGCTTCATGGAACAACGGCATAGAGGAACCCTTTGCTCTGTGCTCTTGAATTTTTGCTGCTAGCCTTTCATCGTCAAGGGCACTGTCCTGCAGGTATGCCACCATCTTCTCTGCTTGCTGCAGGAGACATCAAAACCAGCAAGGAGTACAAGAGTTAGAAGTCTGCTTAGAGATTTGAAAATGAGGGTGCCAAATACAACAACCTTGTACTATCCAGCGCTCAAGAGTGCACTGGGAATTACAGGCAACTCAAGGACTCGTATAACTCCACCAGAAACCCAGAGCTCAGCCTACCACCTTGTCAGAATCACAAATAAACACGGTTCACCCACCTAAGGAAAGCTTTAAAACAACTTGGCAGGAAAGTCCCACACAGTATCACGGTGAAAAATACAACAGGTACAGGAGCACTAGCACAAAAAATGCTCCACATCCCAGCAGTAATGAAACTTTCACAAACACAGTCTGTGATTTATGTATGTTGGGATTTTTGGTTTGTTTGTCATTTTTAAACATATTGGGCACACTGTTTTATGGTTTCTCAAGGCAAACGGTAAGGCTACTTGACAGTAGTCATAAGCACTAGGATCTGTAGCTCTTTAATACCGGGCATGGCACCCTTATTCAGGAAAATACTACAGGGGCTTGAATTCTTCTCCATAAAAATAATGGAGGAAAGAAAAGTATAGCTTTCAGTATACACTGTGGAGTGTAAAGTTTCAGCCACATTTCTGGTTTTATGGGCTTCAAATATTTTTTGCATTCCATATTCCTCCAGTCTCACGGTTGTCAACAACAAAGGAATTTGAGAAATTTTACCTGCTCTAGGTGTTTGAGGCCCTCTTCATCATCTGGGTCAGTGGGAATGTTGCCCATGCCTGGAGCAGCTGTGACAGGTGTTTGAACTGGCCGCAGAGCAGGATTTGAATTGGAAACAGGAGGAGAAAGATGAGCAGGAGAAGCTGAGTCTGCAGAAATCTGTGGCAAAGGTTGAGCAACAGAAGCCAAATCTACAGAAAAAAAAGTTAAAATTAGTTGATTATCTTTAACATGAAAATAAATGAAAATTACTTTTATGAACTTAATTGTAGAAAACCTTCAACAGCTCAAAATTAGCACCAAAGCAAAAGCATTGTCAGATCTTCTGTATGTATGACTACACATTGGTATTGTTTGCAGCACAGGGACGCAACTAAACTTCAAGGAACAAAGAGTTTAGTTTTAACATTGCAGAATTCAACATATTTCAGCATATCCATGCCATTCAGCATGGCCATATTTTCCAGGGACTGATCTGCTTTACCACAATGAGACACATGCACACCCAGCTCATGTTTCTCTAAACTGCATTACAATGTGAGGTACCAGTGAACTGCAAGCGTTTAAGATAGCATATCCAACAAATCCTGCTTTTACAAGACCAGTTGGTGAATTCCAACTTTTCATCACCATAATCCAGTCCCCGCCTCTTAAAAGAGACCAAGACTAATCACAAATGGAAACTTTCTAAGTTTATCTACCGAGTTTATTACCTTCCCCTCTGTTGGACATTTTGGCTGGTGGTGTATTCTCTGTTCGATTCTCTTTGTCTTCTGTTTTTTCTGTTCTTTCTGGCACAGACTCTTCCTTCCTTTCAAAAAGGCTCGTCTGCAGCGGGTCTGGAGGCTGGGATTTCGGTGGGGTATCTGACCTGGCAGCCGGTGAAGATGTTTGGGCTGTTTCTTCCACTGCTTCTGTAACATTGCATGGTTCTATGTAACTGAATCAATGGAAATTCTACACTGCAGCATAAAACAGATGCACGACAAGTCCCCCTTACCTGCCACCACTCTATCTGTTTTCTCCCCCTCTTTCTTGGTGGTCTTTTCATGATCTTTGGCTTCTTCATTGTGGCTCCCTTCAGAGTCTGATCTTTCTTCCCCTTCCTCCACAGGACGGAAGTCCATCTCCTGTTCCTCAGGGATTGGCTCCTTCTGCACCTTCTACAAAGTCAACATAATCACCCATAATCCACCCAACATAACAGGACATTTGCTCAAAGCGAACAAAGGGCCTGAGACGGCTTTTCACCTTTAAAGAGAGAAATGCTCCAGAGGAGTCAAATGTTCCCATTTCTTCTTCTGCATCTTCTAAGCACCACTCGGGGAGACTGTCTCTGTCATCATCCATGCTGCCACTCCCACACCGTACCCGCCGATAACCCCGTTCGTCGTCTCGTTCCCGGAAATCGAATTCAAACCTCCGCCGTCGCTCCATGTGCTCTCGCCAGCCTGCGGAACGAGGGCCGTCTAAGGTGGGGGGGAAAGTAACTTTACAAGACAGTCCCGGGGGCAGTAGCTTACTTGGGAGGGTGAAGAGATGACAAACAGTGACAGACATTCAGAAAGCCCCTACAAGGTACAATCTGCCTATGAACAGGCATCTTAAAGGGCAAGGGAAAGAAAAAGATTCTCCTTAAGCAGGAGACTTTCAAATATTGTCCACTGTATATCCCTCCATTATAAATTATATTATGAGCATTAAAAAAAACAACAAAAGGCTAAGAGAGCTGGGCTACGTAATCTAAAACATGCTAGAGCACCAAAATAAGACAAGTGACATTAGCTGCTGATTGAATTTACTAGCTGTCATTAACTTAAATCTTTTTTGGCAACTTTTTTATAAGATTTCGTTTTCTTTTAGGCAATCTGCAAAAGTTACATCCTGAACAAACCATCCATGCCTTTTTTCTCTTCCCCTCAGAGACACTTTTGTGCATATACACGAAAAATGGACTGACAACTGTTCAAATACCTTTGAAAGAACTGTTAAGTCTCTCAAATGGTAATTTTTTAGCCATGGAATACTTGGAAACTTGGAATGATAATAAGAAAAGAGGGAAAACTTTCCAAAGTTTAAATTTTATTTCACTTCTCATTCTAATCTATTCAGAAGACATCTTCTTTCAACCAAGCTTAAAATCCTCTGACTGCAATAATGCTATTTAAATTGTAAAGAACTTACTGCTAAGGAAAACAAATTGGCAGTGAAAGGATTGTAAACAGCTTTCCATCCAAGAGAAGCTGTCTTTACCACAAAGGTGCAAAGGAAAAATGAAAGCACTTCAGTTTTTAGTGCTTTTAGTGGTGGTTATGTTCTTTTCTGGAGAAAAAAAAAAACATTCTTTTTTTGGTCTCAGAGTTTTGTAATCAGTGCAGTCCCACTGTTTATCAAATAGCTACCAAAAAAAAAAAAAATCACACTAAAGACAAGAAGCATTATCCTCTGTTCCAATTGCTTCATACAAATGAGGAATGTTTCCACATCAACCCTAAGTATTAATATTAATCATGCAAAAATCCACCTCTGTCTCACAAATACAGGAAATGTAAAACTCCTTCTAGACACACTATGAACTTTAAGATTATATTTTATCAAGGAAACACAAATGGTTAAGACTTTAACGAGGCCTTTGCTATAACATATGTCCTTATTTGCAAATAATTCCACTGTATACCTTAACCTACGCTTCTAATTATGCCTTGGAAACAAATAACACTATTGTTATGCAAAACTGTCAAAACAATGTTCCGAGGCAACCTTTTAAACATCATTAAGGAAAGAAATAAGGTGCTCTAAGCTTGGACTTATCCCACCTTTTCTGCCTGCTTTAAAATAGTTCTTAATATCTTAGGCCTATCATGTCAACCTCTTGTTCATCCATAACATCTTGAAAAATATGTAAGCAAAGACAAAGGCTCACTGAAGATACACTAATGGGGTAAAAACTCCGGAGAGCTCCAGTAATAACCATTTCATACATCCTCTTTGGAAAAGGACGCCTCTTCACACCCCCTGTGCCTCTGTCCACAGCGCCCTGGCCTCCAACTCAGCGCACGCTCAGGAGGTGCAGGTTTCCAAGGGCCTTCTTTTCAAGCAAGTCATGCATATGAACAACTCATTAAAATGCTGCTCAGTTCTAAAAGAACAAAAGCATCTCTGGGAGCAACCAGCAACTAAGCATGACAACACAGTCTACCTGAAAGAAAAAGCCTGACACTGAAATTCCACATGGCATGAGAAGCAGCATTAGGTTTACTTCCCTTCTCTCTCCCCATCACAAATATCAACACATCAAAACCAGGACTTCCTTTGGAATTAGAGGGCTTTTTCCAAGGTTTAAGTGTGAGAAGTTGCTGACAACCACACTGCATTTCTGACTGAAACCACAGGCAGACATCTCCTCAGCCAGTAATGTCCCTGTCAGGTTTCCCAATATGTGGAAAAACAGAGTTACAGCCTGAACCTGGCAATGCCATATCCTACAAACAAATTATTATCTCTGCCTGTTTGCTATCCTGGGGCTCATAAAAATCTCAGCATCTCTTCTTCAACACTCTCCTGTATAGAGGAAGAAAAATTGCTATTGAGAACTTTATGTGCAGCTGTAAATGGGCCATCTTGAGACCACACATTGAGAAGGGCCTCAATTATTTTTACATGGCTCTCATCCCTACAGAGCAGCACAGGGACTCAAATGTGGTTTTTGAAGGTGAAGCCTAAGCATTTGTTATTTCCAAATATCTTCAAAATTAAAATCAAGATTCTGTTTACCATGTGGCCTGCTTGCAAAGATTTAGTCACACAACCTCCTTTTATATGCCACACATTTTAGAGCCAGGTGGACAGGCAAAAAGAAGGTAAGTGGAGTAGACACGTGCCCTTGTTTCTTAAAAAAAAAGATTATAAAAGCCTAGTTAGAATATAGTAAGCAACTCGCGTGCAAAGTACAAAGTTGTTGATCTTTAAAGCAAGCTAAAGTAAAGGTAAATTTTAAATTCTTACCTAAAGTTTTTTAACCAACAATTAGGACACAAACACAGCTTTAAATTCAGTCCTGTAGTACCGTAAGCATCAATTATATAATCAAGATTCCAAGTTAAAAGAAATAATTTTAAACTAAATTTACCCCTTGCAATTTATGGTGACATTATAGGTGAAAGAAAAGAACACAAGCTGCCTCAGGAAATCCAAGTACACTTTGGTCTCAATTATTAATAGCTATTTATCTCTTAAAAGTTATATTCTCTATTTCAGTAAAGAAACATCCAATGTATACTAAATACTAAACTAAATGGTACTAAATATTAAACAAAAGACAAAGGAATAGTACACATTATACTTTTTGGGCATATATTGTATATGACCCTCATTTTTATTATGCTCAATTTTAGAGCAAGATGTACTTAAGCTGCTTTGCTGCACAAAGCACAATGACCAAAAAATAAGAAGTCTACTTGATTCATAGCAGTTGCTTCTGAAAATGGAGACAGCCAAGATGAATTTGAAAGCCTTTTAAAAAAAAGCAACAACCAAAAAACCTTTATATGAGATTACAGACTAAGACCTCTCTAAAAAGCTTTTCAGGAAAAAGATCTTAATAGAGCAGCTGAAGCAAAGACACAAAAAAAAATCATATCAAAGAGAAATTTTAGTCAAGAAGAGATGATTTCTATTCCTTAAGGATGACTTGGTAGCAAAAAACCAAAACCAAAAACATCCATACATGATTCACTAGTTTTGGGACCAAAAAAGGTTTGCGTATGTATCTGGTAAGATGGACTTGCTCTGCAAATTTAAATGGCAATCATTGTATGAATGCAAGAACTAGAACAACAGAAAGAAGGGGCTTTTTAGGTAAGCAGTCATTAAACCATTAAAAAAAAAAGATGGCTTAAAAAATTATTAAAAAAACCAATATAACTTTGAAGCAGCCAGTGAATTTAAAGCTACAGTCAGGTTCTTCTTACAGATAGTTAACCTAAAGATCCTATTTCATGTCTACAATAGCAGCAGTACCGTGTTTACCCAGAACAACTTTTCCATTGAATAAGCCAAGGAAAGATGTCTCCTTATCAGACTTTGAGTCCTAGTGCACAGACAGTAGTAGAAAAAGTAGAAAACCCCATAAATTCTGACTAGAAAAGCCTGGTGATATAATCCAGATTTTTCATACTGCAAAACAAGACAAGTTTACATCCTTCTGAATTAAGTAGTAGAAGGAGAAAGGCATTAGGCTCGTCTGTTTTAAGGAGAAACCTGACCATTTTGCTTCTTCACTTTACTACCAATACTTCAGAAGATCCCTCACATCTTGTGAGGCATAGGCGTGTGAGAGGTGAGCAGTTTAAATGCAGCATGGACACATGACCAGACCCCTTCAACTATGTCAAGGGAGTTAACTTTAGCTACAATAAAACAGACCACAGAATCTGGGAAACTATACTTAGGGACACAAGACAGCTTCAGTAGAAGCAGTCCATCCTCTTCATCCTTTGTGCCTATTAAAAAGCATGAAATGAGCAGATTTAGGTCAGCCATCCTGCAGTAAACACAGCTGAAGGAGCGAGAGGAATTCGAAAGCTCAAAAAACAATGGTCTGTGGGAATCAAAGTATTCTTTGCTTAACAACAGAAGATGATAATTTCAAGCCTGACAACTGCTACATTCTTCTAAAAAGCTCTCACCCCAAAGGAAAAAAACCAAGGAGCATACAATCTAGTAGGGAGTACACAGAGCCAAGTCAAAGGAAGGGCCAGCTAAACAAATGACAACAGTACTCTGAAGACATTTCTCTATTTTTAGCAAGACACATGATTAGTACTATTACCTAACAGCAGAATAAGTACAAAGAAGCAGTTTAAGCCATGCCAATTTGAGTTAAACTCAATTGTTTAAAGCAAAAATGTGATTTAAACTGTTTTGATGGTCCGGTGGCTACTACTAATAGGAGAATTCAAATGCAGCTCTAACCAAAGCTGAGGGACTAGTATGATACAGCTCTCAACTCAGTCCATCTCAAAATTAGCAACTTCTCTGCAGATTCACAGAATTCTTAGAACAGGGTTTTTATTATACCTGCTAAAACTAACTTGTAAGTTAAGTTAGTTGTCTACTACAGCAAACATCCAAGTAAGCAGTAATATTTCCTATGATGGAAGGAAGAAGAATTTTTCAAAACCCTCCTCATGACATCTTCCAAAGAAGTTCAAGGCATGAACGAACTTCTGAACTTTGAGGTCTGTGTTTCCTTTTAAGCTAATGCATGCAGGCTTGTACTTGCAAAACACTTCACTCCTGAGTATCATGCTGCATCTGATCATCATGAGGTACTATCGTAGCTGGCCCGATGTCATCTGAACTATATAACAAAGCAGTAGTGTCTAACGAACAATCGTGACCAAACATTGGGGAAAAGAAAATTACATTCTTCAAAATTTGCCCCTTAGCCCTGCTCTAAATAGAAAACATCTGATAAGCCCAGCCT
The DNA here is from genome assembly GCA_026413425.1 of Tringa solitaria. NCBI lineage: Eukaryota > Metazoa > Chordata > Aves > Charadriiformes > Scolopacidae > Tringa > Tringa solitaria. The sequence continues at coordinate 28,675,090 of JAOXJM010000052.1, read as the reverse complement.
TGGTCTCACTGCTAAATTTTAGTACAAGCAAACAGTTGTTTGAGGGCAGAGTAAGACATAGCTGCAAAGAGGATGAAGAACAGAGACAATGGTTGCTCACAACCATTATACTACTCAAAGTTCTTTGAGATGTTCAAAAGAGCAGTAGACTCGTAAGAGCAAGCGTGACTTTTCTTCAAAGGAAGTTGTCCACCTCAGCCCCAGAAGTTCCCCATACCTCCTTTGCTTCCCTATGCGGATGTAATAGTAGAACCACCACAATCCTCCCTTGGTTCCCCAGAAGCCTTCTGCAGCCAAAAGATACCCAAAACCAAGACCCCACAACAGGTATGACTAAATAGATCTTTTCCAAGTAGAAGAGAAAAAAAAAATTGTATGTTTCAGCCATACTACTCAAGTAACAAGCTCTGCTTTGCATTGCCCTTGCAAATCTAGCAACACAATGCTGGAAAACAAGTGAACAAGATTGAGTTTGTCAGGCCAGGGAAGGGGAGAGCGACACCAAACGGATACCTGAAATTTAGTGAGTTAAGACATTTGTAACTAACTACAACATGCAGAGAGCAAAATATTTAGAGATTTTCCAAGGATGCCCCTTGGCACTGCAAAGACATTTGGACAACTAGAAAGATGCCAACAACCTCAATGGTTTAGTGTCAGCACAACTCCACAGCCTTATATATGCCACCTGATGTGGGTAACTTCTCTCCTTTTAGCATCACAGCCACAGAGGAATAGTATTATTAAAAAAAAAACTTAATTTATCAGGTACATACACACCTTGAGCACAACACAGACAAGCACACATCTGAAAAATTTGGTCCCTTAAATACATCAGGGTACTGAAGACATTAAAAAGAAAACAAAAGGCACATAATTTTGTGCTGATCATTTTCTGACCAAGAGCCCCTCGTATGCCAAAACACTGAAGACCAAAATGGCATGATCCTTACCTACTTTTGTCCCAAACTTTATGCCACCTTCCCTTCCTCTGCTTTTCCCGTGCTCTTTCCCTATAAGCATGGCTGCATTTTTCTCCAGATCTCTCACCTGGACTGTGAGGACGCCACCTCTCACCATCCCTCCGTGACCCAGCCAGTCGCCAGCCTCCATCTTCATCTTCCCCATTTTGTTCCTCCCTGAAGATACGCCAGTTCTCGCTCTCAGAGCGTATAAACTCATGCTTCCTCCCTGTTGTTGCTGTCCCACCTTCCTCAAAGTTTGGTCTCACTGCAAAGAAAACACATGCCAGTGAATGTCTTTAGGAACCTAGAAACAATAAGGTTGAAATCTTGCTCCCTTAGGAGGCAGAAATGCAGCACTTATTTCAAGTGGTGACAGGAACCTGGGAGAAGAATGAAAGTTCATAGAAGGAAGTATATGACAGAGACAGACTTAGGAAATCCCTCCACATCCCTGTGTGCCTTCAGATAGAAAGGCTGAGAAGAAAAAAAAACCCAAAAAACCACAAACCAGAAGAAAGCAGAGCATATGAGAAATTACAACACGGATAGGAAAGAGAGGAGGAAAAGATGAGCTCAAGAGACATAGGGAAGCAGAAAAGGAAAGAAGCCAAAGTGTGCAGAGAGAAAGAATAAACTGCTGTAGCATGAAAAGTCTCATGATAAAGAAAAGTAAACTGTAAACATTACACACATTTTACATAAATCAAACACATCTGCTCCTTCTGTAATAAACAGAACACAAGATCTATATATTTAATCCAATACGATGTACAGCATCTCTTGCAATGATTTTAGCAAAGACCGAAATTTAAAGTAGGATTAAGGATGCAACAAAGAAAACGTAGTAGTGTTAATATTATCCTGTGAATCCATCTTCTGGAGAGACAAGGGAAGCATGTCAAGTGTTAGTAGCAACTACTCGAGCTCAAGGACGAGTCTACCAGAAGTTTAGGAGAAACTAACGAGGATGTAAAATCCTCAAGTACTTAATGAAGTCACAAATATTTTTATAAGAAGAATTCACATTATACACCAGTAACTCAGGTTAGACACACACACTGCTTTTACTACTGACTTATCCTGACAAGATACACCAACCACTGACAGTACTAGCCTCAGGACTTCTGGAATCTGTATTTCTTTAAATATGTTTAGCTGTATAGCACTAGAATTCTCACAGGAACCATGATGATGCCACTTCTTCACTGATACTATTAACCAGCATTAACTTGAAATTGTGTGGTTATATATAAAAAAATAATACAGAGTATTCAAGTGCTAAAGAAAGATAATTTTCTTTCTTAGAGTCTTAAAATCCAAAAATATGACATTTGGTGAAAATTGTATAGTATGCCTGCTTGCTTAGACAGGAAAAAGAAATCATTTCCTGCAGTGGAAAGAGACATTTTTAAGAATTAGGTTTAGGACTGATAGGAGACTGCATTTGCTTTTCTTCACATCATGCAGCTTTTTCAGTAATGAAAAAAAGAAGAAACAGTACCTGGAATTCTATGGCATATCAAACCTCCATTCAGAACTTGGAAATTCTTCCTATATAGAGATATTGCACTCTGGAGACAGAAAACACAGGCTGTCTTTGGACTTTGCATATATCTTGGAAAGGGAATATTGTTTTTTCCTCTATCATCTCAAAATAACAGAGGAAAAAAAACTTTTTCTTTCTCCAGCTGAAGATTTACCACAGTATATTGTTTTAGGGAGGGACTAGTGAGAGAATACAGGTGGAATTCAAGCCAGAGTACAGAATTCAAGATGTTTCCAGTTTCCCATACTCCAGGTTCATATGAAATCCTTTTACCACTGTGACAGGAACAAATTTCTCCAAGAATTTTCAAGACAGCAAGGCCTTTGACCTATCACATCGACAGGAGAGGCAGGAAACACTACAGTGTAAGAAGCAAGAGTTCTTCCACCCTGATGAGTACTTCAGGACCTCAGAAAGGTGACTGGAACACCTTCCTCTTATGTTGTTTCTATATAAAGAAAGAACTTAAGCATATTGGCTAATTTAAAGCACATCATCAGTATAAACAGGCAAATCTCAGCTGTGAAGCCTAATATAACCCAGATACACATTTACGTCACTGAAAGGGACATCTGGCTAAAGACCACTTCTGTGCTTGCTGGGCTTTGAGAACAAAAATTTTTAAAACTATCTATTTCAGGAAGTCTCTGGTGATACTAGCTCCAAATTGCTGGAGAATCACAGAATGATATGGGGTTGGAAGGGACCTCTGGAGCTCATTTAGTCCAACCCCCGTGCCAGAGGAGGTCCACCTAAAGCAGGTTGGACAGGAATGTGCCCAGGCAGCCTTCGAATGCCTCCAGAGATGGAGATTCCACCACCTCTCTGGGCAGCCTCGATACACTCAACTCCCTTTATTTGGTGGGCGCAATATTGGCAAACTTACTTATCTAGAATAGACAAATCTTTGCAGATGAAGGTGAACAACATTCTGTTCTCCAACTCCACAGAAAATAAAGGAAGACAACAAGCTAGACAGAAAATCTAAATCTGGGAAATACAGGTTGTGTTTTGGGGTTGGGTTTTTTTTATTTATTTTTATTTAAGCCTCTGAAAAATGTCATGTAGAAGTTTGTAACAGAAAGTGCAGGGAAGCTGGTCAGTATTTCTCCTGGAATGGGCTTTGCATAGTAGAAAACTAGGCAACAGAGCTACAGAGGTAGCCGCCCAGGATAGGGCTGCAATCCAACAGACCAGATGAGCCCAAGACCCAGATGATAAGGAATATGCCTTATTCCTTCTGAACTTATTTTTAAAATGCTACAAGAAAGAAGAAAAATGCGGGTTTTTTTATTCTGCAGCACAAGACACTTATTTTTCCTCAATGAAACAGTTACTGACAGAAAGAAGGTACTCTGTTTGCTATGAGACTAGAAAAATATTTTTAGGGATGTATTTTTCTCATTAAAATTCACAGCTATTACCTGATGCTCATTCAGTAACATTAATTCCAGAGATTTTTAGACTCAAAGAAAAAAAAAGTTATTTCTTTCCATTGCTATTAAATTCACTTAAGATTCTGGAAACTGCTCTTTAACACTGGCAAGCTATCAGCCACAGGCTGGGTTCTACTGTTCCAAAAATATTTGGAAAAAAACCCAACGGGTACCTAAAGAATATTGTGAAGTTTACTTTGCCACTGAATATCTGTATGTTCTTAGCCCCTCTGCAGACATGTACATGCTATAGGCCTACACAAGGCAACTCAGGTCTTCTTTCTCCTTCAGACAGCTGCTTTTGCTCCCAAGAACTGAACTACTGAAGTCAGGTTTTGTATTCTGAACTTGCAGAAAATGACATCCCTGCTTGCTGCTCTGCGGTCTAAAACACACATCTCTACCGAGGTGACAAAACATCAAATGCTGCTTGCCAAGATTAGACACTAGTGGGATCCTGCCCCTCCTCTGATTTTAAATTATACAGCATTAGAAATCTAAGAAACAAGAAAATAATTGATTATAGGGGGTCTGGTATTATATACATCTGAGAACTGTATCACTTGTGATTCTGAAACCTTTCTAAACACAACAGCGCTCCAGTGTGTCATATCAGGTGTTTTGATGCCACACTTCAGTGGAATTGAGATAGAAAGTGCAGCATATCATGACATACTTCAGTTTTCTGGTACTAGGACATCACAGCAAGCAATATTCAAAGACAGCAAGGTGTGTGTCAAAACAGATATGGCATTACATGATCTTGAACATTTGAAAGACCAGGCAAGAAAGTAGTTCTTCACAAATACAGACTGGTCACAGGTTAAGGATCAGAAAATTCTAGCCACACAAGTGACAAAAACTATGACAAAGCCGTATACAGGAATACTCTGGCAGCTCACATCTAAATTCACAACTTCCAAAATCCTAGCACTTTGTCTCTGCAAACTGTTCCTAGATTTGAGAACACTCATTTCAGCTGAAATTACTTAGGTCAGAGAGTCAGTATTTGGCAATGTTTTAGGGATGAAAAAAAACTAGAACACAATCTATGGTTTTGCCTTGGACTAATTGCCTGGACTTCCTGAAGAGAAGGAGCAATAAAAGGGCACCTCTGTTCAAGTCTGTCACAAAGCCAGCAATGGTGTTTACAGAAAACTTCAGATAGAACCTAGCGGTATCCAGCCAAAAAAGCCTACAGCTGTGCAACGCTGGGCTGAAAGGAGACGAACTACAAAGAACAAGACTGGGCTTCTGGGACACAGCCCCGTGGCAACACGTTTAAGAAGAGGACTTACTAACAGAATGGCAAATAACTTCTGTTCTCCATGCTGTCAGTCTACGTTTCCTATGACATGCTCACTGTTTGGAGAGAATAAACAGGATAGCCATGATTGACAGCAAATACTGTCTCCTCTTAACAGGGGAAAAACTAGGGGAGTCTATTGAGCACTTTGACTCGCTCTCTTCTTTCTGCTGCGTGCCACATGCTTCCTCGAGGAGAGGAGAAAAAGAAAAGCCTTTGCAGCTATAGTGCTTTTAAAGGAATTCAGATAACTTTGCCCAGATGTGTAATTTTGTAGCTCATTTTACAGAAGAATAAAACAAATGGCCTTAAGACAATGTTTCTAAAGAAGGACTATCTTCTCATTAAGACAGTATTTGACACACTAGGGACAGTATAGGAGTACGTACACAGGGAAGTGACTTGTTTGTAATCACAGTCGGTGACAGATCAGAAGTTCTAAAGCCCATTTCTAGCTTCACGTTTTTTCTCTCTTCATAAAAAAAGTAAAAATCTCAATCTCAACAGTAGGTCTCAAGCACATCACTCGATACTTTTTCACCAAATTGACCATTATTCACTGCCATGAGTGTTAGCGAACAGGGAAATTCAAAGGAATTAACAAGAGAGCTTAATTCCATAACAACACCTGGAAATCACATACTGTAGCTATTTCATCTGCTGTATGATTGTGTCAGATTTTCAACCCATTCAGTTGAATCAGATAGAAAACATGTGATCAGACACCATACGCTTTCTACAGTACAAAATATGGTTGGTAAGAAAATACCGCTTATAAAAAAAAAATCCTACTTCTGAATAAAAGAGGTCGTCTGTAGTGGCAGTACAACTTTTCTGCGGTATAGAGGGAAGGGTGAAGGTTAAGTCACATTGTCCTATAGGCTTACTACAGAGGTGGGAGTCCCCTTGCACTGCATTATTTGCCCTGATTCTGAAGGTCACATTATGCCTATCACAATTTCTGGTGCTGTGCCTGAACATGTATTAAAATGTTCCATACTAATGAAGCAAAGAATTAATATTTTGCAATTTAGGGTTGGGGGGAAGGTTAAAGGAATAAAAAAAAAAAAAGGGAGGATTTTGTTTCCTAAGCAGGAAAGTCTACATTAATAATTTTCCCAGCAGGCCTTCAGTAGTTTTCCTGCAAACAACCACAGTCTTTGTTTCTTAGATCCTCTTACATCTGACGTTCAATCAAAGCCCTCACATCAGCAGCTCACCAAGGGGAGAAAAAAAAAAAAGTGTGAAATACTACTGCATTACAAAGCTGTCCTCAGAGTTCAGTTTAGTAGTGCGGCATGCTGACCACTCTTTGCGGTCACTCAGCTGAAACATCTTCCCTAAAGTACTCTTCTCACTTGATAAATGAAAGAGAAAATAGCTTAAGTGCAAATGGTTCCGTTTAATGTATGGAATCAGCAACCCACCCAATCTGCACTGTTTCATTCCTCAGCTTTAGCAAAATCCTGCAATTAATTCCATGTTTTCACAAAGGAGCACTGTAGAGATGGAAGAGAAGCAGCCAGATCTGCATCTTCTGACCAGCATTAAGCTACAGTTCAACAACACCCTCCAGAGACTGCAGGCTGTACCATTAACCGCAGCCCACCCTTCTGTTAACACCAACACTCAGGAGCTCGAGCCCTAATGAGAAAGGGTGACACTGGACAAGCAGCAGCGAGATGCAAGAGTTTCCCTTTTCACCTAAAAAAACCGGCAGTTGACAAAGGTTAGGGAGAAAGTATTGGAGAACAATGTGTGTTTTTCAGCAGCGATACGGGAACATTTGTCATTCAGCTTTTCACGTAAAAATTTAAGAGTATACAAACCTAAAAAATGATCTTTATTAAGGAAGTGAGGGGGAAGGCACCCCTTCTCCATGAAAGTGTTTGAGGATTTCTCCTTGGCTGCTAAGGGTTTGTGTTGGGTAAAGAAATGCTCCCTAACAAACCAGCATTCTTTTCCACATGATCAGAGCTAACCAGCCCCCCTGCAGGCAAAATGACCAATTGAATCAGCTTCAGATGAAAACCAACCCCCCCGACACTATAAACACAGGAGTGAGACATACAGACCCATTTTTTTAAAAAAAAAAAAAAAAAAAAAAGACCTCTACCAACCACTTGTGGGAAGTTTCTTACCAGTGCTGGGACTCATACACGAGACCAGCCCAGTCCCTCTCCTGGAGCCCAGGTTTTCCCCTTCTCCTGCACACAAACCCTTGAAAGACTGGTAAGTACACGAAACAATCTTAATATTCTTTTTCCTTATTGTACGATTAGAAATTTTCCTGTCATTCTGTAATCAAAGTAATCAAATTTGTTTTCAGGGCGCAGTTTTATTTCTAAAGCTTGCTAAATTAAGTATCATCTTAAAATGGTTTCTGATTCCCCTCTCCAAAAAGAGAATGCTCTCTCAGATGACCATAGTCCTAACAGACTATACAGAGCAAGATCAAAGTCATCGTGCAATGTTTTTTCAGAAAGCTTTCAAAAATAAACAGTGCTGGAAAGACTCTGCAACACTCTGCAAAGAAGGAGTGCTTGCAAACCTACAGCCAAGGCAGCCGGCTGTCACCCAGCCAAGAGCTATTCAAGAGTCATCCTCACCTTCTTGGTGCATTTACTGTAACTCAGCATTTAACTTCAATTCCATCACAGATTAAAGAGATGAGCTTCACCTCTTCAAGCCTGCTTTTACCATTTCTAATTATTTCTCACACCTTCAATCGCTTTCAACCATTCTGACTGTGCTTATGAACACGTTGTGAGCCATTGTCACTGCTCGGGAAACCACACACAGGCGTCGAGTGTCAACTCTGACATCCCAGAAAGCTCTGTCACTCTAGACAAGCCATTAGGAAATATGCATCACACAGGGCAGGACTGCTCTTCAAAAACAGCACCTTCTACCACAAAAAAAAGGATGGCAGCAGATTTTATTAGATCAGCCTTATATCAAATATCCTCTCCTCCTAACTCTAGATTTATTCCTCCATTAACAATATTTAATTTTGCATTCAAGTTTCTCTGTAAAGATTTAATATATACTAGCGTATTTTAAAGACTTTGACAACGTTTAAGCAAAGTGTTGGTAAAGTTTTTCAGCTTCTCTAAAGGTAGCCAGACTAGTTGGTCTGCTTAGATGCTACTTCATAACCAACAATTACTGTTCATATGGAACCTCAGTATTTTCAGCATGCTGTGCTATGTGAAAATATGTTATAAATGAAATAGAGCATTACAAAATGCAAGTATATAAGTAGCTTTGCTTTCCGTACTATAAAAAAAAAGACATACTCTCCCATGTTACCAAACTTTTGGAGGGTTTGGTTGGGTTTTTTTTTTTTTAAGTGTACTCTGTCTCAGAAGATCAACAGTACAAGCTCTTGCATCCTATACTTTGTGGCACTTCTTTAAGAAGTATAACTTTGGCTCAACAAATTAAATTTCCTGTTTTTACAAGACTTACTTATATATGTAAGAAGACCTAAAAACTGTTATCTTAATATTGCAGACTGCTTGAAAAAAACCAGTTTTGTCACAAAACTATTCCCATTCATCTCAGTGAGGCATTAGCTACAAAAGTAAAGGAACAACTTATTTGAAATTTTAACTATCTAACAACTGCAGCATAAGCTTTCAACCAAAGCAGTTTTTCTAACAATTACTTCTTATATTTCCAAGGTTGTCCCCTAATGTAAGTTATATGATCCAGTCATGCCATCAATACTGAAAAACCTTCCTTTCCTACTATTAATGTCAGAGCACCTCAAGGATTGCCACTCATTTGAAAAATAACAATACTGAGATTTTAATAGCATGAAAGTGCCTTTAAAAAAAATGATAAACTTAGTTTTGTTCTTGTTGCAAAGCGCAGAGGCAGCAATACATCTCAATGATCACAGCTCACAGAACAGAGGTGGTGTTTAAATCTGAAAGGGGTACAAGATTAGGTGGAGCCAGGTCAAGTAAGAGGGAATGCAGACATTCCCGGAAGGGCATGCCAGCACCACCTGGGTTCTAATAAATCTTCAAGTTATGCTACAGTTGTAAGCAGTTTTTGCAGTTATTCCCAGCAAACAGCAGGTCCTCTTGACTACTTTGCTGTCACAACTAAGCAGTGCACTATAAACTGCCTCAAATCCCTTCCAAGGTCAACTAGAAGAGATTTAGTTAAGAGTAGAATCTGGACAGGTAGGGTAGCACTGCAGAAGTCTCCCCTGAACACAGCTCCACACAAAGGCATTCAGGCTCCCCAAAGGGTTGCAGGTGCATTAGTGTAGGGAGCTGAACACAAGCTGGAAGTGTCACTTCAAATGCCTTCAACTGAAAAGGGAAACAAAATGAAGACACTGCTGCAAATGCATCCCCCTGCAAACCTACCAGGCTCTTAACAGCTGAGCTTGTGCTGTCAACAGAAAGGCTAAGCAAAAGGAAAGAAGGCAAAATAAACATGGTGGCATGAAGCAATGGAACAAAGAGCTGTTACAACACAAGGAAGGTGATCTCAATCAGAAAGGCAAATCGTGGGAGATCAGGGTGCTGGATCATGAATTTCAGAAATGCAAGCAATATCCTAGAGCCGCAAGGCAAAGTTTTATTACTCATAAGTCATTAGCAAGCCAGGTCAGTTTAGAACCTGTCTGACCACTAGGAAAAGAGAACCTGTGACTTTGATTTAAAAAGGTAGCACTCACCCTACCTTGACTCATCTTAGAAGAATGTACAGAAGAATCCAGAATGAGAGAGAGTGATGGTAAAGAGATTAAAAAACCGCTAAGAACTAACATATGCACTGGAACTGGTGATAACCATTTACTTTTCAATAGACTGGAAACAGAAACGATTAGACACACTGAATGCATGATAAAAGACTGGTCAACATGCCAAAGGAGGTTTAGAAAAGTGATTTCTGACAGTTCCTGTCTTTCCAGTCAAGGGCTATCAGATGAGAGATGGAGGAAGGAGGATAACCCCAAAGCTACAACAGTGTCACAAGTCAGGAAGCAGGAAAAGCAAAACCAGACAAACAGCATAACATAAAGGTTAAGAGATGACATTAGACAAATCTGGATTAGAAAAAAAGTCTGTATTTAGCAGTGGAGAGGAGTATTCTCCAACAAACAGTGACTTGAAAAAACAAAATTCTGGAAAGTTGAATGCCTTTCCTAAAACATACACTGTTTGAAACTTGGATTAACGTGGGGACATCAAGGACCATGCCTGGCAGGGGATCAGATGGTCCAAATTGTACTTTGTAACTTCATGAATTTACCACTAACAAGGAAAAAAGGTATTTATATTTTTTTACTACAATGGGCAAGGAAAAGAGTAGACTTTTAAATTCAAAGTCACATCTACTCTTAAGTTAACTCTGCTTTTGAGAATAGAAAGGATCAATTCTCCAGCCAAAAGTAAACTATTTCTCACAGAACAGTTCTTTCACTTCTTATTCTGAACCAACTGCGTTGCTCTCAGAGCTTATTTGCAGAGTTTTTTACCCATTTTCCTCGCCCCAAGAAGTTGAGACTTGTGACTTTTGCAAAAAAAGCCAAAAAAAAACCCCCCAAAAACCCAGTTTTGGAACTCCAGCTTACACACTTCCAATGCTATCCCTGCCATCTAATTAGATACCTAATATTTTAAACAGTCCTCAGAAGAGATGAGAGCAGTAACCTGGTTAACCTGCTGGGAGTCTCAGGGAGCAGAGACACAAGGACTGTTGTGAAACATGCTGCTGGGGGCTAATGAAGGTTTCTCTCTCTCTCAAGAGCCTTTGAAATCTGTCCATAATGGATCCTCCCCCACAGAAAAGATTCCAACTGATTATTTTTTTTCAGAGCTTTAAGTCAACATTAAGTGATTAATCACACTTAATAAACAAAATTGAGACTCTGCAATGCTGATAGCATTTTGCTCTGAGAGAAGTCTGCAGTGCTCAAGCTACCTTAGCGTTAAGGAGTGGAAGATCTGAACTGTAGCCAAGCAAAATATACCATGTTAAGAGGAGAAAGAAAAATATACTTAATGTATTTATGTAGAACACTGTAGAAAAGTCTTCTGTCACCAGTCAGTCAGTATCAGATCCATTCTCACAGCACATGCTTGTTTTGCAAACCCAGATTACTTGGAGGCTGAGGCACATGCTGCACTCAAAGTACCATGAAAATTTACACAAACTCCCTAGGTTACTGGTGGTTTTTATTTCAAGGATGCATGAAGTTTACACCCAGAGGCACTTTGCTCTGTGAGTGTTCCCCTCTATTCAAACAAGGGAGTGCTTCTTGCAAGTATTGCTCATTTTAAAGATGATAAATCCAAAGCATTGTCCAGAGCTCATTTTGAGCATGGTCCCCATCATCCTTCCCATTCAGAGATGCCCATTTTCCTTCAAGGTATCCAGAAGGGCTCTTTAAATCTAAGCACAAGGATTCTGCTCTACAGACAAGTCATTAGTCATCAGATAGGATGAGGGGTAATGGTTTTAAGTTGAAAGAGGGGAGATTTAGATTGGATACTACAAAGAAATTCTTTACTGTGAGGGTAGTGAGGCACTGGAACAGGTTGCCCAGAGAAGCTGTAGATGCCCCATCCCTGGAGGGGTTCAAGGCCAGGCTGGATGGAGCTTTGAGCATCCCGGTCTGATGCAAGGTGTCCCTGCCCAGGGCTGGGGGGGTCAGAACTGGACAAATCTTTCAGGTCCCTTCCAACTCTAACCATTCTATAATTCTATGATCTGGTTCCTGAAGCATTTAAAAATTCATTTAGGTTATTATAAACAATGCAGCAAGACTGAAAATTGTCATTTAGAGAGCTATACAGTAGACCAAATTTGGATAAGGGGGTGTTATGCTATAAACTGAATGGACTACGATCAGAATCCCCCAAGAAAAGTAGTCTGGTACTATTGACCCGGACACTCTCAGAAACTCCACTGTATTCTTTGGCTCAGGGAGAGGTTTTGAAATATTAATTCTAGGACACGTGAATTGGAAAATAAAAATTAGGGGAAAAGTGCCAAATTCCACTTAGACCATCATCTACTCTACCTTCTTTGACTACAGCGTGAATAGAAGAAATAGCTGGATGGCTCTGAGAACCTACAGAAGGAAAGAAAAACGAACATCTAACTAAATAGTCACTGTGATGTCAATTCTCTTACTTCATTAGGCATAAGCCACAAGTAAAAGAATGAATGTTTTGTAATGACTAAATTTGGGTATCAAGTAAACAGTCATGAGAACCGCTGGCTTACAGGATCAAATACCCCAGGAAAAATATTTACCTTTCATAAATTTATTCTGAAGTTCAGGAACCTTAGATCTAATGTGTTTCAAGATAAAATTAAGGCAGCACTTGTGGGGGAAAAGTCCCATTCCTCTAGCCTGTTTATACACTTGTATTATACATTGAAACAGTCATAATTCAGAAAAAGGTCAAAATTGATGAGAAACACATAAAATTTACTAAATACGTCATGTATAATTATGACTTAAAGAATCCATGTTTTTCTTTAAAGTACTCCCTTGTTCTATAAACAAGATTGCTCACAACCGTCTTTAAGTAGGTTGCACACATTGTGAAGTTTCTGTTTTACTTGAACCCCTATTTATTTTAGTCTATCCTAGGTGAACTTTAAACATTCATAAACTTTTAAAAAATTTATAGATTTGAGTGTCCAGTGTCTTTTCAAACAACACTCAGCATTTCTGACAAGTTTGGCTAGTTTGAAAGCAAACAAAGGAACCTAACATGGCAAATACCTACAAGTATCCATTTTGCTTCCCACGTTTGCAATTCCACCTTCACCCCCTAATTTCCACACACTTGCTGTCCTATTTTCTCATTTGGCCACAAGTAAGAAGTACACTGGTCAGACAGACTAAACTTCAAATTATACCAAAGGATATTTTCAGTATTGGTCTCCTGACCCCTTTTGTTTTTTACCCGATCCTTACGTAAACAGCCTTACTCACAGAAGCAGCTCTGCCCTGAATACTGTAATTCTGCTTAACTGGACACAGTGGGCGCAGACAGGAATAATTTCTTGACATAGAAAAGTCTGAAAGCACTCGTAGGTAGACTACAGTGTTCCCCTAAAAATGCATGAATGTGTTAGAAAAATAATACAATAAATATTATTTCCATAGTACTATTGTTAGTAGTATTGGTAAACTAAGTATACCCTGCTTAAAAGAAGTTAGAAAAACTGATATCATCAGACAAAATTCAGTTTCATTTCAGATATAGTATGCCTAATCCCATCCCACTTACCCCTACAAAATTAAAGCATGCGACTCAAATGTAAATTTAGGAAGGTAAAGTACAAAAGTTATATTTAAACAACTAAGGAGGGAAAATTTGAGAAGTAGTCAGATTTTTGAACTTAATCTTTTTCAGCCAAGTATTACCACAAACAGTGGTAAATTCCTCTCCAGGCTCCTGACTTAATCTTCTCTGGATTGCAATGTATAAGCCTTCCTTTGTTGGCTGCAGTATTTCAACCCCTGCTGATGTGTCAAAAGCTGTGAATGTTAGGCAAAATCCAAATATGCTGCATTCTATCACATTTTTTTCCTTTTTTCTCTTTTCTAGAAGATGACAACAGATATGATAGAGAGCAATAACACCAAATCCAGCGCTCCCCTCCTGACCCAAAGATACCTGCGGATGGTGACCAAGGATGGGCACAGCACATTCCAGATGGATGGTGCCCAAGGGAAAGGTCTGGCCTACCTGCGAGACGCATGGGGAATACTAATGGACATGCGCTGGAGATGGATGATGCTTGTCTTTTCTGCTTCTTTTGTCATTCACTGGCTAGTCTTTGCAGTGCTTTGGTATTTGCTGGCTGAGATGAACGGGGACCTGGAGCTGGACCACGATGCTCCACCTGACAACCACACTATATGTGTCAAGTATATCACCAGTTTTACAGCTGCTTTCTCCTTCTCACTGGAGACACAACTCACAATTGGTTACGGCACTATGTTCCCAAGCGGGGACTGTCCCAGTGCTATCGCGCTGCTTGCAATACAGATGGTCCTGGGGCTCATGCTGGAGGCCTTCATCACAGGTAATCCTTCATATTTAATCTTTAGATAGAACAGGTATAGCAGATATTAAAAAAATGGAGCTAGAAACAAGTAGTGATTATACTGATATCTGAAAGAACAATTAAGCCAGTCACCATGATGATGAGATTTCAGCTCTGTAGCAGTGTTAGACATCTTTCATCTTTCATCAACAAAAGACAAATTAGGTGATATCAAGATTATTTCTTATACCGTTATCTCTCCAAGTTTTTTGCATTACAATACAATATTTACATTATTTATTTACAATTACAATATTTAAAGTCTATTTGTTTTAAGTAATAGTTTTAAGG
>JAOXJM010000052.1:28603914-28636648 GCA_026413425.1 Tringa solitaria | reverse complement strand
TTTAATGCTGGGGGGGGGGGGTTGAACTTGCTTAGCTATAGATTTACATCCAGTAAGAACTGTGTAAGAACTTCCTCATTAATAAGTATCACAGGGAAAGACCAAACAAGAAAGGTATCTTCTCCCCTTACTTCATGTATACCTCTGAGGTCATAAACATTATTCCTCCCTCAGATACTTGGTAGCAACGTGAACGTTATCCATTACCATAACATGAAACCCAACTCATTTCACACACAATACCAATTTACAAGGTGAAGATTAATTTAGAATATTGCTTTCAGTCACAGGCCAGTGACTGAGCTGAAGCAGTATGGAACAAAGACATTATACCCCATTCAGTCTTATAATCAATGCAGTCCCAAAGGACAGAAATTCAGAACGTTTCTTTTAAATTTTACACAAGCTTCCAAAGTCTCACGAAACAGAAAAAACTCACCATTCAGGCCCAAAGTTAAGTGTCTGAGTTTCTGCTGCCATTTTTTCCTGTTCTATTCCTCTTTTTTAAAAAGCGTGAACCTGAAAAATAAAAATGTTTACTATGAAAACAACTGAATTAATACAGTCTTTAATAAATTTATTCACAATACAAAAGCACACCTGCTAATGCAAAGAAGTGAAAAAAATTGACTATGTAGAATTTTTTTTTATTTACTTCTTTTTTTTAACTTCATTTACTAATATAGGGGTAGCTGCATCAAGGTCTCCTCCCTAAATTCCTCTTAAATGCTCAAGAAGGACACTGGATCAGGGTATCTGAAGAAATAATTTGTACAAACAGTCCCTTTTCAAATCAGTCATTACTGCAAGACAACAAAACATGGAGAATTTGATGCATAATCCTCTTCTGTAAGAACATTAATGCTTAATTAACAGAATTGCAGCTTCCTGACAACTACAAGAGGATAAAAAACCCACTAGAATTACAGCAAGAAAGATTTGTCAGTTGAGTGGCAGAGTATTCAAGAAATTTCCACTGCTCGTTGTTGAAAAAGAAGCCTTCTGAAGATCAAGTACATCCAATGCTGTGACATCCTCCTAGATCTGCAAGCATTTATCTCATTCTTGGTTTTATTAAGCAAAAAGATGCACAACTTCAGACTTCACCTACTTTCATTCCTATTAGCCAAGGTCCTGAAGACACCAGTGAAGGTCAGGTCAAGTTCCTATATATCAAATACGTATAAACAACAGGAGATGAAGCCATACTGGAGGAAAAGAACAAGCCTAAGGGAAGGGTATGAAGTTTTGCCCATCAGAGCCAAATCCAGCCCAGGCAGTTCTGGAGAAGTGTCTTCTGCAGTAAGAAAATACAGCTCCTCTTTCCTTCCAGCAACGGCAAAACCCAAATCTACAGAGGAAGTGGTTTTGGTTTTTCTATTAACAAAAAAAAATAATCAAACACACTGTAGCCAAAGCTCAAACATAAAAGGATTTGAAGCATGATCTACAGAAACTGGTTGATTAGACGTCAAGAACTCTTGACAGTAGGGAGGGAGTTTTCCCTATCAGAACTCTGCTCCTTAATAGACCTAACGACTAAACAAGGAGCTTTGTAAGTTTCTCCATACTTTGCATGAAAAGGTGATTGAAAAGAAAAGCATACATGAGGAGATAGATGTGGAAAGGGCATTAGTTACTGAAGAAAAACTTAAAACCAAACAAATTTTTTTCTCATATATATGCTACTGAAGTAATAATATTAAAATAAAAAAAAAGTCACCAGCCTGAAAGCCAGAAAATGCCAAAAAAAAAAAAACCCAAACACCGCTAAAAGTGCTTGAGCATATTTTACCCACAACTTCTAGGCATAAGATTACAAAATGTTGTAAAACTCCCTGCAGGCTAAACCCTACCAACCAACGTTTGGCTCTTTTATTTTTACTACATGTCACATTAACATTGTAATTTCTATACAAATCATAATATTTTTATTTTCACAATAACCCTATATAATGAACTGGGATTATCCCCACTACATGCACCAGAAGCTAATACAAGAACATCCAGCTGTTCTCACAGGCCTAGTTTGAGATTATTTTGGTCTGATTTGGGTTGCCTTTTTGAAGCAGCTAACAGCTCATTAGAATGTTAATGGTATATCCATTCATCATTCTGCAAATCAAACTACAAGGTTTGTAGTACCTAAAGACAACATACAGCAGCCACATGTGAAAATACCGTGGGGCAATTCAAGCCAACCATTGTGCACGCTGTGGCAGAGACAAGCCTCCGTCACAATTCCTAGTAACCTTAATTGGATGGCTGTCCCTTTGCTTCCTGCAACGCCTGTAATCCTTCTGCTGGGGGGGTCTGGAGGGGGAAGAGCTTTCAAATCAACCCATGAGGATCATCAGGGAACCCGGGATCTTTAGCTCCTAACATCAAAGCTAGCTTAGTATGAGTAATACCTAAAAGGCTGGCACTGAATGTTACACTGCAATGAAAGCACAGCTGAAAAGCTTTAGATACAAGGATAAGGCCCCAAAAACCAGCTAGGATTGAGTGGTTCACCAGTTTTGGATCCACTGGGCCCCACTCCTCCTCAGCCTCTGGGTTTCCTTCCCAAAAATTGAGGATACTGAGGATCTTTCTCTACTAGACTCTTAAGCACTTCAGTACTTACAAGCATACTCAAAAGCCTGCTAATCTCATCCTACTGAGTTGCAAAATGGCTTTCCTTGTCCCTCATTTTGGCCACTGCACTTTGTTTTGGGAACTCTTTGCTGGCTTCGTCTTCTGTGTTGCTTCCAGATAAGTTACTTCCTCCCTAGAACTTCTGATTGTATCAATTTTGAATTGAAAGCAAGACACCTGTGAGTGGATGAAATTGTAGCTGAACAGGAGAGAAAAAAAAAACTCCAAACAGAATAAAAACCAGACCTGCAGATGATTTGAGTAGGTGTAACAGGTAAATTTACTCTAATAGGCAACATTACCCAGAAATAAAACATATAGGAAAAAGAAATTACAGACAAAGCTGAGAGGAAGCCCTTGGAAAGGAGGCACTCTGGAAATTTTTGAGGAGGACAACAGAGGAACAGAAAAAAAGAGACTCAAGAAAGCTAAGCCAGAAATGCACAAGAGGAATACTCTTAGCCACGTCAGAGCAGACAAGATAAGGAATGCAAAAAACCTTGTGGTGCATCTGCAGGTTCACAAGGCAGCAGCCAAAAGGTGAGAGCACAGAAGGCAAACTGGAGAGGAACCTCTGACAGTGACTGCACAATACAGTCGGTGCGCAGAGAGGCAGCTGTACCAACTGGAAAGGCAAGTTGGGGTGGACTGCGAGACGCTCACACTCTGAGAGTCAGGGTGGAGCAAGGAAAAGGGTGAGGAATTAAGAAAAGAGAATGAGTGATCAGGTCATAAACTATTTTGTCCAAGGAAAAGGCATAAATTCATCAGATCTTCACTATCTAAGGTAAGTCTCCTAGGCTCTAAACATCAATATTAATTAAAAGGTTAATTTCTGGGGTTTTTTTACCTATGGTGCCTCCTTATTAATCAAGGATAACAAATCACAAAAATAATACATACCTAACACATTTCCTCCTTGACATCATCTGATGAAGGAAAAGCCCCTTTCTAGACTGCTAGAGTTTTGAAAAATCAAGATTTTCTACAAATTAATGGCTATTGATGGAAGAATCTGCACAACCACAGATTTTATGTGGACAAAGAGCACACAGGGACAGCCTCAAGCTGAAGCAAGCAGCCGAGGCCCTATTTTGATAATGTCCAATTAGCACCACTGTTTGGGCAAGAATGCTACCTGAGGACTTCCCACCACACCTTCAAAGGGGAACCTTTTCTCCAAGATTTTCTTCAAATCAGGTCAATCCTCAATCAAGGTGCCAGCGCAACCCTACAAACAGCTGCAGTTTTCCTGCGTATTAGGGAAAAAACTGAGTTGTTTCCTAAACTGTAATTGAGACCCCATTTTCCTGGGATGGTACCCCAGTCACAGACCCCCTGTAAGTATGTAGGACTGAAAAGAGAAGAAATCGCATCAACCCCATCACAAACGTGCAGACTGGCAAGGGAAAAAACATCCTCTCTATTTTGTCAGCAGCTTAGGACTTTGGAAGTCAGAAGTCCATCCTCTGAGCAGACACAAAATGTAATCCAATAATGTTAAGCCTGTAAGTGGCTTTCACTCACAATTAACAGGTAATATTATAGGTACAGAAGTTGCTATCAGCACCACACAACTCATTTAATTGGTTTGCTTTACATACAATGGTTGTTTTACCAGGCTCCTGGTTTTTTAAGTTATTTTTCAAGCTCACTTTTTAGTAACTGACAATTCTATTAAAGCTCTCAAACATCTGCTTCAGACACAAGTCAGAACTTGATTCTACCAGCTAGATTTGTGTGTTAAAATGCATAAGATGATGTTTCAGTTGAAAAAAAATCTAAGGAAGGCCTATAATTACTGTAGCATATTTTGGCCACAAGCTGTGTTCTTTTAAAATGTATAGCCTACTAATAAATATCTAGGCAAAAAGCTCTTTTCCAGAGACTTTGAAGGAAATTAACTGTCACGTGTCCACAGTATCCAGACTGCTCAACCTCAAGATTTACATGAAATCTTTTTTCATGTTTTTCATTTTAATGTTTGTCCCTTACTCACAGGCACTTGAGTTAAGGTGTTTGGGCAACACTAAATTCCTATGTTTTCCATTACAGAATTCTGCCAACTTGTACCACATGGCAATCTGTCTCACCAAGATGTATTGCTGTTTTGGATAGAGATAAACTGATTCTCAGCATCCCAAGTTGAGACTAAGCAATGTCTGAATTCAGGTCTGCCCATCTAATCTTTCCTACAGACAAAAAAAAAAAAATTTAAAGATTTGGACTGTCACTGCAATTTATAGCTTTGGGGCTGCTGCTCGCTTAGGTTTTTTATTAACTTTGGAAACCTAAACCTTGGAAAAAAGATGTATCACTGATCATTCCTCTACACAGCTACTTTATTTTAAAATGGTCTGTTTGATCAGAAATGTTCAGGAAGAAACATATCCTCTCATTTCAAGATAGTTATGTTGCTACTGTAAGTTTGAAACAGTCTTTTTAACCTAGAAATTGGATGAAGACTTTGAGAATCAAAGAACATAAATCTCCTCGTGTTAGATTTCCGTTAAGAGCAAGGAACTGGGTTCTCCTTAAATAAACTTGGAACAGGAATTCAACAGCAGTGCTCCACAATGCAACAGCAACATTACATCAAGATGATAAAACTTCACCTTCCACAAGCAAGAGAACATTCCACAGGCAGCTACCAAAGCTAGCTAACTTCAGTGCCAGTAACTATGTTTCTCAAGAAATTAACAGGCTGACCAAATAATTAATGCTGTTTTTCTCTAATTCTTGAAATATTAAAGAAGATCCAAAACTGTATGCAAGCTATCTTTGAAGTACAGTGGTAAACAGGAATGACTCAGGTGGCTACACTATCAGTCTATTTGATATTAATCATGGGCTAAAGCAGACAACACTGATTAAAGGACACTGACATAATTAAGGCCAGCCAACATGGATTTATGGAAGACATTAAATCAAAATGTACTTTTGATAAAGAAGAAATTTCATTGCTCAAGCAAGTAGGTGAAATAAATTTTAACTTCTACAGGACACTTCAATTAAGTAGAATGCTAAGAAGGACAAAATCATTCAGAACCACATGAAAAGTCTCAAATCACCACAATCTATTTTTGATTTTAACCCTCTCTTCTAAAGATTCTAAAACAACCAATCTCAGGAGGCAAAATAGTGTCAAAACAGGAAGAGGTAAGAAGCTCTCCTCTACTTCTACAGAATCTGTAACACTGACCCACATAACTTCTAAAACATGAGGATGACAAACATGGATATGGTAAATAATGGAAATGACATATCATCAATAATACCATTATGAATTATTCAATTACTCGGTCCAGCATAGCAGGTTGCATTTAATAAAGCCAAGCATACAAACAAAAGACTCACGAGCAGAAAATGTAGGTGATATACAGCAAATGCAAGACTTTTCTGGAAAAGAGTCTGAAACCAAGCTGAGATTTATGACGTTAATCAGCTGAAAAGAAACATATGATACAATGTTGACTAGAAGAGCTAACATAAAACAAAGTATACAGAAGTAAGGAAATATAAAGTAGACACAGAGTGGGTTTTATCACTGCAGGGATACTGTGTCCCATTCTGTTGTTCATAAGGCAAGAAAGCTGATAAATCAGATCTTCAAAATTTGATAAAACATGACAGATAGGCCTTACAGTATGTGTGTGTGGGGAAGCTACCACAGCTCTATTTATTGAGCTTTGAGACAAAATGAAGCATTTTGCTCAGTCTGTAAATGTTGATGCAGGTAAAAAAAGCTAAAGACCCAAATCTATTTAGTAAAGGGACTAAGGCAAGACATTCAGAGATAAACAACAGAGTACCCTGTTTTCTGGTCAACACTAAATGATTTTCTAAAAAGTATGTTCTAGTTTAAACAGAAAAATAATCAGAAAAAAAACGCATTACTCACATTACACAAGATGCCAGACATGTCAGAGTAGTCCCTTATGGCTTACCAAGCCTTTATTCTGATAAAGACAGTGAATTCTTCAAGGCCTACCTACTCATGTGCCAGGAAGAACTTTTTCCTAAGGGAACAATGTCTAAACTGTCCACTTCTCCAGAAACTACACCTCTATTACAGTTACATTTTTAGATCTCTTTTAAAGTCTTAAAATTTTCCTGTCTCAAATCATCACAAAAACGTTTCCATTTCTCAGCAGATTCTGGTCAAAAATTGGCCAAGACATTCTCAAATGACAGAACCAAACTGACTGCCCTCTGCTCACTTCATACAGATCCATCTAAAACTTCACAGAGTGCTGCACCCTGCAACATGGTGCACCACTGTCAAGAATAACAAGCAGAAAAAGTAAACACTGAAGCTCTTCTGGGAAAGGATGACAAGAGACATTAAGGGGACTTCCACACCTAATAAACCGCAAGAAAAATCAAGGAACGTTAAATATCACAGTTCCAGATATTTTCCTCCCTTCCTACCTATTACTGTGCACTGGTGGTTAGAAAGCTATCCACTTCTTGCTTCACCAACAAACATGAAAGCTTCTCCCAGTTTCTCAGCCAGAAAGCTGCGTGACCTCCACCTTTATTACAAGACTTCCAGCCAAAGGCGATTAAGCTCCAAGCAGAGTCAGGGGACCACACCCTTGGCCCTGCCACTGGCTGAAACACAAACCATTTCTCATTCCAAATCCTGTCCCAAAATCCTGCCAGCACTCTTGTTTTCCAGCTGAAAAATCACTTCCACATCTGTCTCTACCTTGTACATGGAAAATTTGCCGGTAGGTAAGTACTTCATCCATGCCATTCTGCAAGATGTTACATATTAGGATGACGAGTCTGTCTACCTGCTCCTCAACAAGGCCAGTAGCCAGACTATCTGAATGAACCCAAAACCACACGGCACCACCTCTCCCCTACTTGTCACGCACATACATATATTCAAAATGGCACAACAAAGCTTCAGATTACATCCACTGAAAACATTCATTGAACTAACAGATATGGGTTGTTATGTTTTTGGGCTTGTTTTTTTTTTTTAAGTATCATTTACATAAGCAGCTTCTTTGGACTTTGTAGAAATTCTCTTCCCCCACCCCGTTCTTAAGGCTTCCAACTCATGCAGTTCTGATATGTCCTATACTTGAGGAAACAAATATTCAACAGTGAGAAAGTGTCTAATGAAAAGTCCTAACAGAATTAGTACATGTATCAGATTCTAATCAGGAAGAGAGAAGGCAACTTGTTACTACATATGAATGACAACACTTAATAGCTTATCAGTATTCTTCTCTTGATGTTAGTATCACTAAAAATGTGCACTTGTTTTGATATAAATACCATATTTTTAAACTGACTTGTAATGCTACCCTGATCCTGCCTTAGTACTCTTAAAACCTAGTATAAGATAGAGAAAACTACATATACAGATGATTCAGCATTAACTAAGCCTAATGTAAAAGCTTCCACTGGTTTTAATGGTAGCTGAACTGGGCCTCCAATTTACTAAATCAAGTTATTAGATGGTTTTACTTAAAAACCTTGCCATATGCTATTTCCATGATCAGCCTCCCTTTCTATCACATACAATATTCAGCCTAACACTGACGTCAGCCCTGCTTTGAGCAGGAGGCTGGAGCAGACAGCCACCAAAGACTGGTCTCTTCCAACCTAAATCATCCTCAAATCCTACCATATGTAGCTGGAAAAAAAAAATAAATAAATCAGTTCATACATCCGTTATTTGCCAGTCACAACAACTCCTTGCCACATGACATTCCAACTAAGTCTGAAGTTACATAAACCCAGCTATCCATTTGTCGTCATAAAACATCACCTAAAGAAATTTCACAGTGCACAAAGTGCACCTTTTTCCTCCTGTTTCCTCCAGTCTGAACTGACTACTACACAGACCACAAATCTGCTTTTACCCAATCTGATCTACACAAGATCTACTCTGAATCTCCCAGTCAAACCAACCAGTAACTTTATCATGAAGTACTATCAATAGAATGCAAAGCATTTCAATTTGTTGTCAGTGACAGAAGGGAAAAGAAAAGTATTTCCTAGTAACCACAACATGAAACAAGTATTTCTCTACTGAATAAAAAAAGACCAAATACTCAGTAACAAAATGTTACCTTCACAAAGTGCAATGCATCACGCTTACTTTCACTGCAACAATGCCTATTTAACATACAAAAATATTGTTCTAACCTGTTTATTTTCCAGACATTTTATACGTAAGCTCATTTATCTGTTTATAATGACAAATTACATATATAAGAGCCACTGTTGAAGGCATCAAGTAATCATTCTTCCTTATTTGCCTAATTTTTTTTAAAACATATGGCCAAAAGGATAGAAAAGTCATAATGCACAGATTTAATAATTAGCTGAGGGAATGAAAAAAATAGTAAGTGATCCAAAATGTACTGTCAACAAGACAATATTTTGAGACAAATCTATCTGAATTCCTCATAGACCTAACACTCTACTAAATCTACAGAGCTCCTGGCATCCCTTCTGCTTTTCCCCACAATCCTGAGGTCTAGATACCCAGCTTCTATATATTACAAGCTTTAAGGATTACAGGAGAGGCTCACTCCTGAAAACACACACTCTGATTTCATGCTTGCCATAAACCTCAGGCACATTAAAACATGTCTGTGTGTCCTTTCCCGACAAAAAAAGGCAAGAGGGAGATAAAAATTTCAATCACAGTGTAGTTTCCCCACACTAACATGAAGCAGCCCTCCGCCCCACCAAAAAAAAAAAAAAAAAAAAAAGAGAAGTGGACACATTTTGTAATCAACACACTGTGGCAATCTCAGCTACCAACAAAGCAACGCAAGGACCTTGATCTTCTATAATCCTTTGCTACAATCTGAGCTCAAGATCCTAAAATAATGGTATTAAACATCACTATGATGAACTACATGGTTATATATATATATATACTACCATCAACCACAAGAGGGCCAACGTTAAATAGACCTCAGAATTTAAAGCACCGATAATTCTTTTTAGTTCCATCCATAACTTATGTACACCCTAAGCAAACTTGCTAAGTTTTCTCAGTTCTGACATTTTTCAAGCCAGACCATTCGTGCAACCAAAAAAAAAAACCGCTTAGGAATTGACTGCAAGAGAGGAAAGGAGAGGCTAAGCTGGGCTGATAACTGACTTTGTTCCTGTAAAATCAAGTACCATCCCCCCTCCAGCATTTCAGACACCTAGGTTTTCAAGTGTCACTCAATGAATTAAAATAAATTGATGAGAAAACCACACAAAGAAACCGAGTCCCTTTCAACACAAATGCTTCTTCAGTAACAAAGAGGAGACAGGTTTCTCCTTACTAAAGCATCCAATGGATCTCTAACAAGCTGTGTAGGAAGGAAAAGGAAGATCAGGTCTGTGCTTTTATGCTTGTGAGCGGAAATTTTATTGCTCTGCCCCCTTAGCTCTGTCTATCTATAATCATGAATTAAATATAGCTTATCTCTGCTCATCTTTGAGCAGAAGCACTGAGAGAAAAAAAACAACACACAACCAGCAAAATGATGATGCTAGAAAAAGGCATTTTTTCCTAAATCTGACTTTGAGAAGATTTAACATCACACCTTTAAAAGCCCTAAGAAAGAATTTTTAAAGGCCTCAATGAAAAAGTAAGAAACATACATTTGACAGTTACTGAAACTTACAAGATCAGACAAAAGTAGGCAGAATCAAATTTTATATTCTTAGTAATTTCAAACAAAAAAAAATAAATTCTAAAGAGCTGGAAGCCTCAACTACTTTAAAGAAAGAGGAACAGGGGAAGGAAAAGACCATGACCCAGGTACCTAGTTCATCTTCATCAGTTACTGTGAACCAATGTTTCCTTTGTATGTTTAAATAATTAGAAAAATCTTTCAGCACAGGCATGTAGTGGCAAACCACCTCTCCAGTCAGTCAGCTGCCCCAGTGAGATATTCCATATGACTTTGACATCTAGTTTGTTTTTAAATGAAGTATCTATAGATCTTAAACAAGCTGCCAATTTTTTTCTTAAATGCAAGTATAAGAAACTCCAGTTTATGGCATAGCTCCATTTGGACAACTGGCCTTAGGAGACAGCAAGCACAAAAGACACAGAAGAGATGCTTAGTCTAAAAAAAAATAAAAACAACCACCAAACCTTCTTTGCACTTCTCTTTTACACAGACAGGGTTTTTTCCTCAATCAAGAAGTAAAACAGTTCGAAAAATTAAATTATAAAGCCTTCAACTCCCTATTTACATGCATTTTTTTTCACTTATATCACCATAAAGATCATATTTTTCATCTACTGCATGTTTTAGGAAGGCAAGAAAAAACACTACAGGAGTACATGAGGATATTTTAGAGTCTTCTAAAAATCAATATCTGTAATGAAAAGAGGATCTGCATGAGTCCAAGTTTTTACTGTAGTATCAAATCATTTTTGTAAGCAGCCTGTGAAAAAAATCGCCACTGCAACATGACTACTTTGCATTTTAGTTCTACGCTCCTGCTTTAAAAGCCAAGTTCAATAAACCATTCAGAAAAGGTGCTAAAAGACAGTGACCAGGTACCCCCATGCACATTCATGCATCCAGGGACTGGGAGAGCCTGAGCAGCTCTTAAAATCACTAAGAAAGGCTAGTATTTATATACAATATCCTCAGATATTGAAAGGGGCTATCAAAGTCTCAACACAAGAAGCAGATCTTGCTGGAAGTGACATTCAACTTCCATGGCTAAATCTCTATAGTTTACCCTTCGATAGCATCTTTATTTTTTTTTAATCACACATGCAGTGAGAAATTAACACTGACACACATGATCATTGACATCAGTTAACTTGTAGAACTAGATAAGCCTGGGGGAGGGCAAAGGGGTGCAGAAGGGGCAATGGACACTACAACGTTTCTGTTGACGCCCCCACGACATATTAGGGCACACGTTTTTATCTTAGCATCAGCTAACTGTTCAAAGGATGCATATTCAAGCAAACAGCAAGAGTACCAATACCTCATAATACTAAAGCCCTTATTATCTATTGGAGCCAACACTCAATAACAGAGCTCAAAAATACCAGAACAAAGCTTTTGTTTGTGACAACTGCAACCCATTTTGTTTACAAAGGTTCCCAATTATCACACTGTCAATCTACCAAATGTCCTATTCACAAAGCAACAAATTAATTTGTGTTTATTAAAAAGTTTCTTAAGAACAAAAGCAACCAGCAGAGTTATGGGAAAAGGAAAAAAATTCACACGTACTTTCCAGGAACTTGCCCAAGTCAGCTCCTGAAGCAAGAAAATAGAATGAGCAGCAAGAAGTTAGACAGAAGAACATATTCAAAATTCAGAAGTTCTTTCCCCTCCCACCCAACAAAAAAAAAATTAAGAATTACAGTAAGAGGTAAAGCATTACAGTAGCAAACCAAGAACATTAAGCTGAAGGTTACTGGGGAAAATGTAGGTTTTATTCCAGAAGTACTACTTGGCAACATCTCCTTTTGGCCTACAACTTGTCCCACTTCAAAGTGCAATTAGACAGAGTTGAAAGAGCGGAGACTGCTTTGTTGACACTGAAACTACTTGTCTTGGATCAATACCAAACGTACACAATCCTGATCGATGTTTTCTTCAGCCTGCCAAGGCCTCTCCAGTCAAACACTGCTGGTCATTGCTGCTCCCAACACCCTGCTGCCTGCGGGAGGAGGGGGAAAGGCCCGAGTGCTCGACGAGCTCCCTCCTTCCTGTGCCTGTATAACCTGACAGGGCTGGGCGTGCTCGAAGCGGGGCATACATAGGCTTCAATGAGGGCGCACCTGCCCGCGGCGCTGCCGGATCACGGGCCCGCTCCCACTGGGCTGGGAGTGGACGACCGAGTTCACAAGGGTCAGCCTGAGGGGAGACGGCGCCAGGGAGGCAGCTGCCAGCCCCGGAGGGCGTGAGGAGCCCTGGGCACCCGACCGACGGCTGACAGGCACCGTCTCCCCCTGCCGGGACCTGCTGCCAAGGAGCCGCATGGAGAGGGCAAGGCCCGCACCTCCGAGCGGGGCCAGGCCCAACAAGCCCCGCGAAAGCCCATCGGCAGGAGCACAGGGGAGACCCTCCGGGCGCGCCCCTCGTCGCCGGGCCAGGGCGGCCTCGCCTCCCGGTAGGCCGCAGGGCGCCTCGGGGCTGCAGCACCCGCCGCGGACAGGAGCCGCCGGCGAGGCCGGTGCTCGGCGGGCGGCCTAGGCCCGCTCCCGCAGGCGGGGAAGAAGGACGGCGACGGCGGGAGAGCGGCGGTGGGGGAGGCGGCGGGGGCGGCCGAAGCGGTGGCGGGGGCAGGGAGCCGGCGGGACGGCGTTACCTGCGCTCCCGGACGGAGAGTCCCTCACGGCCACAGCAACTCCTCAGCCCCAACAACACAAGATGGCGGTTGCGCCGCCACGCAACGTCACGTGAGGACAGACCCCGCCCCCCTCGCCTCCGCCGCGGGACCCGGATGACCGACGGCGCTTCCCCCCCGCCCTCGCGCAGGCACCGCCCGCGTGACGACACCGCGCCGGGTTGAGGAAGAGGGAGGGGAACCTAAAGGCGGGGGGGAAGCAGCTGCGCGCGCATGTCCCCTCGCACACACCGCCCCCTGCTGGAAGCGCCGGGGACCGCACCCTCCCGCCGCACAGCCCTGTGGGAAGGTGGAGGTGCTGTGGCGGCGGCTCGGTGCTGAGGGATGCCACCCGGCCAGCTACGCCAAGCCTCCCGCCTCTCCTGGAGCGGCGGGACCCCCCTCAGCACGAGTTCCCCCGGCAGTGACGGTACTGCCTTAAACCTCCCGCCTCCCTCCCGGGCCGGGCAGGGGCCCCCCAGAGTCGGGGGGAGCAAACCGGCGGGTGGGGCCTCGGCCCTTGAGATAAATGCCTGCCGGGCTACTGCCTCCTCGCTTCAGAGCGCAGGTTATCGCCCGCAGCCGTAGCCTTTCCCTCGCGTCCTAAGTCACTTCTGGCTTTATTGGTAGCACTAAAGCTGTGAGAAGCAGCGGTATTTTACGCAGATGCTGTGTCCAGGCACTACAAGGATCAGACCGACTCCCAGCTGGACACCAGAGGAGGCCTGTGGACTTGCTGCTGTGGGAGACAGCCCGGGAGGCTGCTGACAGAAGAAAGGGCATTAGGTGGTACATATTTTGACTCCAGATTTCCCGGTGGAAAAATCAGGAGCTCACGGCAAACTTTTCAGCTAAAAATACTGTTCTATTTTTAGTCCTTTAGGACCCATATTAGTACACGATTCAGGATAGCCCCTTGTGGTTCCTTCAGCCTAAAAAACCTCTTCTTGGCTGTTACGCACTATTGAAGGCATAACCGTTTTCAGCTGAAACAATTTCACTCCAACCATTATTTCAGCCACAGTCCACGTAGCTTTCTCCCTCCTCTTCTGGGTGAATAAATACTTGTCATTGTGCACTGAACGCTGGCCAAAAATGATGCAACACAAGTGATTCTTCTGAGCTAATGGGTTGAAAGCCTGTAATTCTTCGGATGTATTTTTAGCTGAGAGCAACATAGGACTGGACCACTTCCCCTGAAAATCTTAGAATGGAATTTCTCCTTTAGGAAGCTGGTACATGAAAGCAAAGCTCCCTAGGAAAAGGGCTGGCCTCTGATAAGCTATATCTGATCCTCCTGGTTGTTGTGACACAGCTTGAGCCAATACTAATAACATTACAGGGAGGGAGAGAAGCAGCCCTGCATTTCCAGCTGTTAGTCAGAACTTCCAACCCCACTGCAGAAATGGCTGTGCCCTGTTATTCCGCTTACTGAACTTGAGTTTGAGCTCTCAAAAATATTTTCACATGCCCTAAGACAAGCTTTAGCTGAGATGGGAGAAAGTTTAGCACTTGTGGAATTTTTTTTTAATCCCACTTAGCACAAACATTATATTATTGTGTAAAAAAAAAATTCAAGAAGAGAGTGTCAGTAACATGCCTCATCTGCAGAACTTGGCATTTTTGTAAAATACCTCAAGGAAACTGGGATGACCTTTATTTTTGTAATAGCAGATGCATCTTAAACCCTCCATAACACTCACTCGAGCAGAACAGGGAGACTGTCATGAAAATTCCAGACTGTACCTGTGTGGTTAAATTCCTGCATGATTCAATTACAGGAGTTCAGCTGGTGTTGCCTGGGTGTGAAATCACCCCAGCAGCTCATCTGGATAGCAAGGGCGTGATGTACTTCAGAGCCCTGCATTACCATGCCAATTCATCCTCGCTATTAAAAAATCCAAGTGCAGGGAAGCGGCGTCCCTAATGAACTAAAAACCTTCCTTATTGACCCTTTGCTTTCACCAATCCTGGCTTGGAAGCAAGAGCCTGCCTCCCTTGGTACAGCAGAGGAGCTACAGAAACAGATCGCAGCTTTGAAACAGCAAATTGTCAAAAGCAGCCCAGAAGATGAGGCAGAATTTGTCACATTGCCACTCTCGCTTTTCAAACATCAAAATACTGAGGATTTTGCCTGAGAGAAGTCAATATTCAGGCAGGTGAACATCCATCCAACTGTAGTTTTAAAGTCAGTTACTTCAATGCACCTGTCACCTCAGGTGGTTTATGCTGAAAGATGGACTATCACAAAACACACTGCTCCTTCTGCAACATCCAGTTATTTTAAGACTTCCTTCCCACATGTGGCAGCAGAGTTTGAAAGGTGACAGTAAAGCACTGGGGTTACTCCAACCCATCTTGCCGAGGGATTTATTTGGACACTCCCATAAGGTTAAAATTTGATTGAGTCACCGTAATCCTCACAGGTAAAGCCTGAGACCTAAGCCAGGAAGAACCTTATTGTACTGTTTCCCTTTTCCATCCTGACTGTGTTTACACTGAGCTTTTTAGTTAAGACTTTCTGCCATCACACACTGTCCCCTACAGCCAACAACGACAGCTGTGACAGAAGCATCGGTGAGAAACAGCCTGCAATCAGAGTGTCTGGACAGACTGAACCCACCTTCAGTGCTGGCTGAAGTGTGAGTGACTCCTCTGCCGTGCATCTCCTGCTCTGGGAAACATAAAACAAAAATCTTCCAGAGATCAAGGACTACCTGGAGTTTCTGTTCTAGGAGATGAGCAACTTGAGCCAAGTCTTCATCCCTTCTGGGAAAGACTCATAACTGCAACAGCCTTGTCACCGAACTGCTCTACTTGCCATCACAAACAGACCTCAAGTGACTTGAGGCATGTCAGGAGTGCCAGGACGGTATTGAGGCACTAGCAGGTACCAGTAAAGAGAGCTGGGATTGCCAGGATCTTCAAGAGCCACCTGTGGTGACACCAGGCATGAAAGGAAGACAGAACATCAAGGACTGTAATATATTAATTGCAGGTAAATAAAATTAAGTAATTATTATCAGCTACTATGAGATGGGAGATTTAGCAAGAGAATGTCTTTTTAGTCCTTCTGTAGAGCCTAATGACATTGTTATTCAATCCAATGGTTGCCAGCAAAACAGAGCAATTTAGAAAGCAATTAATTTCCCAATGTCAGTTATTTTTTGCAAAGCTCATTTCAAAACTGACATTGCTGTAACTTCAAAACCCAAAAGCACATGCTGTCACCATGCTGGATAAAGGCCCCAACTACCAGGACCTATTTGAGCTGAACAAAATTACCACTGGCACACTACTCATCTCCTTATTGAAACTTGGCAGCTAGAGATGACTCAAATCTATTGAAATAAAACCCTTGAAAGCCCCCTCTCCCCACCCCTCTCCTCTTGCTGTCCCAGGCTCCTCACCCAACTGCACATGCAAAGCAGTGCAAAGTCAGCAGTATGTACTACACTGTGGAGGAAAAAAAAACCAACAAAACCAACCTATAAAAGAAAATCTAGGGCTGCAGTGTTGCAATTTTCCTGTGGAAATAGAGACTAAGGAACCTTCACCCTGATTTCACCTGTCCTCCAAGGCCCAAGGGCTCATAGACACAGGGCCAATGCCTTGACTGCCAACAGAGCAGAGCTGCAGGGGACAAAACATTTACCTTTTTTGTTTCATCACTGGCTCCTACCTGCGACAATGCATAGTTAGACCTCCCCCTGAGCCCTCCCCTCAAAGTGGCAGTGCCAGCAAAGCAACAGTAGAAACAAGATGCTTGGACACATTTTTCAGATGTCCACGTTGTTTGTTTTTTTTTCCCCTCCCTTCTACAAAGGTAGAAAGAGGAAATGCAAAGGGAAATCTAGCTGAAACAACCTGCCCGGCTCCCAGCAGGGGCACTACCGGGCTGAGACACAGTGGCTATTTTAAGAGAAGGGAAGGCTGACAAGGTTCAGATGTCAACATTTAGCAGTGGCCAGTATTTCAAATATTTATACAGCCATGTCCCTTTCTAAGGGATTGCAAACATTAGGGCTTTTTTTTTGCACCAGAACTGCTGTATAGAAAAGGAAGTGCTACCAAGAAGAGGCTGAACGCTTCCCTCGCTCATCCAAGTCAGGATGCAGAGCTCTGGGGATCAAACATGGGCACATTCAGGAGTGGGGATTGTAATTTGTGAACAAAACAGTATATTCAAGGACCTAAAATAACCAACAGACAAGACCAGAGATAACAATGCTTTATTTGTACATTTCAGCAACAGGAGAAATAATTGAAGATGAAATTACCTGCTTTGTTGTAAAGTATAAAAACATTTAATTATAAATATTTAGCTAAAAAAGCGTGATTTATAAAATATAATCTGTGAAGATATATACACACAGTTTAATTGTTTAGCAATTCTTTCACCTGACATTAAAGAGTAGAGGTTTTTCTATTTATTATTCCACGCTCACAGTTTAGTGCTCACAGTTTAAGAAGCAAAACAGACAAGTGAAAAGACGATTGGTGAGTTTCGTTCTGGAAAGGAAGAAATAAAATAAAATGCATGAACTGGGGCAATAGTAGAGGCAGAAATTGAGCAAATCTATGTTTAGAGAGAGGTCTCTGAGGGAACACAGCTCCCCTGCCATGACCTACAGCATATATACGCAGACAAGCAGTGGGCATCTTAGTATTTGTGGGCAAGTTTCCTGTGTTTGTGGAAAAAAAAAAGAGGCTAATAATATAGTGCAAGCCCTCCAAATGCAGTTCAGCTGAATATGCTCACCGCGCTGCTCTTCCCTTCTTGCGCAAGGATTGCTCAGTGCACTGGCCTGGTGTTATCTGTTGTCGCTCTAATGAAATCAAACAAATGTCACCTTCATGACTGGGGATATGAGCAAATTTCCAAATAGAAAACCCCAGTGTGCCATCTGATCGCATCGTCCAGCTGGCAATATCCCTTAAAAAAAACAGATACAGCTGCCTAAGGCTGGAAAATACAGTGAAGCCGTACAGTTCGCTAAATGTAATGGAATGTGAAAGAAGATACATGGTCAGACAACTTAGTTTTCTATTCCTCATTTAACAGAGAGCCAGCTTCCTCCCTTCAAAGTCTTGGGAATTCTCGCCTCTTATCGGAAGATTTGTTACTATGGCACTTCAAGAAGAAACACTAGAAGACTCTCCAACATGCTGGGCGGCAGAAAATGCTACAGGAAATGATAATTAATTTGATCCATGACCCTAGTAACTATCTTTCTCTCTTCAAAGTGTTTTCATAGTGCCTGCAGCACGGGGCTTTGAAGAATAAAAGGAATAATCGAGGATGCATGACAACACCCAACAGGAGTACAAACGTACCGGAAGTCAAGCTGTAATTTATACACCCTGATTTACACAAGACCTCACTACTTGCCTGTAAGCAAGGAATGAATTAATAGGGGGTTGAGAAAAAAAGGTTGTCCAGAAAAGAAGGAAAGAATGAAGTAGGCAAACATTACACTTGTCAGTGCTCACCCATGATTTGCTACCTGCTGTTCCTGCTTTGAGGTGACGTGGTCCTGACACAGTTGAGAGAAAACAGCACGTACACAGCTCTTACGATTGACATAGTTATGAATGCATAGTAACTGCAAGAGTCGTGTCCTTAGAAACTCGGGAGGATCTTTGGGAGAGGATGGCTAGCGAAGCTGTGATGAATTTTAGGCAGGATCCAGGCAGTTGTCTCCAGGTAGAGCCCTGATCTGGGAAATGTACCAAGTCATGTGCAATCTCAGAGTGCATATTGGCTGGTCAGTTACTGGGTAAATGCAGATTTTAACTCCCTGAAAGCCGCCCGGCGGTGTTTCCTTTCCTCCTCTTCCCGCTTTCGCTCGTCCTGCTCAGCTTTTATCTCTGCTTCAAACTTACTGGCCGAAGAGAGGGCTTGGACCTTCACAAGAGAGAAAATAGAAGAGTGTCAGGCCTCACATCAGAGGGAGAGCCAGAGGCTGAACTACTCCCAGATGAGCAACACAGAACTGTTTGCTGCACCTCCCAAGTACTTACTGGGAAGCTCTGTCAGGATGGGTCACATATTAATTACGCTGCAGTGCTTGGGCATTTACACCCAATACCTGTTAGCTCACTTGACTTTAACATCAATAAAAGAAAGGTCATTTGCTAATAAGTCACTAACGAGTGACCAAAACAACGCCATCAGTACTGGGTCACATACATTCTTTCTGTAAGCAGGCAACATGGCATAACTTGGGAGTACACAGTGGGAGAAACTACTGCAGAAAACAGTTCTGAACCACAGCCAAATCTGAGAACATCATACTACACCACGGATAATCTGCAGATCAAAGAGACATTGTTTATTTGCTGGCTATTTTTCCAGCTTTCATCTCAGTACATCTGCTGTGCAATAGCTGTGTTATGCTCTTGGGAAAAAACTTCTTACATAAACAAGCAGGATTATTTTCTCTCCAAGAGAGCTTTCAAAAAGGGTGCTTTGTCAGCTTCAAATGGTACAAAGCTCTTTCTGCCAACCCCGGGACCCTGCAGAACAATTTTGATTCTAAAGGTTACAGAGAGCTGCTTGAGAAAGAGATGTCTGAAATCCTATACTCCAAAACACTCCATTCACCACTGAACTCAGAACGTTCAGGTTGAGGGAGGTTTTGGAAAATGGGAACGCTGGTCCCATTAGCTTCCAGGACGCTTTTGTCTTCAAAAGCGGTCACCCAGCTAGTCCCCATAGAGCTCCCAGCTACGTGGACACAGCTCAGCCAGTCAGCTCTACCAGGGTAAGAACCACAGCAGAGATGGTGAATTAAACCATTCTAGTGTTGACTGATCTGCAGAGGAAGGCTGTAGCTAGAACCCAACATAAAGTCTGAAGGGAAAGCTATGGCTGAGTTTAGGGGCAGGGAAGCACAAAATATGCATCCTTTTAGCTAGGGAGAAATCTGGCAGTATCTTCTGCAGGGTCAGTAGCAATTAAGGCCCGCATGCAGACCTTTTCCATGTTCCTCTGTGCCACACCATACCTTAGCTTCAAAGAAGTTCTTGGCTCCTTTGACTCCTTCAATGGAGACATCTATCTCTGAGAGCTTCGCAAGAGTCAACAGGCCACTGTCCTCTTCAAGTTCCCCAGCTGCAGCTTTATGGAAAATCAGCAGGAACTAGCAAGACAGAGAGAAAACATTCAAGTTCTTCACTGAGGCACAAACAACTCAAAATACAAACAGCACAGACACGTACCTGGAGGGGGCTGGAATTTACATTTCTGAGCAACAGAAACTGAGTCCATATCAATGAAGTGGCACCATGCTCCAGTGCTCTGGCACACAGCCCTGTTAGACTAAGAGGTAGAAATCTCCTAGGAAGAGGGTTTCCTGGGAAGCAGAGCCCTGGTGAAGCACAGCTCCTGCCGAGCCTGGGCTGCTACTCAGCCAGAGGAAGGAAGCCACCTCTCCACTTGCTTAGTACAAACACATGGTGGGCTCAGATACACCTCTTTATGTCCCCACACCCTAATAGTGCATTCACAAGCCCCCCACCAGCTTCCTCAGTGTTCTGGGGCCTCAGATAACATCTCATGACAACGAAAGCAGGGCAAAGACAGCCCGGGCTCACACCTGAACTGAGGTGACAGTGCACCCCTGTTAAGGAAGAACAGCCCAAGCGTGTGCACTTCAAAGGGACCTAGGGACTGCCTGGCTGCTATGAACCCCGCCTTCTGTCCTTCCCAAGCCCCATGGTCCACACGGTACAGGAGGGGAAAACAAAAACAAGGTCAAAAGCACCAGGGGAACAGAACGTAGTTACTTCAACCGGTCACATGTTTAGGGCATGAGAAAAGTGACTTAAAAATCAACCTTTGCACTATGCCTCAGCCCGTACCAGGGAACCCTGGCTGGTTTCACTAAAGTGAGCAAAGCCTATGTACTCCTGCCGTGCCCATTAAATAACATACAGGAGAGCTTCTCTAAGACCTGTCAGAGGTCAGGACAGAGGCAGGCCCTTGCGATAGTCAAGAGTGGCTTGAACGAGTGTCCACAGAGCAACTGGCTTGGAAACCTTTATCCTGCATTGGACCATAGGCATTTAACAAATCCAGAGTCACTTCAGCAAAGCGCATATTGGCAAGTGAACTGCAAAAAGACACAAAGAGCCATGTCACCCTCCAGGGAAGCACACTTCTTTTTTACTGAAGGAACAAGACTTGCCTGCTTAAAAATAAGGACCTCTGTACCACCTTCAACCTGCTAATCAAAGTCCAGGTTAAGATGTGGATGCTCTATGCGTAACTTGAGAGGTCGTGTAACTCCCTGCTATTCCTGGCCACCCCAGGAGGTGTCCCAAGGCTTGGCACAGCATGGAAAGAACAGAGATGGGGACAAAGTCACTCGAGTACAAAAGGAGCACAAGCAACAAAGCTGCACCACTGCAGCGTTTCAGTCCAGGCCAGAGGGCTGCAAATACCATGTCAGGTTGCCCTGAAATCCATTTGCACAGGAACATGGAATATCTCTAGCACTACGCTCTTCAGAGTGCCAGGCTAGAGACTTCGCTTTTTCTTAAGGAGAGCCCGAGCTGTCCCAGAGGAGGGCAGCAGAGTCCCAGCATCTGCGCTGAGCCAGCCCCTAAAGCACTCGCCTGCTTCAAGTGGCTCACAGAAGCTGGTGGGAAGGCAAGAATTTGGGAAGGCCTCCCGTGGGGAAGGGTGTGGAGATGACGGCAGCGCTGGCTGCCCTCTTGCAGAGGCAGTGTCACCAGGCATTGCTTCATGCAGCAGCCTCGTAACCCGCGCGTGCTCAGCACAGAGCAGCCAGAAAGCAGGCTGTGCTTGTGGGACAGCAGAACTTCTCCCCCTCCAAATACATCTAAGAAGTTTAATGACACTCTGCTGAACGGGCAGAACAGCCTGCTCAAAAAGAAACCAAATCCTCCCCAAAATATCCTCTCCTTCTGCTCAGATCCGCTGGACTCAGGCTAGTTCCTCTCCTCCTCCTCCACCACCCGTCACGGGGACACAGAGGGCCGGCAGCCAGGCTGGCATTAGTCATGGTTCCTTCTCACAGTTTCTGCTCCACCCTGCGAGTCCCACTTCCTGGCATTGGAAAAGGGCAGCGGAGGCAGCACAATCCTGAGGTCTGGTACGGCTGTCACCTGAGGAGGGACTGGAAACACCCAGTCATGAGTACAAGTGTGCATGAATCATCCTGAAACTAGGGGACGGGGCAGCAACCCTCTGGTGGAATACAGGCTGCCACAGCAATCCACCAGTGGAATATGGGCTGCCACAGCCAGGAAGGGCAGGCTGAGCTACAGGAAACCAGGGACCGAGCCACCAGTTGGGGCGGACACAGCATTAACATCAGCCCCAAGGACCCAGTGAGGTGGACTATGGGGCATCATGCTGGTTTCCACAGGAGCAATCCTTCCTCATATCAGCACGCTGCCTGCAGCTCACCAGTTGTTTGCCCTTGAGGCAGCAGTCCTTACAGACTAGATAACACCAGGACTAGATAACACCAGCCATCTGCATTCAGCTTCGGTTCCCAGCCTGTCTCACACCCTCACTGGGCCCAGGACACACCACATGCAGCTAAGCCTCAGGAAAACCTCAATAATCTTGGTACCTTTGAAAGATGTGCTCTCAAGGAGGACAACGTGACACACACTTTCCACCCCCACTGACCTCGTAAGAGATAAGAGATGTATCTGCTCTCACATCATTCATGATCCAAGACCCACCCGGTCTCAGAGCGATGCCGCAGTTACACAGCCCCACTGCGCACCGTGCTGGCCTCAGGGATGCGAGGGAAGGTAAGGGATTGACCAGTGGCAGAAGCAGCCTTGCAACAGCTTGCCAGAAAAGCTTGCAAGAAAACCACCCAAGGCTGTGGTTTAGCACCAACCCTGCCAGCAAACATGATGTGGGTCAGCATTTAAGCTGGTGTGGGCACAGGGGACAGTGGGTGGATTTTTGCGGGTTCTAGATAGCAGCTACAATTAGACATTACTATTATAGCAATTAACTCTGGTTTCCTGTGGTAATGACAGAATTAGACAGTCAGAGGTGGCTCCCCCTCCTCCCCCCTCACTGTACCTATCCTTTTAAGCCAAAATTTCTTTGAGTCACAGAGGGAGTCATCATGTGCAGTTAATTGTTGATGTATTGATGGACGCTCAAAGGTCAATGGTAGAAGGCAGCTTTCCTAACAGGCCCAGCAGTTTATCAGCAGCAAGTCAGAGCCATACAAGCCTGCTTTCCAGGCAACAGCTTACCTGGGATGGGAGGACATGACACTACCCAAAGCAGCTGCAAAAGGTGACTTACTGCAAGTGAAAGAGGTCCTTACAAATTCTCTGGCCAGGCCAGAAGCAGCATATCTTCAGGCACGTATGTCAGGACTCGGTATTCTCTGGAGAGGCAGATGGGAGCCCTCTGGTGCTCAAGTGACACCCTGCTGAGTTCAGACACTCATTTAAACCAGAGTTTCTCCTTGTGTTGTCAGAGTGCCCCAGGTCAGCTTGGTCACTCTCCAAGCGCTTGCTTGTCGCCACCGAGAAGCGGAGCAGGGCAGGACTATGGGCTGGTTCAGGCCTCCTCACCCACCGGGAAACCTGCCTCCCTGCCAGTCCTCTGCCCAAACACAGCAGCCAGCCACAGTGCATCTGCAACAAGGCAAGAAGCATCCTGCTCCTCTCCACCACGGGAAGCTTTGGGTACATGCCAAAGCTGCTGTATAATTTGTCCCTAGAGCTCTGCCAGGGACGCTCCTTCATTCCAACCCATGTGCCACTCAAGCTTGCATTTGCTTGACCATCATTTTGCATCTGGTGAGAAGCTACAACGGCACCAGCTGCCACACACTGCCTGCCAAGGGCTGGCAGCAGGGGCGGCCCATGCCAGCTGATGGGCGGCCGAGCAGGGGGCTGTGCTCCAAGCAGGTGGTGGCAGAAGAGGAGCCGCTCTGACACTTGTGCCGCACCACTGGTGCCAGGACACGACGGCATCTTCCAGAGCCTTGGGAGATAAGTGCACTTCTCTTTCACAGGAGTGCCCCTGCAGCAAGCCCAGAGGCTGGCTCCTGTTCATCAACCAGGGTGAAGGGTGGCCCGGGGGGCACACAGAGAGGGCTCCTACCAGCCCACGCAGTGATTTGGCAATCGCAGTCTGACCTGGGGCCAAAGGCACAGTGCTCTTCCTGCTCCGCTGGATTCTTTGCTACCCCTGGTTCACCTCTGATCCGGCCTGTCTTCTTCCCTGCCAGGAGGAGCCCCCAGCTTCGGGCTTTGCTGGTGTGAACTGACAGGCTCTTACTTCCCAAATTTGCTTGTCTTTGCCCCCCTTCTCTATGGGCCAGCCCCTGTAACCCAACAGTTTTTAGCTTCTGTCTTCCACTGCTGTCCTCTAGCAGCAAAAGAAATGCAACAAAACCCTTGGGGGGACAAGAGCAGGGGGGAGATGGTGTGACATGCCAGCACAGAGAGACGGTGCAGCAGCTCTGCAAGCTGCCAGTCACCCCTCACACCCCAACCAGCCCAGACAGCCATGGGCCCTGGCTGCTCTTCCTCCCTCCCAGGCACTGCCAAAGGTGCTGGCACTTCCAAGATGAAGAACTTGACGTCCTGAGCTATGGAATGCTCTGTGCCTCATTTCCCCAACCAAGCCCTCACCTTGCAAGAGGCATGGCAAGAGCGCAGCCCTAGCAGAAAGAAGGGAGCCCAGCTGCTCGGGGCCCACTGCAGCCATCCCCTGGGACAGGAAGACGCAGGGCAGCAGCAGCACAGCCCTCGCAACCGCTGCAGGACACAAGCAGCGCTGGCCCTCCTGCAGCCCAAGGGGCTGTCGGTTAACTCAGAAAGCCACAGTGTGACATACGCTTCTGACTGAGACAGCAGTCAAAGTCCGGGAGGAGGAGATGATGCAACAGGAGGTTTTGGTATCTGGTCTCCTCCTTCCTGCTGAGACGAGTTGGGTGCCCTTGAGTGCACGCAGGTCACTGCTCAAATTCCTTCTTCCTCCGTCTGGCAGCAGTTCCTGGCCTGCCCACGCAGCTCCAGCTGTGACAGACAGACCTGTTCGCTGTGTGTCCCTGCTGAGCCGGCAATGCAGTGCCGAACTGCTGCATCACCACCTTTATTCCTTGCTGCAGGAAGGTGACCACCCCTCATGAGGTTTGCTGTGGCTGCTCACTGCGCAAGTCAGAGAGGGACCCGATATAAGCTGGAAGAGGAAGATTCCTGCAACCCATGAGACCAGCTGCTCCGAGCAGATCCCTTGCCCTGCACCTGAAATGAGGGGCCTGAGCCATTATACTGCAGGAGCCCTGTAATGAGACCTTGTGACTGGACATGCCACCTCCAGCTAAAGCAGGGAGCTCTGTCACACTCCTGGGCAGCTGCAGCAGGGCTCAAGTGTGCTCCCAAAGCAAGCAGGGGGGGTTGGAGAGGTTTGGCAACAGGTACCATTACTGCCACATGGAGATGGGTGTTGCCAGTGTTCCACGCCTCAAGCTCTCCATGGCATGGGGAAGCTCAACTGCTTCTCCACTGTACCCCACAGCTGGAGAAACACATAGAGGACAGGACTACCTACAGCCAGAGTACAGGGCCTGGCTGCCTCCTCCTTCCACTCTGCAGCCACATCCCTGTCTGCTCCCACAGTCACCCTCACCTCACGGAAGCTGAGCTTCCCGTCGAAGTCTTCATCCACCTCCTTGATCATGTTCTTCAGTCCCAGGTGGGTCTGCGGGGCTCCCAGCTTTTCCATCATCAGCTTCAGCTCCATCAGGTCAATGTACCCATCCCGACCAGAGTCATACCTGCAGAATGCAAAGGGGAGGGGATCAGCCCTCATCATCCTCCATATCTATCTTCCCAGAAGGGGAACCATGCAAAGGGATAAAAGTCACAGGGCAGTTGAAAGCTCAGGGGAGAGAGGAAGCTGCACAACACAGCCAGTGCTGAGATATATTAAGCTCAGGGAAGTAGTAGGCAGCTTTCCGAGCTGTCTCACCAGAGAGAGAAGTGCTCAAGGGAGCTCAGACCAAACCACCCACACAGAGGAACTTAGCTTATCTCAGTGGGATTTCCATCTCGCCTACTTGCACGTCCAGCACAAAGGTTACTTACACACAGCTTACACATGCACCAGCACAGTGAGGCAAAGGCATGCCAGAGCCAGCTGGTGCCAGGTCTCCTGCTCAGTTAGCAGAGAAACAGGGAGCAGAGACCAACCAGAACCTCCCTGCAGAAAGCAGCTATCTTTCTTTGTAAGCGAAACACACACCCTCCCACTGTTCCTCTCTGAAATGGCTTTGTATTACACAAGCACCGTGGCTCCAGGGCCGATGTTTATTCAGTGTCCCCCAGGGCAGAGAAGAACAGCAGTCCTGGGGGAGCACAGCAATCCCAGCTGGCACCAGGGGCTACACCACAGGGCTGGGCTGGCAGCAGAAACCAGTGCCCACCTCTAGGAGCAAGAACGGAGTGGGACTATGCTCCCAGCAGAGCACAAAGGACTCTTTGCAGGAGGAGAGAGCACCCATGCAAGAGGCAGAGTGCTTTAGGAATGGGGAGGCGGTGACCTGCCGCTCAGTGTGGGACCATGCACCAGTTCCTCCCCTGACACCCACCATGGGTGCGAATCAAGCATCCGGCCCACCCAGTGCTTCACACCTACCAGAGCTGTCACTGGGTTTCAAAGTCCAAAGGCTGGAGGGATGGGTGCTCCGCTATCAGACAGCCTGTCAACAGCCCTCCCTCATCCTGGTGGAGCCATCGGGGTCCAGAGCAGAGCCGGGGGCACATGGGAGGACAGGGCAGGCTGGGCTCAGCCCCGGTGCGCAGCCTGCCACTGCCCCCTCACCATTATCTCAACGCTGACAGAATTAAATCCTTTCAGCCATTCAGAAAGGAAACCCTAGGCATGGCACTGAATCCTTCCCGTTGGCAGGAGCTGGCCAGATCCTCCCACTCATCATCTTTCATTGACTGTTAGCTCTCTTCCGAGGAAGAGAAGGCTGAAGCCATCCCAGACAGAGACCTGTACAGTTGTGGTTACACTGGAAGAAAGCCCTTTCCAGCTGAGAAACCTCACAGCCGCAGAGGAAGCTGTGGCAGAGAAAGGCACGAACAAAGCCACTGGCTCCAAGCTGCTTGCAGGCGTGGGCAGTGTAAGGCAGGGCTGCAGCCAAGAGCTCTGCCCCTGCTTTTACAAGCACGGGCACAGGGTGCTTTTCCCCCCAAACTGGGGTGGCCTCCAAGGCTTCCTTTCCAGAGTCTCACCACCTCCACAACCATCTTTTATACTCTCTATGCCTCTTTGTTTCCAAGGGTCCCAGACCCCAAACGACTGGGATGTCACCACCAGGCTGGCGCACAGCCTCTGCTACCAATCTGCCTGTGCACTCCACATGCAGCAAACCCTCGAG
Organism: Tringa solitaria; assembly: GCA_026413425.1. Lineage (NCBI taxonomy): Eukaryota > Metazoa > Chordata > Aves > Charadriiformes > Scolopacidae > Tringa > Tringa solitaria. The sequence goes on along the minus strand of JAOXJM010000052.1, from coordinate 28,609,262 downwards.
CCCACCAGGCCAGACAGCTTTCCGGAAAACTAGGAAAGAAAACTCTGTCAGAGCAGAAACCAGGTCACATACCTGAGACGTCACGGGCAGGAAAGGCAGCAGGTTCATCACAGCAAGGAAGGCATCAGTTAATTAAGGCACACATTCACAGCATTCCCCAGCCCAGCTCCGAGATGCACTTTCAAGACCTCAGAGAAGCATAGTAAGTGCAATATTTAATTGTCAATTTGCTTTTCCTTTAAGTTTGGGAGAAACAGTGCGGAGCCATTCCTCCGGAGTAAGGTGGTTGGAGAGGCAGTGCCTTTGATCAGATAAAGCATACCCAGGTGCATACACAGGCAGGGAGGCACTTGGGATTTGGGGGGGGGGTGTGGGGTGGTGGTGGTGTTCATTTTGGCCCCAGCAAGCTCACGCTGCCTTTTGGCTGGGTCAAGAAGCAGGACTACACCGAGACCCCCACCAAGGGCTGCCCATCCGGGGTGGGGACATTGCCCAGCTCCTCTCGGAAGCACTGGATAATGGAGATGAAGGCAGAAGGAGGGCACATGCCCAGCCCCACGCCTGCTGTGGCTCATCTCCCCCTTCTGCGATGGGTGCTACCTGCAGGCAAACACCGGCCCTAGGTGCTTGCCCTGGCAGTGAGCCCAGGGGCAAACACACCGCCCTAAAAGGGTTAAGTGTGGGGCACGGCTTCGGGGCTCGTCATCCCTGCTCGGAGAGGCAGCACAAAGCCAGGATTGTGAGAAATGGGGTCTCGCCATCGCCGGTGGCAGAGCTGCACATTGTGCTAGCCGCACAATGGGTGTTGAGCACACCGGGCTGGGGTACAGCTGACGCCCGAGATGCACCCTGAAACCAGGCTCCCAGCCCCTTGCAGCGGGGGACAGACAGACAGAGGAGAGCCGAGGCCCCTGGACGCTCAGTGCCAGCCCCGCAGAACAACAGCAGCACCCTGCGAACTGCTGCTGCATTCCCTCCCAGCCCCCCCCCAGCCTCACCTCCTAAAACAGCCGGAGTATTTTATTTTAGGAGCTGGGTACAGCCGCTCGGCTGCCACCGAGCCATGCAGCCAGACTATTTAGGGAGAGGCATATTTATAGGGCATGAGAGACGGCACGATTCATTCCCTGCTGCCCCCCTGCAGGCACAGGCTCCCTCGGCACAAGAGGGGACAGTGCAGGCTGCACCTTGTCACTCGGCCAATGCTCCCTCAGCCCTACCAAAAACCCCACCGCCTGCTTTTTTATGTTTAACTGTTTTTACAGTTCAGGGCCCAGGGCTCCAGCCAGCCCCTGATACTGCTCACACCCGTTTCACTGCCTGCATAGCAGCCCTGTCCCAGTGACGGACACTGGTCACCCTAACAGGCAGAGCTGGAGGAGGGCACCAGGGCACATTTGATCCCCAAACACATGCCAGGGAGCCATCCTGTAACTCCAGGAGCGGCACAGCAAGAGCACACAGCACTCGGGTGCCTCACCAGCCCTCCCAGCCCCACCATCACCCGCTGTCCTGCCGTGACACCGGAGCTTTGCTGCCTTTGGGCTCAAAGCTCCCCCGGGCCGCAAGCCAAGCCTCACCCGGGTGACGTGCAGCGTTAGGGACGGGGGGCCTCTCCTGCCAACAGGCAAAGACATCTCTCATCAGGGGCAAGGCATTCGGTGCCACAGATGTGTCCCCACCTGCGACAGCTGGGATGCCGCAGGTAGCGACTAGCATGCCGGCCGGCAGCGATAAGGCTTCACGGCGCTGCCGCAGCAGCATTCCTGGCAGCAGATGAGACACAGGCAGCGGTTGCCAAAAAATCTGCTGCTGCAACAAGGATGCGCCCAGATTCCCACGCTGGCTCGCTTCCACCCAGGCTGCCGAAGTGCTGGGGGAAGAAAGCCGGAGCAGAAACCGGGAAGGACAGGGGGACCAGGAAAGAGGGAATCCTTACTGAACAAACTTGCTCAAGAGCAAGAAGTGTGTTACGCACAATTCCTGCCCGTGTACAGTCGTTCTAATGGTGTTAGGCAGCACAGCTGGGGAGGCTTACACCGTAGAAGAAAAAAGGGTCAGGAAGAGAAGAAAAAGGAGATGCTGAGGACTGCAACACCTGTACTGACTCTGCAGTCACCTTCCCCAGCTGCATGAAAACCCCCAAGGGGAGAAGGGAAAAAAAAAAAAAAACAAGAAAGGGATAGTTGAATGAGAAATCCCAAATCCTGAAGGATCAAAGAGCAGTTTCTAAACATTCATGCTTCTTGAGAAAGGCTGGAAAGAAAACCTGCCCTCCCTGTACACAGTTGCTGTACCTGAGCTTGCTCCATAGGCTACAGGCACCTGTACTTTGATCTGCAGGTCCTGCATGCTGCAATGGCATAATACAGGCTTTGAAATAAAGCAGTCAGAGTAATGGTGCTGAAGTAGTAATAATCTCCTCTTAAATATTTCAAAATCCTAAGTAGTACTTTATTCGCTCTGAGCGTTGCATTTCACCTTATGTGAAGGGGAAGGGGCTGATCTCTTCTCCCTGAGATCCAGCGACAGGACGCATGGGAATGGTTTAAAACTGCATCAGGGAGATTTAGACTGGACACAAGGAAGCATTTCTTTACCAAGAGGACAGTCAAACACTGAACAGGCTTCCTAGAGAGGTGGTTGATACCCCAAGCCTCTCAGGATTTAAGAGGCATTTGGACAATGCCCTTAACATGCTTTGACTTTCAGGTCAACCTTTAAGGTTGTTGGACTAAGATGATCATCGTAGGCCAACTGAAATATTCCATTCTATTTCCGAGCTTTGGAAAATAATTCCTCAGTTGGGGAAAGGAACAGGCTCCTCAGCTGCATGCTCCTTCCTCCTCCCCAGCTGGGCCAGCAGGAGCTCTCCTGCTCTTGGAGGGACATGAGGGCAAGACAAAAATCTCCTCCAGCAGGATTTCCACCGAGATGCTGGGCAAGACCTTGAGGTACTGAAGCCTGAGGGGCCCAGGCTTAATGCTTGGCACCTGGGGTGGCTGAGCTCCCATGGGGATGGACCTGCCTGACTGCAGGGACTCCACAGCCAGCCAGTCACACTGAGAGCACAGCAGCCCCGTGGAAGAAGCAGGTCTGCTGCAGCACATCAGGCATGTCCCTTGGTACACGGGCACCTGGTGAGAGGCTTCCAAGTGACTCAGAGAGGGCAAGTGGACATCCCAGCCTCTCCCACCAGCCAGGCACAAGGCACTCATGAAACACGTGGGCAACACACGAAATTCCTTAAAGACAAAAGCAACAGCAAGGCTGGAATTTCTCCACTCCCTCGCACCCTGCGGATGAAGCCAGTGGCTGTTTTCCCTTCCTCTACATACCTCGGAAAGGTCACTCCCACCAGGCACAGCCTCAAAGCCTGGCTTTCACACCCTCCTCTGCCACCGCCCCGGAGAAGACAGCACCAAGGGGAGCTGTGAGACTCCAGAGTTCACTCACAAGACTCAGGGAAGGGAGGTTATCATGGATACCGGAGTCCCCACACATTGTCAGAATAGGCAGCTAATTAGGTCACATTATAATTAGCCTGAGCTGCAGACTTCCTGATTCCTCTGCCAAAAAAATACCCACCCCAAAAGCTGTCTGTGCCCAGTGGCTCCTGCGTGCTCCTGTACAGGCCCAGCACCCACAGCAGATACCAACACCCCATCCCTGGGGGAATGAATAGGGCCAAAATGGGGGGGTGCTGCCGAGAGGAGTCTTGCATGAGATCAAGGAAAAACGAGCCCAACCATGGCAGCAGGAGCAAGGAGCATTGTTTCTGCTTTGGAAGGGCACTCCTGCCACACAGCACCTGGATGTTCAGGAAGTCCCATGTTCAGACGGGACCTTTGCTTCCACCCTGGCACAGGGTGGCTGCAGCCACCGACCGGCTGTACTGCGGGATGCCCTGGCAGATGCCAGAACAGCCACTATCACCAGCGACTCCCTCTTCCCCGCCAGAGCGCCCTGACCCAGCCCACACCGCAGCCAGGTCCTACAGGCTCAAGTTTAGTCCTAACAACAGATTTACAAGTCCCACTGAACTGATAAGAAGCACTTTTGGATGGGAAGCCCAATAGCAGAAACCTGGCATCCCACAGCAGTGAGAAGATACATCTCTGCCTGTCTCAAAAGGCTTATTTTTTAACATTAGTAAGAAACACCAGGTTGTGGTGGCCAGGGCCAATAAGCCATAGAGAGAATAAAAGCCTTAATCACATTAACTCAAGCTCTGAGTGGCAGGAATTAAGCGGAATATTTCCTCTCCTCCTGGAGCACGTGGTGCCAGCCAGTACTTGAAAAAGGTCACTGGGAGCAGATGGAGTAAAGACCAGATCCTGCGCCTGTAAGGTGCCTGTAAGGGAGTGAAAACCAGGCTGGGGAGCACGAGGGAGCACGACAGCCCAGCTTCTCCCCCTTTTGCCGTGACCAGCCGACGCTCAGCTGCAACAGCCCTCACAGGGTGCACAATGTTTTCCAGCTACATTGACCAGCTGATTAGCATTCAACTGCAAAGCCTAGGTTTCCCCGCTTACAAGGCCGGCGCTTAATGAGCTCATTGTTGAAAAATTCGGCTGCAATTCAGCTCTCCCACTTTTTATTTCCCAAACCACCGCTGTTCCTTTCCTTACCCCTATGGAGGCAGTGCCACTGCTTGCTCCGGGCTCTTGCCCGCAGCCTCCTGCATCGTTTGTCCTCCTGCCCTCACAGCACCACATTCTCAGCACTTCGCAGAGTGGGATCCCCTTTAAGCACCATCAAAAGGGGGGCAGAAGCAAGCAGAGCGGCAGTCTCCCCCGGACCACCTCCCTTCCCATGCCCAGCTGCCGGCACGGCGCTGCTCGTGCAACAAAGAACTCTGGTGAGCTTACAAAAGCCCATCGCCCTGTCTTCCGCAGCAACAGCCCCGGCTGGGGCCAGCGACACCCCTCAGCATCAGGAGCTGGGAACATTCAGCCAGAATCTTGGCCTCCTCACAACAACCCCAGCCTCCAGGGTGCCCAAGGCAGCTTTCAAGTAGGAGGACAAGGACCCGACAAGTCACAAACCCTGCTGCGACCACTTTCGAAAGTCGAAGTAGGTCCTTGCACCATGCCGTGACACCCCGCGTATCTCCTCTGCGGTCCTGCCTCCTCGTGCCTGGCAGCAGCTTACCCCCGTCCGGCAGCCAGCTGGCACTACCTGACCCTTCTCCTTGGGGCTGGGAGGACATCGGTCCCCAGGATGCACGGGGGTCTGTGATGCTGGAGGGAAACCCGAGTACAGATAATTAAAGCTACCCAGGCATGGCCCGACTGCAGGAGCCAGGATGGAGGGGGGGGGGGGGGGGGGTCATGGGGGAGAAAAGG
>JAOXJM010000052.1:28565455-28578643 GCA_026413425.1 Tringa solitaria | reverse complement strand
CCCCTCCCCCTGCCTGCCCTGAGTTTTATCCCTTTGTGATGTGCTAAATCAGCCCATGGAAGGTCTGACTTGTCACAAGATGAGCAGTGACTGGAAATGATGCTTCACATAGTCTATGCTTTCTCTGTTGAGATGGCGATGTCCCCAAGCTCCCTGGGTTGTTAGAATACTTTGTGGTTCTGAGATCCATAGGGCTGGCACTGGAATCACTCTTGGTGGGTGATTCACAGATCTCAGTGTCTTCTGTCTACTTGGGCTGAAACTTTTTTTTTTAATTGAAGAAACTGTCTTCATAAATTATGGTTCAAGCCTAACAGAGTGGGTATGGTCTTACATCATTAATGATGTCTGAGCTGTTGTTTACTTTGATTATATGTTGTTCCTGTGTACTGACTCTGAAGTACTTCTCTGAAATGTTTATTTCCTTTCTCTATCTTTGAAGTGCCATGGGCAGTGTGCTGAGGTCTGATCGAAAGGTTCTGTGAAAATACCCCCATTTGTGTGTGGTTTTTCCTCCTTTACACCATCTCTTGAAACTGAAATAGTAGTGCCAGGAAGATACCTTAAGTAGGTGTAAAAGTGTTTTAGTGATGTGGCTGGGCTGGGGGTGGGTGGCCAGTGTTGAAAAGCACATCTTAAGGTAAATGTAGTGTAAAGAGTCTACACCAGGGGTGTAGCGGTGTGCTTGTTCCAGGAAGCTCCTAATAGTGCCATATCAGTGACTAAGTCCCTCACTTTACTTTCTCCTGGGAATAACGATTTTTAATAGTTCTGAAGCTGACATTTTTTGTATGTAGAATTTAAAGGGGCTTGGTGTCAAATTTGAAATGCAAGCTCATTTTCGGTCTTAATTTAATGTTATGGTATCTGATGTCCTGTCATATTCCCTGAAACTTTTATAGCAGGATTACAAGTAGTAATCGGATATTGGCATTCAGTGTAATAAAGGACATGACAACATAAACTGTAAGAGGTTGGGTTTGTCAGACAAAACTACGGTATCTTCCTAGTTTGATCCTAGTAAAGTGTTGCACATCTTGTTAATTATGAAATAAAAATAGTTTAAATATACATGATCTATTTCAGCTGCATAGGCATGAACTTCCAGCCTGATCTTACAGGCCTGTATTAGCCTTAAGGAAGTCAAGGTCCCTCTGTATATATTCTGATGTATTTAGACATGTGTCCAAATGGAATTGTTATAGAAATAATTAGGAAGGGTTACCTAACATGAAAGAGAAAATCAAGTAGTCATTTATTTGCATAATCAATAGGAGTTCAGGAGTTCCAGTCAAGGGAACTGTTTGTAGACACTCCACAAACACAGAGCAAGGGGTGCTGTTACTCCAGAAAAGCATTTGTAGCTCGGGATGTATCGGAAAAATGCAAGTTCAAGGAAATGATTTAACAGCAGCTTTCTCTTTCCTATCAACACTTTTTGTAAAGAGAGTCTTCCCGGAGGTACTAGTTTGGCAAGAATGGAAGGAGAAGGTGGAAGGAGCTGTCTCTGCTGTTGCCTTTGCTTGGAGGACGAGGAGAGAATCATGCTGGTACAGCTATAAGAGGATGCATTTCTTCCTGTGTCAGTAACGGACTATTTGTGAGCAGGTCCGGGCTGTTCTGGGAAAAGTACTTTTTTTTGCAGTAGTGCAACCTGGGAAGGATCAGTTTAGACTTAATATAAGAAATAGATTTCTAACCTTGTATGTCATTGCCCATGTTGCAATAATTGTTAGTGTTTATTGTGATAGTGCATGCAAAGTCGCTTGTACATACCCCTGACCTGAGGTAAACTCAATCAAGGCATTAACATATAAATACTGATGTAGTTGGGCCCAAATAGCTGTGAATGTATCTGCTAGGAAGGGAGGAACCAGTGGTGTAACTGGATCTGCAGAGCTGTGAGGCTGCTGCAGTCCTTGGCAGAGCTTAAGGAAAGGTCCACCGTTCCTGTGGATGAGCGTGAAACACGAGGATGTAGTGAAGCACACTGGTGTTCGGTGCCCTCTCCTCAGGTCCCTTGCAGCTCGCAGCTTTCTTGGGATTTGACTGGGAATTATCTCTAGTTGCTATTGTTCTGGCAGTTATAATGATGTCTTGAAACCATGTGTTCATAATGAGCCTTACCAAGTAAGTTGCTTACTAACTGCCCAAAACAGCTCGCAAAATAATCCAAAAATAGCACAGTCACTGGCTACTTTATCACTTTGCTGCAGATGTGATTAGGATAGAACAGAGTGCCTAAATTTTGCCATATAAGCAGTGTATTAAGTCTTCCAGGAATGCTAACAAGAAATGGTTGGTTGGTTGGGTTCGTTTTGTTTTGACTTGTTTGTTTTCTACAAAGTTTTTTTTTGTTGTTGTTTAAAATGTTAAATTTGTTTGATATATTTGGAGTGGTTTGATTTTTAAAAAAATTTTTTTTAAAAAAATATTAGCATGTAATCATCACAGGTCACTCATTCACAAGAGCCATATGGCTGCCTAGGTAACTTCTTCCTCTCCTATTAGTGATAAAGGTATCCAACTGTTCATGCTCTGTAGCCTTGTGGTAGTGTGTGAGAAGCTGCATTGATTTACAGCAATGTCAGACGTTCTCATTTGAAAATGCATTGAAACTTTTTCTGGGAGACTGGCAGTGGTACAGCTATTTTAACATTTTGCATATGGATTTTCAGTATTTTCACACTTAAGTCATTGTGGGTATGTTATTAAGCTCTTACTAAAAATCAAAACAAAACCTAAAAAACGATGCTCAAAGTGCACAAATAATGAAAGCAGCTGCCGTTTCTTGCTGTGATATAAAACTGGGATAAAAGTGCTGTATATGAAGCAAGACTTTTGTGTGAGACTTTAAACATGTGAGGTCTCTGGAAGTACAATTGCAAACCTTAAGAGCTGAAAGTTAGTAAGAGTTGAAAAGAGTGGTGAAAAGAATAGACTGCACCAGTATTACCCAGCTTGTACCCTAAGTAAAGTGACCTAATTCACTTTAAGTAGTGTTTGAATAATCAGTGTTAAAAGGACTGACTTTTTTAGGGGTTCCTGTAAACAAAATATGCATCCTATGAGCAGGAGAGAGATAAGTCCCTTAGTTGAGTATTTGTGAATGGGGAATTAACACTGATTTAGGTTCAAGAGGTGTGTTGCTGTGGGTAATGTCCTGTAAATATATGCAAGTGATCTTAGCGTGGCAGCAGCCAGGGAGAAAATATCTGTATCTTTCCTGGAGTGTCAAAAAATGAAGTTTTAAAACTTGCAGTGGGACAGCTTCTGGAAGGTTGGTGCAAGGCTGATGTACTTACCTTTGCTTGAGGGTTGTCAGGCTCTTCTGAGGCTGAAAGCTCCAGCTTGCCAGAAGCCACCTGGAATATTTCTGCAGTATTGTTGTTCATAAGTGCAGTTGCTTCAGTGGTAGGTGGCATTTTTACCCTTTTTGGTATGCCTTCAAAAGGGAGTGCTGCTGTTAAATGTAGTGGTGTAACTGAGGGGGGGGGAAGTCCATTAGTGTGTAATAAAATTTCTTGTACATAGTTCTCAACAATATATAATGAATAATCACTTATGCACACAGTGGGATTTTCTGCCAGTCACCAGGTCGCACAAAATTGTTGGAATAGGAATAATATTCCTAGGGTACTGGTGAGGCACAGTGCCTTATGTTGTCTTGGGGGAGAAAACTAAAAACCCTGAAATACTCCTGTAGATGAGGGTGATTTTTTTCCAGAAGTCAGTTTTGCATCAGAACTTATGCCAGCAGGGAGTCCTTGAGCTGCCCAGATGGGCATAACCTGGAATGTGAGTTCTGCAGAGGGGAACTTACTGTAGGGTTGGATTGTGCTGTGACTTGTAAATAGCTACTCTTTGTTTTTAGTAAAAATGTATGTCACTGGTTTATGTCACTAATTTTCTGCTTGTTTAACGTTCAACTCTCTCACAGTGGCAGTTCTCTTATTTTAGGATCGTTGTCGGGACTAACCTAGAAATCTTGTTCCTTCGAGCCCTAGGTCATAGCCTGCTGTCTTAGCTGTAAGATTTGTGGCCTGGCACAGCAGATGTCATACCTGTAAGCTGGCCAAAGTTACGTGTGTCCACCAGGGTCTGGAACTCCTGTTCTGAGTTCCCCAGACCTGCTCTTTCTCCCTGATTGTGTTCATTGGCTTGAACACCGGGGATAATGTTACAGAACATTTATGTATCAAAACAGGGAAGGACTAATAAAAGTTGCTTCTGAATAGCAGTGCTCTATGTCGCTCTCCAGAATCCTGCTACCATTTTTCATGCGAAGGGGCACTTACCAAATTTGCAGATGGTCTGATTTGATTTTTTTTTTTTTTTTTGAAATAGAAATTGTCCCTTCCTGGGGTGTTGTGTGATGAGTGAATGTGATGATGGGTTACTGCAGGCAGGAGAAGAAGAGGAGGAGGTGTCAGGGGTAAACAGAGAAAGGAAAATGAGCCTGGGCCATGAAGTGTGAAGAGGCAGCAATGGCTGTATTAGCAAGCATGGGTTGTTTCTATGGCATATTTAAGGCACTGGTGGTGTTGAGCAAATAATTATGAAATAGTGTTTTTATCCTAAAATATTACCAAAAATAGAGGAACTTATATCTGAATTTGGGACAGATTCTGAATTGTAGTTCTGCTCTCATTAGAGTATGAGTCAGGTATCCTCCTTGTTTACTGTGGCAAGCTGTCATAAAACTACAATGTGTTATGTTGAGTAATTCCATGAGCTTGTTTTTGGAGGTCATGTGGGCCACTGGTGGGACAGCATTATAGCTGCTCAATTGGAATACCTGCTTTCTTAATTGTTCTGCATATCTGTTCTTGTCTAGAAAAATTAATGACTGGGGTAGTACTAAGTACCAACTTGGAAACAGATGTTTTGGTTTTAAATTTTAGTCAGCTATGGTGATTCTATTCAAACAAAATCCTTGGGCTGCATTAGTTGAAATTAGTTTTAAAATTGAACTGAAAGGCATCTCGGGAAACCATTCAGTTCTTCCCTGGCTCTTGGGTAGGTTCACCTATACCAAAGTCATTACTGACAGCTTTTTTTCATAACAAGGTAGGCAGACTTTGTTGTCAAAGATGCTACAGCTTCTAGTCGAGGTCTGTTTTGGTGGTTAACTGTCCAAATGTGCACAACATTTGTTTCAATATTTAAACTACTTGCTGTAGTTTAAGATCTTGTTAATTGTAATTTTTACAATATACTGTTTTTCATGTAGAGTTTTTTTCTTTTGTGATTTCAACTACCTTCTCATGAGTTGACCAGATGATTCTTAATGGGTGTGTCCTATAATCTGTGTAGTTAAAACATGATTCTGATAGTACAGTTAAATTACTTTGTGTTTTTTCTAATATTTTAGATTTAGTATAAAACTACAAAAATGGTAAAATTATTTTTATAACTTGGCAAACAGGTTGAATCATTTATTTTGGACCAAGAAGATCTTGATAACCCAGTACTTAAAACCACATCGGAGTTATTCTTATCAAGCGCTGCAGAAGGTGCCGACTTGAGAACCGTGGATCCAGAAACACAAGCAAGACTAGAAGCTTTACTGGAGGCAGCAGGTACTTTCTTTGTATAGTGCTTTTCTGAACCTAACTCGCACATAATACTTACAGTGTTGAGGGCTGCTTGGTCCACTCTTTCTGTACACACAAAGTTAGAGAAGTTAATAGGAATTAAATGGTATTTCACTGGCTGGATGAGATTACATGTGTTACCTGAGGGAGGATTAAAGGGGAGAGAACGGAAGGAAGTAGACTTGCTAACATGTAGGTGTTTTTTTTTTTCTGCTGCTTTGGTCAATATGTAATTATTCATTAATTATTCCAGAAATTTATAGGTAAAATGCTTTTTCTGTGTTTTGACTTTCACAAAAATATTTTTCCATTCTGTAGTTCTGAGGTATGACTGCTGGAAAACACATATTTAATGTTCATGTTTCAGAACCAGACTAGATAAGCATAGTGCCACTACATTTGTTACTTTTATGTAAGCTTGAGTAATTTAAGTCTTTCTGAGGCTTGTGACTCAGGTGGTTGCAGTGGATTTGGAAATTATTTGTCTGTTTCAAAATTCCAAGAACAAAAAGATGTAAAAACCCTGCTTTGAAACAAATCCTATCTGATCATTATGGGTGCATACTCAGACTAGTAGTGGTGTGACTAGTAGAGTTTTCAGACTTTAGCTTTGAACACACTTAAGAGACAGATGAGATAGCATTTATTTGTGGGTGATTAAATGTAAAGCTATATACAGTCTTAAAGGAGAGCTTCATTGTGAGGAAGCAAAGGGAGCAAGGGACTTAAGCTTTGGGCTTTCTTTGCATTTTGAATTTGAAGAAAACCCAACTTGCAACGTAGCATAGCTTTTGTCAGCAGGAAGTTGCAGCAGCCTAATTAAAGGTGGACCTCTAAAATTATTCTAATCTGATGTAAATCTTGGGGACCAAACTTTGCTTTGCAGGGAAGATAGACTATTTCTGGGGTACTCCAGACACTAAGAGAATTTGAATAATCTGATCCCTTTTCAAGCACTTTTTAATATGAAAATCAATTTCAGTTTCTCTCATGTACCTGATGACTGGCGTGTCCTAAAACCTATTGCTAGCTTTATACATCATCAGTGGAGGTATCTGGTGGCTAGTGTTGCAAGGGCAGTCAGTCTCTGAGGTATGCATGTATGGTTGCAGTGCCCAAAGTGATTTCATGGTATTTAACAAATCTGGGAGGCACCATTGCTTCTTGTAATGCCTGTGAGAATGCTTTCTTTAGATTTCTAAGCAGTAGTTGGCCAGTTGTCCCCAGGATTAAATGATGTCATTTTTATCTGAGGTTTCCATGCTTTGATTCTCCAATTGCTTGGAGTAGGGATGTAGAAAATGGGCAGAAAGAACCTGTAAAGAAGAGCAAATAGAAAAAAAGAGTGCTTTTTTGTTTGGGACTCCATCTCCCTCTCAAAAAAGACTGGACAAAATTAATACGACTTGATGAATGTGTGAGATCAAAAGACAGAAAACACTCTTCGGAAACTCCTCTAATTAAACAGCGTTTGTCTTTACCACTGTGAATTTGAACACTAAAAATATCATTCGGCTAACCTAATGGAGGCGCTGAGAATCTGGTAGGTTATTAATAAAAGCCGTAATTTGAAAGCAAAAAAGAAGCTAGTGTTCCTGGGAGATATTTTAATGTCTTTACTGGATTCCTCTGGCTGATTTGGCTGAAAATACCCTTCTAACCTTAAGTGAGCTTCTAGGCTTCCATCATAGCAACAAACGAAGTAGCCTAGTATTGGGCTTTGTATTGGTTTGCACTTTGGCAAAAGCAGGTGATTTCTCCTGTTATTTTAGTCCCCAGCATTGCAAAAGTAGATGGCAGAACTATTGCTTGAACAAGTAGTTTAGCTACAGCTGTGTCTGATGTGGTTTCCAGGGTAGCTTGGCCTTGGTTGTGATGATCCCCTCTCCTCTGGGAGGCTTGATCTGAATTTACAACCTAGAGGAAAATCGGTCTTGCATTAGTGTCTCAGATTTCTTAGGGTTTCTCACATACAGGGTTCATGGCTGTGTCATTAGGATCTTAACAAGCATGACTTGCAAAACTAGTTTTGCTCATTCTTCATGAAGCCTTTAATGCTTAGATCTCACATGGACGTGCTGTTTATTAATTTGGGGGGGTAAGTTCTAGCAACTGGAGCCAGGTGGGATGTTGATCTTCAAATTACTTATGCAGAAGTGGTTTTCAGCCATTGCACTCTTAAGATTTGTGGGAGTTTTGTTTTGGTTTAAGTAGCTGTTTTGATTTGAGAGTCAGTTAGGCCTGCATATGCAAGACATGCAAGAGGACAGAGGTTAGTTGAACTGTTTAAAATCTTTTCCGTACATTATATTTACCAATCATAAGAGTGCTGGATATTTTTTGCAGTTCAACTTGCTTATTCTATTTCCAAGAGGACTTAAAATATTTTGTGGTTTTGGATGCTGAGGGTGAAAACCTTAAGTAGAATTTCTAGCAAGAGGGTTGTGCATCGCCCCCCTTAACATAGCAGCAAACATATGTACATATACACGTGCACAAAAACAGCGGTTACATTCCTTGTGTTTGCTATGTCCTCTGAAAACCTGGCTGATCAGCTTTAGTTTGGACAACCATACTTCCTTTTGTAATCTGTTTAAGCAAAGCACAGGCACTTTTTTAATGAACAACAACTGTCAGTGATTGTATTATTTACTGAAAAAAACCAAACAACCCCAACAGTCTTATGTTCTGAAGGCCAAGAGACTTCACTGTTCCACAAATGTCATAAATGAGTTGTTTTCATCTTCAGAAATTGAAGATAAATTAAAACAATTGAATCCTGCTCTTTGGGAAGTTACCTTAAACAAACCAAGTCTTTTGTATGCCTTCCTTCAGTTTGACTCCAAGTAGCAAAGAAGGGACTTAAAGGTTAAAATAACCTATGGGAAGAGAACCATACTATTTGGAGATGTTTCCATTTTTCAGACTAATTAAACAGATTCTTAGTATTCTCACAATGGATTCGTGTTCTGCACTAGAAGCATTCAGCTAATGTTAATTAGGTACTGTTGATTTCTTAAAATAATATTCCAGGTCTGAACAATCATGGTTCTTTTGTGGATCTTCAGTAAGGTTGCCTATTAAATTTCCTTTTGAGGGACAGTAGTTGACTGCTGGAGGATGAGAGATTGCTGCTGCTGTGAATGAATGGTTATAGTGTTCAGAGCTCCTGCTCTTCTTGGCAGGTTCGTCTGTGTGTGTCCTTCAACATATGTTCTTAAAAGGGCAAGCTTACCTTCAGAGAGTTGGGGAAAGTTTGACAGGTTGAAGCTATTCCTTTTACTGGTTCCACCTTTTCTAGGCATCAGGAAGGGAAAATTCCTCATTTACGCAGTGCAGCCCTGTTTTTGGAGTACAGGTTGTTTCTTAAAGGGGATAGAGAAAGGTGTTGGTTGAAGCATGTGGTCAAATAAAAATTCCGGATGCCTGTTTGGTGTATTTGGCACCCAAAATTCCACGGATAGTTGTAAAATATCAAAATGTTAATCTTTGCAGTTAAAGTGGTGGTTAGTATGTTTTTGCCGAGTGTTCTGGGAAGTGACGTAGAATGTTACTAAACTGATTTTTAACTTGGGGAAATAGCTTGGGTGCCTGTGTCCCTACCAGCAGATGTTTTGAACATGTTCCTTCTCAATCTGAATGTTGAAGCACTTTGATAATGAAGCATCAAAAAAAATAGACGCAGAAGATAGTGGTAAAGAAACTCCTTGTCTAGCACTGGGGCAATTGGTATTTCTGTGGAGTATCTATGCAGGGAGGAGCATTGTTAGCAGTGAGTTTTTTGGAAATCCTACTATTGTTTATAAAGAGGCTTGTGAGGAAAATCAGGGTGTTTTGAAGAGGAATCATGTTCAGCCAAGGGTTTGCTTATTGAAACAGGTGAGTAGCCCATTCTTAAGTTCAAATAGGGAGCAGAGTTATATACATCCTTTTTTGTTGAAATACAGGATTAAAGGTGACTAGAGACCCTCACATAGGTGGTTTGGCGTATTTGAGACTCTGGGGGATTAAATGCACTGTAAATGGAGAAAGAGAAATCTGTTTCAATATCAAGTGTCTGTTAATACCTGGTGCGTTTCAGTAGTTGGCTCAGGTGTGAGGGCCTGATACTGCTCTGCAGGAGGTTGGTGGGATGGCGGGGGGGGCAATGCGTTGTGTATTCTGGAACTGGGAAAAGCAAAAAGTGGAAGAAATCACCTACTTAGTGGAAATACAGAACACAGGTGAAAATATGAATGGGCCCAGATAAAATCTGCCTGCTCTAGGATGAACTGAAAGGGCAGAGTGAGATTCAGCAATTCTAAAATTGAGTGCTTTCCAATGTGTGTATGTATCTCTCTCTATTTGCTTGCTTTCCAAGCTGTCAACCAAGCCAACTTTTTTTTTTTGGTGATGTGACCAAATCCATTCATTACTCACTAATAGCAAGGATTATTCTTATTAAAATAAAGTAAATTATATTTCCCACCCCACCATGAGAGGGCTTGAACCTGTCAAGATAGACCTGTGATCCAGTGCTACCGGGCAGTGAGCTGTGGTCTAAAAGAACAGCTCAAAAGCAAACTGTACATCTTTTATCCTGCGTTGGGAGACACCCCTTGGAACTTGTCAGAGACGGGGCTAGAGACATTCTTTGATCATGTTGTTTATGATCAGGAAGATTTATGTGTGGACCTCATGTTTTTTTTTTCTTAGGGCTCTTGAGTAACTTGTAGTTGAAATGGAGGTGAGCATCTAATCCATTGAAACTCAACCTCTTAAGGGTTATCCAAGCTCCACTTCAGACTGAAGAGGTTGAAGGCTGCAGAAAATAGACAATTCATGTTTATCAATCTAGTGGCTGCACCTCTGTGCTTGTGAAATGTAACAAATACATTTCTAGATCTGTATCTGTTCTTGAATAAAAAAAGAAAAATAGGTTCTTTATTGGGGGAAATCTGAGAGAGGATTGCTGGAATTTGAGCAAAGATGGAACTTTGCTGTAAAAATGTAGCAGTATGAAACTTGAAGTGTTCTTAGCTGCCTTCATCATGGCAAGTTTTACCCTTAGGGCAACTATTTTGACTGATAATTTTTTTTTTTTTAACAGCTAAAGGCTTTTCACCCTAATTTTATCTGATCTGAAATACTTGGTGTTATATGGATGCAGTATATGGATCAAATAAGAGAAACAGTTTTCATTAAGAAGGTTTGAATAGGCTTCATTCTAGGTGTTTCTTTAGGGATCAAAGCCATACAACTACTAAAATCCCCACTGTTGTGTTAACTGGAAAACTTCTGCTTTTTGAGTTAGTGGCACATTACAGTGACTTGCTCATTTTCTTTCTTCACCACCTAAAGATTCAGAGTGGGAAGGAATATATGGTATGTGAAATGTACACGTGTTGTGCTTTTGAGTTAGTTGGATAAATTGTCTGAATTTTGTGCATGTAATTAAATTATTAATACTACATTTCTGTGACGTTTTGCATGATTTAAATATTTTTAAAATCTAGTAGGTTTTTAGATTAGAGAAAGTCTAGTCTAATCCTGCTCTTAGTGAAATTAACTTCCATACTTTGTGTGTTGAACGTACCAGCTTCATGTTTTTTGGCTCTTTCAGTTGGAGTTTGCTGTGAAAAACTGTTTCATTGTCATAACACTGTAATTGATGCTTTTAGGTATCAGATAGCCAGGTTATCTTACCAGATCTGAACACTATGCTTTTGGAATACTTTGGCAAAGGTGATTCTGAGATTTTAACTTTTCTTCAGCAGGGATGAGGAATGGTAAGAGACGAAACAAAAAGTTACAATTTTAATTTGTGAAATACTAACATTGGCCAGAGTAATCCTCAGTCTCTTAAGTTGTCTGCATATTTATGTCTATCTCTGTATCTATCTGTGTATTTCAGAGGTTGATCAGCCAGTCCTTCAGGGCCATACTGTAAACAACTTGTGCAATTCTCTTTTTAATGTGATTTTTTTTTAAGTCCTGGATATATATTTTTTTTAACAACTTCTCTACTTCTCCTTTCTGTTTTACTTCTGCCATATTCTGCCATATTTTATTTTTAATGTAAGTTGGATTCTTCTGCAAGATAAAATCCCCTTTGCTGTCCTGTTCCAATGCGGAGATGTTTCTGGTTAAAAACCTTTTTCCATTCAGTGGTATTTTCAGAACTTGTTATATCAGAGCTGGGGTAGTCTCAGCCAAAGAACGAAAGTAGGGAGAGTTTGGGCAGGAGAAAAGCAGCAGTGCTTTGTTGACAAGTCTACGTAATGTACCAAGAAGAGATTTTTATTTTTATTTTTTTATTTTTATGCTTCCTTTATCCATCACAGTGAAACCAGCCATGTCCAAGCTTTGCAGTGGGGTGCAGAACCCACCCTGCTCTGTGCTACTGCCAGCAGCGTGGCCCTGCAGCCTGTGCCCCTTACAGGATAGGAGGGCTTGGTTGTGGGACAGGCAGTAAGACTCCTGTTTGACAGTACAATGAAATAAGGTTTTGTTTTGGTTGCTTGAGATTTGTGCTAGAGTTGGTAAATAATGATCTTGCCTAGCACTTCTGCAGGTTAGCTGGTTATGTGAGTCTGTGATATTAATCAGGTACGAAAAAAAGTAAAACACTATCTCAAATCACAGGTTGCTTAGAGCTAGTATCTGGTAAAAATTGCTGTTGACCCAAATGTCTTACCACAGAAAGTATCTTATTTGAGTGTGGTGTAGTATTTTTTCAGTGTTCTTCTATTTTGTTCGTGTGCATGCTTTCTTTCCCCAACCAGACGGCTACTGGTACAGTTCTTGGTGATGCCAGTGTCAGAGAGGAGTGGAGATGTTACCCTTGGGCAATGAAGCAGTTACTATGCTTGCAAGTGAGTTCATCAAAATGTAACTTGTCTCCCTAAGTGTGTTAGGAGAGCAAGGAAGAGTAAGGAGGTAAGGCCTGTGTCTCTTGCTTGTATCTCCTGCAAGAAGACTCTATCACGGGTTTGGGCTTTAAGTTTACATTTTTGATTGTTTTCTGCATTTGTTAATCATATAGTTTCCTTAGAACATGATGATAAAACTAGAGTTTAGAATATTTCAGAACAGAATTTTGAGTATTAAGTGGATGCTTCTTAGTATGCAGAAGATCGGATCTGAATCTTCTCACCCAGATTTCAATATTTTTTTTTTTTAATGTTCTGTAACTTAATGACAAAGTGTAGTGGAATTAACTAGTGCCAGCCACTTAATTCTGTACTAGAGAGACTGGTAGGTCAAGTTGGTAGTCTGAATGTTTAGCTGCCCTTCTGGGGCTGATTGGAATTGTACATGAGAAGTAATGTAATTATATTGAAAGCAAGGCTGCTTGCTATGTGTTTACATAAGAGTTGCTTAAACTATCAGCTTCCTGTGCCATGATGAGTGTTTCGGGACACCTGAGAGGAATTAAATGAGCTCTTGGTGGCAGACCTGCAATACATCGTTCTTCTATCAATTTATAATGGTATTAAATATTTGGGTTTTTTGAAGTGTCAGAAGCAACAGATTATACGGAGTCATCCCGGCTTATATTAGAAATAGCGTGACCAGCAGAAGTAGGGAGGTGATTGTGCCCCTGTACTCA
>JAOXJM010000052.1:28540217-28553033 GCA_026413425.1 Tringa solitaria | reverse complement strand
CTAGATGATCTCCAGAGGTCCCTTCCAACCCCATATCATTCTGTGATTCTGTTACCATTTCATCTGGGAATGTCTGAAATCTGGTAAATATAGCAGGATACGATGAGAAGGGACATTGTCCTACCCTGAGTTTTCTATTTGGTTTTATCAGGTGATAAATCATCTGCTGAGGAAGCTGTCGAGTGGCAGCCTCTGGGGCTGACCCTGCGTACAGGAGGAGGTACCTGCGCTGTGAGAAGGGCAAAGCGAGCCAGGGCACTGTGGTGGTTCCCAGTCCTGCTTCCCAGGGAATGGTGCTGCCTGTAGAGAGGCTGATTTTTAATGGCATGGTAATAAAGAGTGGTATTAAGCTTCCAGAAGTGTTACTGGGTGACACTAGTTGAGGTTCAAAAAAACCAACACTTTAAAGAGCACTTTAGAAGGTGCTGTTGTAGAGCCTTTAGGGCTCTGTATTTGTTGGAAAGGAAAAGTCTTTTGGTTATGGTATGGCTAGTTGTAAGACAAATCACTCGGGTACCTTATTTTGACCTAGTAAAAAGGGGACTGTAAGGATGGCAAAAATTAGATCTGTAAACTCAGAGTATATGCCATTTAGTCAACTTGAATAGTCCAGCCCTGCTGTATTTGAGAGTGTGTTGGGGAATTTTAGTAAGAAGTTTAGTAACGGTCAACTGAGTTACAATTTGAGTACATAAGCAGTGTATGGAAGCGATCAGAGAGAGCAGGTGCATAACCATATGTTTTTTTCTGCTGCTGAAGATGGGCTAGGAAACTAGTTTAGACTGAATGAGGGCTGGAAATGGCTGGTCAGGCCTTTGAAGACATGACTGATATGCGTCACCATAATTTTATCTCCTTTGTTTTGCATTTACATCTATCTTTTGGGAAAAACCCTTTTTGTTAAATAGGGATTAAGATTTCCTATCTTTTGAGTATTAGTGCAGAAAGACTGATTTAGGAAGAATCTGGAGCAGGAAGGGGGACCCAAACAATTTAGTTCATGGTATTTTCTTGTTCAAAATAATTATTGGTATTTAAAGAGATTAATATTATCTATGAATTTGCGTGCTTGTTTAAGCACTAAGGGGTAGTCTCACACATAATGGCAGAGTAATGTATGATAATCTGTTGTGTAGTGATTAGAAAGGGTATTGCCAAGTGGCTTAGATGTCTTTTTGAGGATGTGCCAGACCATAATCAAAGTGTTCTTGGACTGGGATGATAGGGTAAGATTATAAGCAAGTTTGTTGCAACATGGAAATATATGGGATTTTAAATGACAGTAGTGAGAATCCTAAAACTTCAAAAGAGCGTTTATGTTCTTCTGAATGATGCAAAAGATACTGTAAAAAAAAAAAATTATGGTAAAAGGGTATTTTTTTACCATGTATTTTTTAAAGGCAGATTTGTCAGGAGATGACTTGTGTGGTGTGAAATTAATGTCAAAATATGGGTTTTTTGAAAGGCAAAGTAGAATCAGCTAGTCTTGGACCAGCATTTATGTCATTATTCAAATAATGTTAGCAACGAAATGTGGGCAGGTAAGGCAAAGTATAGTGTCTGAAATAACTACTCCGGTTTTTTTTGTTTGTTTGTCTGGTTTTTTTTGGGTTTTTTTTGGGTTTTTTTGAGATATGGGTATTCCGGATGCACAATCTCTGCAGATTTCAGTGCAACTCTCTGGGCATACTCAAATTACAAGCTCTTGAAGGTCTCCCTTCACACATGGTCCTGGGTTCTGTGATAGATTTGATTAGGGTCTGTAAATATTGTGTGAATTCTTAAAAGGTTCCCCAGAATCATATGCAAATTTAAGTATGGCATGCTTAACTTAACAAAGAGGGTTTTAAACTTTAAGTGCTTTTAATGAAGAAATTTGTTTTAAAGGCCAAATGGCTTACCCAAAAATCCCAATGGCATAGCTCAGACTATACTCTGCCTTAAAACTGTTGTTTTCCTTACACAGCAAGTAAATTTTCCTTGTAACTCTAATGTTCTTTAGCTTAGTGTGAATTAAGTTTTTTAATAGCATGTGAAGAAGACTACATTAGCATGTATTATTAGTATTTTTCCAATTCCTATATTCAGAGCAGTCCTCAACTTCTTTCTTGAGGACTTTGAGCAATCAGCGTACAATAAAACACATTTAAATATTTTTAAATATTCAAAAAATTGTAAATATATTGTGTCCCTCATTCTGATGTTGTAAATTAGATATCTTGATGCAGAAGCAGTGGAATTTGAAAATGGCTTTTCTTTTTGATCTGCTTGGCTTTGGACTGTTTTGACAGGAAAACATAGAGCCAGCACAATCCACTTTCACTTTAGATGGGCTGGAATAATTTGAGTTGCATCCTTACTGAGATTTGTTTTGCAAAACTCAAGTCTGTCTGTCTTTCCAAAAACTGGTCAGTGCTTTTGTGCCTGTACCCTTCTCACTGGCAGAGGCTGTGCTGGGAGATGTGGTTGTTGAAGCCTGACCTGGAGAAGACGGGCACAAGCCATGAGGCTGCTCCTCAGTGCTGTTGCTTCACCCACCCAGCTGCTGACTTCAGTTACTTGTTCAAGGCAACTAGAATTTTCCAAACCTTGCTTAGGCATTAACCAGGGCAGCAGGTTACAGCTGATTCGTGCCCGGAGATCAGTGGGGGTCTTGGTGAGTGTGTTAACAATACTACACTCTGCTTTATTGGCTCTGAAAATGATGTAACAGCCAGTGTTTGGGAAACATTTGGCATCATCAGAGATGAGGGAAGTGCACATTATTTTGTTAGTTATATGGGGAATGAGAAAACCATTTTCTGTTACATACCCAATGCAGGAAGTTAGGACGTTGGAGAGAGCAGCAGCCTGCTGTTTGGTATATGACTGAGAGAATCTCTGCTTGCTTCCCACACTGCTAGAATTTACATAAAATAGTAGGTGGTAATTTTCTGCAGATGCTGCACTGTTCCTAAGTATTACCAGAAAGAAACCTATAACATGTGGATTAAAAGGGTCTAAGAGGTCTCTTATCTTTAGGAACTCTTCCCTTAGGTTCTACTCTTAATGTGCCTGAACTGAATTCCTCTCGTGTGATGTTAGGGGAGCCATACCTGTGTCCAGAATTGGAGTTAAGCCACCTGTGACCTTACAGAAGGGTTATGCGCAAAAGGGTTATGCCTGCTGCCTTCTTGTCTTACGGTAGCACCTGTGGTGATGTACTAAAACTAATACTTCCCTGGTAGTTGTTGGCACAAGATGGTAGCAGTTGGTTTTGACAGTCTAGAACTTTTCAACTTCTCTGAATGGGGATTCCAATAAAGAAGATAAGCTAAAGTCCCCTCTCTCCTTCCCTGAACCTTCTTCACCTTGTCTGATGGGCTACTTGTATGCTATGCTGATTAAAACAGGTTCTTGACATACATTAAAAAAACTGATGCGTTTCTGGGCTGTGATTTTCATGTAATTCTTCTTTTGGGTCTTTAAAGCTATCCACATTTCCATCAAAACCTGCCCTTGGGGAGAAGTAATGTAAGACCTTAAGGAAACAGAGGATCCTTTTAAGCTTCTGGGACCAGCAGATGATTGCATATGAAGTTGAGTTAGACTTTGTGAAGAATACTAGATCATAAATTGGAAACTTCAGCAGGTGAATGGCCTCAAGTGCGTTTGAACATTTGGTGTGGTGGACTGACTATGAAGGAACATAATCACCACTGATTCAGCATTTTTTTGTGAGGATTATTGAACGTTACATCTTAAGCTTAGATATGTTGATCTCTTTGGAACAATCTCCTTTGATGTTAAAAGCATATGTTTACACCAGTTGTGTGTGGTATGAGGGACTTAACTGTGGGCTCCATACTAGAGTAATTTCTTTTTAAGGTATTCTAGCTACTCGCTAGAAACTACACTTAAGTATTTTCCTTATCCTTGACACAAACTTTATCCAGTTAATGAGGGCAGAGCAACTGATGCTGATGTTGATGTTGAAAACAAGGATGTAGCTTTACTTGAAAGAGAAGGGAAGGGAATGCTTGCTTGAGTGGATATCTGACTTGTTCCTTTACTGCAGTGAACTTGAAACAACTTTGGCCTAGGTTATTCATGTTGGTTCTTCGATATTTATTCGTGGCTTTCAACTTCTGTGTTCACATTGTGAAAACAGACATGGTTTTCAGAGAATGTAATCTCCGATTCCTCATGGGAAAATCACACCCAGTACAAGGTCCTGCCCTTTGGGGTTTTCCAAACACACAAACCTGTTTGTGTTCCACTTTTTCTGAGGTGATATCTCTATCTTTGACTTGTTAAACTTAGGAAAATGATGCTGAGAGGTTACCAACTCATTTCAGATTACCCTAAAACTTAAACCTTGGTTTAGTTTAGGAATATCCTGATGAGTCTGAAAGGCAAGATGGAAACCCATGCTTCAAATCAGACTGTTGGTTATTGGGGCAGAGGTGTGTACCTGATGAGCAAGCTGTTCTCTTAAAAGGTGAGCTTCTTGTTCACATACACCTCTATAATCAACTTCAGGCTAATTTAAATAGTTCGGTAGTATGGCACTAACATGTGGAACATCTGGCATTATCTGCCACTAAGTTCAGTCATGCTGTGTGCCATAGTGGCTTTAGGAAAAAAACAGTCACCCTCTCCAACCTCAACCAGCAGTCAGTTGTACTGGACATTTCATCTCCGCTAAACTGTGGAATTGTTGACTTGATTAAACTGGTGTAAATACCACTTTCAGATGCAGCCTTAATCCGTGTGCCATAGGTTGGTGGTTTGTGGCCCAGTAGAAGGCCTAATCTGCTTGCAGATCTTGGAACTCATATGTTTCTCTCTAATTGAGAGATCTACAGTCTGTGTGTTGATGTGTTGGATGGGGAGGAGCTAGGTCATCTATTACCAGTCAGGAGAGACTACAGAATATTTTTTGGGTTGGAAGTGACCTTTAAAAATCATCCAGTCCACCTCCCCTGCCGTGGGCAGGGACATCTTCCACTAGGTCAGGCTGCTCAAAACCCCCTCCAACCTGACCTTGAGCACTTCAGGGATGGGGTATCCGCAACTTCCATGGGCAACCTATTCCTAGGGATAGTTAAAAGCTCTCTCTTTGGTTGATGATAATGCTGCTGGCCTTGTTCTTGCCAGGGTTTGTGAACACACTGGCATGTGGCTTTGACAGAAGGTGCTCAGCTAAAGAACTGCCACACAAAAGGCAGACTGAGGGTGTCTCTAGCTCCCTGTGCCCTGCAGTGGCCAGCTGTGGACACTTGGGAGAAAAGCAGTACAATCATGGTAGAGCTGATAGTCTTTCCTCTTTCTATCCGTCCAGTAGTCTCTTACTCAGGAATGTCCTTAAATAGTGGCTTCCAGGACCCCTGTTCTTAGTATTACTGCAAAGCCTGTGCCTCCTATGGACCTATCTAATCTATTTTCAAATTCAGCTTTTTTGCCTTTGTGTGGCAGGTTATGTATGTATGTATGTGCAGGTTAATGTATGGAAGCACTTCCTTTTGGTTTGCTTATGAACATTTTAGTGGTAAGTTGTAGCTTTGCATTGGGAATGTCACCATCTCCATATGGCTAATGACTGTAGACTGTTCTCAGTGAAGACAGTCTGCAGTGGCTCCCATGTTATCTTTTCAGACTTATCCTGCAGCAGTGATCAGTCCACAAAAAGAAGCACGGAATGCCAGACACTGGGGTTCAATGCAGGCAGTGTCAGATCAGTAATCAGTACCTGCTAGTGAGAGTGTAATAATGGGAGAAACTGGGGTCAGTTGTTTGCAAGAAGGATAAATTTGAGCAAAAGTGGAGAATGGTCTGAATGATGCTTTCAGCGTTCGTTGGATGGGAGGAAACAAGCAGAGATTTAATCCAGCACCTGCCTGTAGATGAAACTGCTGATGTCCCTTGTGGATGAGGTGTCTTAAACACTCAGGAGAGTGTCATAAGAGGAAATGGTTATGAAATGAACACAAACCCAATTAAATTAGAGATCAAAAGGTAAGTGAGCATTAGAGCAGTAAGATCCTGGCATAGCCCATCCTAAATCGTAGAGAAGGAAAAAAAGAGCAATTATTTTGATGGTACTCTAAAGCTGCAAAAGGGAAATAAATGAATGGCTGTTTACAGTGGTAATTCGTGTAATCTGTCTCCCATTTACCCAAATCAGCCCGGCAAACATCTGCTCTGATGTGTTCTGTGGCTGTTGATTAGTTCTGGCGTGTGCAGTGTAAAAAAACCTATGAAGTAAACAGCTGGGAATGGCACCTGGGTTGAGCCCTGGCTGGTGAGGTAAATTAAAAGGAATCTTTGGCCTACCCTCCGAAAGGCCTTGGTGTGGTTATAGCACCTTTTCTGGGACGAAGTCCGAAATTGTAGTGAGCTTGTATTTGTGCTTTCATGAGCTGGAAGGAAAAGGTTGGCAAGTACTCCAGGTGACCACGAGCAGTAATCAGCGACAAGAGATCTTGTGGAGCAGGAGCTCTGCAGTCTTTACAGGGCACAGAACTTAGATCTGTGGTGTGACTTCTCTTGCCTCCCAAAATCCTGCGTATGAATGTTTCAACAAGCAAACTTCAGGCATGGTGAGACTAGTAAAGCATAGGTTCTACTAGTCTAGGTGACATGTCTGATCTTAGTGATTTGAAACAATCGAGATACCCACTTCAGTTTCAGATTGCCAGGTCATTTTGTTTGGGGTTTATTTTTTTTGCTTGTGGTGGTGGTGTTGCTTTTGACTGGTTGTTTTATTTCCCACTGATGCCAGCAGTAGTGCTGTTCACCAGCTCCTTCATTAGACCCTTCAAAGTGGAGGGAAACTGCTGTTGTATGGCTCCTTAGCTAAATCTACACTTCTTTTAGCCTTTGCTTGGGGGTCATTTTTTGAAGTCCTGTAGATTTCTCTCAGGTTCTTTTCGACTTTGCTTACTGCAGCATTCAGCTCTGGTTGCAATGGTCCTACTGGATGAGGAGGGCTCAGCTCCAAGTTGAGAAGACTTATTCCCTTTCTTTCCTTAGGCAGTACCTTTATGTACGCTGCAAGCGAGCGTAAGCCCACGCTGCCACCAGAAATAGACACTGTGGGTTTATTCTGAGCTGTCCTGGGAAAGCATGTCTCTGTAAAAACTACCACTTCTTCTGGGTTCGGTACTAAATTGATGCCCCAGTGCAGTATTGCAGTGACTGTCCCCTGCTGTCCCACCTGCTGACCCTGCGGAGCTGACATGACGCCCATCCCCTTTTAAACCAACAACAAATTCAGTTTACGTTAATATGTGAGCGAGCTGTGGTGTTTGAGCTTGGTGTTTAGAGCCTCACTATATTTAACAGCAGGGGCTAGAAGGGTTATGACCTCAACAGTTTGGAGGTGGAAGGGCGCATGTGGCCAGTAGCCTCTTCAAGTCCGTGGCCCTACATTTCTCTGTTGTGCAATAGCCAGTCTTTGACAACCACATAGGTGTGGTGTGGACAAATCTAGCTGTAATTTCTCATTTTATCGCGGAGTGGATAGTCTCTTAACAATGAGAGCATAGTCTGCTGACAGAGATCCAGAGGTAGGATGTTGGAGCCAGGGAGGTAGTGCGCTTGGATCCGACCATGCAGTTCAGCTCAGCCCTCGTAGCCTGTGCCCGGTTTCAGGTGGCCAAGTAGCCTTCTGCACCTCATGGTGGATGTCTGTGTGGTGATGGGGCAGGGACTCCTCACCGCTGCTAGCACCAGCGTTCAGGTTGAATACTGTCAGCCAGCGCTGCCTAGCAGTGCTGTGGGGCAACATAACAGAGGGTGCCCAGCGTATGCTGGCCTAAATGGCCTTCAGGGTGGAGAAATTTAGTAATGATTGACGATTACGTTAATGAGAAACAAATTAGGTGCTCCCAAACTGGGAAAATTGTCTGAAGACAATGTTTGAAACCTTCAAAGTATGATTTCAGTATTTACTCTGTGATCATTGCACGCTGGGTTGTGGTAGGTGTGATGTAAATCAATCTCACAGAGATCTGCACGTACCAAATAGCAAATCTTCTGAGGTAGAAGGTGCATTATTTTCAGAGGTTTATATCTAATTTGATGCTGTTTAACAGCAAAGGAATGGAAAAGTTACTGATTCATCAGTGGTGAAGCTTTTCTGTAAACCAGTAGCCACTTGCTTTTTGTAGCACGTGAAGTTGCTTGTGTTGGTTCTGGGGGGTGTGTGCAGGGGTGTGTGTGTACTACTCACTATTTGCACATTTCTATATGCAAATACAAGCCCTGAATACACTGCAGAGGCAACTGTGCAGTGATGTAAAATAGGCTGTGCTGAAGTGTACAGAGTAAAACCTGTGTGGAGTAAAACTACACAGCTGTACCGTAATTTTATATCAGCTATTTAAAATGAGAGGGATAAATGCTTTCCCAGTGCTGGTCTGTGTTTGCCTTCAGCTTTAGTCTTGCAGCAAAAAACCTGTTTTTTAAAAAGAAAGTATTACAAAAATTCCTTGAGTCCAAGCATTTCTGCTGTGTAATGTTAGTGTAGAGGGTACATTGATCTCAAGTATACTTAAAATATTTGAAACTTTGTTTCAGAATTTTTGTGCCTGTAGCTAGAACTGTGAAGCTTGGAACGTTAAATTATTGGGAATTTAAGTTAACAGGTTTTTTTTTTTTTTTTTTTTCTTCTCTTAAGAAAGAAAAAGTGTATTAGAGCTAAGCCCACTTCATTTTGGGTAGACTTGAGTGGGAAAGGGTTATTAACCTTATGTTTTAAATAGGAAAATTCTTATTCACATATTCACATATTCAAATATTCACAATTCTTAAATAGGAAAATTCTTCTTTCACATTCAGAAAATATTAAATGAAACCTGTAGGATCATACCGGCTTCCCAAACTTCTGTTTCTGGGCTTTACCCCTGGACTTACCATTATTCCCCTGGGAGGCGGGGTTCGTTTGGTTGGGTTTTTTTCTTCAAAGGTGTGAGTTGGGAATTTGGGACAGGTAGTGAAGCTTCCAGTTGATAAAAAGTTTTCTTATTTCCATATTATAGTTAATTAAATGTTCAAGTATTAGGCAAATGTTAACAGTTACTTGTAAGTAGCTGATTTTCTGGCATGTTTGCAAATTATTTTTAACTAATAGTGCATGTGGCTGAAACCTAAAATAGTGTCTTTGCATTTCTTTTGTGTGACTTTCATACTAACCTGACTGATGAACGAACATACACTGAAGGAATTGGTAAATTGTCCACTGCCGATGGTAAAGCCTTCGCAGATCCTGAGGTTCTCCGAAGACTGACGTCCTCTGTCAGCTGTGCGCTGGATGAAGCTGCTGCTGCATTGACGCGGATGAGAGCAGAGAACAATCACAATGCAGGACAAGTGGACAAGTATGTATTGATCGCTCCCCACCTCCCATTTCCCAACTATAGAATGTAAGTTTGTATTTTTAATTTCAATTTCAGTTAATTTTATAGTTGGTACTTGATAACGTATCTGCTCTACTACTAGCAGAAGCAAAGCTATTGAATCCAAAGGTGTGACTACTGTCCCATCGAGTTACTGGCTTCAAAGTGTAGGAAAAAAATATGAAAAATGTTTTTCTCACCTGCTGCTCTTTCTTGTACTAGACAGCTGATTTCTTTTTCAAAAACCAGTTAAATTCTTAGCTGTAAAAGAGTTGGTGATAGCTCTCTAACTACTGCCTCAGCATACTTTGTTGGAAACTAATGATTCTAGTTCATTGCAGAAGTTGGAAGAGAATACTAGTACTTAACAGAGCAGCAATTTTCCCTGGGGTCTTGTTCAGCAACTTAGGGGGAAAATGAAACTGTATTATCTGGTAACTTTTTGTAACTGATAATTGATGAGGACGGCACTTAATTCCCATGGTGACAGAACTGAGGATTTGTCCTATGTTGTCAAAAGCTTTCTTCTACCTGGTAATTTCAAACCATCTTTAGGGGTCCTGAAATATTTTCTACTCTAACAAGTGATGCAGATAGTTCCTAAAGTGTTGGGATGGTGTGACTACCAACACTGTTGATCTGCGGATCTAAGATAAAAAATTGAAAGCCTTAAGTTTCCTTTCATATGAATGTCCTCTTGAAATTCAGACTTGGGATTTGCAAAGCAAAGTCCTTACATTAAGAGTCTTGAGTCGTTGCTCAAAATGTAAATACAAATATAGAACAAATATAGTTTAATTTCCTAAGTGAAGCTAGAGAAATTACTTGTGGGTCAAAACACGGGGAGATGAATATATGCTGGAGGCACATCCTTGAACATAAAAAGGAAGCAAACAAGAGGTCGAAGCAGGCCAGGTGGCCCATGGGAAACATAGAGACAATGTCCAAGCATATAGGGATGAGATTAGGAAAGCCAGAGTCCACCTGGAGTTGAATCTGGCAAAGGGCATGGCAGGCAAGAAGATACAGTAATGTGAGCGTATCAACTGCAAAAGGAGATGAAGGAAGATGTGGGCCTGACTCAGAGGGATCTAGTAATGGGAACATGGAAGAGGTCATAAATGCTGCCTTTGCGCTTTACTGGAGACATTTGCTTTTGGGAATCCCAAGCCCCTGAGAATAAGTGGGAAGGTCTTGGATCAAGGAGGCCTTGTCCTTAGTTTATATCAGGTCAGGGAGCATTTAAACAGGTTGGACATAGTCCAGCAGACAAGTTAATGGGACGCGATAGGATGCACCCATGAGTACTGAAGGAGCTGGCTGATGTCACTGCAAGGCCAGTCTCCATTTATTTGAAAGGTCATGAGGAATGAGGGAGGTTCCTGAGGACTGGAAGAAAGCAAATGACACCGCTGTCCTCAAGAAGGGCAAGAAAGATAATCCAAAGAATTTACAAGCAGGTACCTAAAAAAAGATCATGGAGCAAATCTTCCTGGAAGCCATTGTCTAAGACATTAAGTATAAAATGATGATGGGAAGTGGTCAGCATGGTTTTGCAAAGGGGAGATCAGCCCTGACCTCATAGCCTTCAGCAATGAGATGGCTACATTGGTAGATGAGAGAAGAGCAGTAGGGGCTGTTTATTTAAGCAAGTCTTTTACACTGTTTCCTACAGCATCCAGTGGGACAGGCTGATGAAGTACAGACCAGATAGGTGGACAGTGAGGTGGACTTAAAACTTCCAAACTCAGGCTCAGAGTTGTTAGTGTCACAAAGTCCAGGTGAAGGCAAGTTGCTAGTAATATACTCCAGGGGATGGTATTGGGGTTAGTACTGCTTAACGTCTTAATCAGTGACCCATGCGATGGTACAGGGTGCATTCTCAGCAAGTTTGCAGGTGATACAAAAATGAAAGGAATGGTTGATGGACCAGAAGTTTGTGCTGCCATTCAGAGGGACCTTGATAAGCAGAAGAAAGGGGCTCACAGGAATCTTACAAAATTCAACAAGAGAAGTGCAAAGTCTTGCACCTGGGGAAGAATGTCTGTGTGCATTGGTATGGATGGGGAGAGCTGAATGGCTGGAAATCGACTTCGGAGAGAAAGACCTGAGTTTCATGGTGGACAGCAAGTGCAACGTGAGTCAGTAATGCACCCTGGGAGCAAAGGTCAACAGAATCCTGTGCTTCATTTGGAAGAGCATCCCAGTGGCATTCTTATCACTTACAAAATGTCTTGGAAATATCTCAAAGGGAACCTGAGCAGAGAGCAAACTGGGAGACCTCTTGAAGTGCCTGGGTCAACTAGAATAAACCATGAGTCTTTTCCCAGAGCATTTTTTGTTTCACTACGGTTCTGTATTATATGAGGTGGCTTAAGGTCATCTTCTGAGAATGTTGGATCAGTTTCAGGATTTGTCTCGCAGGTTATGGTGTTGGGTGGCTCCTGTTTCTAAAGGCTGGACTATGCGTGTGCAGAAGTGCGTGAACCACCTCCCCTTCCCACTGGCTGAAGGGGAGATCCTGAGCTGCAAATGCCAGCTTAGGTGTGGTTTGGAGCAGGGCTGTGTCACAGACTGCTCCTGCCATGAGCACACAGCTCTCCCATACCACCTCCAAGGAGAAGGTAGCAGGTTTGATAGTGTCCTGTGGCCTTTTGCTGGGATCCCATTGCTTCAGAGCAGGGACTTGACTTTGTAGCCAAATAATAAACTTTACCAAAATATCAATTATTTTGCTTAAAATACTTGGTGATTACAATGCAAATGTAACTGATCAGATACTAGCAGGTCAGATCTCAGCTTTTATATAGCAGATGCCAGCACATTTTCTTTCCTTTTCGGGCATATAGCAAATTTAGTTCCTTTTAAAACAGGGACTTACACAGTTTCAGCATTACAATCTTTGAACAATTGAAAATTGAAACTTACATGCTTTCTTGAGGGAACTTTGTGCACAAATGGATATTTTCCTCATTGTCAGTGAATTTCTTGAGTGACCTTCTATCTTTTACAGAATAAAAGTAGAAGTTGGAGGTTTTTAATCAATCTGAGTGTACTAGATTTAAGTAACAAGCTTTTGTATCTTGCAAATGATAGGAATGCATCACATATAGTTCACTGCTGTTTATAACAGACAGCTCTTCCTCCCTTCTCCTTCCCACCAGGGCATTAACTGTGGTTGGACTCCCAGTGGCTGAGATACCATGACTCCTTGCATATATTTTCTAAATAAAATTATATCATCAGTTGGAGAAGTGTAACTGAGTTAGTACTGAGCATGACTTGTTCTTGTTTACTCTTTTGTTAGCAATGCTTTAACAATTATCTTTGCTGTTAGACTTTTTTTTTAATATATAGAAAAAGATTTAAAGGACAGTTAGAATAGAATCATCTAGGTTGGAAAGGACCTTAAAGATCATCTAGTCCAACCATCAAC
>JAOXJM010000052.1:28525378-28535829 GCA_026413425.1 Tringa solitaria | reverse complement strand
TAAAGGTATTATCTCTTGCCTTGTTTTGTATTTTTCTTTATATTTATTTCTTAGGATTTATCTAAGTAAAGCTTCCAGCTGTACTTTGGAATATTTTCTTAAGAGTTTTGGAATACTGGATTTTGTATGCTGCCTTGGAACACTTGAATGATATGTCACTATACAGTTGAATAAGGAACAAGCACAGTCACAAGCTTGAAGTCACAAGGAAAGTTTTCTGTTGTCTAAACATGAATTAGAGAGGTCTGTCTTCATCTCATAGTTGGGCAGTATCTTTGGGAAAGACTGTCTACAGACTGGCTATCTGTTTTGCATTGGTATTTTTTAGAGTAGTTTAAAAAGAGCAGGTTTGTGAATTATAACTTGTAAAATTGTAATAGCAAACTATGAACATCTAAATGATTTCATCGTTTATTGTCTGTACCTCTAAAGGTTTACAATATTAAATGTTTATTTTGATCTGTTTCATTTGAAGGCCATTTAGATATGGTTCGTTTTTTGCTTGAAGCTGGAGCTGATCAAGAACATAAAACAGATGAGATGCACACAGCGCTGATGGAGGCCTGCATGGTAAATTACTTTTATTTGTACTGCTTCCTTTTCATTAAGACGAGTAAAAGAGCTGATAAAATAAAGCGAGCCTTTGTTAACAAGCTGTTTTGGGTCTGCAAGTGAGTATTACCTTTTATCATAAGAAAGCCTTTACTACAGTTACCACAGGGGATCAGCTTCTCAGTCAAATTGGTCATAGGGAAAAGTTATTCTAATTTTTGGGAGTGTGATCTGTTGTTTTAAATGCTCCCTATGTGAAATGTAGGGGTAACTCATCTGCAGTGCAGTAAAGCAGTAGGTTGAGCCCAAGTCATTGTTTCTTTGATTAGTGTAAGGTCTCTCAGAGCATCATGGTATGAGCCTCCCAGAAGTGCACCAAGTTGGATGAATAGTATATTGCACAAGTCCTTTCATCACTGCAAGACGTTGTTTTGTATGTAGAGAGGGTTTGCTCTCTTCTATGTTTCTGTAAGTGGTGATAGGAGGGTTTTTTTTTTGAAAATAAAATGATTGGTCAAAAGTAGTTTAGTTCTTAGCTCTTGGGAAACTTGTATAATTTCAAAGCTGCCATTGAGGAAAAGCTTCCCTTTTCAACAGCTTGATCTTAATAAATAGTGTGCTATTGTGTCAAAGTGTATTTGCAACCATTTTTGTCCGTGCCTTAGGTGACCTTTTATGTATTCTTCAAGCTGGAGAACTTCTTGGAAGAAAGAACAGGGACCTTGTTTTCATAGGAAGCACAGTGAACAGAGAAAAACTTAATTTGCTTCCAGTAGTCTTAGAAGACAGGCTGCAGTGTTCCTCCAGTCTTCTGAGTGCTGGAGGATCAAGTGTTCTTCTAGTGCAGTTGGGAGGTGAGGATGCAAGTGATCAAGGTCAGATTGTGATGTCTCAAGCTGTGTTGAAGTCTTCCAATAGTGCGATGGTAATAGTATCTTTGAATAGCCTTCCCTGCAGGAGAGCCCACTGCCAATAAGGAATTCAGAAGGATGCAATTGCAGTGAGTGTGTGCTGTCAAAGGAGATTGCAGCGTGACTGCAAACTGCATGTTTTAATCAGCCCCTGTTCTGTTTGGGTTTAGGTTTTTTTTTCTTTTTTTTTTTTTTTTTTGTCTTTCATGGTGGTAAAGTCTGAGCACTGGGTTGACTTGGAGGCTGTGAAATGTCCCACTTGGTGAAGACAAAGAAGCATGGGTTGCCTGCACATTTTTAGCTCTTGGATGTTTCAGATTAGTTTGCTTTACAGAGTATGTATTGACCTTTAAAAGTAACAGAGAGGAGATTAATCCTATGAAGTTGCACCTCCAATTTGAATGGTGGAATTTGTTCCTTGTTATCTTTCGGCTGTACCCTTGCAGAAGGGAGCCGTTCCAACAAATTATTGTGACTTTTCCCAGTCTTCACTGTTTTCCAGCTAATGAATGCTGCAAATACAGGAAGCTGAGATGTCTGATCTCTGACCACCAATTATTTTGTAAGTGTCTGAGTTTTAGTATGTTCTGGTCAAGATAGAGTGCCACACCTAGGATATTGCCTTTAGTTATATGTGGCAGTTGGCTTTTAGCCAGCTTCTCTGAGAGCAACAGCCTGTGTTTAATTTCCAGAACTGATTGCTCTCAATCTCAGGTTGGTTACTACCTGCTTCATGGTCAGTCTAAGATGTTGACAGGAGTTGCATGTTTGATACCCCTCTTGCCCCCTTTTCTGTAGCTCTGTGTTAGCTGTTTGAGTTACTGGCTGACAGTTGTGGTGAAATCAGAATGGGGAACTGGTAGTTCGTTTGAAAGTGAAGAAGTTCTTTAACTTCGGGAATTAGCAGAATTCTTAGCTTTATAACTTTATAAATCACCCCCATGTATCAGTGCCCTAGCCTGGACAGCTCTGGCTTCATCCTTGGGCAGAGGTCTTCAATGTCTTTTTTTTTCCCTTTAGTATTGCCTGATTTTATTTAGATTTCTTTCCCAGGACTGAAAAACATCTGCTGTTTGCCACTGAAATTCACCCTTTTTGTCTTCCTCAGGAAGAAGTATTCTTTTAGTTCTCTTGCAAAATCTGTCAACCTGTGTTGGGGCTAGTTTAACTGTCACATCCTGGGAGAACCACTGTGTCGGGCCATAGGGCTCTAAATCATCAAAGCTGGCTGAGAGTTCACTCCTTCTGGAAGAACCCCAGGTTTCTTTGGATGGCAAATGGTGTGACCAAGGGGATGACCCTGATACCTATGCACCTGCTATATGCAAGGCAGCAAGTAGTTTTCTCTCTACTCAGAGATACAAAGAGCATGTTTTGATTCAAGTCTTTTACTTGGAGTTCCCTTTCCATCTTTAAGTTACCCTATTATTTGTGTATGCTGAAGAAAAGTCTAGTATGAAATGTCTTCTGATTAGACCCTCAGACCTTCTGTGTCTCACTGAGCATTCTTTGTGTGGCTCAAACCCTTCCCCTGCAGTTAGGTGTAATTGGTAATCTGTTTCAGTTTTCCAAGATCTCTTTTCCAAATTGCGCCGCATGTTTGGGTCCCATTTTTAAGTTATGTGGGAGGGAGAAACCATGCACGTGTTCCTTTTTTCCTAATACCAAAACTTCTCTGTGTTTTCCCCTTTTCCAGAGGTGTTGTGGCTCTCTACAAACCACACTTTAGGTGAAGCATGGTGAGCTTGTTTTGGCTGGTGTAGAGTTAATTTTCTTCGCAGTAGCTGGTATGGGACTGTGTTTTGGATTTGTGCTGAAAACAGGGTTGTTTTTGTTACTGCAGAGCAGCACTTGCACAGCGTCAAGGCCTTTTCTGCTCCTCACTCCACCAGCGGTGGGCTAGGGGTACACAGAAAGTTGGGAGGGGACAGAGCTGGGGCAGCTGGCCTGAACTGGCCAAAGGGACATTCTGGGCCCTGTAACACCACGCTCAGTATAGAAAGCATGGCCAGCAATGGGAAGTAGTGAATGAATTCCTTGTTTTGATTTGCTTGTGTGCGTGGCTTAATCTCTACCTATTAGACAGGCTTTATCTCAACCTGGGAGTTTTCTCACTTTTAGCCTTCAGATTCTCTCTCCCCTCCCACTGGGGGTAGGGGGAGTGAGTGAGCAGCTGATGTTGCTCTGTTGCCGGCTGTGGTTAAACTAGACACATGGATTTTTGGTACTTGGTCTGTTTCAAGTAACTTTGAGGAGTTTAGAAAGTTAACAGCTGCATTTATATGCTTTAATTGGTAAGGGCTCAGACTGCTGTGGCAATCTTAATTCTCTTCCCTGTGTGGCCAAGATTGCCTCACCCCAAGGCACTCTGCAGTCTCCTTCAATGTTTGTTCAAGTCTTCCATCCTCCTGTTACTTACCTCATTGTAACCCACTTCAGTTTCTTGGTAGGTATCTGTCCCAGGATCTAGAAGCTTCCCAGTTGGAGCTTTTTTGTCTGTACAAGCCATGAATCAACTACAAAGAAAATATTTTTTTTCCACTGCTTGTTTTTGTGTTAAGTGGATTTATTGATTATGGTATCTGTTTGTTATCTCTATTACTTTTGTTTCTCAGGTATTTTGCTGAATACTTAAGAAAGTCTTATCCTATAACTCTTTCCCTACTGCCTCGAAAAAGAAGAAAAAAACCAAACAAGCAAACAAACACCATATATCTAGTTTTTTTCCTCATGCATTTAAGCCTAACTTAAATGTCAGTTTAATAAAAGTATTGCCATAACTATGTCATAAATTGAACCATCATAAGTAAAAAGACACGGTCTTTTTAGGATCATTTGCAGACCTAGTGTGATAGTAATTGCAGCTACAGTGTCACGTAACTTCAGCTGTTTCTGATTTTTGTGTTCACCTTCGTTTTGTAGGATGGGCACGTGGAGGTGGCACGCTTGCTTTTAGACAGTGGTGCTCAGGTGAACATGCCTGCAGATTCGTTTGAATCTCCGCTCACTCTGGCTGCTTGTGGTGGACACGTGGAGTTAGCAGCTCTTCTGATTGAAAGGGGAGCTAACCTAGAGGAAGTTAATGATGAAGGTTACACTCCTCTAATGGAAGCTGCCCGGGAAGGCCATGAAGAAATGGTAGCCTTGCTGCTGGCACAAGGTGAGATCACTGTCTTTTCTTCAGCCTTCCTTATGAAGGATGTAATGTTGACCGTTTGCTGTTAGGTATTCTGTGCCAATTCCTCTGATGTAGTGTGTGGCTGTTGCTGCTCGTTGCTGTAACTACACAGCAAAGCTAAAACGCCCAGACTGTGGAGGGGATGAGCATTCACCTCTGCCCTGTGGCTGCTCAGTTAAAGTAACAGCTGTTTTGTTTCCTAGGGGCAAATATAAATGCACAGACAGAAGAAACGCAGGAAACAGCTCTTACTCTGGCATGTTGTGGAGGGTTCTCTGAAGTAGCTGACTTCCTTATTAAGGCAGGAGCTGATATAGAACTTGGTTGCTCAACACCTTTGATGGAAGCTGCTCAAGAGGGTCATCTTGAATTGGTGAAATACTTGCTGGCAGCAGGTATGTGTACAATGCAAACGATCTAGCCCACAGATGTTATAGACTGAATGCTCTATATGATTTAGAAGATACCTGGGCTTGATGGTGGCAGTGTTGTAACTATATTCTCAGATACCTTAGCAAGAAGAAAAAAGCCTAAGTTACACCTTACTATTGTTTGATACTGTTAACAGAGGAAAGTGTCTTATGGAGTTCTGTTGCATATGTAAAAACCATCAACTTAGGAACATTGTTTCCAGCTAACTGCATTAAGGACAAAATGTTAATACAGATAACACTTGTTTTCATATGCTACTCCTGCTTTGGGTAAGGCTGGTTATCTTCAGTCACCCTCCCTGCGTAACCAGTACTTTAGGAACTGTGACCTGGGAAATAGTGCAGGCCAGGTTCTGCAATGTGCTGAATTTCTGTGATGATTGAGTTTTACTACTACATTGTACAGTAAATATTCCCCCCCCTGGAGTTGGGGAAAATGACACTTCAAACTTCACCTGTTAGTTTAAAGTTGGTAGAGACCAAAGTGTAGTAATACGGTATAAAATAATAAATAAATTAAAGGGAGTTGCATTTCAGAAATCTTCCTTATAATGGGAAGTGATTCTTTTCTAAGAGTAAGCATAAAATTGTCTGGATTTGTAATTCTAGAAAGTAGTGCTTGTTGAAGGACAGTAACAACTGTCTCTCTGTGCAGTGATACAGGCACGTGACACCCATTACCAGCTCAGTTGGAACGCTGCTTGCACTTCACTTCTGATAATGTAGAAAGTTAATTGAGGAGCCTTGTTTTGGCATCAGGGAGTCCCTAAATATGTCTCACACCTTGAAAATAAGGAAATGGCTAGTTGCACTGGCAGATTTTTTTGAAGAATAATGCATTACATAGCAAGAAACATGCAGAATTTTCATATAGGTGGTGTATATGAAGCTAGTCAAATGGTTTCAACAAAATAGTTTTAAAGCAAATTATTTTTAAGAGCATGGAAGAAATGAAATTTGTAGAAGTATATGCTCTTTTTATTGAATTAGTATTAATCCTACATACATTTTGTCTGATTCTTGTTGGCATGCAGCTCGCTGTCAAATGAATAGTCTAGACAACTGTCTAGGTTCACTTTTCTTTGTCGTAACAACTGAAATCTTCATTGCTGTAGAGGGAACATAGGAGTAATTGAGTGTATACGTTTAAGTGCTTAGATTGCCAGTTGTGTATTTTCCAAGCCTTGGCTTATCCCCTGTCCTCAGATTGTTTTTACTATGAGAGCCATTTTTCTGTGAGAGCAATGCCCTTGGATTGTGGAAGCTGTTGGTCAGTAGGATATAGCTTTTGTCACCAATTTTTGTGTTTAACTGATGTGAAATAGTTGATAAGGAGATGTCCAATAAGAAGAAACTTCTGTTGTGTTTCTAGGAGCTAATGTTCATGCCACCACAGCAACAGGAGATACAGCTTTGACCTATGCCTGTGAAAATGGACATACTGATGTTGCAGATGTGTTGCTTCAAGCTGGTGCGGATTTGGTAAGTCTTCTGCTGCATCTTGTGGAGAAAGTTCTTTGGTTACAAGCTCTATGCAAAAGCTTCTGTGCTTACAGAGCAGGAGACGATTCTAGCAATTGAGTTTCATATATGGGTGTGAAAAGAGGCATGAAAGAAATTCTTTAAAAAGCCTGCATATTCTGTTTGATTTAAAAAAAAATAAAAATTCTTATTGGGTAATCTTTCATTTTTTAAGTGAAAAGTTTTAGCTGTAACTTATACTTGTAACAACTGATTGTCTTAGTTTCAGTATAATCCATAAGTTTAATTGTTTAGTGTTGTGTTTATTCATTATGCTACTTTATTATTCCCAAACTCTTGTGGATGAGAGTTTACCCTCTCTGCTGCTCTGAATTTAAAATGTTTTAGTATTAGGAACTACTACTTTTCTTTTTTTAGCGTTTATTTCTGAATGCTATATGTCTCTTAAAACTACAACAAAAAAAACCCCAAACTAAGCAATGCCTTTTAAATGACCAGCATAATACAATTTTTTTATTTGTTCTAGAACTCTTTTCTTTTATGTAACTCTTGTTTTTAGCATATTGCTTTCACAGTGTTTATTTTCTGTAATGCATTTAATCCGAACTAGGTTGTTTACGTAATTGTCTTGACTTTCTCATATTATGTAGTGAGAGACCTAAAACTGCCTCTTTGTCAGCTACAGGAATATAATGTTTGTTTGCCTTTTAAGCAGGGAAAAGAAATGTATATGTTAATCTTCTAAAAGAGTTCAGAAGACTTATGTCTAATAATGCATAAGCAGGGAAGATTATTATTATGGTTGCCTTTTTGTACTTTCTCCCATTATTCTCCTTTCTTTTTCCACACTCTCAGTTTGTGTGGGGTTTTGGGTTGGGTAGGGGACTGGGGTTTTGGTTGGATATTTTAGGCTTTTTTGTTCCTTTTAACGATAAGAATGCCAGAATCATTTATCATTGAACCTCATAAATCAACATCCTAACAAAATTACTTAAATTTCAGTCTTAAATCAAGTATTTTTTTTAAGTTTATATTTACAAATATAAATAATGCTGTAATTGTGAATTAATAATACTTCTACTCTTCTTTGTGAATATACTTTTTTCCCACTTTTAATTCTTCTCCACTAAAGTTCTGTTTCATATGTTCCTACTAGGGAGGAAGATCATGTTAATGGCAGGGGTGTGTGTGGGGGGGTTCTTTGCCCCACCTGCTGCACTTTGCGCAAGTCAGTGTTGGGTACCAAGCATCAGCCCCGTTAGTAGATGCAGGGTGGGGATTTGGGGTTTTATTGGGTATTGAAAAAAATATTTAAGTACTTGGTTATAAAAACGTGTAATCCATGATGTATCATAGTAAGGAGCAAAGCCTGAGAAAAAATAAAAATTGCTATGCATGAACTTTTAAAAACAGGCAAGGGTTGCTGGTGAAATGTCACTTAAAATTAATATAGAATTGGGTTGTTTTCATTTTTTTTCCTCTCATCACTAAGGTGAGCAGTGCTTGTGTCCTTTAGCATCTAGTTCTTATCAGTATCGCTGAGAAAAATCTCATGCCTTTCTGAAGTTTAATTTTCCTGCATTTTCTTGTACTGCCAGTCAAAATGGGGAGCTTTCAAGAAAAAACGTAGTAAAGAAGCAAAGGAGAATTATACGTGAAAGGGAGACCTGCCCTATAAATCTACCAGTTTTGAATTCTGATTGTAAGTAAATGGGGTAATGCCCGCAGAGCTGCGGTGATGCTAATGGCAGGTGCTTCGGGTTTGGAGCCGTTCCCTTTCAAACCTCTGTGTTGCTTTCCTTTATTAGAAGTTGTAAGCTGGTTTAAATGAATTTGTTATATTTGTTCTGAGGAAGGTTTCTGAAGCTAGAGTACAAAAAAGCTTCTTTGGCAGTACTAGGGAAGATTATTCTTCTAGATTTCAATTTTCATTAATAATTTAAATGAGATTAGATGGTTTCATCAAGTTGTCCCAGGAAGTCTGTGGTGGAGTGGGGAATTGAATGCAGATCTCAACTTAGACCTCTGGTCAGTGTGTCTT
This sequence comes from Tringa solitaria, assembly GCA_026413425.1. Classification (NCBI taxonomy): domain Eukaryota; kingdom Metazoa; phylum Chordata; class Aves; order Charadriiformes; family Scolopacidae; genus Tringa; species Tringa solitaria. The sequence goes on along the minus strand of JAOXJM010000052.1, from coordinate 28,527,234 downwards.
CATTTGTCTAGTTAATTTTGCTCTCCTTCTGGTGTTCAGAAAGTACAGCTCCAGTTGCTTTTCCTTCTTTCCTTTTTCATCCTGCAACTTCAGTTGTTCCTGGAATTGATGTACCAAGTACATTTCACTGATGTTTCATTGTTTTCCAGAAACTTTCTTTATACCTGAGGTTTATATTGCAGTCACTGAGGAGCTGGACATATGGCATCTTACCCTGTTGTGGAGCAGTCCTTTTTGAGGAAAATACTGGTTATGTCTTAAACAGTACAGTAAGATAGGGCTGATGTCTGTTCTCTAATCTCAAGGACGAATGGTGCCCACTGAAGGCCCCCAGGGTGTGCTGCGATGGCTGGGCAGGGTGCTGATCCCAGGATTGTGCCTCTGTGTCTGCAGGATGCAGCTCACTGGAGCGGTGTTTGTGTGTGGCAGTACTGGGAGCGTCCACTGAACACCCCTGGGTTGTGGGATGAGGTCTTGAAGGGGTTCTTGAGGGTGTGAGGCCTCTGAGACAAGTGGAGACTAACTTGATGGTACATTTTCCATGCTGCCTGTTGGGATCAGGCCCTTCTCCCTATGGTTCTTGACAGGGCCAGAGCAAAGGAACAAGCAGTGACAGTGCCCAGTGATCTCATGCCTAAGCTTGTCTCCTGGTCCTGTTTCATTTACCTGTAGAGATGTAGCCACTGCTGGATTTTGGTGGTGTTACCTTATTGTTTCATGAGCCACCTGCATATTCTGTTTCATTCCAGACTAGGAACACAAAGACTATAGTTTTTGAGAATTTTTCTTCTCCCTGTTTCTAGATTGAGGAAAGAAAATTGATCTTTCTTCCCCAAATGATCTTGATTTAAAGGAACAATGAACACTGCCTGTCAAGTTTTGTTGTGATCAGTTCTCCCATATCTTCCCAATTTCAGAGCCTTTATTCCATGATTTGGAAAGCATATAATCTACGTTAAGATCTCAGATCTCTCTTGGCTTCTGTCCTGGTTTCAGCCGGAATAGAGTTAATTTTCTTGTTTGTAGCTCCTGTGTTTTGGTTATGGTGTGAGAATGATGCAAATAATGCATATTATTTTAGTTGTTGCCAGCTCTTGTTCACATTAGTCAAGGACTTTTTCAGCTTCCCATAGAAGCTGAGAGAGAGCATAGACAAAACAAGCTGGCCAAAGGGATATTACATACCATAGATGTCATATGCAGTATATAAATGGGAGTTGGCCAGGGGGCAGAGATCCATGATCACAACTTGAGGCAGGCTGAGCAATCTGTCATCAGGTGGCGATAGCAACTTGTGTTGCATTACTTTAATTTATTTATTGGAATTGTTCAGCTTGGAGAAGAGAAGGCTCTGGGAGACCTTAGACCCCCTTCCAGCCACTGAAGGGGCTCCAGGAAAGCCAGGGAGGGACTCTCCATCAGGGGTGTAGCAACAGGATGAGGGGGAATGGTTTTAAACTGGAAAAGGGGAGATTTAGGTTAGATATTAGGGAGAAATTCTTTACTTTGAGGGTGGTGAGACTTGGGAAATTTTTGACTTTGAGGCGCCCAGGGCACCCAGAGAAACTGTGGGTGCTCCATTCCTGGAGGGGTTCAAGTTGGATGGGGCTTTGAGCAACCTGGTCTCATGGGAGATGTCCCTGCCCAGGGCAGCAGATGGGACTAGATGGTCTTTAACGTCCCTTCCAACTCTTAACGATTCTATGATTCTTTTACAGTTATTGTTATTTTCCTTTTCTGTTATTGTTCTGTTAAGTTGTCTTTATATCAGGCCACAATTTTATTTTTTTTTTACTTTTCCCTCTGTCGTGGTTTTGACCAAATTGACCAACCAGAACGACAGATGGCCCCTTCCT
>JAOXJM010000052.1:28512062-28525278 GCA_026413425.1 Tringa solitaria | reverse complement strand
AAGTAAAATTACTGAACAGAAAAATTAGTTCTGTTTTACCTCAAACCAGGACACCCTCCTTTTCTCCCTCTTCTCCCTACTGTACAGGGTGGTATAAGCTAGTGCCTGTGTGGTCCTAGTTACTGGCTGGGGTTAATCCAGGACAGACTGAGTGGGATTTGAGGTGCAGACTTTGAGATTGCAGGTGTGAAGAGGAGCCTCTTCCATGCTGGGTTAGCCAGATGAGCAGAGGGCAGGAGGTGTTTATCTCAGGGGGTTTCCTGTATCATGCTCACTGAAAACTGAAGACTTCCAACTTTGCTGAAGTTACCCAGCTCACTCAACTCATTCCTATGTGTTGCTTATGTCCAGTTGAGGTTTTCTTAATCTCAGAAGAGAACCTTGAGCTAAAGTTTGAGCATGTTTTATGATGAGGGTAGTGAGAGACTGTAACAAGTTGCCCAGAGGAGTTGTGGATGCCCCATCCCTGGAAAAGTTTAAGGTCAGATTGGATGGGGCTTTGAGCAACCTGATGTAGTGGAAGATGTTCAACAGATTTATTAAGGAACGTGGCTTTACAAGAACCAGGAGGACTAAAAGAAAATGATGGCTGAGATGAACTTTCTTTGGTTTATGGTTAATTTTTCCTTAAAACACTGCAGTGGCAAGTTATACTGGAAATGAACAGTGTCAAGAGTATGTGCTCATCTGTTTCTGGCTGCTGGAGTGCTGATCAATCGGGCATGGTATTTTGATGAATTTGTATCTCATTGTTACTATTTGTTTATCGAGTCAGGCTTGTCACCAGTTACTGTCATGTTTTTCTGATGTCCTTCTTCAAGGGATCTGTTTTTTCCATGTCCTTGAAGGGTCAAAGTTGGCCTGTCAAGATCTGTAGGAAAACTAGCTTGGCAGGCCTACACCTTTCCTTGTAAATGTATGCATTTTGAAATCGGCTTGCTTTTGACAAGTATATGAATGACTTAATATGAGGCACATCTGAAGCCTTCAGCCTGCAATCCCATCTGTGCCTTAGTTGCATTCTAGTTCCTTTATCACCTGCAAGACTAGAGACTTTCAGGGTCTTAAGCTGAGCTCCTGCCACTGAAACAAATTTACAGTTTACTTGTTTACAAACTTCTTTATGTAACAAAATACTTACTTTAGGTTTTGTGATTAATAGGAATAAAATTTTGGAGATTAGAACTCTGAAATATGATTTGATAAAAGCAGTTTTTTGAAGTGATGGTATGGTTTAATAGCTTCAGGAAAAAGTAATCAGCACTTCAGCACTAGTTATTTACCTGTGTGGCAAGGATTTGTCTCAGCTCAAAGGTGAGAACACTTTTGGTTTTGCTGTAAGAGCTCTCTTGTTTCTTTCTTTTTTTCTTCTTTATGTCTTTACTATCTGTTACCTTCCTCTCAAAGCTTGTGTAAGGTAAGACATGCGTGGTGCATGTATGTTCCCACAGCAACTAGGTTAAGGACTGTAAAGCTCACAAAGAGTATTGGTGATATTTAAAGTGAGGTAATATCCTGCTTTTAAGCTGCATACCTTTCTATAAACTAAAAGTGCCTGTTTAGATGCCTATTCCCTTGTAATGTAGAATCAGACATGGATGAAATGCTGCACACTGGAGATTGCAGTCTCCGCTTTGAAAGCAAAAGGTGGTTGCATCTTTGCTTGTTTCAGTGTGGCTGAAAAAAAGAGTTTGTTCTTTTTTGGACAGCAAGGGAAGTACAGAAAAGAGTTTTAAATTGGGATTTTCTCATCTGGGCTGCCTTGCAGCTGTACGTGTGGCTCTGCTGCACAGGAGAGTTGATCTAGTGATGGAGTTTACATTTCTACTACAAGAGACATGGGTGCTTTTATGCTGAAATTGAGAGATGGAAGAGAACCCCTGAAGGCAGCTTCATCCTTGCATTCTTCTCATTTTACATTGTCAAGCTGTCCCCAGAGTTCTTTATATTTGCTAAAATTTCACACGTGGCTTTCCTTAAAATACTTAAACTGGCTACCTGGCATCCACATAACTCCAGCTGCAAAAAACCATAATAATTACAGGTATGCCACACTACCTCTTGAACCTTCCCGTATGACAAAATATTTTTACAGACTGATGTTTTTGTCATTCCAGGCATCATTGCTTAGTCTTCAGCTGGTAACATCCCTCACATTAATGTGGCTCCTTAATTAGAAACTCACTTCCCTTTATGTGTATGACACACTGCATGTTTCATGCAGTGTGCATAAGGCAGCATTTAAACATCTACAAAAGTAGCAATACTTCATGAATTTGAATGAAACCATGCTGGAGATAGGTGTGGTGTTGTTATAGTAAGGGATCTGAGCAGCTGTTATGTTTTTCCATACTGTTTCTTGAACCATCAGGGAAAGGTCAGGATTTTCAGGTCTTTTCGGACTTGGCCCTCAGTCTTCTACAAATAAAGCAAAAGGTGATAAGACATGTGAAGCTAACTTTTGTAGTTAACACCTTTTGAATGTTGTGTTGCAATCTCTGGATGGTGTAAAGTACAATGAAATCCTCTCTTTTGCCAGTAGTGAACAAAAAGTCATCCTGTATTTAACAGAATGCTGTGTATAACCTTTATGAATCTGAATGGCTTGTGGTAGGAGTCTTAACTGGCAAGAGCTGCATTGCTTGGTCTTACCTTTGTGCTTGCTTGCCTACTTCCAGCAAAACAGAGTTTTCATCTGATGCATCTGATCCACATAAGTTCGTATTCCAGGTCTTCATGGCCAAGAACAACATTTATTTGTAGAGCAAGAGCCGTGAGTTCTTCTTTTTCCTTCCGCAGGACAAGCAGGAGGACTTAAAGAAGACTATTTTGGAGGGCGTAGAGCCGGGCAAGCATCAGGTGAGGTTGGCCTTTGATGCTTGTAAGCTGCAGCCTCAGGATACATGCTAACAACAGCCATGGTTTTAAGGCATCTAAGTTTCTTCAAAAATACAGACTCACTGTGTAGATTAGACATGTCATCTTTGTCTTGCATTTCCCCTTCTGTTGGGTTTTCTAAAATCCTGTTTTTTAAAAACAGTATCTCAACCTTCACAAAGCAAGTTATCTCATTGAGTCTATTAGCACAATTAGCTGTGTTAAACATGTACCTACAGGAAGCTAGCTATGTACTGTCTTCCCTTTTCAGATATTTACTTCAAACTAGAGGCCTCACTGAGTTTTTGGTACATATCTCAGGAAGGTTATCTGGGACTGCTAGAATACTGTGTCTCTTGATAGGAGTTAAATCTTGAAAATTAGCAAAGTGGCATAGTGTTAAGAACTGTATTGTTTGGCCATTGCCTTGCATCAAAAACTGTATAAATAATTTTGATTGGAATAACATTTAGATTTCAGTTAAATATTCACTGTTGTGATGGGCGAGAGGGGCTTGTTAAAGAATTGAAGAGAGCAGTTGGACCTTTACTGTGGAAATGCAGACTTTACTCTAGAACTTCTAAATAACATAAGATATTGGAAACAAACTTGAAAAAAACATCCTAGTGAATAATACTTGTGAACCAAGGAGAGGCATGAGGGGCTGGGGGAGAGGAGAGGAGAAGGAAGCCATTACGTAGCTGATCTTGGAATTTCCTAAAACAGAGAACTCAAAATCAAGACTAAAAAAAATACCAATGATTGTCCTAAGATGCTTCTCATTACACTGCTTTTGCTGTGCTCTCAGAAGTATTGATTTGTCTAGAAAGGAAATAATTATTACTGACTGGATACTTACCTCCTTTTTGAGTCCCAGTGGAGAAGGTGCAGATAATGTAAACTCTTACTGATTTGGGTAATACTTTCGCTTTCCCTTCCTTCCTATCTGATAACCAAACCTGCAGAAAATTCTTCTTGGGCACTCTTTCTATTCAAGCAGAATTAACAGGAGAGCACATCACTCAAATGTTTAAAGAATGGCTTTTTTAGTCAAAGGTGGCATAGGTGTTCTCCTTTATTTGTACCTCTTTCTGATCATACTAACTGCAGTTGTCTTTGGAGATGAGTACTCCTTACTAGTTTTGTTCTTGTAAGTATGTGCATGTACCTCATATTAATACAAGGAAGAAACGTATTGGAAAGCTGATGGGAGATGCTTTTGGACAACTTTCATGTTTTCTGTCCTAATTTTAATTCTTTACTACAGCTTAAAAAAAAATAATTGAATTTTTTGGCCAGTCCAGATCAAAGAAAGGATGCGAGTAGACAAAGGCACTGTGCTGGCTTAGCTTCTTATTTTGTCTTGTTGTAGATGTTTTCCCTTAAAGCTTGAGTGGATGCTATCTGCTAGCCTTTATTAGGGCTAAATAGAGTGCTGAAGTCATAGAATTAATTTTGTCTTAAAATAAAATATGCATTTCTATCTTCCAATGTGAAAAATACCATCAAAAGGGAATAGCTTTTGAAGATCTACAGCAGGTGGGCACACAAATGTTTTAGTTTGCCTGGACTGATAATGTGTACGCTACTGAAAGTGTTTGAAGTGTATAATAGTGGAGGACCTTGATGAAGTGATAGTTGTTTAAACTGGGCAGAGCTGCATTGCATTTAAATGAGGAAGCCTCCTAACATCCCATGTTTTAAGACTTCAACTGTGAATGAGAATGTTGCAAATAATGATATCTTACTGCTAGTGATCTGAAACGTTACATTTGAATGCAACATAGGATGGCTTTTCACAATCTTGAATATGGCGAAGAAGACTGAAAATAAATTTTGCTTCTTGCCATCTTTGCTGTTACATCAGTGGGGTTTAGAAATGTGCATTAAATCTTTTGGGCAGTGATGTTCTAGTCCTGCTCAGTGGGTGAAGTGGTGTTCCGTAGTTCTTTATGAGTGATTGGCTGCTTTATGAGTGATTGGCTGGCAGAACCAAGGGTTTACTGGGTGTAAGGCTAACAGGAGCATCTGGCTTTTTGTGGTCTATTGGCAGTGGAAGAGGAAGGAAGAACTATGTCAAATCCCAGGGGAAGCACCAGAGCTCAAGGGCGTGCTACTAATTCTTGCACATCACAGGGCCACATACTGACATAATTATCTTGATGTGTCCTGCAAATATTTCTGACATGCAATCTAAAAGCATGCATATGTTTATCAACAGCTAAGCAGTCATTTCTCCTGGGAGCAGAATCTACTTATTCAAAAAATTGAAAAAAAAAAAGTGACTTCAGTAGCAAGTATATAAGACTTCCTTTCTGCCTGTGTGCACTTAGGCATTGAAACAAAGATATCAGAGCACTCGTGGAGTTTAAAGGTGTGTTAAAGCAGTGTATAATAATACGAAGTTCTTATGAAGGCACAGAGGCAGCACATTCCCAATCTTTTGGGAATAGGAGAGGGGTAGTGTAACTCCCATTACAGCAAAGGAATGATTTGTATTTTCTGCATGGGGTCACTCTCCAATGGAAGATCCAGTCAAGATAGTTCTTCCTTGAGTGTATGAACAGAAAGCTGACTTAAGGTGCAGCTTGAAACCAAGGCAAGCCATATGTCAAAGGACATACACAGAGTTTTCAGGAATACTGAAACTATGGGAAGGAGGTGATGTGGTCTGTCAAATCTATTTTTGCCCTTTTATATTTGTAAATGGCAAATCAAGCACTGCCAGTACTAAATGTTCCCTTTATCTATAAGATACACGTGCAATTCCAGAAGTAAATAGTCAATTTAAAGCTTGGCTTCCCAGATATTTAATTAAAAAAATAGCCAACATGAACCTAGTATATTATTGATCAGACTGAATATTCAGACCGCGAATACCAACACTCTCAGGAAGGCTATGTTCTTGCCCCTTGCTGCTGTGGAAGGGTTAATAGGTATTAGTCAACATTCTCTGTGGTATTTATCATGTCTACCATAGCAGGCAAATTTTCTGTAACTTCTCTAATACAGTTCTATTCAACCACATCCTTCCAGTATTAAGAAACTTTATAAAATAGAAAATTGTTCTTGTCATTCATTCTTTTTTGTTGGTTTGTATCATCCTTTTGTCGTATTTCTGCTTTAATCTCCAAACCTCTTATTCAGAGACTTTGTGACCTGCAGTGATTTGTCTCATTTTTATTGCTGATTCTCTGCAGTGTGTTTTAAAAATGTGGTCTGCAACTTCAGACATTATTGCAATTTTAAAGGTCTGGCATGCAGTATATGACAGCTCCCAGAACTGTTGCACATCAGTTCATTTATACTTGTACACTTCCCTGATGCTGAGTGAGATTTGTGTTAGAGTTGTCCCTCTTTGAGGAGGAAACAAGACGTTACTGTTCGCAAATGTGTCATGCAGAAAAAGGGATACAGAAGTGGGGAAACTTGTGTGATAACAGTATGATGGATGTGGTCTTAATGCTTTTAGACAGTGTGATTCAGTATTTAAGGTAACGTGAAAATCAATTCTAGTCAGCTTATATTGATTACAGTTGGCTTATAAGATAGATCTTCTACTGAGACAGGCAATTCTGGTCCCCTCATAAGATGGTTCAAAAGCTAAAACAATGGTATAATTTTTGCCCATTTATTCATCTGTTATTTCTTCTTTGCAATAGGAGCATGAATCTGAAGGTGGGAGAACCCCACTGATGAAGGCTGCACGAGCTGGTCATTTATGCACTGTGCAATTCCTTATTAGCAAAGGTAAAATACTAGTTTAATTAATTTAAATACTTAAAATGCCACTTTACAATTCCGCATGTTTGTGATCCTTCTTCAAAATGAATCTGGTTATGTATATATGAGCATTTGGCAAAGGATTGAGGGATTTTTAAATTTCATTTAGTTCATGATACAATGAAACATAAATATTTTGCTAGTTACTTTACCTACTCTGTTGCAAAGATTAATAAATAGATTTGAAGTACAGCAAATATTTTCAGTTTCTTAAAAAAAACACTCCATCCTTCAGAAAAAATACATCCTCAAGTGCTGTCTGAAACAGTAACAGTTGCACCATGTAGTGATACTGATAAGTGCTTAGAATGATAATTGCGGTATACACTATGTGTTCCCCCTCTGCTACCCCTTCCGAGGCCCACTGTTACTGCTGCCTTGTCTTTACAAGATGATGAGCATGATGTGTAGAAGCCATCAGTTACTCAAAATCCCTGCCTTTACCCTAGAGGTCTGTATGAATTAGGAAGATTAGAAGAGAAAAGTTTATTCCAGAAAACACTGTACCTGTTGATACATTCTTTTAAAACAAATTTCCTTGTATTTAATTCTGAGATCTTCTCTTTATAGGTGCCAACGTTAACAGGGCTACAGCTAATAATGACCACACAGTGGTGTCACTGGCATGTGCGGGAGGCCACCTGGCAGTGGTTGAGCTGCTTCTGGCTCATGGGGCAGATCCTACTCATCGGCTCAAGGTATTCACTTAAAACTATGCGCTTATCATAGGTACTGAAAGAGCCATGTAGTTGATTTAATGGATTAGTAAGTAAACAAGCAATTTAAAATGGTTAATTCATCTCTTACATGTTACACCAGGTAGCAAAATTCACCTTCTGGCTTTTTATTTCCAAAATCTCACTTTTAGGATGGTTCAACAATGCTCATTGAAGCCGCCAAAGGAGGACATACAAATGTTGTTTCTTACTTGCTGGATTACCCCAACAATATATTGTCGGTTCCTGCAGCAGACTTGTCTCAGCTCACACCTCCCTCTCAGGATCAGTCTCAGGTAAGGCATAAGGAATTATTTTTAAATATCACCTTGAATGTTGCAAAGAAAGCACTTCCTTAGGAATTAAGCTCTGAAGTTAAGTTAGATGTGAACATACACAATGGAAAGAATTAAAAAAAAAAAGAAAAAAAAAAAGTCCATGCATTTGAAAATGGTAGGGAGTGAGAAAGGTGATTGGTATTTTTCTGTAGTGTCCTGAAGAATGCATGAACATGAATTTCCCTTTCTGCTCCTTAGATGGGATAGTCCTGAGCCTGGTATCTCAAAAGAATATTATTTTCTTGGTTACATTTTCTCAGTATTTTGTTTCAACAGTTCTAAACCCTTGTGACAGCACCCCTCAAGTGTATTTATACACACAAATATATATATTTATATATATAAATAAATATAGAAATATTTATTTATGTATATATATATAAATGTATATATTGTGTAAATTTAGAATTCTGCAGGCTAGAGAGTGGAGTTAGTTGATTAAAACTAGTTAGTTAGTTTCCAGTGGAGTTAGTTGATTAAAAGCCTAAAGGTGTTAACCTTTTTCCAGCCTCCGCAGCCCAGGATTTTGTGAAGAGTGGCATAGTTACCTTTTGACATGTTATCTCCAATAAAAGAGCATGGGACAGGTCATACCAAGAGGTAGCATAGCATACATAGTTTAGGAAGAGTGGAATGGAGGTCTGCTGTAGAAATATATTGTTGTATTAAGACTTCAAGATCTGGTCCATTCAAAAGGATTTTTATCTGAGTGTGCATGTGTGGCTTTGTTTTAAGGTTCCCCGTGTACCAGTGCATACGCTTGCTATGGTTGTACCTCCCCAGGAACCTGACAGAACCCCTCAAGAGAACTCGCCACCTCTCTTGGGAGTGGTGAAAGGTTAGTATATAGCGACTTGGAGAATATACGCAATTTGGAAACTGGTAGGCTGGGGGCAGTTTTGTTAGAGGTTATGCATAGTATAGTCCAATTCCTGAACACCTCTAATGAAGTATAATTTTAAAGTACTTTATGTAGTACAGTTTTTGCTTATTTTCTTGTATTCTACAGTATAGTAACACTGGGTATTCTAATTTTATTATGCTTATCCTAATTTATTAGAATTATGCTTATTCTGATTTTTTTGGAAGAAAATGATTGTGGTAACTGCCATAGTATAGACTGATAAAAAATATTAATAAACTCTAGTTGTGGTGCTAACTTTTGAATATTGTACATTGATCATCTAGAATAGTTGCAACTATCATCCATGAACTTGCTATATCAGCTTTTTTTCTGTTCCTACAGTAGCAATGCAAACATATTGGCACCGTAAAATGCCAATGCAGATCTACTTACAGGAGAATTTTTCTTGTATTAGTAATAGTACTCTTGTGAGTAGTCATAACATCAGGAGTTTTCTTTGCACTTTGTTTGAACTGACTGGTTAAAACTATTTGCAGTCATTACACAGCAAATTTAGCAGTTTGTTTCCAGCTATGGATTCTGTAACAAATTCTTCGTGTCTGTTAAGTCAGCTCAGAAAGAGAAGCAGATTGTCAAGTGGAAAGTACAAACTACAGCTTCTAATGATTTACAGTTTTGGACAGTGATATTAAATATTATAGCATCCAAAGCTAGCTTTACTACTTTTATTCTGGAAGTGCTCAGTGCTTCCTAAAACAAACAGACAAAAAAAAAAAAACAGCCCAGGGGCACAAATTGAAGAGAGGTAATAACTTTGTACCTAATGATGTTTAAGTGTGAAGCCGTGATACTCTCCATGCATATATGCTGTGTGTGTAACTTCTCAAGTGCAGTTACTGTATCATTTTCCTAGGATGTACAACACTTGATATTTTGGATTTCATAAAAATGAATCCCAAATGGAAAGAACATGCAACTTCTGGTTCAAATAAAACAGGAAAAAGTTATATATCAGCATGTGCGCCCTTACAATTAACTATTAGTAGTGTGAAGTGGGTTAGTGCTCTGGAAGTACATTTTGTGGTGCATGAGGACCAATGAGAGATTAGTTGTTACTGGGTCAGAATGTTAACGTTATAAGCTTAAAGTCTCATGTTATTTAATCAAATTATGAAACGCAGAAGTTGATTGTAGTTCAAGAAATAACTTATTAAAAAAGACCTTATTGCAAATGTTAGCACATACTTTAGGCAAGTTTTCAATAGTACGGTTGTTGGAACTGTCACAGAGAGATCGAGTTTTTCTCAGTGTTTCAGGACATGCTTCATGCGTGTCAGTGAAACTAATCTGTGACGCGTTGCAGGGGATGTAGTGACCTCAACTGTGTCATTGGCTGATGAAACATTCCCGAAAACTTAGTGTGCAAAGTTCTTGTGCATCTCAGATCTTTAGTGGAACAATGGTGGTGTTGTGATAAACACTGTGATCACTATAGTGATACCACTCTGCTGCTTCAACTGGAATAGGATTAGTGCTCATTGTGGAACTTCCATTCTTACTTCTTATACACGTGTGGCGTTAATACACCAGACTTCCATCATTAGACTTCTTGGGAGACAAGGGGGAAAAGAGGGTGCAAATCAAGGTGTGTTTGTTATTTCCATGGGGGGGAGGAGAACAGTCTTAATTTCACAGAATCACACAATCTTCATGGTTGGAAGGGACCTTTGAGATTGAGTCCAACCATACACACACACACAAAAAAACCCCACCCGACAATCTAGGACACTAGAGCATGCCCTGAAGTGCCACGTCTACACATTTCTTAAGTACCTCCAGGGATGGTGACTCTACCACCACCCTGGGCAGGCCGTTCCAGTGCCTGACCACCCTCTCAGTAAAGTAATTCTTCCTAATATCTAATCTAAACCTCCCCTGCCACAACTTTAGACCATTTCTTACATAACAAAGTTGTTTATGCTGGGGGAGACAAATTTCTTGCCTTCATGGTATAGAAGGAGCCCTCTGAGTTTTTCTATAAACTTTTAACTACTTGGAGGAAGGAGAGGAGCACCTAGCCTTCTTAACCTGAGTGCGCTCTGGTTTTTAAGGACCTATATTAGTTTTGCAAGCAATGCAAGAGTGACACCTTATTTTCTGAAGATTTCTTGACAAGTTGAGTCTAAAACTAGAGTACACTTGTTGCTACAATTCAAATATGGTGTGAGGTTTTCCAAGGTGAATTTATGGTCTAATTTTGAATTACTGCATTCTTCAGTAAAGTAAGAAGGCACATGGAATAGTGGCCATTTGAATAACTATTTTGGCAAAGGATTTAATATCAGTGTTTAGCAACCAGAAAGAGGACCATTTTTGAGCTGCCAGTGGGTCTAGAGAGACTCAGATAAAGGCAGTAGGCAAGGTTGTAACCTCCTAAAGGGTTGAAGAAAATCAGGTGAAAGAGGCAGCAGAATTAATTCATGGGACGCAACAGACCTCAACTCTTACGTGCTGAAGAAGGATTGGTTTTAGTGCAGTACATTTAGCACGCGTCTGTTGTGTCCATGTAAAAAGTCCATGTAAAACTGAAATCCCAGGGCTTTGTGCTGTGATGGGGAAAGGCGGGAGATCCTGTCCCTGGCCTTCTGTCCTTTCTGCCATTGCTCGGCAGCCAGAGCCACTCTAATGCAGCAGCGCAACATGGAGAGTCTTTTGGCAAGAAAAAACCCAAATGTGCTATTTCTTCAGGCCAGAGGGTGTCTCCTGCCTTATGCTGCGAGAGGCACAAAGCACGGTGGCTATGAGGCAGCTCCTGGTGCTCCTGTGTCTGGTGACCAGCACATGAAATGGTTAAAGGAATGCTGTTGGATTTCTTCAAGAAATCAGCTGGTGTGATAGTGTTGCCATTGATGATCTTGTCTAGTTTGTATATGCAAGCTAATGTTTAATAAGAATGGTATTTGAAGGTCCCAGCTGTGTTCGTGATCCTGCCTTTAGTCTTTGGCAGAGCGTGCCCCGGGGAGCACCGTGGCTTGAACCCGTGGTGGGTTTTTGGAACATTATTGAAATAACTTGCAGCATTTCTCATTTGGGGTGTTTTAGAATTCCACAAGACCTAATAGACTTGAGTTATTCACATGAAAACTGCCCACATCTGCCTTTGATCCCTGGGAAGGAGACCAGACTTTCCTTAAAGTTGAGTAGGATTTTTGGAATCTGTAAGCTTTTTAAGTTACACCTTCAGTGTAGAATGTCCCCTGTATCCCCATGCTAAATCTAACAGGCTTCGAGAAAGGAAAGAAGGACAAACTCCACATAGCTTCAGTAGCTACAAATTCAATAAATATTTTGTACTTCAGGATCTGACTTTTATGCCCAATTCCACGTTATATACTGGCAGAGATCTCATACGTTGCATGATTTCATTAAGAAAGGGTCCAGGTTAACAGTAGAACTATAAAGATGATATGCTTCTCATTGAGGTGAAGGCATTAAAAAAGTAAGCTGATTTTCTTGCTTTTCCGTTCTGACTCCTTTCAGACTTCTCCATTGCCCCGTCCAGCCGCCTGCTTATGTTTCACGTGCTTCAATAGCTTCTCCTTAGCTCTTGCCATTTCCTCTGTATTCTCTGCCTGGGCCGGCAGCTGAGCCAGTATGGGGGGTCAGTTAGAAACGTTACAGTCCATGCCTCATGGCTTTCTGACTTCACTAATACTTTCTTAGGAGACTTAGACTTTGTTGTCCTTTTATACAAATCTTTAGCAGTGCAGGCAGGTGATTTAAAAACAAAACTCAAGAGCACAAGTGTATAAAGATCTTTTCATGGGGATTTGTGAAATTCCACTCCTTTGAAACTTCAGTCACCTGCTTGCCACCAACTAACGTAATTACGTCTTAGCAATTTTCCAGTTAGATACCATCAAGCCACCAGAGGAAACTTGGGAAGAAGACTAAGATAAGAAAGTAACTCAAATTTTTGAATGTCAATTGCTTGTTCTCAGCCCTGTAAGCGTTACCTGTTGGGTATCGTTGCCCATAATTCCTGCAAGTTCTCATAGAAAGAGCTGCGGGAGTGAAGGATGGGCAGAAATACTGCATGGTTCACGGGAGGCACCTAGTGAAAATACAAACTCATTGATCATTCAGCCCTCCACAAATCCTCCTGTTCTTTATAAAGAAGACTTAAGTATGTATTGAAAGCAATACAGCAAACAAATTTATTTGGGAAAAGTAGGCTATTTTTTTGTTGCCCAATTAGCCAGAGTATATAATGCTGTACTTTGCTCTTGTGTCTATGGCTTGACTAATTGTTTCCCCAGGTTCTCAGAGCTGAATTTCTTACTGATACAAATTATGGTTAGACACGGATTTTTCATGGCAATATAATATTAAGCTCATCTTATTTCTGCTGATGAGGCTGGTGAATTTTACTTGGAGACTGCAAATCTAACACTCATCTTCTGAGTGAAATCAGATTTTCCAAAAACAAGCAAGTCTGTTAACAAAGCACAGAGATCTTAGTATCGATTGATGCCTCCTGACATCTGCCTTCTGTGAAGTGAGGAACAGACTGAATCTGGCTTTTTTTGGCAGATTGTGTTGTGGTTTGTTTTTGTTGTGTGTGGTTTTTTTGGGGG
>JAOXJM010000052.1:28474966-28493364 GCA_026413425.1 Tringa solitaria | reverse complement strand
ACAGATTGGGCCCTCTGTACCCCTCAGAAGGGAGTCACCTATTACAACCACCTTTTTATATGGTCCTTTATATATCCCTAAATGACTGTAAATAGTTTAAAACTAATCTAAATCTGTTTCTTCCCTGGGTTAAGAAGGTTAGATAGGTATCTAAGGAGAGCTCATGCAGTTGATTTTTGGGAGATGAATGTGAAGTTCTCAGCTCAAGCACAAAAAAAAATTGGACAGGACACATTTTTTTCTGAGCTGGAATTTGATTAGCATATTGCTAAGTGAAGAAAAACTGCAAATAGGTAGATGTGCCACTAAAGTTCTGCCTGGCAGGAGGTGATTGATTTGTGAGGTTAGTCAGGTCCTTAGTTGATTCATTTAATGTCATTCTGCTTAGTGCTGCTTTTGATCATGTTCATTTCAGAATCTAAATTGTCACACAGGAGGAGGGGGACTTAGGGGAGCCTGGGGGGAAGATGGTGTTTTGAAGGTGTGATAGTGAGGAAAGGAGCAGGGACAGTAGGCTGAGGACCTCTCTGATGCCTTCCCTTGGAGCATGTGTGGTCCTGTGGTCTGTTTTCCCATCTCATTCATTGACTCTTCCAAGGGAACAGACCTTTCCGCTCGGCTCAGCCTCCGAGATGGGTTGAACCGGGGGAAACTTGGCTGTTTCTAAAGGCTTTGGGGGCAGGTTTCATGAGATTTTGAGAAACCAGGAAAAGGGCTGGTCACTGGAGGCATATGCTTTGGCCAACAGCAATGCGATGGACAAAGGAAAGTCTGGGCCTGGCCTGGCAATTCAATACTTTTGTGTGATGAGAGGGAGCAGTAATGGCCATTAAAGCAGGTGGACACCGATCGTCTTCTCTCAACTGTGACTCTGCACCTGATGGAGCAGAGGTTTTGTCTTTTGTCCTGTCTTGCACAGTTGGGCTGTCGCAAGTTTTTGTACAAATCGACATCTCTTGGCGATCACCTCTAAGCTGATTTGGTGGAAATTTAAAATAATTTGATTGTGCGCTGCATCAGCTTTTTCTTAACAAGTGTCACCTGAAGGTGAAGTCTGGGTACTCTCTGCTTTTCCTGTTCATGGGCAATCTCAGTTGCAGATTGAGTTTTCTCTGACTCACTGGTTCCCTTGAGGCACAGATACATGTGCAGATCTCCCCAGTGGCTCTGGACCTGTTCTGGAAATGGCCTTTTGTCTCACTGATGTCTTTAAATCTCTTGTCCTAGCAGCTTGCAGATTGAGGGCAGATGTAACCCAACCATTTGGGGAGGCTGTGGAGATGACCAAAAGAAGTCTATTTGCTACTTCTTACCTCTTTGTTTTAAGAAGGGGTTTGAGACCTTGCTTTATCTGTCATTAAAAGGTATCATGAACTTTGAACATGCCAGCTTAGGAGGCAGTACATGAGTATGAAGTTGGATGAAATGGCTGGGCTCCCTGTTTTACATGGAGTGACCAAGTGTTGTGGCTGTTAAGGTAGCCCTTGCAGTAACCAGTTTCTGCAGAAGTGCTTGGGGGCTTTAATAAACTGAATTTTGAGTGGAGTTTGTGAGATTGATACACCAGTCTTGAAAGCTGTCATGCTTTCAGAGGGTGATGCAGAGTTTGAATTCATAGCCCAAGTAACTGCAGAGTATGGTGTTGCAAAAGGTTTTAGTATTACGAAACCTGATTTTGTTGGTAAGTACATAAATAGGAAGCTCACTGAAATCAAGATTCTGTAAGTCATTGTTCATAGAAGCCATCTTTAATATTGAGCAAAGGGTTTTTTTCACCCACTTTTATGAAAGGCAAGATAATGATAAAAAATGTTCTTTACAAACCGAAAACTGATGACGCTGTTGAATTAGTGCATCTCTGGCTGTTGCACTTCCTTCAGCCTGTGTACAATACACAGCAGTGCCAAAATGAACTTGACTGTACAGTCATTGCACTTTGAAAGCTGTGTAGCCATCCTACCAAGCCTTCAAAACACATCTCTCTTCTGCAGAAGAGATATTTTTGTCGTAATCTCTGCCTTGTTCTCCGTTTAGGAAGCCAGCAGTCCCTGTGGGCAGCAGCAGCTCTGTTAGCATGGGGCAACTTGGGATCTTCAGTGATTTCTCAGCCAGCTGGAAACTTGCTTTTTATGTGTGGTGTAATTGGTTACCATAGGGGCCTTTAAGCTTTGATGACTTTTATGGATGGAGGGTTAGCAAGAGTGTGCCATGGGTAGCTCCATGGCAGATCCACGGGGAGGGCCCTTAGCTGGAGGTGCTGCAGTCTGCTTACTGCTGGGCTCTGTGCTGCAGCTCTAGACAAATGCAGATCAATCAAACTGTGTTTGCAGGCAGCCCGCAAGGGCATTAGCGTCTTCCTCATAGCATTTTGTGCTGTTACAAACCCAGAAAGATTGTCCTTCCGCTCTGTTTCCTCATCTGAGCACCCCATGTTCTGTTGGTGGTAATGATTTATTTCTCCTTGTCTGTCATGGCGACTTCTGGTTTTTAACCTTTGGGGTAGGGCTAGCGAGGAAAAAAAACCTCCTTCAAATCCAATGAGTCATGTCTTTCCATATGAGCTGGTTGGAAGCAGTAAATCAGGTTGACTTGGTTGGTAGCACTGGGGAGAACACCTGGCTTTCAGGAACGTATCCAGGTGATGAAAGGTGCACCTCTAGTCTATGACCTAAGGTGTTGCCTGTCACCACTGCTGTTTGCAGACTGCAGTGGTGTAAGGAGGTACAATCTTCAGCCCTGCTCTGCAGCAATATAGGCTGGTCCTGGTTGTGGTCATTTTGAAACGTTTAAATGGTTTTGAAACTAGTCTTGTTTAATAGGCCCTTGAAACTAAACCCAAAACTCAGGTGAACATATGGCCGTACCTGTTTCTGCTTTCAGGTAATAATATGTGATAAAGAGCTTTTACAACATTTTGGAAAAGTATTTAAAAGCTTTGGCTTATTAAAAAACTGTAATTCCCCCTTGCTAATAATTTTTGTGGGACTTTGAACTTTTTCTTCATCTCTCCCTTCCTGTCACACATCCCTGTAGAAAGCAGCACCCTCCCCTGTTGTGCTGCGCATCGGCAGCCCTGGTTATCTGGACACAGCATACTCTGACTGATCTACATGGGAATATATGCCTGTAGGATGGCAAAAACCGGACTGCAGCAAACTACCTGCTTGGTGCTGGATTTTCCTGGGGCTTTCACAGAGCCCTGTATCCCTGTTTGACTTGCGTGACTTTTTTGTAACCACAGGTCCTTGCCACTCCCAGCTTTCCTCCTTTGCCTTCCCTGCTAAGATCCTTTCTTTACTGCCAGCAAAGGGATGGCTGTTTTTGTTAAAACTTCAGGCCAAAACAGAGAGCATACAGAAATGCCTTCTGTCGGTTTCTAAGGGAGAATCATGCACCTGTAAAATGAACTTCCCATGTGCAGATACCCCCGAAGGTGATAAGATGCTTTAATTATATTTGGAGAACTAGCTCTCTCTGGTGCTTTGAAGCAGGTTCCCAAAGAGAGATATTTAATCAAATTTATGTTTATTTCAGGCTTACCCTCTCTAGATCCATCCAACAGCTCTACAACTTCTTCTTCAGGTCCTTTGACAGGCTTTTCAGCAAACATACAAGGAGCACGGGTTTACCTTCAAGGGCCAGCGCCTGTTGGGACTCCCAGCTTTAACAGACAGCATTTTTCACCACATCCTTGGACAAGCGCTACAAATTCATGTAGGAACTTCATGGGTCTGTCTTAGTTAACTATAAATTCATAGCTTTTGTCTTTAGTAGATCTGTAACTTGAGGGGAAATTACCCAGTGGTGAACAAAATGCTTTCCAGTTGCTTTTAGCAGCTGTGAGAATGACGTGCAAATATCCCAAGCTGTACTATTTTGTGGTTTTTTTCCCACATAAAATGCCGCTAGTTCTGGTAGCATTGCTAAGGGCATATTTGGGCAAAAAACCCCCAGTCATTGTAGGCTCTGAGAGTTGAGGGCATGAAGCTGTGAGGGAGTGGAAATGATTATACCAAGCTAAAGATTCCCCTCTAAATAGTATGAGTGTAATATTAGGTGAAAATGTCATGTTTGCCATGGTTTGAAGTTATACTTGCCTTTTTGTTTGTTTGTTTAATTGGGATTCTGGAATTATTTCATGTTACTTAAAAAGTTCCAAAATCTTTGAGCATCATCCAAGGTAACAGTGGGTTTTCCTCCTAATGGGAAGAACATGGAAGTAGCTTTACAGAAAATATGGGTCTTTGATTCAGAATTTTAAGTGAAGAGGCTTTTCATGTCACTGCATGCAACTTCATTGCCACTCTGAACGTAAGAACTAAAATGTTTAAATGAGTGCTCAAAGGAAGTTGGATTTCCCAAGAAGAGTCAGTGACACTTCTGAAGTTGGTGGGACTTACTCTCTTATGTTACGTATGTGGCTTTGGGAAGCTGTCTAATTTCTCTTCTGCTGGAAATGGTGGATACCAAACCAGGCTGTTTATTAGATATTTATGGTATTTTGGCTAATGTTTTCACCTCTTCCTGAAACTCTTCCATGTTTCTTATTCTTTCTTGTAACTAATTTGTATTGCTATGTCATGAGAATATCACATGATTCTGATGGCTGAAAGCATTTGGTGTTATAATGTTGACTTTAGAGTTTAAATAAACTCTAAACAGAATTTCTGTGATAGAGTTGAAGAATGCTTGCCAAGAAAGCCTTTAAAAGATAACATTGCAGGGTAGCAATTTATGGGGTAGCATTTATGCTTCCTAGCTTGTGTGTAATTAAGCAAGAGAAATATTCTTTTCAGCAGGTGAATCTCCTATTCCATCAGTTTCCTCAGGATCATCTTCGCCCCTTTCAGCTGCTTCTGCACCTTCTAACTTGGGCCAGCCAAAAACGGGTAATGCCAATCAAGATCGAAAAGTACCCCCTCCCATCGGAACAGAAAGGCTTGCTAGAATCCGACAGGGAGGATCTGTCACTCCTACACCCTTAGGAACCAACTTCACCGCTCCTGTCGGTCATAGCGGTATTTGGTCCTTCGGAGTTAACAGTGTATCTGGTAAGTCTGTTGCGAAGCCTCGGGTAGCCTAAGGTCTTCTGGGGCCTTCTGGAAGTACTACATTTGAAAAGAAAGGTGGGAGGAGGAATAAAGTTCCACAGTCTGTAATCACCTTCCATGTAATACACCCTGAAGGGAGAACCGGTGTTGGTGGTGGGAGAGTGCGTATCAGTAAAAGCGATGTGGTTTTCACTCCTAATGTAGGTGGTTCTCACCCAACCTAGATTATCTGTCAGCATGTACTTGTAAACCCTAAGAAGAGTTCAGAAATTCCATATTAAGTCTATTGAATGATACAGAATTTAAGAAGTAAACAATTTTTATCTGTTAAGGGGATCCGTTTCCAAGTCTGACCCTTGGCCTAAAAGGAGAACTGCCTCCATCCAAATTTCTAGCTTGCTTTCCAGTAACATTTTTAAATGTTAGTTGTGGTGCAGCTAAGGCATCCAGAAACATAGTTGTGGATGCTGATTTTTGCATTGATCTCTTAAATAATATGGGGTAACTTCTGTTCCAGGCATCCCAGTTTCAAAAGAATGACTTTGAAACAGCTGAAACTTTACGTTCACACCTTAGATGTTCTGCTGTGGACACCTGAAACTTGCAGTTTCTAGTAGATCCCATTATCTCCATGCTTGTCTGGAGGATAAGATGAATGTACATGGAGAGAACATGTGCCTGGCCTCACCAGTCTGTCATCTTTCCCTATTTTTGGCCCTGTCATAAGTGTAACTTTTTTCTGTATTTCCATGGTACACAAGAGGATGTGGGAGCTAGAGGGAAAGAAAGTGCGTGTGTGTATAGCCAGCCTTGTATAGTGTTGCCTGCTGCTGCTTCCCCATGAGAAGCCTTGGTGCTGCAGATAAGACTGTGTGTGTTTGCAGTACCTGTGATGGGTTATTAGCCTAAAAACTGCAGGTATCTTCCTGCTTTCCGTAGGAAAGGTGGACCTTTGTGGAAGGTCTGCCTTTGCTCAGACCACAGACCCTCTGCAGCTCTGTGTCTTTGAGGAGCCTTTGGATGTACATAGGTGTGTGCAGCTGCTGAATTCTACTCCAGAGTATCTTCAATGAATTGTAATGAGCCACTGTCAATCTCTTCCTTTCCAGAAGGCTTGTCAGGTTGGTCTCAGCCTGTCATGGGAAATCATCCAATGCATCAGCCACTGTCGGACCCAGGCACATTTTCTCAGCATCAGCCAATGGAGAGAGATGATTCTGGAATAGTGGCTCCCTCGAATATTTTCCACCAACCTATGCCGAGTAGTTTTGTGGATTTTTCTAAAGTAAGTTACAGAGGGTTGGCTTTAGTCTATAAAATGAACGAGGACTTTTTGTGATATCTCCTGTTCACACTGTATGTGTGTGCCTATGCTTGCTGCACCTAGTCTGGAACCTGCTTTCATTCCAGTACTGACTGGAAAAGGTGTCTAAGCCTGGTGGCGCATTTAAACAAAACCAGGATTTGTTGATTACAGATCACAGAATCACCTAGGTTGGAAGGGACCTTTTAAGATCATCTAGTCCAACCAACCATGTTCTCAATGTTCTCTTGTCAAGTAGCTGAATGCCTCCATCACTCTCCAGTGTTTCCTTTCACAGACACTCAATTGCTCAGAAATGTTTCATAAGGCTTATTCAGCTCTTGAGGCCGATTAAAAGTTCACTTAATGATTTCAGTACAAATCATGCCCACGAATACTACACACCTTTCTTAAGGAAGTGGTAGGATGAGAGGACTGCTTTTAAGTCTGTGCTTTCTATGTTAAAGCTGAAAAGTAGCTTGAGGCAGACAGATGTAGCCAAGTTATAGTCAGCTCAGCCACCACTGGAGGAATGTCCAGGATGGCATGCCTAACAGCAGACATGCTCACAGTATGTTTCAGAAGTAACTATAGCATGTGCTCTTGCGGTCTCCTAAATTGTAGAGCAGCAATCATTCAAACATGGGAAGGAGATCTCATAATTGCAAAAAGCTGCTCTGTAACTTGCTCTTTCTGAACTGGAAGAATACTTTAGGTGGCCATTAGTAGTTTATAGAACATCTTCAACTAAGAGTCTTGTAGGCTTAAGCTGTACATGGGCTTTGCTGAAGTGCAGCTCCTGGCTGCAGTCCTGCCCCAGTGTTACGGCATGCTGCAGGGGGGAGAGAAGGGGATACTGAGGTCACTTTGTACAGGTGCTGTGCCTGGCATTATGGGGTCATCTGAAAGCACTGTGCAGAGGCTGCTGCATACTGGTGAGGTATGATTTCAAGAAAATGGGTACACTGACTTGAATCTCAAGCTCTGAAGAGTTGCTGTATTCCACTCTCTGCCTAGGTATGCAGCACTGCCCCATTTCCTCACAGTGTTTAGGTATTTGCCAGTAGTGAAGGTTACATATGGGTGTGAACCACCTCTGTCATTTTAGCAAATGTGGTACTTCACAGCCACTGCCTTCTTTGCTGACAGCACTTTCTCTTGTTTCCTCAGGGTCTACCGATTTCTATGTATGGCGGCACTCTAATACCCTCACACCCTCAGCTAGCAGATGGCCCGGGAGGCCCTCTCTTTAATGGGCTCCATGCTCCAGATCCTGCCTGGAATCCCATGATCAAGGTTGTCCAGAACTCAACAGAATGTACTGATGCTCAGCAGGTACTGTGGCTGCCTTTTTCCACCTTTGCTTACCTGGGGCCTTTTATGGTGCTGTGTTTTGTATTTTGTTTTTCTTAAGTTTTTGGATAGGTGACACTTTTTTCAGTTCTGTGATACTAGAATTGAGATTGTTTGCATGCCTTTTCCCCTACAGCGTGTGTGTGTTTATATAAAAAAGTATATGGCGCTATCTGTACCAAACCTTTCAGGTAAAATGAGCAGCACTTCAAGACTGCTCAGCCAGATAATCAACTTTGTTATGAGAGGGTTTATGTCCATATTTGGCATCTTGCAGTCAGACCTTGACCAGAGCTGAAGAGGCCTCCCAGCCTTTGGACAGCCTGAGTATATTTTAGGGGGAAGCCTTAAGCTTGCCCTCTGGTGGTTAAACGCTCTGTTAAAGGAACTTTTATTTGTTTTCATAATAGACTTGTCTTTTTATTTCTTGCTGTAGATTTGGCCTGGCACCTGGGCACCTCACATTGGAAACATGCATCTCAAGTACGTCAACTGATTTAAGGGGGTCTGTCCTTTTTCAGCCTTGTTTGGGAATCTTTATGATCTTGAAGAACCCTGGGGATTTTTTTTAATGTGCCTAACTAAGCAATTTTCTGTGGGCTTGGAAACTTGATTGCTCATTGTATAAGAACAAATTGATTTACCTATACAAACTGATACTGTTCTCCAGTTAGTTTAGCCATTTTGATCTCAAAAATCAGATGGAACTAGTGCTTTTGGCTAAGCACTACTGAATGCTCCTTGTATGCATCAGAGAACTAGCTGATTACATGATTTCAACTTTTTAGGGCAGTAAATACATGTATAATTGTTTACATGCTTAAAAGGAAAAGCTAAGTAAATTTCATGTCCTATAGCGGCTCTACTTTATGTAGCCTGTAATTAATGTGAAATATTTACCTGAATATTCAATAAAAGGCAAACAATACTATAGGTTGTGTGTGAGAATTTTGGAAGAGGCTGTATGTTTTTCTCACTGGTAGCTGCTGCTGTGCCCAGTGATGCATCTTTTCAGGGTCACGTAATTAGCAGGTGCATGCAGTCAGGGTTTGGGGGAGGGTTTTGATCTGCAGTTGCCTGCTGTGCGAGGTTTGCTGAGCCCTCCCCCTGCCATTTGTTAGGCTTTTTTTTGTGTGTATGCCAATGTGGTTGTGTGTGTTACTTTTTTTCCTTCAGATTAGTTTTGCTACTTCTAGCACTCTTTTGAGGTAGGTTGCCTGAGAGATTGGGTTTTGTTCAGGGGCTGGAAATAAGGGCTGTTAACACTGTGGCAGCTGATGGCATCTTAATTTGCAGAAGGTTAAATAGGTAGCTTGTAGGTAAATGCAGGGTTTCTTCACCTGATTTGCTGTGACCAGCTGCCTAGAAGCAGACCTTAGTAAAGCAGAGACCACTTTGCACTAGAGAAAAAACGTAATGTATTCAATTCCAAGCTTCTTGTAAGCCTTTAAATCTGGTAAGAGCTCCTCAAGTCCTTCCCACGAGGAAGAAGGGGATTTTTGCGTACTGCTTAAGATGAATGTTCATTCTCTACCCAAGTGCAGAAGTTCTCCACTTTCTGCACTTGTGCACTTGGACTATGCTTATTTCTGCTTTTGCTCAGTGGCGATGCAATAGCTGCACTGAATATTCAGTCTATTCCTCAAGCAGGTAACTACAGTGCACATAGTGTCCAATCTAATGGACCACTTCTGGTGGTCTCTCAGAGCAGATGGAGACTTCTCCATCTTCTCCAGACACATCCTTACATGCAGCAGCAGAGGTTTTCTGGGAAAAGCATGAGGAAGGAGTACTGAAAACCCAAAGCGCACAAGCAGTATCTGAGTACCGCAGGCAAATAAACCTCAGAAACGCTACTGGATGCTATATTCAGATATTTTTCCTAATATTTGAGGAAGGAAGGCAAAAACCACCAAAGTGCTGCCACCCCGCTGATAATGCAAATACCAAAGGAGAAGCAGTGGTGGTAGCAGTGACTGTACTGCCAATAGGAGGTGTGGCAGTGCAGTAGGTGTTTGCTCTGGGGTGAGCTGCAGGGAGGTCAGGGTGGGACAGGCGTCCCTGGAAGCCCAGAGCTGGATGGGAAGAGGGAACCCCAAAGTTTTGTAGAAAGATACTGCTAGAGGATAGGGCCACCATTGCCCTTTGGTCCTAGGGGGAGCAAGCAGAGGCAGTGCCGGGTGCATACTCTGCTGAGGTAGTGGATGCAGTGCTGGTCCCGCAGGGGCAGGTCATGCCAGGCACAGCTGGCTGGAACTGGGGGAGACGCACCCGAGTTCACCAGCCCTGGGGGGAAGGTACAGGGTAGCACAGCTCCCTCCAGGGTTACCTGGGCCTGCCCTCCTTTCACTACCATCCCCAGTGCCCCTGGTTCAGCAGGTCCTTTTTTTTTTTTTTTTTGCTGTCTGTCCTCAGGGTAGCATGTGCCCCATCCGGAGCTGGGCATGTTTCAGGTGAGCCGCAGACACCCACCCTGTGGTCACTGGCTCCATTGTGTGCCTCTGATAAGCTTATCTGGGGCTAGGGAGCTAGGTCTGGGGCTGGCAGGGCTGCATCTTGCCCTAGTGTATTTGCAGTACCAGATGGGGCCCAGCTGCACAGGAGCTCTGGGCTCACGACCAGAGCCTGGCAGGGAAGCAGTGCTCAGCCACAGGAACAGCAGGGCAGGGGAAGGCAGGCCTGGTCCTGGTGCAGGGCAGCAGACATGGCACATGGAGGATACAGCATGTGCCCCAGGGGAGCACTGCCCTGGGCTGTACACCCCGCAGGCTGGTCCCATCAAACCAAGCACCTTGTCCTCCTGCATGGCACAGCAGGGTGGCTCCCTGGCTGAGCCGATGGGAATTGGTCCCTGGGTACAGCTTCCTGTGGTGCCAATAGGGGGTACCCAGCATTTGTTGTTGCAGCCATCTCTGGGCAGGGTGCACTGGGGCTGTGGGGCTGTGCCAAGTGCCCCAGGGCTGGCTGTGGTGTCTGCTGCCACAGGGCATCCATGTCGAGGCTGGATACCCTGCACTGTCCCCTGGCAGAGCTCCAGGAGACTCAAGGGTAGGAACACTGTGGGGAAGAGCTGCTGGGCAGGATGGGTGTCAGAGTCTGCCATGTGGGAAGCCCAACAGTGGCTCCAGAGCCAGCCATGTCCTCGAGCTGTGGCACTGCTCCAGGATTGGGCCATGGAGCTTGGAGACGGGGGCAGCCAGGAGCCAGCAGTGCCTGACAGCCCCCCTGCTTTTTGCAGGTACCCGCATCATCTACGACCGCAAGTTCCTGCTGGAGTGCAAGAATTCACCCGTGGCCAGGACCCCTCCCTGCTGCCTGCCCCAGATCCCCGGTGTCACATCCCTGGCCCAGTCCAGCCTCGTCAAGCTGGAGGAGCTCAAGGAGCAGAATGAGAGCGAAGAAGCCACACCAGGTGAGAAGCCCAGGCGCACAGCTCCTGCCTATGCACTGCTTGGGGAATGGGGCTTCTACCTGGCTGTGAGGGCAAGGGGAGATCCTGGCTCAGCTCCAGTTGAAGCTACTGCCCCCTTTGCCTGCACATCTCTTTCAAGGCAGTCCCATCCTAACCCTGGCCCTGTATCCCTCTGTACCCTTGCAGATCAAGACCAGTTTGAGATGGACATCTGAGTTTCCAGCTCCCTGTCTCCAGGTCATGGCTGGGCCTGTTCCTGGGCCTTGTGGAGGTGCTGGCACTGTGACCAGTTGGCTGCAGCCCTCTCTGATGCTGGGGATGGACGTGTGACACCTCAGGCTCTAGCACAACTGGCTGGTGCAATTGCCTAGGAGCTCATGCTTGATCAATAAACACCATGAAACCCCTGTGCTGACCTAGTGCATCTCTATGTTGGGGCACTTCTGGGTCCTCAGAGGACCAGGGAGGGGAGCTAAGAGGAGCCAAGCAGCACCAGGAGCCTTTTGAGAGTGCAGAGAATCTCCCCCTCCTGCCCTGAGACCCTGCAGGCTGGGAGTGGTGAATGCAGAGCCCAAGGTTTGCTCCCTTGGGTGCCACCTGCAGCTTGCCCCAGCTGTGGTAGGGGAAGCTAGTGAGGCCTTCCTGTGAGTGCAAGAGGGAGCAGCACAGTGGAGTCTCCCTGCTGTCCAGGGTGAATGTTAACACCCTGAGTGGGCAGCACTAGCACCAGGATGTTTGTCCCTGTATGTCCCTGTGGCCACCCAGGTCTTCTGGGTCCCAGGCTTGGGTCTGAGCTGTGTTAGAACAGGCAGGAGCTCAAAGGGGAGCACAGGCTGTAGCTGCAGCACAAACCCTGGCCCTGTCAGGGTGCTGTGGGCTGGCACCAGGTCAGCCTCCCCAGCCTAGCAGCCCAGGGGCCATCATCTCCTCCAGCAGAGCTGGGCTATGTGCTGACTGTTGTGGGTGTCCCCCCACACACACACTGCCAGGGCAAGGCCAGAGGGGAATCGGGCTTTGCCAACAGGGGCAGCAGGGAAACGCACTGCAGCCCCCTCAACCTGGGCAACAGTGAGGGTGCTGCCAGGGTCATTCCTTCCCTTTGTGTCATGTGCCCCCTTGGTGGTAGTCTTGTCCAGCAGTCCTGTCTCCTGTGGCTCCTGGGAGAGACCCTGGATCTGTCAGGTGCCAGAACCCCAGCACAGGCTCCAGACAGGGGCAGGTTAGTGCTGTTTATTAAACATCATGTAGTGAATCACCACCAAAATGTCACCATGGGAGGCAGAGGAGGTGCCCAGACCCCATGGGGCAGTGGGGGTTCACAGTCCACACCCCTGTCTGTGGCATCAGGGATCCTCCTGGCCAGGCTCAGCCTTGGCAGTGCCATCCATCGCTGCAGCAGGCAGTCTCCTTGTCTCGGCGATCAGGCGCTTGACGCCCACCAGCCACTGGCTCACCTCATTCACGTGATCCACCATGAGCGAGCGGTGAATCTCATCAGCTGCATCCCAGTGCTGTTGCTGAAGCTCTGCCAGGAAAGGGGAACCCAGCAGTGGTGCCAGCTCAGCCTCCCCCGGGAGCCCTTTCCTGAGGGCCCAGACACAGCTCCCTCACCTTGCACCAGGAGGCTCATCCTCTTCCTCACCGGGGCCGATAGTTTCCCCTGAGCCCAGGCATCCCCCAGCACCGTCAGCCGCCGCCCGATGTCGTTGCACACTTGTTTCTAGAAGCAGAGATGAGCTGCACGGGGGACCTGCCCCCCCCCCCGGTAGCTCCGGGGAGCCCCCGAGGGCGGGGATGGCTCCCCACAGGCGCACCGGAAAGGGGCAGCCCCCGGCGCTGCCACCGGAGGAAGGTGCCGGGGCCTCACCTGCACGGCGGGTCGGCAGGCGGCCAGGGCCTCCCTCAGCGGGGCGAGGACCGCCTCGGCGGGCAGGCCGCACTCCTCCTGCGGGCCGGCGGCGCGGCTGGGCCGGCCGCGCTCCACCCGCGGCGCGGGACCAAGGGACCCGGCGGGGGGCGGTCCCAGCGCCGAGGGGGGCGGTGGAGCGGGGGCGGCGCTGCCCGGTTCTGGGGTGGCACCTGCAAGGAAGAGGCGCTAGCGCGGAGCGCCGTCAGCCCGGGGTTGGGGAGGGCTGCGCTCGGCCCCGGCCCGCCCGGAGCGGGGCTTTGCGGGGGGCTTTGCGGGTGCTGACCTGGGGGGGCCCCCGCGGGCGGGGGGCGGCGGTTGAGGGGCGTCCGCTTGGCCCCGCTGGCCTGCGCCTGCAGCCCGTAGGAAAACTGGGGGGGGTCGTTCCAGCCACGCTCCTGGTTCCCTGCGGCGGCCAAGGGCACAGTCAGATCCGGGGGGGGTTATCCCTCGGTGCGGTTCCCCCCGCCCGGAGCTCCACCCGCGCCCCCTCACCAGGTTTCACGTAGAGCTCCGCCATCCCGCCACGTCACACCCGTTCCCGCCCCTTCCGCCCGGCGGGGAGGGGCGGGAAGGGAAGGGGCGGGGCTTTCCGTCGCCCCGCCCCGCCGGGGCCGGGGGCCACGGGGGGGGCTGGGGGCCGCGGCCGGGGTCTTGGGCCGCGGGCCCCGGCCCCTAACCCGGCCCCCGGCCCCGGCCCGCTATGGGGTGTGGAGGAGGGCTCGCCTAAGGCGGAAGGCCTCCAGGAAGGAGAAGAGGCCTCGCTTGCGGGCACCGGCCCCCGCCGGGCCTCCGCTGCCCCCGCTGGCCTTGGTCGTCCCGCTGGCCGCGTCCCCTGAGGCCGCCGGGCCGGGCCCGTCCCGGCCTGATGCACCCTTCGGCTTTGTCCCCGGTGCGGTGGCCACTAGGCACTTCTGGTACTGCACCTGCGGGGAGAGGAGGGACAGGGAGTGGCCATGGGGTGGGACGTGACTTGGCACCGCCATGGGGGTCGCACATGGTATGGTGTGGCTGTGGCATCAGACACACCATGGTGTGGCTGTGGGGGTCAGGCACAAGGTGACATTGCCGTGGGGTTGGACACATGGTGTGGCTATGGGGTGGAACACGACACTGTGGCCGTGGGGTCACATGCAACATGGTGTGGCCATGGGCTGGGGACACAACATAGTGTCACCATGGTCAGACACAGCATGGCATGCCCATGGGGTCACACACATGATGGCATCACCATAGGCTGGGACACAAGACGGCATTGCCATGGGGTTGGGTGCTACATGGCATCACCGTAGGGCTGGACACAAACCAACACAGCACGGGTATGGGTTGGACACTGCTATGGGTCCTGTGCAGCCCCTGCTGCCCTCCCCAGGGCTGAGTGTCCCACCCCAGCCCAAGCTCTCACTTCTTCCCTCGGGTGTCCCCAGGGGGCTGAGAAGCTGGGGGGATCAGGGGACGTCCCGTCCTTCCTGCTCACCATGCAGGCTGCCTGCACTGCCTCTGAGATGGTGCCAGCGTCAGGCTCGCACCAGAAGGCTGCACACTGGAAGCGTCGCCCCGTGTCCACGATGAGTGCAAAGGTGTGGGCGTCCCGGCCCACTCCCAGGAAGGTCACATACCGCACCTGGCACTCCCAGATGTGCGCTGCATCCTTATCCTCCTGCAGGGATCACATGGGCCCATCCACCCCTGCCCACAGTGCAGGCAGCCCTGCCACCCCTGCCAGGAGGCCAGGCCGCCCATGGGGGTCGCCTGTGCCACCCAGGTGGCAGCAGGGTGCCCACTTCAGCCAGAGCTCCCTTTCCCCCCTCCCCACCTGCACAGGGTGCACCTTCATGGCTGTATCAGACACACGGATGAGGGAGGGTGTCCAGTGCTCCCGCCCAGGGCCTCTGGTCAGCTTCTCGATGGCCTCGTTCAGCACATCCATCCCTGGGGAGTGAGACACCCTGTACCATCAGCCCCTGCCCCAGCTGTGAGCGCAGCACAGGCAGGGTACTGTCAGCCAGCCCCATGGCAGGGGGGGCCTCAGTTGTACCCCCCCACTGCAGCAGGGCAAGCAGCACTTACCCATGGCCCTGGGCACAGGCAGGCTGCCAATGTACAGCGCCTCATAGGTCTGCATCGACTGCCTCACCGCTTCCAGGATATCCACTGCCAGGACAGCAGAGGTGGGAGGGTGCCCTGAGGGACCCCACTATCTCTCCCTGATCCCCAAGGACCCCGAGGACACAGCTGGGCAGGCCAAAGGGCTCTGGCCACTGAGCATCTCACTGTCCAAGCACTGGGGGAATGGTACCTTGCAGCGGCAGGTCTTCAGTGGAGATGGACCCCAGCGTCATGGTGCATGGTTGCCCACTGCTTGCTACAGCTCGCTCAGCCACAATCTGCAAGAGACAGGGGTCCTGGTGCCTCCCCTCACCCCTGAGACCCCCCAGGCCATGCCCCACACCTACCAGGGCCCCTGGATACTACCTTGGAGCACATCTCGTGCAGGGCCTTAGCGATGCCTTTGGCAGGCACGTTGCAGTGGAAGACGTGACACTTGAGGACACAGGTGTCTTTGTCACTGGCCACAAAGGCAAAGTCTCTGCAAGGCCACGAGCAACCCAGTGAGACCCCAGTAGAGGCAGACCCCTCCCCATGCTGCCCCCCCAGCCCTGTTGCCCTCCTACCTGTCCCTGCAGCCGTGGCAGCGGTCAGGGAGAGAGGAGAGGGGACAGGTTACTGCTGTGTGCCTTTCCCCCTCAGCGGGTAGACCCACCCCCCAGCCCCCAGCTCTGCCCCGGCCCCCAGCACCTGCCATTGTTGCAGCCAACACCCCAGACACGGATGTTGAGGATGGGCTGGCGGTGGATGAGGCTGCGGTCGAGGGGGTCCACCAGGCTCATGGTGTCCTTCTTCAAGATCATCACCAGGTCCTGGCCCTGCAGAGGGTCAGAAGCTCCCTCAGTCTGGCAGACAGCATGGGTGTCCCCAGGACCCAGCCCAGGGACACATTTCCTCCCCCACCCACACAGCCTACTCAGCCCCAAGCATGGGGACAGTCCTGCCCCCACCAAGTACCATTCCCATGTGTGGGGACAGCCCAGCCAGGCACCCCTGGCACTGTTCCCATGGGACAGCCCTGTCAGACCCACCTGCCCCACACTTGGGACCAGCACATAGATGCCCGATGTGGACGCTGCCACTGGCGCTGGTCCCTGCTGGCCCCATTCCCTCCCCTCTTCCCCCCTGCCCCCCGCCCCTTCAAACACACACCCCTCCCACAGTCCCTATCAGTGGGGACAAACTAGCCTCAGCAGCAGTGGCCCCAGGGTGGGACCCTGCCTCCCTGTCCCAGACTCTCACCTCGCCCCGGTTCTCCACAGAGTCCTTGTTGTTGGAGAGCTGCTGGATGCAGTTGTTGACAGCGATGCTGCTCTTTCCGGGTGCCAGGTCCTCCTCGGGGATCTCCACCCAGCCCAGCGAGCGCACAGCAAAGCACTGAGCAGAGACACGTGGGGCTTCAATGCCTGGCCAGCACATTCACCCCCATCCTGTACCCTTCACTGTGCCAGCACGTTCACCCTTGCTCTTATTCCCAGCCCTGTCCCTGTCAGCTGTTGCCTGCACCCTCCTCTGCCAGCCCAAGCCCACAGTGAAGCCCCTAGGTGTGGTACCTTGGAGCCAGGATCTGTGCTGTGCTGGAAGTCATCTCCGTGCCAGGGCAGCGAGGTCCTGCAGGGGAACGGGGCAGTGAGGGGATGGCTCCCACTAGGCAGCACAAAGCTGGGGCACCCAGAGAAGCATCAGGATACCCTGGCACCATAGGCCAGCCCCTCCCCCAATGCCACCAGCCGGGAAGCATTCCATGGAGGTGACTAACGCGGTCCTGCTGGCTCCAATGTGTGGGGCTGCTGTGGTGGGGTGACACAATTATGACCCACAAGCCAGCAGAGCATGTGGGCAGCCCTACCTCCGGGACAGTGAAGACATGGGGCTGGGAATGGGCCTGTCCTTTGCTGAGTGCTTTGTCCTGGGGGCCTGGCAGCCCTGGGAGAGAAGAGAAGAGGTGTGAGGGCAGCAAGAGAGGCTGTCAGGAAGCACCAGGTAGGAGCCCTCCCTTCCAGGACAGCAGCATCTCAGCTTGTGAGCATCCCATGTAGCCAGGATGAGGCCAACATGGGGCACACTGTAGCCTTTCAAGAGGCTTAACTCTGGCTAGGAATGGGCAGAGCAGGACTTTGGGGTGACAGAGACAGGCCTGCTCCAAGCAGCGATGCCCAAAGGGCCCTTCAGCAGGGTCCTGTCAGGAGGTAGGATCCAACACCAGCCCTCACCACCCTGCCCACATCCCCTACCATTCCTTGGAGTGTCTCCTCTCCATCAGCCTCCAGGTGCCCTCCTGGGCTGGTGGTGTGTGCAGGGTGCTGCCACTGCGTTGTGCCGGTTGGCACATGCCAGTAGTAGGTGCCCAGAGAGTCTCGGATTTTCCTCCAGCCTGGGGGGAGGTCGGGATCTGTCTCCAGGCTCTGGTCGCTCCAGAGGTTGTCTGTGCAGAGGTAGAGTGTGAAGCAAGGGGATGGGGGGAAACGGGGGATGGATGAACCCCCCCAGCTGCAGGGTGCCCTGTGAAGTGACCAGCTTCACCCAGCAGTGAAAGGATCCTGCAGTGGCCTCTGCACAGGGCCCAGGAGAGAAGCATGGAGAGGGAAGGCTTGGCATGACGCCAGAAAGCATGCAGTAGAGGCAGACCCCAGATGAGTGCTCCGGGCAGGCAGCACGTCACTGGCACCTGGAGGGATGGAGTGACCCCGACAGGGGCACAGAGGGCACAGGCACCCTGCAGGGGTGCCCAGGCAGGCCCTGGGGCTGCCAGCCTGGAGCTCTCCTTGTCAGCATGCAGTCCCCAGCCCTCTGCCAACAGTCCATGGTACCCAAGACCGGCTTCTTCCCAACTTGGTCGGGGAAAGGGGTTGGGGACACATCACTGGGGTCTGGGAGGAGGAGAGCGTCCTTGGAGGGTTTCAGCTAGGTGGGGAAGATTAACCCCCTCCTCCCTGCACCACAAGCCCTGGAGGTCACAGAAACGAGCCAGTGGTGCAGCACAGCAGCGAGCTGTGCTCCTGGGAATGCAGCCGGAAATCCGCAGAGCCCGGGTGCTGCGCGGTGATGCCCCGCTCCACCCCCGGCGCCCCGTGGGACCCCCGACCCGCGGGAGGGGACTCGGGGTAGCGGTGCCTCCGCGACCTTGGGAGGGGCATGGAGGCGGCGCGGGCCGCGCCGGGCGCCCCCAGCGCAGTCCCTGCGGGGCCCATTCAGCACCGCGGACAGCGCCGGGGCGCGGCCGCCACTGCGGCCCCTGGTCCCCGGCCCCCAGCCCCGTGCCCC
>JAOXJM010000052.1:28455258-28467949 GCA_026413425.1 Tringa solitaria | reverse complement strand
TGGACTAGATGATCTCTAGAAGGTCCCTTCCAACTCTGACAATTCCGTGATTCCAGCTGGGGGCGTTACCCTGCTGGCATCCTGCATTCCAGGTCAGGTTGGACGGGGCTCTGAGCAACCTGATCTCAGCCCCTGATCTCGGGGAAGATGTCCCCACTCATTGCAGGGGGGTTGGACTAGGTGGCCTTTAAAGGTCCCTTCCAGCCCAAAGTATTCTATGATTCTGTCCCAAGAGCTGTGGTACTCTCTGTCTCGTGCACCAGCTCTTCTGCTCGCTCAGTGGGGCGCAGGTGCTGTCGGGCTTCCCAGCAAAACTCAGGGCTTGTTTCTTGCCTTGCAGAAGCCACCTTTGTGGCTGTGTCCCCACGAAGCGGGCGAGCTGAGGTGGATGATGTCCTCGCCACCATCCGGCGGACCACCTGCCTGATTTCCATCATGTTGGCCAATAACGAGACTGGGGTCATCATGGTGAGTCTGTGGGCAGCCAGGGGGACAGGGTGGGGACATCCTCGCAAAAAGGGGGAGCAGACGGTCCCTGGGGTGCAGACCTTCTTCCCTCCCTCCTACCAGCCTGTTGCGGAGCTGAGCCAGCGCGTCCATGCCCTCAATCAGCAGAGAGAAGCGGAGGGGCTGCCCAGGATCCTGGTGCACACAGACGCGGCGCAGATGATCGGCAAGGGGCGCGTGGACGTGCAGGAGCTGGGGGTGGACTACCTCACCATTGTGGGACACAAGGTATGGTCCTGATCATGTGTCCCAGCCACTGTTCGCCCTCTAAGACCTCTCTGTTGGGGTGCCAGGGAGACTTTAGGTGCCACCTGTAGCTTGATACCTCATCAGTGACCAAAGTTCTCCTGCTGGATGGTGCTCTGAAGATATTCTTCACAAGGTTCTTGCAAGTCAGGGGGACCTGTCTGGAAGGGGGAGCAGGAGGAGGACAAGGGTGGGGACAGCTCTGCAGCAGCCTGTGAGACAAGCAGGGGTCAGCACTGGAGGGCACTCAGATTTGGGCAGGAGTACAGGAAGGGGGTGCCTGGCAGTGTCCCCAGCGTCACGGCGTCTGTTTGTCCCCACAGTTCTATGGCCCGCGGATCGGTGCGCTGTACGTGCATGGCCCCGGCACCACCACCCCGCTGCACCCCATGCTCTTCGGAGGGGGACAGGAGAGGACTTTCCGACCGGGGTGAGGTGTTCTGGAGAGCTGGTCCTCAAGCTGGTGGCCAAATCACGCGTGGCTGCTCAGTCTGAGCTGAGCTGGCAGCTCGGTCACCTGCCAGCCCGGTGGGGGAGAGGGGTCTGTGTGTGGGAACTGCAGGAGCCTCATGCACAGGTTTTGCCGTGGGAGGAACCACAGGGTGGAACTGTCTCCTTCCCAACCACCTCAGAGGGGTCCAGGACCCCCTGCTAGCGCTGAGGGGATTCCCATGCAGGGAATGTCTGTGTCCCGAGGTTGGATTTCTGGGCTGGAGAAATGATAACTCACTGCTCCCTCTTCCCTTCCAGCACCGAGAACACCCCAATGATCGCCGCCCTCGGCCAGGTGGGTGTGTTCTGGTGACGGGTGAGCGGTTCCCTGGGGGTGCTGCCAGCACAGGGACAGGCACCGGCGCTCCCTGCTCATCAGAAGTGACAAACTCAGGGTGTGGGAGGGCGGGTGAACTGCGGGGAAAGGAGACAGGTCTTTCTGCTGCCATTCAAAGGGGGTGTTTCGGAGCACTCACTGCAGGGTTTGGGGGCAGACACACAGCTCACGTGGTGACAGGCACCGAGAGACTGTCGGAGGACACCACCCGGGACCTGGCAATTGCAGAGGCTGTTCCTGGGCTGGATTCACATGCTGGAGGCCTGTGCTCATCTGGGTTTTCTCCCTTCAGGCTGCAGAGTTAGTGAGCAAGAACTGGGAGGCCTACGAGGCTCATATGCGGGATGTTCGGGATTACCTGGAGGCCAGACTGGAGGTGAGCAGACCCAGTTCCTGTTTGTCTCTCCCCTCCCAGTGTCTCATACTCACTCAGGCTGGGTCCCTCTGACCCTAACACCTCCTCATCAGGGCAGAGCTGCTCACGACCCCAGAGCAGTTCACAGCCCTCTTGATTTCTCCAGGCCTCCTTTGGGAAGCAGAGGATCCACCTCAACAGCCACTTTATGGGCTCTAAGCGACTCTGCAACACCACTAACGTCTCCATCCTGGGCCCAGGCCTTCAAGGTAGCTCTTACCCCACTGTTGCCCCGAGAAGATGCCCACGGGAGCCAGGCATCTGTGGCCGGAGACCGGCCCATGGCTTGGGCAGGGAGATGAGAGTGGCCATCGGGGAGAGGCTGGGCACTGGGAGACCTATGCTTGTGTGTGCTGCAGGACGGAGGGTGCTGTCTTGCTGCAAGAGGCTTCTTGCCAGCGTCGGGGCTGCCTGCCACTCTGAGAAAGGAGATCGGTAAGCAACCAGCTTTGCCAGGCCCAGGGCGTTCGTTCCAGAATGAAGCGGGTGGGAGGGAGGGAAAAGGGGACAGGGAAAGGGACCGTGGGTGGCTGTGGGCAGTGTCACCTGGAGCAAAGAGGGTACAGAGCTTTCCGGAGGGGTTGAAGGGCTGTGAAGGAGGTTATTGCAGGAGTCACAGCTGGAATGCTTGACTGCTGCTGGGAAGGACTTTGTCCCTCCTGGCTCTGGTGATCCGGCTGAGCTTGGAAGTGCTCTCAATGCCTGGCACTGCCAGAAGAGTCTGCCTTACGTCCCTGTGTGCCTGGCTCACCTGCTCAAGCCCGATTTGGGTCCAGCAGGCTTGGGGGGTGCATGGGGACAGCAGGTGCTTTTGGCCTGAGCCAAAAATGGCCTCTAGCTGTCATCTAGAGCGATGTCCTGTAGATGTGGCAGAGCTGCCAGCCCATGGGGACATGGGAGAGATTCCTCCTTGAAGGGGATGAGCCAGATCCACCATAAGGCAACAAGCCCAGTGGGAGGAGGTGCCTCTGGAAGGCAAGCAGCTTTGCCTGGAGTGCATCTGCAGGCGCGGTCCCCCTTCAGGCTTGGCGAAGCTGGCTGGTGATGCACGTGCTTCCTCGGCCTCCGAGTTAAACCTGCTCACTCCCGTGTCCGTGTTTCAGGCCCTCCGCCATTCTCCTCAGCTGCGGGATCCCTTACGACGTGGCGCAGAACGCCCTGCGGCTGAGCGTGGGGCGAGACACCAACCGGGCAGACGTGGACCTGGTTGTGCAGGACCTGGTGCAGGCTGTGGCGCAGCTGGACCAGCACCAAGCCCTGTAGGCCCCCGTAGGAGTCACCATTCCCAGCCATCACCCAGGTTCTCGGGATGGGATTGTGCCCTTCTTGGCCCCTGGGTGCTGGCTGCCTGTGTGGGATCACCCGTTTTTGGCAGTGGTGTGCTCTTGGGTCTGCTTGGCCGTATTGTGCTCACAGGGATCGTGGTGGGGCTGGCACAGCTTTGCCACACGCGCAGCTCGGGTAGAGAATCATAGAATTGTTATGGTTGGAAGAGACCTTTAAAATCATCAAATTGGCGCTGGAGGCAGACGGGAGCTGAGCTGAGGAGGGGGCTTTGCTGCTTTGGGGCTGGGGCACCTTGTCAAGAGCTTGCTCGGGACTCTGTCGTCCCCACTGCATGGTGTGGGCGTTTGGGGAGTCTTGCTGAGGGTGCTCCTCGCTTGCCAGCACATACCCAGCTGGCTGTGTGCACATTGGCATGATGCAGTTCAAAGCTTGACTCCCTCTGGAGTGCAACAGGCATGGAAGTCATAGGAGATGGAGCCTTCTGTCCTGGTTGCTTTCCACAAAGGAAGCTTTCCCGCTGTCTTATCCCTCAGAGGAGGAAAGACAACCTGCCCCAGAGGGGAACGAGGAGCAAGAAGCTGGGCTGGGAACTGCCCTGCCCCTGCCAAGGCCTGAAGCTGCCAAAAAGGGGTTTTTGGCTGGGAAGGCGTTGGGCACGGCTTTCCCAGCACAGCGTTGTGTTACTTGCTCCCCTTCCTCCCATCCTTCCTACAGGGCAGAGCTCCTGTTGCCGGCTCAACGTGCTCCTAAAGGCAACAGTTGTCACGGCAGCCCTAACTGTGCCAGCACCCGAGGAAACATGTCTCCTCTGCACGGCCCAGGCGGTCAGACACAAGTGTCACACGGATTAGGAGCGTTGCCATCCGGGCTGACTTGATGTCGGAGAACCTGGTCTCCCTGGATATTGATAGGAATAAAAGCGATTGCTGCTGCTGTGGCTTTTTCCCCAAGTAAAATGTATTTTCCTCAGTGTTTTCTCTGGGGAAGCCAGACTGGTTGGGGTCATCTGAGCAATGTCTTTTCCCTCAGAAAATACTTGTGTCCCAGAACAGAGGGAGAGTCTGCTGGAGTGGGGAGGTGCCTGCTGGTCTGGTGGGCATGGAGCCCATGGACACAGGTTCTGAGACGTTGGTCTTTCTCTTTACTAGCACAGCCAGGAATACTGTTTGGAGCCATAAAACCCTGGGGCTTTTTGCAAATTTGATTTCTAAATGAAGCGTTGGGACCCAAGCACACCAACTTAAGTCATTGGCTGCCTGTTCAGTGTTACAGCTGCTGCTCACACCTCAAATCTCAAATGCAGGCTTTTCTTTTTCCTTTTTTTTTTCTTCCCTGCATAATAGTCAAAACCTCTTTTAGAAAAGGTGGTTCCACAGAAAGAATATTGCTTAGCTTCAGGGGTAGATCTTTTATCTAGCATGGTCTTTAATAGTTCTTGGGGGCCTTTCTTTCACAGCTGAGGCACAACTGGAAATCCAATATTTGGGGGTCACTGTCCCCCATGGGAGGTCTGGACTTCCTGCATCGATTCAGACAAACGTAACCACAAAGCACAAAAAGCTTTATTGACTCATTCTTTATACACACAGGAAATGCCAGTTTTAATCACAGGAGTATTAGCGTTACTTCGTTTAGAACATGGCCCAAACCACGACACAGCCAACGCACAAGAAGTGTTGCAGAGGATATGAATACTCTGGTTTGGAATGGTTTCACTGTTCCTTTTCCTACTACCACAGCGCACAGGAATGAGAGTCGCTAGCGAATCCCTCTGTCTCTGTATTGCCTTGTCCAGGGAAGGTGAGGGAGGACTTGGCCTGCGCCGCCGTGGGCCAGCCCGTGCTTCCCCTCGCTCACCCTTACCTGCTGAAGCAAACGGCCTTTTCTCACGGGACACAACATCAGCGGTTGCAGGCGCTGGAAGGAATTCACCTGCCATGGAAATCTGGAAATACCAACATTGCTACATCAGCTGTGAATTTAAAGAGTAGAGAGAGAGGACCTGGCCGCTACGCTAGAATATGACGGAGCTGAAATATGTTACTTTCACGTGGTCACACAGCCAGAATGGGACGGCAAAACCACAATTCATTTAATGGAAGAATCCACAATCTCCTGATAATCTTGTCTTCCTAAATTCTTCCAGGACAGTTTGTAACACGCAAGGAAAAAAACACTAACCAAAATAACCGCTCCCCCGACCAGATCATAAGCACCTGGGAAGATCCGCAACACGACAAGCTGCAGGACCATGGCGATGACTACCTCCAAGTGCTGTACCGTGCTGACCAAAGCTGGGTGGAACTTGCTCAGGGCATAGTAGACCCCCAGAAAGGCTGCTGTGGAGCACAGGCAGATGGCAAGGAGATAGCTCCAGGTTTCTCCATCCAGTGGGACGATTGGTTCTTGAAGTAAGAACATGGTGGACGCTCCCCACACCGTTCCTGTCCAACTGAAAGTGAATAGTGCCGTCCACATGCTGATGTTATCTTTGATTGACCGATAGACTATCATGGAGAGAGCAGTGGTCAAACCTGCCATAACGGTCATGGTGTAGCCAAAAGCTTCCTTCCAGGTGCTCAGCAAAGAGTTTTCCTCCTTAACAATGTTGGGGATCATGACCAGACAAACACCAAACACGCTGCCAACTACAGTAATTATGTCTATGTAAGCCATTCCTTCATCTATGAGTAAAAAAGCCAAAATGGCACTGAACACTGTAGTGGTGGCCCTCCACATAATGGTCCCATTGCTGGGGGGAACTATAGAGAAGGAGGTATAAGCACAGGTAATAGAGATGACATTGCAGACCCCATAGAAGAAGAGCCGGAGCCTGTAGCCTTTGGGGCCAAAGGGAGGCTCATGGTAATAACACACAACGGTAACCGACAGCACCTGTAAGACTGAACGGATGAAAATTAACTCTAGGGATGGCACTTTGGAACGATCAGAAATTAATCTTGTAATTAGAGCTACACATCCGTGAGCCACAGCAGATCCAAAAAGGACTACCCACGTTTTCCTCGACTGCAGTATATTTCCTTCGGAAAAATGCTGGGATTGCTCAATCTCATTGGGTTTTGGCAGTTGTGCTGGCTGAGGCTTGGTGTCTATTGTACCAAAAAAGGTCCTTTCTCTCTTTTTCCCATCATTCAGTAGTCTTTTCTTAGGATTATCCTCCATAAATACTCCAGTGTCTTCATGAAAATCCTCGTATCCCTCTTCCCCTGGCTGGGGATAATGAGAAGTATATTTCACTGTTACTGTGTTGGGATGAATTTTCACTCGCTTTTTGACTGGGTATTTTTGGGAAGACGTATCCATTTCCTCAGAGAAACCTCCTGGCCTTAAGAAAAAAACAATGGAGAGGCACTGTTATTTTTATCTAATGAATCGCAAGAGATTCATTACTATGTAAAAGCTGTTAAGTGTTTACAAGCTATTTTTATCAACCAAGTCCAAGTACTGTTCTTGGTTTTGCTTTAATTTTCCGTTGAGTTACTGCTAAATACCTTTGATAGTTGGGCCATTTGGGTCTCCTTAAAGGTCAATCATGGCACTTCACTTTAGTCACTCATTTTTGAAAATGATATGTATTCTCATTCCATACAGTGCATATACTGCATTCTAGTATATTCTTATTCTAATGAGAAAGTTCTCTTGCTAAGCTTTTGGGACAGTAAATACCATGTAATTATGAAATATGCAAATTTTTAATTGCTTGCTCATGCTACAAGATTAGGGAAGGAATTTGGCTGGAGGAGATGATAGCCTTGTTTCTAAACTGATAAAAGAGCAGCATAGGGAAATAGGGAGTATCCCTGAGCAAGGCAGCATAGTTAACATGTGAATAAACAACACGTTTTTTGAACAATACTTTGGAAGTGTTAAAAATGCCGCCTTCTTTTCATACCCTTTTATTCCAGTAATTGATTTTGCAACAGATTTGTTCTTCAAATTTGATTTTTTTTTTTTAAATGGGGAAAATTGAGAAGGGCTGATCCAGACCACTAATCAGACCTTCCCGTGGCAGACATTTAACAACAACAACAAAAAAGCAACAAACCCACCACCCTTCTTTCTCCTATGCTGCTTGGGTCTCCGCTGCTGCCACCGAGCAGCCTGCCCGTGGGGAGCCCACCTGTGGCCTTAATTCCTGCCAGCTCTCTGTGGAGCGTGCCATCATTGTCCCCAGGCCCAGTGTGACAGCACTGGGTCAGTTTAATTCAGGCACGGGGATGCCACTGCTTGTTTCCACAAGCACCCTCTGCCATCTGTGCAAAGACCCCTTCCCAAGGAAGGGGCAGCAGGAGAAACACAGCCTTTCCCACCTTCTGTCTGCCCCAGCGAATAAACGCACGCAGACCTTACCTGCTACCCAGAGATTTAAGCCCAAGGCAGAAGGGGGAACCAACACCTCTTAGTCATCTACATCTTCATCTGGGTGTCTAAATAGGAACGGTAGATGCTCTCAGACATTGAACGGGAAAGGTTACAATCGTCTCGGCACAGAAAATAATACACAAGGGAGGCATGAAACATTCTGCTTGATTTTCAAAGCTGAACATTTGAGAAGCACTGGGAGGCCATGTTCTTCAGGAACTGGCAACCCTGGTGCATCATTATGAAAGCACTGCCACCACAAAGCCCAAAACACTTGTAGTGGAAAGAAAGCAATCAGTGTAATCTTGCTAAAGCCACTCCTCAGCCCTCTCTCAGAACTATTATTGATGGAACTAATCCAAAGAAGGAGTGGTGGTTTTGTTGAGTGTAAGGTTCCTACAGCTTAATAACCAAAAAATTCATGTCTCCCCTGTCCTGTCTCACCAGCACTGCAGAAGAGAGGATGTGCAGGAGGATCCATCCTCCTGATCCATCCATCCATCCCCAGGAGCCGAGCTCAGCCCTGGTATGGACAACCCTGCAGCCCTGCTCCCTAAGGAGTACCCAAGCACCAGAGCAGGTGGGTCCTGAAGGTGCAGGACCCCAGCCAAGCGCACAATCGGGCTGAACATGCAATAGCTCTTCACAGAAATTATTTAAAAATATCACGGCCAGGTTCAGCCTTTGCGTTTTCTCAGTTGGTGAGGGTGATGCCAAGCACTACCTCTGTGTCTTGGCAAAAATAATTTACATAAGAATGGGACATTCTTCCAGGGAGTGGGGAGAGGGGCAGGCACCCAGTCCCGCCTCTGGAGGAAGGCAACTGGACCAGTCTGGACCTGCACAGGTAAAGCGAGGGTTTCTGCTGCACCACCTTACTCCTGCTTTGGAAGACTATCCTCCCAGCCCTGAATATCTCACTGAAGCAGAGATCTGCACCCCTGGGAGGGTCCGAGGACAAAGAAACACCTTTGTCTGCTGAGGAGGCTTTCTCTTAGCACTCCCCCCGTTCACGTTTCTGCTGCCAACCCGTTTTCAGCAGCGCTCAGCTGAAAAAACAGCGTAAATACCCAGTATGCCACTAAATGCTGGCAGAGTGCTCCACAGTGCCCATTAACGTACAGCTTGCATACTGCAAGGGACTTCCAAAGAAACAGCTGAAACCAACAAGGAAAGTAAATAAAAGAGAGCAAGAGCCAGTAACAGCCGCGCTAGCAGGCAGCTGGAACAACCCATCAAACATTTAAAAACACCCTACCAGAAATCTAACCCATTCTCACCCACCACTTGCACTTTTCCTTCAGGTTAAGTTGTTAATTTGATCCTTTAATGTGCAAATGCAAAATGCACTGAAAGGGTGTAGGAAGGCAGCACTTCTCACAAGCACAGCTTTTCCCACTACCATTGTCATCCTGCTATAAATCCACAATTCTGCCTTGCTGTCCCCACATCTTAAAAAAACCCAACCATTAAGATCTTCTAGATTTAAGTCACAATATACAGCTCGGGAATAAAACAATTGGGAGGAAAAGAAGACAAAAGGTACACAACAGGCATTATTAGAAGAGTGACAGCAGATCTAGCCTGTATAAAATCAGTCATTTCACTAAGAAACGGCTGAGTAGATGCTGCGACTACGGGTTCAGGAAAACAAAACCAAAATAACTCATATTTTTACCATTAGCATGCAACAGTAACTTTCTTGCTTCCCGAGTTTAGATTACATTTTCTTCCAACAGATACAGAAAAGGGTGTAGAAAAAAGGTGAAACGCAGTTGCGCATTGAGTGCTGGACCTGTGTAATGTATTCAGAGACCCCTCTGGGGGAAAACAATAGATCACGAGCACGTAGCTCAAAATGGCTGTCCTACTGTATTCCCTCCAGTGTTCTCCAGCGCTAAAGATGCTAACAGTTAGAAAGGCTGGAAAGAGGAAGGGGCAAACACATAAGAAAAGAGAAAGGCAGGAGATGAGAAGTAACAAAGAACAAAAAAATTTAGAGGCGTGCTTAAAGCAAGATTTAATTTCCTCTGCTAAAATATTGAGCCTATGACAAAGGTTATGCCAACTCTCACACAGTAGATTTATTTGTACTCTTTGGTGACCTTGCTTTTCTTAACCTGTGAGAAGTTCAATGGAGACTGAGATTCATGCCTATCCCAAATCCATTGTTTGTCCCTGACACAAATTTAAAATAAACCAAAATCAGCATAGCCTAT
Organism: Tringa solitaria; assembly: GCA_026413425.1. Lineage (NCBI taxonomy): Eukaryota > Metazoa > Chordata > Aves > Charadriiformes > Scolopacidae > Tringa > Tringa solitaria. The sequence continues at coordinate 28,458,063 of JAOXJM010000052.1, read as the reverse complement.
GCAGAAAACATGCTACTTCTCTTTCTGCTAGTACCTTTTGTGGAGACCACATGAAGTTTTTATTTTTTTTTCATATCTGGAAACATAAAGCGGTTTATTTGCATAAAAAAACCCATAATTTGATTTTGAATCAGGTTGAATACAAGGCTGAAGATTATGCAAAATTCTCATGCTATATAACAAAACAGACATTCCCAATCTCAACGACAACCCATTTAAATTACCAGCCCGTGGAAATCACCCACTGCCGTGAACCCCATTTTCCCATGGGTGAACAAATAATCACAATGGATTCAGTAAATGTCACAAATCATTAACAGAATACACACCATGATTTCTTTTAAGAGAAAAAAAAAAAAGCCAAACACTCCCCTGCTCATCCACAGTCACTACATATATGCTAATTAGTAAGATAGAAATAGGTGACTATATGCCACTTCACTACTGGGGGGCTGGGGGGAGGCTGAGCCATGCCTGAAAGAGTCAAGGTTTTGACGTCTGACTGGTGATTCTAATCACCAATTTCCAATAAACTCACAGAAAAATACTCTCATCTTCTTTCAGATTTGGCCAAAATCAGTCAGCCGACTGATAAGTTATCACAGCAGATTTGCAGACATGGCAATTACAGTCAAAAATGAGAAACAGCTATTCCTGTTGCTCTGAAAGGAGGTCTTGCATCTCCTTTGCCTCTTCTTTGGAAAATCTCACAAATCCTGACCAGGTTAGATTGAGACTACCAGAGGGCTGTAAGCAATCTCTACAGGAGAGCCACAGACTGACAGTTTTTCCTGAGTATTATATGGACAAAAGACCCACTCCATCCCTACCCAGCCATGTAACTGACCGAACTCATGCCACCCTCGCTAAGCGCTTCCCTGACTTCTCACAACGCAGGTTTTTCTTTCGATTCCTTACCAGGCACAGGAAAATCTCCTAAATTCCTGTTTCAGCACCTTCTACATTAAGCCACCTCAAGCTTGCCGGCAATTCTTTGGTGCTTGGGTAGTTCCCGTGCCACAGGATCTGCGCTTGTGATGTCTGACTCGTGTAAAACAACATGAGCCGAGGGGGAAGAAAAGGCAACATAAGGTGCACAGCGGGCAACTAAATGTGGGTATTGCTGAAACAGCCTACATTTCTGCTAGGCTTTTAAACTATTTGATAAGGCGCACGCTGGAAAATCAGAGTACCTTTATCTTTTTAGCCAGATGGTCTGACTATCTCGATCAGTTTTATTAAATATATATGCAAAGAAACCCAACTCTGTATTAAAATTTAATGAATAATAAAAGGTATTTAAGAAAATGAAAGAGCAATTATATGAAAGGAGTCTTTAGTGCTTAAGCACGAGAGCAAACGTTATACACAAACCAACAAACCGGTATCCTGTGTCTCCAAATTAATCGAGTCACGTCCAACAGCACTGCCCGAGGGAAGAGCCAGTACACCCCTCGCAGAATTCAAATATAAACCCTACATGCAAGCCCAACCAACTGTCAGAACAGTCCTGGTAATATTTTCCTGCCCAAAACACAACCCGTTATTTGTGCTAGTGACATCCCTTAGAAAAAAGCTAGCTCTCTAAAGGCTGCCTCGCACAATTCCGATGGGATCGTGTGTGTGACAGCTTTAATTTCCCTTGCTTTCACTGACCTATTCTCTTGCTGCATAAGGGCTCCAAACGTGTCCGGTTCCACGAAAAAAAAAAACCCAAAAAACCCCACTTTTTAAGTTCTGCATTCAGGTCCGTTGCCTGCTGCAACTGCTCCCTCTGCAGCAGCGATGCTCGCACTGACCGATTTTGGGAAGAAGATTGGAGCCACTTTGCCTGCAAACTTAACCGTTCCAAAAACCCTCATCCGAACAAACCCCTTGAGATCGGGATTCCAGGCGAGGGGGCGTGGGGGTGAAGAACAGACACCTCAAGGCTTAAATACAGTCTCCTACAGTGTGAGAAAACGGCTTGGCTGGGCAGGAGGAGGTCTTACAGGGTAGATTATAACGGGCTAGAAAAGAGCACAAGAAGGCACGTTGAGGTTTACTGGGGCAGAATTAGAAGTTAAGATTTATTTAAAGCTTACTGCTTTTGGTCTTCTCCCACGTAAAAAGTCTCTGCATGAGCCGGTGTGTGCAAGGCGGGACACACACACGCACACACAGCCTGGGGGGGGACACACGGCAGCCGGGGCTGGGGAGTTGCGTTCCGGGGGGGGGGGGGACGGCGCCGAGTTGCCATGGCCACTATCGCAACAGCCCCAGCGGGGAATGTGCGGACCCCCGGCGGAGGGGAGCGGGGGGCACCCCCAAAGAGGAACAGGCGGCCGGATGGAGCGGCGGCCTGGCGGGGCGGCCGGGGCAGGGCTGCCGCCTCGCCGGGCGGGACGAGGGGCCTCCGCTGCCCCCCCTCCTCCTTCCCCGCCAGGCCCTTCCCTTCCCCCCCACCCCCCCGCAACACTTACCGGTGCCCCGCGGCTCCTCCGCCGTCGCCTCACCGGCCCTCCGCCGCCTCTCTCATGGCCGGGAGCCCCCTCCTTCCCCCTCAGCCCACGGGCCGCATCGCCACCCCGGGGCCCTTGGCGAGGTGCCGCCTCCTCCGCGGATCGCGGCCGGGCCCCGTTCTGTCGCGACAGACACCCTCCTCCTCCCCACCCCCCCCGACCCCGCAACGGTTTCCCGTCACCGTGGCGACGCCCCGCCCCCCCTCACAGCGGCGACGGGGGGGGAGGCGCCATGAGCGGCGGTGGTGCTGGGCGATGAGGGGCGGACGGGAGCGTCGAGGAGCCGTGAGGAGCGGCGCTCCCC
>JAOXJM010000052.1:28428542-28454609 GCA_026413425.1 Tringa solitaria | reverse complement strand
CCGGCGGGGGTGGCGGGGGATGCTCGGGCGGAGCGGGGGTGGCGCTTCCGCCGTGCGGAGCACGCTGGCGGCGGCCCCCGGCCGGCCCGGGCACGGCGGCGGCGGAGTTGGTGCCTGTGGCCGCGGGGAGGGAAAGTTGCGGGATGATGCGGGGAGGCGGGGGTGGGAGTCCTGTTCGGCCCGGCTCGACCCGACCCGCCGCCTGGGCCCGGCCCTGGGGGAGGGCGGTCCGAGCTCCCGGGGAACCCGCCGGGTCTGGCTGGGGTCCAGGGTGGTGGTAGGGGCTGCAGCCCCTCGGCCTCTTGCTCCTGGTGGTTATCCCCGAGTTGGTGGTGCGGTGGCCCCCGGGCGAAGGGACAGCGGTGGGGCGGGCGGCCCGCCTGGCCTGGCCTGGCCCGGGGGTGAGAGGCCGCTCCTCGGCCTGTTGGAGGTGGGGGGGACGGAGGCCTGTCAGGGAGCGGTGGCGTCTCCCCCACCTTTGGTGTGGGAGAAGCAGGGGTGGTGGGGTTGGACCGGCTGGTGGCCCTGGAGGTGGAAGTGTGGCTCCGGAGAGAAGCCCGAGTTGTGGGCAGTGCCTTCTGGCCGGTGCTGGGACGTGGTGGGATGAGGCAGAAATGCCCAAGCTGGGGTCCGGAAATGTCGGGACAGCAAAAATAAGAAGAGTCCTGCTTGATAGGAAGCATTCTGCAATGAGCGCTGGTGACTTGGTGACTGGCCCGTGCTGGGGAGCGGTGGGCAGCCACACTGGGCTTTCTGTGTCTTCCCGGTGTGGGGAGCGGTGGGTGGTTGGGATGAAGTGTGACTTGGGAGAAGGAAGGTGGCCGTAGTATCCATAGATCAACTTAAAGGGATGTGGCTGCTAATATCAGTGTCAAAAAGCTTAATTTCTGGTAAGGCGGTGTGAGTTTAATTAAACAAAATTGAGCTGCTTTGTAAGTATTGATTATTTCAGTTGTGTTCCACACAGTTTTGTGGTACTTGTAGCTCTATAGAGTTAGCCCAGTAATAGCATTTATTAAGTTGTTGAGTAATGAAGAGCCTTGTCCAGCTAACACCGCTGTCGCAACTGTTCTTAAATTGTGTTGTGTGCTTGGCGTGATGGATGGCATTAATATCTGGATTCAGATATCTTAAGACTTGCTTAACTTTCCATGTTATTACACTCGTGATAAGGGTGGTACAGGAGGAGGATTAGTCCAGATTTTCTGGATCCAAAGCACTTTTGCCTTGGTTAGTGAGGTTTTTTTGGTTCATCTGTAGATAGCAAGGTCGTTCAATGAGCTTTTCTACAGTATAATCCATCCATCCATGAAGAAATCACCGGGCCAGAAAGCAGTAGATAGGTTGTCTGTCAAAAGGCATCCAGACTATGGGAAGAAGCTCTTTGATGGAACTAGAGACTGGTTTATTCTTTCTTTCTTCCTTTCTGACTCAACTGGGATGAATTTTTGGTGGACAGCCTGAGAAAGCACATGTAGGGGTTGCAGAGGTTTTTGAAACGGCCAGCCAACCCGTGATGCAGCAGGATTTCCTGGTGAGCAGGAGCAGAGGGGCTCACTCTGGGGTTATGATTCATCTGAGAGGATGTAATTTTTACTGGCCGCTCAACACAGAGCGTTCACTTGGAATTCTTGGTTGCTACTGCTGATGGACACGGTTGTGGATTTACAGCAGTTGGAAGGGGTGGTGGAAAACGGTACTTTTCTGGAGCTGAATGAACAGCTAGTGTCAGCTGTGGAGGTTCAGAGCACCTCTCCTACAAACCCTGCGTTTAAGGACTGGAGCACGTGGCAGTTGGCAGCTCATGGTCTCTGGTGGTTCCTAACGTTTTACAAACGTACTGAAGTTGATAAATTCACGATGAGAGACAGCATTATGTGGCCAAACGTCCACACACAATGTGCTGTGGACAGAAGTTGCAAGAGCAGCTGAAACCCCGTTATTAGAGCTTTGTGATGTGGGGGGTCTCCAAGCTTTTCAGCTGCTGTCTCTGACCATATCCTGCCTTTTGCAAATTTTTATGTGACATCTACTGAAGCTGCAGTGCACCTTTTGATAGTTGAGAAAGTTTGTGAACATCTGTGTATTTGAAAACATATATTTATTTGAACATAAATATTTGGAGGCCATTGACAAAATGAGTTACTTGAGAATTTCAGAAACTCAACAGGTGAATATTTTTATGTGAAAGAACCCTTTTCTAAAGAAGAACATGTGTACCTCAAGTTTGCACTGGTGACTTTGGATTCTTTCCTTTCTTTCCCTTCATTGCAAAGACTTGCCCTGATATAAATTGGCTAAATACTGGTATTTTAAATATCATTTTAGTAGGCAGTGAGCCCATAGAAGTGTAAGATGCAGTGGGAGAGAAATGCTTAATTGTGATGGCTTTCTAAGAAAAATCACTTTACTGGGATAAGAACATGTCTTTAACATCTGTAAATTGTTTTCTGGTGAAATGCACAGACGACTCTTAACACCCTGCTGAAAACTTGAAAGTGTTACTTCTGTAGTTCACACATGACGTACTGAAAGCAGCAAACTTGCCGTCTTGTCCACTTAAGTTGTGCAGAAATGTTAAAGACTAAATTTGGATGCAGTGCTATTGAATGGGTGTTCTGCCTCTCCCCGTTCTGTGCCTTGAAGTGCCTGAGTGCTGGGCGGAGACTCAGGATTCTGACGCTCGGAGCCAAAACCAGAAGGTGATGCTGAAGTCTGGTGCCAAGATAAGGATGGGCCGTATCTAAATTCTGGTGTGCTGGCTTCAGGACTTACAGTACCAACCAAAATTTGTAAGATACTTCATGCTTTTTTTAAAGCTTTGGGGGGGTTTGCTTGTAGTCACTCTAATTTATCACGTGGCGCTCCGAAACTCTCCCATTGAGGATTGCCATCTCCTCTTGCTTGCTGTGCCACTGTGTTTGCTCCTTTGGCTAAAAATAGAAGGGAGTAGACTTGGTTTTCTTTTTTGGAAGAGAAGGAAAAACCCTACAAAGTTTGAGTTCACCAGCAGATAATTGTTTTGTCATTTTTATCTAGGACATCTAGAGATATGCCTTATTCTTATCAGCATTTTGCTTTTCCAAACTGATTTAACTTTGTTGGTCTGGATGTTGAATGTGTGGTCAGAATACAGAGACACACTTCCCCTTTCCCCTAGAAAATAAGGGCTTGAGAGAACGTTATTATGACCCTGCGTGGCAGCTTTTCAGTCTGAAAATATGCTTCCAAAAACAAGGGTTGTTTTGGGAAGGTCCATGCTAATATTTTCTTAAGGTAGACACCACCTTCAGCTGGCTGGAAGAGCTGAAGAGAAGGAGCTGCAGAGGGAATCTTTTCCTTAGTTTTGATTTTGTAGCTACTTGTTGATTTCTGACATGACCTATTGAACATCTGAGCGTGGGTAATGATTTCACCACTTGACCTCGTAACTTGGATCCTTTCGTTAAGGTTGGAAAGAACCATGTTCCTGGTTTTGATAGTTTTGCCACCTTTCCTCATCTGCATCTCTGCAGGCATTTTAGCATTTTGGAAAATGCTTTTTGATAATAACAGTATGCTGGAGATAACAGGATGCCTTGGACGGTAGATTCATCAGGGTGTCTTTGCTGAGCCCAGACTGTAATCATGTGTATCCTGTTTTGACCTGTAGGTGCAATTTATCACCTTGTTAAATTTGGTAACTCTGCTTTCGTATTATGCAATCTCCAAGCCGCCTTATTTTGGAAGCAAATCCTCATTTATAGGTGCAGATAATTCCATATTTAGTACAAATAGTGCAAATGCAAGGTTTTTCATCCCTTTAGGCATCTGACTTTGATACGTGCTGCTCTCTAGGGACCCAAAGCTGGAGAGCTCTGGCTCGCCGCAAGCTGCCAAATGCTCCTTCCATGGTCATGATGTTGGTCCTGCCCAGGGTGGATTTGCAGTCTCAGTCTTAAAAAAATAATAAAAAAAAATTGGTTACATGATATCATTTGTTGGGACAGGCTTCTCAGCCATGGTTGCCAGCATTATTAGATACATGAGCTTGATGTGGGAGCGTATCCCAAGTTCCACTCACACAGTTATTAATAATTTATTGCAGAATTAAGAGCAAGAGGTTGAATTCTTAAGCCTGTCCCCCCTCAGGTAAAAGACAAGTTGCTTCTGGTGGTTCCCAAAAGTGACGTTTTACTAGAGAGCAGCATGAGGCCACATTCAGCCAGCTGTGTTTCTTGCTGTGCAGGATTTCAGTGGAATATTCTATAAATAAATCTCATGAGTCTATATTCTGTAACTCTGCATATAGCAGACTTGTATTGGCAGGTTAGCAGAGTGAAAACAGTGTGACAGATTGTTCAGCTCCTAGGAAAAAAATACTTCTTTGTAGAGTTACATAGGAATAGACCTGTGTGTCAGAAGTACTTCTGAATGTCAAATATTTTTCTACAATAAAATAATAATAAAAAAAAAACAATTGATCTTGGATGCATTTTTTTATGTACTAGAGCATAGCATGCGGTGGTGTTTTTTGAAACAAAAATCAAATGACAAGGTGAGAATCTCTTTGTTCTCCCCCACATGAGGGTTTCTCTCTTCTCTTTAGGGTTAGAATCCCCAAGGACTAGGAAGATACCCATGTGTTAGTGTTCGTGAGCGGAAAATAAAACTTCATTTGCAAACAGGTAAATAATTCCATTTTTAATGAGTGATATGCCAGTTTGGCATTGTGATTTTCTTAGATCTGCTCTCTAGGACCACAAGAGCCTGCTCCTGCCAGTGGAACTGCAGGAGATGGTTGAGCTGATCTGCCAGCTGAGAGGAGTCTCTTTCTCCACAGCTGCATGGTTCTTCCCTTTCCTTCATGCTAGAGCTGCTGCTGGCTGGACCTGTCCCTCAGCTGGTTGAATTCCCTACCTGGTAAAACCCATCTGCTTGGGAAGGGATAATTTTCTGCCAGGTGAACAACTTGAATCAGGCCATCAGAGTTAGGTGTTGCTAGAGATGATGCAAAGTCAGTGGCAAGAATATTTTGGTGGGGAAAATGGTTCTGGAGGTCGAGACCCTTTCTTCTGCAGGTGGGAGATTCGGAGTGGCTTAGCTGTGTGTGCCTGGCCTGGGTGACAGTATTCAGTGCAGAGCCCATCACCGTGAGTGTAAAGCTGGGATTCCTGTGGGTAACACTTACCCAATTCCCTCTGGCAGCTTTGCTGTCTGTAGCCTGTCTTTGTTCTTTGCCTTACCTGTCTGCCTCACCATTAATAACTTGGTGTTGTCAGTGTTCACCACCTCCTCCAGATGTAAGCATGGCTCAAACATTTTGGGACTTCACTGGGGGCCTTACTCTATTGTCAGAAATGGCCATTTGTTTTGCTCTTTGTTTCCTCTCTTTTAACCAGATAACCTGTCCATGCAATGCCTTTTATTGCCACAGTAGCTTAATTTATTTAAGAGCCTTTTATGAAGAATCTTGTTAAAGGGAAATCAAAGGCTTTATTGAGTAGAGCCCATCAGTGTGTGGGTAAGGGAGATCTTCTAGAGAACTTGTGTAGGTTTGTGGAACTTCCCTGTACAAACTTGGGGTTGATTTCCCCATCCAAATGCTGCTGTCTATTTAACTGTCTCCCAATCTGTCTTCTAGAATAGTTTCTACTAAGTTAGTCTCACTAGGCTCTAGCATCACAAAGTATTAGGTGAGAGAGCAAACACAATTATAAATCATTCTCAAGAGTGAGCACTGCTACAAGTAGTAGAGTTTTTTGAAGGTGGTTTTCTTTCGATTCACTCTCACATGGCTTCCTTGGTGTCTAATAATTTCGGTTTTCCTGTAGCCTTACTTTAATAGGACGCTGTGTGGGAGAGAGGAATTAAGAATCTCTCTTCTAAGAAATTAATATTTAAAAAAAACATAGAGGAACATCTATTTGGGGATAGCTGTTTTCCTGAGTTCAGTGGAAATTGGTCCAGGGACTGACAATTATTGGTAGCGGGAACTGGGGAAAAGGACAGAGAGAAGAATGTGCACACAGAATACAGTCGTGTACGCCTGTTTGTTGGCTGAGCTTAAAAAAAAAAAACTACAAACAAAACAAGACAGTTGCAGTGATACTATAAAACAAATAATATGGTACAAGGAGTGCAAGTCACCCCTGTAGGGATCATCCTTGCTTACAGAATTTAAGGGTCTGCCCACCTTTTGGCTGTTTCAGACACTCAGCGATCTGTGACACTTGTGTTCTGCCGCACAGAATGCTCTGGGAAGGAAAGTGAGTGAAGACAGAGAATTCAAATGGTAAGGAGAGCAACCAAGCCTCTCAAAGGGATTCTCTGAAAGATTGCAACATTTCAGGTCCTCTGTCCTTTTAGTTACAGACCATGGTTTGTTTATTCCTCATCTCCTTTCCATTCCAGACTTCCAGTGGTTTTCTTCAGCTCTTTGAGGCTTTTTCTATTTTAGCCCTAACTGGTTGTTCTGTTTGTATTTACATAAATCAAATGAAATCATCTATAATGCGTCCTTTCTCATCCCTCTAAAAAGGGTTGGTATAGTGGGTCAGAAGAAATGGCATAATTTCTATGGATTTGTGCATGTCTCTTGACTTCCTCAGTCACACAGGTGATTTTTTTTCTCTTTAATATGTATTGTTTGTATAAGCTCCATTTGGAACAGTTTTCTCTGCCAAAGGGTTAAGATGGAGCTGAAATTTAGTTCACATTTCAAAATGTTTCAGGGAATTTTTGAACACGAGTTACTATGCTATTGTACAAGACTCTGGATGCGTTCAGAACCCGAAGAGGAGGGGACATGTGGAATACTGTACTATTTAATTAAAAATGGCCAATCTGAATTAGGGCAGTGCTGTGCATTTGCTGAGGTGGAAGAGAGGACGGTAGGTTGGATGGCAGTGAGATCTTGCATTTGGGTCCTATCAGATATTCCCACAGTTGGAGTGTAACAAATGGAACTGTTGGAGTGGAACAGAAGGAAGGAGGCTGTTCTGTACAGCCTGTCCCATGGTGTGAACGTTTCCTCACTCTTCTAAGCACTCACTGTTAAAAGTGAGTCAGAAAACACAGGTAATGGAGTTAGTCAAATTTCAGGTATGACCTATGCTACCAGCACTGTCAGAAAAGGAATTGGAAATGAAATGGCCCGCTTCTTGCATTTTCTTAGTGTGTTTCAACATCGTACTGTTATACTTAGTTTTACTTAGTTTTCTCCTCAAAAGAAACCAGAGAAGCTGCTTGTTTTTTTGCTTTGCAAAAGAAAGCTTGTCGGTGTGTGCGAATGTTGAGTTCCGGGGTGAGGGACTGAAAGCACTGGTGCATGGTTGCCCCATGTAAATTCTCATTGCCTGAGGTGGCTATTGAATGGTGAACTTCTTGTCTTTGAGTTGAAATGTTTGTTAATGTCATATCCATTAAAGCTGGTAAAACAACCTTTTTCCGTTGGTATGCCTTACTTTTCTGATTTCTCATTGCTGTTGGTGGATTTGGAGCATGTTGGTGTCCAGGTAGAAAGTTGAGAGGGAGAAGAGGAAGGTGTTAGGGAGGAGTAAGAATCAAGGGAAATCAAAGTGTCACAAAGGGGGCAAAGGGAGGAATAGCCAGCTCTACCTGCCATTATTTTCCAGATGCTTTGTTTTCCCTAGGCAAAGGCTGAAACTGCTAAAACTTGAAGGTGAATCCTTTTCAAAACCTTCAGAATGTTTTCTCTGAGATCTCTGCCAGGCCTTTCAGGAGTGTTGTCATTCACCACCATCATCTATAGCCTTCGTGCAGAGCTTGGAGTCTCTCTCTGTGTGATGCCAGGGTGTACCACCAGAATTGTCTGTAGTAAATCTGGAGGCATTGCTAGGGTATGTCACTGCTGTAGTTAATTTTATTGTGAAATACGCAGCTAAGAATAACCCTTTACATCTTACTTGCCCATAAATTTTTGGCAGTCAGCTCCTTTTGTTGTCTTGCCCTGAAACAACTTCCTTGACCTACAGTCATGCCTTGGTAACACCCGCATCTAGAGTTTTAGCTATTGTCTCGGCCCCTGTCCCGAAGGCAACATGTTGCCACTTTGTAAGCCATGCTTGAATGCAAGCACGTGTCAAAAGAGAGTGACTTTGTGACAGTACCCACAAAAAGCATTCAGCATGTGGGAACAATTGCCCCTGATTTGTAGTTCCCCAATTCTGATCTCTTTGTCTACAAGACTTGGGTAATGGCAAGCAGCGCCACCGCTAATTGTTAAAAAGCGCCATTAGATTTATTTATGCTCTTTGAACCCCCAGCGTATGTGCGGGTCTTTTATTACTGGCAGAGACGAGCACGATGGAGGGAAAAACTTAGGGAACTAAGCTGTGGTGAAACAAATACATCACGCAAGAACAGGGGAATGTACAAAGACATTGACTTGCAGCTTGCTGGAAGCGATAATTGCAACCTTTGGGCCAAAAGAGGTGTTGGGGTGCGTGAACCAGGCTCTTCCGAGCACGTACTGGTGGCAGCCAGTAGAAAAAACATCGTGCAAAGTAACTACAGTTCCTGCAGCTCCCTGTTTTCATTTGAGGTAGTGTGCTTTATAAGGGAAAAAAAAAACCAAAACAAACAAACAAACAAAAACCCAAAATGCTAGTCTTTTTAATCTCTGGTCACGCTTATTGCTAATATTTTTTGATGTCAGAGTCTTTCAGAGATGATTCAAGAGAGGAATGCGTGTCTCAGGGTAGTTTAAGAGCCATTCTGATCTTCCTGCGAGCTCCTGTGTCTGAGGATCCTGGCAGAGTTCCCTGAAATGGAGGCTTAAGTTGAGAAGACAAAAAGCTGTGGTGAAGAAAGTAAAGAACATACTGGTAGATGGTTAGGAATGATCTGAATGTCATCTTACTTTCAACAGACATTCATTTTTCACAGCAACAAAGTCTAAAACTTTAAGACACGCAGAAGAGCCTTGTTAGTATTACTTTCTTCCATCTAAGTTCAGGCTGTCAGGGACTTGAGTTGCTCGGGATTTTTTGTTTTTTAATCCTAAAGGGGAACTTTGGTTATTACATTGTTATAGATGGCTCAGATGCGAATGCCTGTGGTTGAGATAGGTATTGTTAGGCACTTATTCAAATCTTGTTTCCAATAATATATGCATCTGACAAACAAACAGGAATTTCCACTCTGTGTGGTATTAGATTTTCAGCTGCAGACATTATTTTTGTTGTGTTACTCAAATTAATTCTTTAATATGAGATTAAGGAAGTATTTTTGGCCGCAGTAAGTACACTTTTTTTTTCCCTAAGGATTTCAGTGAGAAACTCCTGCCGAGTTTTCCACTGCAGGGTAAAGACCTGCAGTTGACCTGTTCGGTGGCTTCAGTGTGATAGTGTAAGTAAGTTCTTACTTAAAAAAAAAATAAAAAAAAATCCACATAGCTTGACTGATTTATAAGTGTCTGAAAAATAGTAAATGGTAGCTTGGTCGGGATTGAAAGCTATGTTTTTTGGAGTGGATCTGCACTTAGCAGATTTCATTACTGTGCAGATTTTGCATAAGGAACAGATTGCAAGTGCCACATGGAGAGTAACCTAAGCTGTATCCTTCCAACTTTGTCAGGAAGGACAGGAGTTTGACAGACATCAGTCTGTTACTATATAAACACGAGCCATTCCCTGAACACCAGACTATCTTAAGCATAACTTCCAGGGTTTTCAAACTAGGCTTCAAATTCTTTGTCTGTCGTCATTAAGTTGCTAAAAGGCAGATCTTGCCAGTTGGGTGTCTTTTGAGCTGTATTCATGTTTCCTCCAAAGTGTGCAAGTTACTGAGAACCCAAATAGTGAACAAATGTTTTTCCTAACTTTGTTTAGGAGAGAACATTTGTTTTGGCTGAAATTTTCCAGAGCAACTTAAACAGATAGCAGCATGGGAAAATTAGTAAAACTAGCAGGATGTAACAACACTTCTGTGCTTGGGCAGTTTAAAATGCTGTAGTGAAATATGAAGTACAAGAACAGTGTAAACTGCTTTTAACCTTGCCAAAAGCTCACTGGTGATGCCAACGTCAGAACTGTTAGTGCTTCAAAGTGTAGTATAAAGGTGAGCACAAGTGTGTAGATACAGATGGTCTCGGTTTTGCTACGGTACCTGAGTGGAAGGTTGCTCTGTTAGGGAGCTGTTTGGTGACTTCGTTTGTTGCATGGATCTCAGTACTTTCACAAGTGGAACCCAGTGGCTGTGTTAGAATTTTTCCCCTTATTTCTAAATATCCTGATCACATGTGATGAGAAAAATTGAGATCACCCCGCCCCCTCCGTGTTCTGTTCCTTACAGTCTTTTTTTTTCTTTACTCATAAGTATTTTCCTGTCTTACCAACACAGGTGTAACCTTTGGGTCTTGAAGACCACTGTCCAAAACATTCATGTGGTTAATAGTTTCATGTAATATCTGCTTTGCAGTCTTATAGCACCTGGCTTTCAAGTAGAAATATGCTATTATTTTGTCCTGTAGTTTTTTCCTTTAGAAACAGTAGTTTATTTTTGAAAAACTGCAAAGTCTTTAGACTTTTAGACTTCTTCATCCTCTAAGTGGGACATGTGTTGTGAAAATATACACTGTAAAGATTTTTGCTGTTGAAGTTTTATTTAATGAAAGAACTGGTGTTGGGGGGGACTATTAAAGTGTGTTTATATGTAATAATTTTTATTTTTTCCACTTTTTTTTGGGTGTGCGTTGCCTGAATTGCTAGCGACATTACTCTAAATCCAAATTCATGTGGCTTTTACAGCCACTAAGGGGTATTAAAACTGTAATGCTCTGAGATCTCTATCCAATCTTGCATCTTACTGTAACAATGGACTTGTACTAGACTGGTTATTTATTTACTTTTGTGGTTCTGCATGGGCTTTCTTTGTTCCTGGAAGAATACTGAACAAAAAGAATGAAGAGAGACCTCAAGTAAATCCCTTTCTCTGTCTTGAGGGAGGATCATTTACAATATTCCTGACAGATGCTTGTCTAATCTCTTAATTGCTGGAAATACCACTGCGTTTCTTAAGCAGCTTATTCCAGTACTTTATATATTCTTACTGCTTGTTTTTTTCTAATGTTTAACTGACCCAATTTGCAGTGAACTTTGATTTTTAGTTGGTCATGTCCAGCTATTTTTGATGTACCTGGATGTATTTGAGCTATTTTTTTTCCCCTTTTGATCTCTTCTCTAGCACAAACTGTGTCTTTGTATTTGGGCTTCCTGGTGTTTCCTCATATATCTTCTTTTCTTCTCTTCTGATCCAGCTCACTGTTTTGTAGACTTTCTCCTATCGCTTCATCTCTTGAAGCCTTAGAACCCCAAACTGGGCACCCTCCTTTAATACTGAAAATTTACTAGTGCTAGATGGACTGTTCTCCCTTTCTTTATTTTGAAGAGCTCTTCATGAGACTCCTTTGGTCCGTAGCTCGTGGTAGGGCTTTGCGGACAATCCCAGTGTTTGGGATTCGGTGTTAGCCTGGACGTGGCTGCGTATCCAGATTCACTCTTGGTTTCTGTCATGGAGAGGCACATTCATCCTTCTCACAAATGGAGAAATGAAAAGCAGGGTGGGAACCAGCACAGAAAGCAATTGTCACTCGTGAAACAAATCGATATTTGCCCTTAGTAAAAGCAGCTTCCCCTCTGTGGCTGGCAAGATGTACAATACAAACATGTTATAAGTTTCTTGGCTGATGCGATTTGATCAAAGAGGAGCTGTGGCTTTCTTACTTGCTCTTGTCTAAGAGAATCAGAACTTTCCTTTTTGATGTTGTTGCCTGATGCAGTTGTCTGTGTTGTCATTTGATTAGCGGCAGTCTTCAATATTCATGAAGAGTCGGGAAGAAAGAGGCTGCCTTGTTTGTTCAGCGTCAAGCTGTTGAAAGCATACGTGGAACATGGGTTTCTCTACGTCCTTTGATTTCAAATGCTGGGTTTTTTGTTACTGTAAAATGGTACAAATCTTCGTGACTACTTCTGACAATGCAGAAAGGATTTGCTTTTTCGTGATAAAAGTATAATAGCTTTAAGAGAAAAAAGAGAAAAATTTAAAAGTGTATGCTAAAAAGTGAAAAAAGGACACATTCAATGTGAATGTGGTCTCTGGTTTTTACAGTCTTCCTCTAAAAATTGCTTAAGACACAACTGCTTTCCAGCATGGACGGTATTCTCAGCTTGTGTTTTGTAGATATATTTTTGTAGCAAGTAAGGATGTAGCAAGTATATTTTTTGTAGCAAGTAAGGATGTTTTGAGCCTTGAAACCAATCTTCTAGTTGTGACTTAATTAGCGACATTTATTTATTAGCTGTTTGGATTCTGGCTTCTTGAAATAACAGTATTTGTTTCCTCTCAATGTTTAATCTTCAGTGAATAACTTAAGACGTAGATCTGAATTGGTACTATACTGTTTTAAGTGCGTGATGATTTGAAACTTGATTTTCATTCCCTGTTTGCTTATTTTGAAACTTTTTCTCTTACAAGCTAATTTTTCTTGGGACTATTGGTAGAGGTAGGAAGTTTTGGCATTGCAATGGAACTAGCTTGTATTTTCGAGGCTTGACTGAATTTTGTTCATTTAGTAGCTTTTTATTGATAAACGTGCCTCATCTTTGGGTGCATTTTTGTTCTTGATGAGCGTTTTCTCACTTCTGCTGTTTTTTTTTTAGGTGGCAATCACTGCTATCACCTTCGCTGCCCTCCTGTCACCTTTTGTCTGCTTTTGACTGATGAGCCTCTGTTCCTCCACCCTTGTCAGGGTTTTTTCTCCACTGGCAGTTTGTCTCCTGCTTGAGCACAAGGTCATCTGCCTGGCAGGGCTCAGGGGCTGTTCCAAGCCATGCCTCTGGTAGGGAACAAGTGCTTTTATACAGGTCTCGGAATAAAATAGGGGATATTGTATATATATCACTTAGCAGTGATGCTATCTGTGCAGTGATGCTGTCTGCGTTTGGCAAATCGTCAGTAGCTGCTAAGTTTGTACTGTTTTTTTTGGAAACACATTGAATGGATTTGAAATTTGGTAGCGGTCGGTTTGTCAGCAGATGAACAAGTCGTTCAGTAGCGAGAAAATTAAGAGGACAGTGATTGAACAACCTTCCTTTCCTCCTGTGTGTCCTCTCTTTGTTAAGCTACGGTTCCCCAGCAGCGTTAGCTGTGCTTTGCTGTGCTGTTTCTTTGGTGCTGGTTGTTAGGCTAGGCCTGTTGGAAGACAGGTATCTCTGCAGGTTAGAGAGTAGTTTGTGGTCTAACGTATAATAATTGTGATACTGAGGTTTGTTTTGGGGGTGGAGAAGAGGTTGGTGTTTTGATTCTAGGCTTCTGTGGCAACCGCATTTCTTACTTTGGCTCTCAACCTAATGGAGTGTACTTTGTTCTGTAATTGGACATTTTCTAGGTATTAACAGCATATAGTGCAGAAATAACATGATTTCTCAAGTAACCTGGCCAGTTTTCTGAGAATATGGGTTTCTTCCCTGTCATTGCAATTGGGAGACCATCAGTACTTTATTCTTCAAATATCACCCAGGGAAGCTCATACCCTCTGTGATTATATCACTTATCTTAACAGTATGTCACCCTTTTTAATAGGCTGGGAAGAACCTAATCATCAATCTCTTACTTTCCCTTCTAAGAGCTCTCAAATATCCAAGGGGTTAAAGTCAGCTGCGCTCTGATTTCCTGAGTTTGGCTCTGTGTGTGTATGAGGTGCTTGTGCTTTATGTGTTTACATCAAAATCCATTCAGTCTTACAGCATCTCTTGCTCTGGTTTCATGAATGCGGTGCACAATTCCACTGCCAGTTCCTCTTCTGCTCTGGTCTGTGAAGACTTTGCGATATTTTGAAGAATCCTTTCATTGTTTAAGCTCCAAAAGTGTTTTCCTGCTCCTCCGTAGCAGTCGCAGAGAGGTTTTCCACAGGGGCTCTCTATGAGTTATGAGTTAATAGACCTGGTAAGAGTCAGTCTAGTACTAAAGCAAAAAAAAAAAAAAAGCACAAAGCATGCTTTTGCATCACAAACTTGTAGCTCTTTCTTATCTGAAATTAAAGGAAGAATTTTTAGAAAAATAAACACTTTAATAGAGCAGAACAACAGCCCGTTGGAAGGGGAAGCTAGGAGGCTAAATATGGGGTGTAACAACTCTTATTAGAATTTCTTGCTTCTGACAGCAGAGAACTAGATGGTTCAGTGTTAGGAGCAAGACTCTCATCAGCCAGCAGACAAAGTGATTTGTCCTTAAAATAATCCACTGTGGTTAGGAATTGTCTTTTTGACCTTAAGGATTCATTTTCTCTTGTAACCTGGAGGCTCTGCTCAGAAAAGAGATCACAGACTTTAACTGTTCATTTCAATCTTACCTTAGGCTTGTAATGGCAATTGTTTGTTGATTTCAAGAAACCGTTTTATATTTGCAAGTCAAAATTTAACTGCCATAATAATTGTTTTTTCTTCCATTTCCCTGTAATGCAGTTTAATTTTATCTAAGTCTTCATCAGTCTGGGAGTTTGCAGGCAGATCAGAAATTAAATTGTACATTGGAGAACAGTCAATGGTCACATTTAAATAAAAAGAGTTTTAAACCCCCCTCCTATTAAAGATGATACTTTAAAATGTGTTCAGGTTCCCATTTGTCTAGTGAATTAAAATCTCATTCCATCTTCTTTTTTTCTTTGGCAATTACTTTGGTATCTGATTCTCCCAGATCATTCTCCTGGTGTTTGAGTAAGGTCAACAGCTACTCAAAACGGCAACCTTTTTTCAAGTGTGGCTGCCAAATTGCGTTTTCATGTTCGAGAAGTATCTTCTGTCTTCAAAGAAAACATAGATGTTCCTATTGCAGCAACATTAACCGTTCCATTTCTGCCCACTGATGTTAATGAATCGGTGCTCCCTCCTTTGAGGAATAATTGGGAACTTGTGGAAGAGGCTTTTGTGTACCCATTGGTAGGGAACTCATGGAACTTTTTTTAGCTTAAAACACAGCATTTTCTCAGTATTGCTCTCCGAATGGTGGTGAGATGTTTTTAGCTTCTGTGTGGGACATCTTGCTGAAACTAATAGCTGGCTCATTTTGCATTCTTTTAATCTGCCCAATATATGTGGGACTGGAAGATGTCTGTATTAACTGCAGTTAATTTCTGAATAAAACATGGGCACAAAAATGTTGAAGAGTTTCCTGAATTCGCACGGCAAAGGAAGGTTCAAGTTTTGGGTGTGCTCAGTGTTGGGGTTCACCAGTGTCCTTCATTCAGGGTTGGCGTTAAAACAGGCTTTTCTTTAAAAGCTGCATTATCCATGAGTTCTCTTGGACAGAAACCGGCCTTTGAAGATAGTAATCTTTGATCAATTCGTACTTCTGTACTCTCTGCCTGTACCTTCTGCAAGCAAATAAGGGATTTTACCCTACCTATGGGAGAGCGGCAACTTAATTGCATTGGTTTAATGTGACCTAATGAATATGATAACACTATATACTCCATACGCTCTTCTTGGAGCTTTTTCTTGGCCGAGTATCTCATTGTTAGATTTATAGTACAAGTTGTGTTCCCCTGAATGAGTCTGGGTGTTTCTGTGGTCAAACACAGGTAGAAGACTTCAATGGCTGCCCTGTAGGGGAGGGGAAAACTAAATCTATTTTCTATCAGTGCTGTGTGCTGGGTATGCCATCACCTCGTAGCATAAAGTCTGTAACAAAACTATTTTGTGTATCAATGAAACAAATGCAGTCACATACAAATTTCCAGTTCCACCACTGAAGAAGGCAGATGTCGCATTACCATTGTGTGTTGTGTCAGATCTGCCCGTGATACTCCTGTCTGTGAGGTTAAGTCCCCTTTACAATTCTGTTTTTGAATGGTACCTGCGGAAATAAAAAGTTTTAGACAGAAGTCAACTTCACGTTTTTATCACTGAGATTTAAAGAGAAAAACCCCAGGCATAAAAAGCTGGAATGCAGCAATGCATTTCCTAAATGTATCGAATGAGGAATTACCTGTGAATTCTCTGGGAGCTCTGTATTCAGGATTTTTTTGTGCTTATGAAGGCTATGTGATCTTTCAACATGTATATTTTAAAACATTGAGCACCTGCTGTAAGCATATAGTGAAGTCCAAGTTTCAGCCTGCAGGTAAGAGAGGTGCCTTCATAGGGAACACACGAGTAATTCCCAGTGTTCCTGGAAAAGAGCAGTCAACCCAAAGGGGTTAGTTTAAAAAGGTAGGTAGTCTGCTCCATTTTCTCTCCTTGGCAGTATTAAGACCAGATTTATGAACATTTTTCATAAAGAAATGTAAAAATCAGTGATGGAAGTTACTCTAGAGTTGCACAGCTTTTGTTTCTCTGTTGTTTCTTCTTCCAACCAGGTGTGGGAATGCAGGTTGGCAATCCAGCACCTGTCTTCTGCTTTGGAAGTGCCCAGAGGCTTGCATTAGATTGATAATGTGTTTTGTTGGAGGTTTTACATTAAAGCAGCATCTCCTTAATTGAAAAACATTATTTAGAAGGCAAGGTATGACGGAGACAGGCAAATATGGTAATACCAGTAGAACAGACCAGGCTGAGTTAAAGACTAAGAGGTGGAATTGCCCTTATCTTTCCCGCCAGTCACGGGCTGAGAATCAATCAGAGTAGTGTTGGACTTGAAATATGTAATTAATGATGAAAAGAGCCACTAGCAATTTGGACTGTATTGAACATGAACTGTGTAATGAAGTGGGGAGGTGAGCTCAACCACATTAAACGGGAGAACCTGTCACATCCATAATAGTAAAAAGCTGCCTCAGTATTAGAAAACTGCAGTGGTACTCAGTAATTTAAGAGTATTTAACATAAAAAATCTGAATGAGTTAATTAAGGCTATTAAAATGGCTGCAATAAAATTTGAATATTGAAAGTTTATGAAAGCTCTAAGCAGTAATTAAGGTTGCTGTTTTAATATACAAAATTCATTAAAGTTGAGCAAAGAAAAATCCTGCTGCAGCTCACAAGGGAAAGCATAAAAGGAAGAATCTGCTTTTAAATTCTTGGTATCGTCTCTATTGAATTTAGTTAAATAACTTAAGAAACTTGAAACTAGACGATTCTCTTCTCATACATAGTATAATTTAGGATACTCCTATGTATTTGCTAGAAGTGGAGAAGATAGTCCTTTGTGAGTTTATCTAATCGTATACGTCAGTTGATAGGGGGTTGGAAACTACATTGTGAATCTTTTGTCTGCTCTGTATTTTCTGAGATTTTTCCCATTTTAGAACTTCTAAGGTCATGGTTGAAGTAAAAAGCTATACTTTTTTGCCTAATCAAGCGGCTTCCTTGTTTTTTGGCTGGTGAAAGATTTTTGGCACCCTGTTCTCCAGTGATATCCTTGTTCTAGCTCTCGGGCTGCTACTGCTCAGATAATGGCAGCTCCCTGAAGAATATGAAGAGAAGCTCTGTTTATAGCAGCTGGCTCTGGATGACCCTTTCGGTGCTGGAACTGCCTAATCAAGCAGTAAGAGAAGATCCCAGGGAACTCCCCATCAACCTGTGGACCTTTGGATAAGCTCAAACAGTAGCCAAGAAGCTGCTGGGAAACAGGAGAAAGCTCTTTGGCAAGAAGTTACCTAGTCTCACGAGTTTCTTCAAAAGCTCAGCAGAACATCTAGTGGGTTATTCTGAATATTGAGTTACTTGTTGTCACCTGGAAAGGACTTTCCTAAAAAAATGTTGACATACCTGTGTTTTTGAGCCATCCACCCTTTCTCTTTCCAGTAAGGTAATTGTTCGTCTTTTGTGTGACAGTGAGTTGGATTTAGTAAATAGAAAGGGGCCTTTCAGTTTGCCACCAACTTCTTTTCTTAACCGCTTCCCACTGGTGATAATCGGGACTTTTCCTTCTTACCAGGTTGTGCCCCTTTCTGCTAAAATATCAGTGTTCTTTCTCTGGCCCACGCTTTTACCGTTCATTGTTCTGGCTGCTGTGGGAGAGTGAGTCTGGGAGCAGGGCTGAAGGTTAAGGTCAAGGCCCTTTGAGGCAGGGGGAGCGTGCAGAGGCTCACTAATAACTGTGTTTATTGATGAGTAATCTTTGATTAGCATTTGATGCTGATTAGCATCAGCATCGTTGACTGCTAATGACCACCATTGTCTTTTTCTGAGAAATGACCAATACGTGAAGATTTGTATCAAATTCTGAGCTATTCTAGCTCACTGATAAAGTGCCTGCCTTGAATGGAACTTGGGCATGTCCATTACTTCATTCTTTTTGAAACCCAGAGTAGGAGAATTAATGTCTTGTGTGTCACTGGACGAATAACACTGGAACTGTTTTAATTTGCTCTGTTACTCATAAGTTTTATACTCGCTGCATCTTCCTTGAGAAGTATTTCTGAAAAATAAAGCTATTAATTTAGTTGGCTTTTCTTCAAATTTAAAGGGAAAGTGCTTTTTTATTGCATATAGCTGTACAAGTGAATGGAAATCACCTTGGCTACTCAACTAAATTTGCCATAAAATAATGCCAGTGCTCTTAGAGCACTCCTTTTTAGCACTGCATTAATGTGTTCTTCAGCATTTCTCTCAGCAGGATTGTGGTTGGACTAGATGATCTCAAAGGTCCCTTCCAAACATGAAGATTCTGTGATCAGTACCATACTTCATAATTTCTCAGGAGACTCTGATTTAGCTAGAATGTGGGTATTAATGTGTAGAAATTATTCTCTGGAAGCGATTATGCTGTTAGTTCATTCAGTAGACAAACCCAATCTGTCCTGGACCAGGAAGCCGTCTCTCCTCCTAAACCCTGACAGTCATTTATTAACCTGTCTGCATTCACTGATATCTTCGTACAGCCACTTTTCATTTTGTCAGAGAAATCATTAATAGCTTCCTCTTCTCTGAGATTATATTACGGTTTCTTAAAAGCCACTTACTGGTCAAAGTTTTATTTAAACAGCAAAATAATTCTAAATGCCCTTTTTACAGATGATCAGCTCGGAAGGTGACTTAAAATCTGATTATGTGAGTGTGGCTGAAGTGTAACAGACGTAGGTGTTCTCCACTTGGGCAGCGGGAACTCTTTTAAACCTGTCCCTTTGAGCGGTGCTTTTCCTGCCCAGGCATCAACACGCGAAGCGGACTCACAGGTACTGGACAATAAATTGAGTTGGGTGTCCCGGTTTGACATTGGGTTAAACTCCATCTTTGAGAGGAACTACTGCATTTCTCAGACTGTAATTTATTATTTATTCCTTTGTTAGAAGGCCCTCCTTCACGTGGTGGTGTTTCATATACTGTTGTATCATGGAGATTTTTATTGTAACTTCCTAGTTGTTTCCCACTCAGGGAGTGTGGTTTTGTGGGGCTGGATGTGACCTTAGGGGGAAAAAAATCTCCCCAAACATTTTCATGAATATTAGCTATATTTTCAGTACATGTTTTAGTTTCATCAAATATACTTTGAATTTTTATTAACTGATCAGGTGAAATGTTTCTTAGCTTTAAACCTTTTGAAGAGTATTATACTCTGTTTCATAACTTACAAGCTAATAACATGATGTAGCTTTTCTTGAGACTATAAGATGGTGTTCTTACAAGCAAAAAATGTTTGTTAACTGGAAAGAGTTACTTGTACCATCTCCTTTCCCTAATTTTTGAGCTTTTCTTCCCCCCACTAAAAATAAATAAACAAAAAGGCTAATAACTCAGAAGGGCAAAATGATGAGCATTTTTGAAAGAGGTTTGTGGTTTTTTTTTTTTTTAACCTGTGTTGAATTCTGGAAGATTTTTGAAACAATCCTTTGAAGTAAGGAACATCTATTAGTTTGGAAACAGAGAAATCAGTCTTTAAAAATAATTCTTCATTGTGCATTTAATCATCTGTGGGTATTCAAAATGCTTTTAAGGTAGCAAAGGAGCCTAAAGATTTTTGGCAAATACGTGCTGCTTGGATGGAAACCCAAGAATTTTAACACCTGTTTTCTGGGGAATGTCTTGGCTTTTCTTGGTCTACGTAATTTATATCTGCGTGAGCAGTTTGATGTCACCACTTGAAGATTCATGGTTTTCAGTCTGATTTTTCTAAGGCCGTGTGGCTCTGCCAGTGCTTCAATGGCTCCTGTCCCTGGCCCAACAGTGGGGAGTGCAGAGGGGGGACGCAAGGAACAGCAGCCTGGAATGCTTTTGTATTGTTAATTTTTGGTCTTGTTTTTAAATAGGGCAGGGTTACGTTTTTTTTTTTTATGGTGCAACATGACATGTTATTGAAGTGCATTAGAAAGATGGTTGAGTTGCAAGTCAAATCTGGAGGGGGTGGAGAGCTGTCCAAAAGATGAATTTCTACAGTATTTGTGAAGGTACATAACTGGCACAAGATACTCCATTAATACCGTCTCCCTTTCCCATCCCTCTTCTTACATATACATACTCTTCTGTATAAAAGCAGGAGCAGGATGGAAATTGTTGTTAGAGGTTAGGGAGCCCACACGGAATTACAGTACAGTAATCCATTGAGAACCAAGCTTCGTTGTTTCCACAACTCATGGAACTGCTGGAAAAGACAAACATGAGGAAAGTGTAAGTATACAGCAGTCTCAGCTGGATGAACGTTAAAAAGAGAGCTCTTTTATCAGCGTATCAGGATGGCAGCAAAGACTTTTGGGTCTGTGATGCCTGAGAGCAGAAACAATGTTCTTTTCTAGAAGAAAATCTCCAATACGGTTTAATACAGAGCGATTGCGTTCTCAGGAAAGACAGCAGAAGGAACAGAAAAATGCATCACCACCTTCTCAGAAATCCCTGTGAAGTAGTTGATCAGATTTAGGATCTCACTTGATGGCTCATGGTGTGTTCTTGCAAGTTCATATTTTCTTTTTAAAGTAGGATTGTGCTTGACTGTTCCAAAGCCACATAATCCACTTATTGCAATGACAGAGAGAAATCCATGTAGCAGAGCAAAATACTGTTAGATGAGATTTTCTTCTCATCGGGGTGAGGAGATGGTTTCCCTGTTTACTCTTTTTTTTTCTTATTATTATTATTTTTTTCACTAGTTGTTACTACAGTTCCCTGGGGAAAAGGGGTTGATGCACTCTACCTGTCACACTTGTGCAGCAAGTGGTTGCAGCATGGGAACACATGTGGATCAGTCTAACAGGCAATAAGATTTTTAGGCATATTGTGTAAAATTGTACAGATTAATATTTTACTTTTGATTTAGGAAGCACTTTATTTGTTTTTAGAATTACTTCTTGAATTTTGGCAACTTGCAGGGAGCAGTGATCCATTTACTGGGGAAAAACTCTGCTCATTTGAGGTTTCAGGTCAAATTTGACACCCACCCTCTTCAGTGCATACTGAGTTTTACACAGTGCCAATGATAAATGGGGAATTACTCCTAGATTGCTAATAAATATAACCTTATACAGTTCAACATTTAAAAAAACAGAAGAAAATTCAACCCTCAAATAAAAGGAAAGCCTCATGAGTCCCAGAGCCTTATTACTACTAGTACCTTTTAAGAATGAAAGTGTGAGAATTATCTACATGACGAATGGGCTATTGGAAAAAAGTCATGCAGGATTCATTTAAACAATCAATTTTTCATGTTAGTGCTAATGTATTTAGTAAGAAATGACTACGTTCGTGGAATCCCGATAACAAAGCTGGTATTAATGTGTCCTTTTGACTTCCATCTGAAGAAAAATAGGAGTCAAAAGACTACATGAATTTTCAATGATAAGCATCACAGTTCAAATATTTAATTATAGTGGCAAATTTATGTAGAAAGGAAATGGTGGGGTTTCATAAAACATATCTTGTTTATGTGAATGCCAGCACTATCTCCTCCAAATAGTACCACAGAAACAGAACACACAATAAAACATAGAGACTCACCTTGGAGTAAAAAGAACCCCAGAATTGCTTGGACTTAAATGTTTGGGGTCAACAAATTAATTCTGGAGGGTTTTATGGAAGTTAGGTAAGAATAGTTAAACAGTATCCTTACTCAAAACTGAATGCAGGCTGCTGCTGAAAGATGTGTCCAGTTTCTCCTCCATGCTTCTTCCCTCATTTTCCAAACTTTGTGCTCTTGCCAACAGAGTCTGCATCACAGCAACAGTTAACTTTTTGGAGGAATATATTCTAAAATTGTGAATATCTTGTTTTTCAACTGGAGATACTTCCTATTTAGAAGGAGAGGCCTGGGAAAATATATGAAGTGTTTGAGATCAGGGTAGAGATGCAGGCATTCAAAAGTGGTTTTGCTGGTAGACCTGAACTTGGTGACAGGAATGTAAATGGGGCCACAGACTCAAGAACAAGAGAGGGAACAGGATGGGGACCTTCATTTGGGTCAGTGGAGGAAAAGGGATGGGGAGAGAAGTTGGTTCTTGGCAGGAAGATGATACTCCTCTGGCTGAATTTGTGGTCCTTGAGCCATGGTTATGGAAAGTGAAGGAGAGGAAACTGCACGGGTCAAGATTTAAGTGATTGGCGTTCCCACAGTTTGGGCTGTGGGGAGAAATTGGCCTTCCACTTTTTCTGCTTCTCCTTTACATCTTCAGGATCTGGTGTGGCTGTACGTGTGGAGAGCTGGGGATGATCATGGTCACTTTGCTCCGTGAACTTCACCCGATGCGTGGAGATCACAGGGTGGGTGTCGAGAAGGAAAGTGGAGATTTTGTACTGAGTAAAGGAAAAGATCCAGAGGGCAGAGGTTGACTTGGAAAACAATTGGGAGCAACTGTAGTATTGAATGTAGATGGTAATAAAAAATGACTTGTGTTGTTTATTCTTAGAAGGGTTTGATGGGGTTTGATATGACAACCTTTTAGAATAAGAAACAAACATACAAAGTAAATATTAGGGAATGAAAAGTATCAAATTCAAGGATAATAATAATACAACAACAAATGTGTATAAATAGAAGCTATCACGAAGATCTGGATTTTGAGAGTTTTCTGGAGGAATGTGGCTACAACTTGTCTTGTGCCCTGCTCTGGGCTGTTGGCCTCAGTCAAAATACTATTTTCTACAAGTCTTTCTTCTGCACAGTGAAACATTTTTATTATTGTAGATGTAGTCATACTGATACCTTGGTTTTTTTAAATTAAAAATTAACCAGGAATGGACCTAACTTTTTAAAATAACTTTCAAGCTTAAGACATCTTGCCTCTTCCTCAATTATTTAAAGGTTTCATTAATGAAACTGTGATCAGATTACTTCTGTATTTGAAAAAAAATTGATTACAGCTTAAAATTCTTGTTACAAAATGCTGAGAGTTGTGTTTACTGGTCTCTCACTGAAAAGGTTATGGGAAACTTGATTGTCATATTTAATAACAATATTGTTTAATTAGTCCTGAGCCTCATGGCTGCTGCCAGCCGTCCACAGGCAGCAGGAAGAACATCTTCTCCCATCTTTATGTGAAAAGTGACTTTTTAAGACAGTGCTTTTCTTGCTGTTCTTCATAGTGTTATATTAACATTGGTTGGTTGGGCTCCTGCCTGCTTTGCTCTGAATGATGACAGTCAGAAAGAAATGCCCTTGTACCACATCTCTGGACCTCGCTAGCTTGGTGAGCCTGGAGAGATCTCACAGCAATCTTATAATATGTTTTTTATATATATTATATATATATATGTATGTATAAAAGGGTAAGACTTGGTCCTTGGATCACAGTTGTTCCTTTTTATCCAAGCTAAAAGGATTGGTTGTGACTCAGTTTTTAGAAGATCCTTCTGGTTAAGTCTGAGGCAAGTGGAAAGTCCTTAGAGAAGTTGTTGCATACACATAACCCGCCCGATGCACTCAACAGAGCTCATCAAGACTGAGCCACTCACAGAAGTTCTGCAGAAGTTTAGGCAATATCTTACTCTGTATTCTGATATCCATAGTGTCCTCCAGAAGGATTTCAGCTGGCATCAGTGCTAGTGTGTTTTGAAAGACTGGGTACTGTGGGAGCTTGATGTGGATCCCAAAGCAGAAAAGATAACAGGAAAGCGTTTTTTATCTTTATTGTTGTGAGAAAATGATTTCAGCTGGATTTAGAGGATGTGAGAAAGGAAATTGAAATGCTTTTCAAGGTCACGTTGGAGCTGAGAAACCACTGCCAGGTTTCTTTCTGTATCGTTGGCAGAGGCGGCACCTGATGATCCAGAGCCTTTGAGAAACTCTCTGATTATCCTTTCTGCTTGACAGAGAGAACATATTCTCCACTTTAAAGTGCACTTAACCTTTCAAAGGTCAGACAGGATAGTCCGTGAACTGTCATGGCTGAGATATAGGCAAAAAAAATTGGCATTTAGTATGTGCTTTCATGAAAATAACCTGCTAGTATATGGTGGGGTTTTGAGAGGTAACAATGCTAAATAAGCTCCTGGTGGTAGTACTACAGTACTGTCAAGATTTTAAATGGTGATAGTTGAATTTTCCCCAAAGTTTTCTTCCTGAGTTTAACCAGTTGGCATTTTAGGTGTGTACCCCTTTACTATGGTTATGCTTTGTGTATAGTAGTTATCGCCAAGTAACTCCAACCAAAAATTGGCAGATGTCTGGGTCCGGAGGAGGAGGCAGTGTGATTCACTTAGTCTGATTGCTGATTAAAAAAAACCCCAAAAACTTGACCCAGGTGATTTAGTGAAGTCTAGTGAGATTGTAACAGTATACTCAGTTTTTGATTTATTCATTGTATTTTTAAAATGCAGTGGTGGTGTTTCTTATTACAAGGAATTTGCCCAAAACAGCAGAAACCTAAATTAAATTATATTTTCTATATGCTCCTAAAGATGATTTTACAAGCAGCTCGGACTTGCTCAAATTAGACGTTTAATGATACATGAGAGATTTCCCCCTTCAAGATTGCAATGAAGTTTTTTTTATACTTCATGTATTTTGTGTGCTTAACTAGAAATGCAAGAGTTACATCTTGATGCTAAATATGTCTTTTTTTTTTTTTTTTGTTATCGGTAGGTAGTCTAACCCTGTAGTGGATTTCCAGATAATTCCATTTGTAGACATAAAGCCACGCTGTTTATTTTAAATTCTTTTTTTTTTTTTTTTGGTGTACGTGATGTGTAACTGTGAGCCGTGGTTATTAATTGACAGATGAGTTACACTATGATGGCACTTAAAATGCACAACATGTATTTCTGAAAGCAGTCGTTGCTATAGCAACTTTCTAGTAGGTCACTGGCAGTGTTGTGTGTGAGTGTGTGTGTGTGTATGATTTGGCTGTTAATGCAGACTAATACTGATAGAAAAATGAGAAATGTGAGAGTCAGAAAGAAGGTAGCCCTTCCCCCTCCCCTTCTCCTCTCCCCTTAAAAACAGGGGAAGATCATTTTGTGGAAAAAATGCTTACTTAGGATACTGCATGTATCAGCAAGAAACGGGCTATCAGCTGCTATAATTAGATGTTTTCTTTCTATTTATGCAAAGATCATAAAAAAGAAAAGCCCACACAAATTGCCTTAATCTCATTCTGCTTTTTCTTGGACATCCTGTAGAGTCTGGTTAGGGAAGGAATACGTCTTCAGTTGATCCGAAAGCAATATGTTGTGTTTATTGAGCATGCAGATCTATTTTTATAGACAAAGTACATCTGTATTATATGCTGGAAGTGAAAAATTTGGGAAATTTCTTCTTTTTCTTTATTTGTAAGATCTTTCCAGCAACATACAATGCATTTCTGTAGGAATTTAGACCGATATACATCTCGTGGTCCGTCCCGTTCTTCCTGAGCACTTAGTCCTGTGCTCACGCAAACGGGATGTGAGCCAGTTCGGGGAGCTGATCCAGGTACAAACAACTGGAAAACCATTTTAAAAATTGCTGGGGGCTTTCCTGAATTGTGTGAATGGGCAAAAAAGCCACGTACCAGCACAGCCACAGGAGGGAGGAACCACGGTGGCTGCAGTTTGGGTCAGTGTACACAGCTGGCAGTAACTGGGATTTTTCAGAGGGGCTGAAGATGCTATTTCCCATTGACTTATGGTTTTAGTTTGCTCTGAAACTTAAGTAAAAGAACTGTCCAGGCACCCTTTGGTTTGTTTAAGACTAAGATGAATAAAGTAAACTAAAGAGGAGACTTTC
>JAOXJM010000052.1:28403256-28427505 GCA_026413425.1 Tringa solitaria | reverse complement strand
AAATACGGGTGGTAATGCAAAATACCTTGTGTAATTTAAAAAAAGTGAAGTTGCCTAAACAGAAAACTGAAACGCAAGAATATGATTAAACTGTTCTGGGGACATCCATTCGAAATTTCATGTGGTTTAATAGTGATGCTACTTTAAAATTGACTGGTTTTGTTTATAGTGTTTTTTAATCAACGTATGACTATTTTGGAATCAGAACACTTTTTTTTTCTCTCTTTTACAGACTGGACTTTGACATTCTTTTCATGAAAGAGGTTTCCAAGTAGTTGTCTTATAATAACTTTGAGAAGAAGTTCTATGTAGCTCTTACTTTCAAGAGTGTTGCAAAAATGATTACTTCAGATTTGCCAGTACTACAGTGAGTATACTTTTCTCTATTTATTTGAAATCTTCATTTTTAAAAGGTAGAAGTAAACAGAGAGGTGATTGTGCAGGTAAAGCTTGAGAGAAGTGCAGATTACTGTGGCTCTTCCAGGCCTCCTGTGTTGTCACATGCTGAAAAACTGTGAAAAATAAAATACTTAATCTAAAAGATATTTCTTTATACATGTGGAGATTAAACTTTGCCGTGAAACACAAAACAAGATCTTTGCTATTTCTATGCTTCTGAATGTTGTGAGATTTCAGAAATGATAATGGGTTTTACTCATAATTGACCATATTTGTATATTCCAGTGGCATCCCCTTTCTGACAGTGAGCTATATGTATTTATTGTGCAAAAAGCCTTTGGCCTTGGCGACTGAAGAGAGCAAGTGGTGTTGGCATCTTGTGATCATGCTGGGAAACGAGTGGCTTACACAAACAGGAATGTCACTGAACCTGGATAAAACAAACTATTGGAAAAAATAGAGTGGAAGTCTATGAGAGGGGCTAGAGAGTAAATTGAGTAGAGTTAAGAAAGGAATTTTAGAAACAGGAATAAAATGGAACTTGTCTGGCTGCCAGACGTCCACCCAGCAGCTCTCTCACTCCCCTCCTCACCAGGACAGAGGGAGAAAACAAGATGAAAAAGCTCTTGGGGTGAGATTATGAGAGGGCAATCACTTGCCAATTGCCTTCATGGGCAAAACAGACTCAACATAGAGAAAATCAATTTATTGCCAATTAAAAAAGATGTAGATGATGGTGAGAAACAAAGACACAAACTAAAATGTGTTCCCTCTCCCCCTTGCCAACTCTCTGCCCTGTTCTCAACTCTTCTATAACCCTCCTGGGGCCCTCTGAGGGCAGCAGCGTGGACACTGGCACCAGTGTGGGCTCCCCATGGACCACTGGGAGCCTGTGCCTGGCCACCAGCAGCACCTTCTCCTGCAGAGCTGGTCCCAAGGGATGACCCTGGTGGGGGACTCCCAGTTCAAGAAGCTATAGGTGGCCTTAAGTGAATGAAACTTAGAGTTTAAGGTTTAAAAGGGCATATTAATAAAGTTGATAACTCTGCACACCAGCTGACAAACCTGAGGGACATTAAAGATGTCGGCATATTGTTTAATAAGAAAAAGATTATGAGCTACCAATATTATGCAAC
The DNA here is from genome assembly GCA_026413425.1 of Tringa solitaria. Classification (NCBI taxonomy): domain Eukaryota; kingdom Metazoa; phylum Chordata; class Aves; order Charadriiformes; family Scolopacidae; genus Tringa; species Tringa solitaria. The sequence continues at coordinate 28,425,970 of JAOXJM010000052.1, read as the reverse complement.
TTTAAAAAATGAAAGGAAAATCATACATGTTGTTTTTTCCAGTAGAGCTAGGAATTATGTAATGTCACTGTGCGAGGTATTGGTGAGATGTCATCATCTATAACACCTATAGTTTTGGTTGCTCCTAAACAAAATGAGATTTTTTTTTTTATACAAGTGAAAAAAAAAATATCTGCAGGATTTACATATAAGGGTTTTGAGGCCTCCTGAGGGCTCAGAACATAGTCTAGTGAGGACGAGGTATCAAAGGAAGTAGGTCCCAACCAGACTTTCTTCAGACAGGGGCCTGGCTAAGGCTGAGAGAATCTGAAGCAATCACTGATTAGGGGTATTAGCTGCACACATTTAGAAACGGGAAGTCACAGTCTGGTTCCACACAGAAAACGCCCTGATTTTTTTTTCTAGCTCTTACAAAAGCAGCTTTAAATGATTATTATAATCTACCATTCCTTATGTCTGCTTTCTCATAATGTTTCCTAATCTTTTTGGCTACCCCCTTTAAACAAAGGGCCCTAAAGTCAATTTGATATATTAATGTACTTTTTTTAGGACCATATCAAATATTCCCTCCCAACTTCTTCTCTGTTGAGGGAACATGAAAGGAGAAATCTTTAATCTTTCTAGATTTATAGAAATGGCTTTCCAAATGCAATGGAGACAGTATTTCACTTATTGGTGTTTCAGATGTAGGAAAAAAAAACAACCCAAAACCTCTGGTGTATTTGACCTGGGTGACTGACTGTTACGAGTCTTCTCTCAATGGGATGACTCATCTTTGCTGTGAGGCATGTTCCTCCTCAGATTTTGAAGATCAACCATGAGAGCTGATTCATCCATGATTCATGAGCCTGTGCATTTAGCCGTTTTTCTTCATGAATGCTTTTCTTCACAAGGCTGAGTCTGGTGGTAGCAATTACTGAATTTATCTCTGCCAGAACCTGGAGCCACCTCAGCAACACCGATAAAAGCTTATAGAAGCGTTTTTATTTACAAAACCTGATATGTGAATATAGGGTTTTTGGAGTGGTATGTTTTTTAGGGCAGAAGGCTGGCATAAGCTCTATATCTAGGGCTTTATGTAATAGTAGAAGGAAGGCCAATTTGTTATGACTTATTTTGTAGAGATGTGACATTTACTGTGACTATGGAAATATGTCCTTCAGAAGCATGACATCGCACAGGGCTGCCCAATAATCTGTTAATTAGCCGTTGAAGTGAGGAGTTATGATAATTTTGAAATAATATCTGGAGTTTTTAGGAGAGATCCTAGAGTTACTGCTGGTTTTCTGGGATGCTTTAGCCACCACAGAAACCTGAAAGAAAATCAGAATAAATTTGAGCCCCTAAAAGAGGTTATCACTTGTCTGCTTTCCTCTACGCCACCCCAGAGTGGCCACGCTCTGCCAAAATTCTCTTATGTCTCAGTCGTGTCAAAAGTGTCTTAGAGAGGAAAGGTTTAGCCTCAGGCGCCTCTCCTCCCCTCAGATGAGGCAGGCCTCTGTAGGCCCAGATTATTTTTCCCTCCCAACAGCTTCAGGAGAGATAAATTGTGACTGAGCCAGAGTTTTCCCCTCAGGTGACAGATCACACGCACATAAAATAGGGGTAGGATAATCCTAGTGTGTTAAAATGTGGATGGCTGCCACCAAATAACCGACTTCCTAGCAGTTCTGCTAGAGAGGGAATGAGGGAGATGGATGCTGTCCAGATGCTCTTCTCAATGAGTGTTAAAAACCTGACAGAAGTGCAGACGGTTCAGAGATGCTTTACTCCTCCTCTGGGTTCAGACTTAAGAAGAAAAGAGGCGTATGTGTGTGTGTACCCAGGGCAGCTGTGAGGCTTTGACAGAGGCAAGGAGCACCACGTCCCAACCTGAAGGGACCTGAGGCCACAGCCGAAGGGCCTTTTTGTGGCCGGCGTGATTCAAACGTAATTCCCTGCTGCTTGAAATGGTGTTTATTTTCATGTTAAATCAGCCAAGGACTGTAGGTTGCCCTTGATCCTGTCTCCCGGCTGCAAGTAATGTGAGGATTGAAGGGAATTCGCTGTCTCCTTACTACTCCTTACATATTCCTTACTTGGAAGACTCTCCTCTCTGCCTCACATATTGTTAGGGTGAATTTCATCTTGTTTAATTACAAACATATAATTATAGGAGCTGCTTGTGTAGATCACCTTAATTTATAAAAATTTATAAAATTTATAAAACAAACTGCCTGACCAATTTTGGATCCTGACCTTAGCATGAGGTACACTGCACTTTAAGATTTTCTGTTTTCTGCATTATATATGTCTCAAATTTGGATTAATCTCACTCTTCACTGTACTGATTTATTAAGCCTTTCCCAAAAAGTTTCCAGAGAAGTTTTTCTGGAAGCATGTTAGAGAAGCAGGCTTAATGCAACAGTCTGTTTAAGACGAAGAAGAGAAGGTGGTTAATAATTAAATTGGTCTCTCCATATGCAGTGTTCCAAAGCAATTTGAATTTCCATATCTAAATACACAAATCTCAGTGGTTTTTGCTGAACCCAGACAGAGGCTGTAGCAAAGTTGAGTTCTCTGTGAACTAAATGCATGCAAACTAGTAGTATAATTGAATTTATTTATGTAAGTATATAGTATATTCTTCAAGGAAAGTGTTTGAGCCATTTGCCTAGGAAGACTGCTTGAATCTGGTTTTAATGAGAAAAATCTTTATCCTGATGATGTTAGGAGTGTGGTTTTGTAAAGACAGCAAAGCTACAGTGTTTCCCCAGGAATGGGGCTGTTGCTTACACCACACCACATGTAAAATTTTTCCGGTAAACATCTGTGTAGACCGGTAAGATAAGCTTATTTTTTCTACAGAGAGCAACAGATAATTGCTTTAATTTCTCTACAGCAATAGAAAGCTGCAGATATTTTTATGAGGTTTCTCAGTGCTGTGTTCAAAAGTTATTAAAAAAATATATATAATTGCTATTGTGAGACAATAACACGTTTTTGTCAAATGAAGTTGCAGTGTGATGGGTGGTCTCTGAGTAAAGGCCGGATCCATCCATCTGCACAGGCATTATTCTCAGCTATATTCACTGCCTTGTTTTTCACTAGTGTGCCCCTGGTTTACCACATCATTTTGAACTATGTGCGTGGAGTATCTTTTATTTAGCTTTAGGCATTTTACAGCTTTTGCTTTTTTCAAATACATAGCTCCATATTGAGTTCTTCAAATTTTGTATTTTATGAGGCAGAAAAGCTACTTCTCTGTAGTTTTATCACAATGAAGCTGCATTTTCAGTATTTTGTAGAGATACTGTTTTACAAGCGTGTCATTTGGGAGCTCTAATGTACTTGACTACTGTTTTTTAATCTAGAGTGCCTGTTTTTTTGGGATGTGTAGAGTATTTAGAGGCAGTCCATTGGAGTTACTTTCAGAAAAGGAGATTCATACATGTTCTACTGCATTCTAGCTTTTGTAAAGGATTCTGTGCACCCCTTGGTGGTTTTGTGCTTGCAAATTGGAAAAGGTTGGAAAATAATGTCTTAATATTAGAAATTCATCATAGTTGTGCAGAATTATTTGGGTTAGGAAAGATCTAGAACAATACAATAATTTCAGTAAAGAAGAGTATCAGAACATTCTTGATTCTGATACAGTGGTATTTGTATGTTTCTGTGTTACTTAAATAGCTTTCTTGGTGATACAGCAAATTTGTTAAGTATTCCTGATTTATAAAACAAAAAACTAAACCTACAGACAATGTGGAAGATCTGTGTAGATCTTGGCTTGCTGAAGCTTCTCAGTTTCTGTAAACCAGATCACTAATGCCACCTTTTACGGTTGAGGCTGTATAAAATAATGGAATATGTCTGATTTTCATCTTCCCATTCCACAAGTTTTACAGCAATTTAACTCCTTTGAATTCAAGGAAATGATACTGGGTTTAAGGAAATATATGATTAGAGCTAGATTTGACCCATCTTTGAGTAATATAGGACATTATTAGACTTATTATTTTATTTACAGAGGTCTCATGCACTGGTGGTCTTGCAAACTAAAAACAAAGTACCATGAATGGTTTTGCTTGTGGGCTCTTCTTGGGCAGAATCTAATGCCTTAGAAGATGAGTTATAAGCTGAATTTCTTCAAGCAGCCAGCTCTGTTTTCAAGGCAGACCTGTGCACCTGTCTTGTGGGAGGGGGCAGAAATTGGGGTAATGTTTGTTTCCCTACTTAGGATGGTCTTAAGTCTAAAACAGGAGTGACTGCAAAATGATACTGGGGGCTTCTCTGCTCACAGTTGTTGAGGAACGTCAAGGTTTTTCCATCATACAAGTGAAAACGTTTTTCTAACTGCAAGAATCTTGTATGTCTTCAGATCGAAGTGAATTTGTGCCTCATGGTCAGTGTTAATCCTCTCTTTATTAAGAGCTGCACAATACCATTGTCTTTTAGTGGGACTAAAAAGACGATTTAACCCCAGTGGGAACTTGTGTAACTGTTCTAATGATGCCATAGCTGGACTGGGATCCGGTTTGCTCTCTCTGATGGCATGGAAAGCAGCTGGGAAGTAGTTACTGAGAGTAAAAGAAAGTTGATACTAGTGAATACATTGTGGGATGGATGTGTTGAGAATGTGCTGTTTAATATAGCCAGATTTTTGAAGTGTAATACGGTTTCAAAAGAAGCTGTTGATTTAAGTAACTTCCAGTCTATAAAATGACTTTTCAGGCCATAAAAAGGTAAGGCGTTTTGCCAGGGCTAACAATGCTTATTTCCTTAGTTTGCTGAATAAATGTGGCAGGCCCTTAAATGCTGACTTTTTTTTTTTCCTCATTTAGGACTAAATATTTAATCAGTGAGTTATAGATTACTTGTTGATTTCAAATCATTTTAATTTATCTAGTGTTTTTCCCCCCCTAGGGATTCTACAAATGAAACTACTGCACACTCAGATGCTGGCAGTGAGCTTGAAGAAGCAGAAGTCAAAGGAAAAAGAAAAAGGGGCCGTCCTGGCAGGCCTCCAGTATGTGTAATTTAGTTTTGTTTTGTTATGCATCTATTTAAAATTGACTGCAAACTGTTTTTCATCTTATCATCTTGTGGTCACATAAACAGGCTTTTAATGAGCCCTATGTCAAACTTTATGAAGACTTGTAGTATGAAATATTTATCAGATTGGTATCCCAACAATGCTTGGAGTGTTTAAAAAGGGACATAAAAATGAGCTCATAATAGCTATTATTTTTTCTTTCGCTGGTTACTTACGTGAACATTACAATTCCATTACTATTGTCGTATTGCAACATTCTTCCAGACTGGATAATAATCTCAGTAAGAACAACCACTTTCTGTTTTAAAAGTTGTAACAGATTTTAAGTGGCAAATGACACTTGAGCCCTCCTTTTAGTAGCTGATAATCTCTTAATGTTGAACGGGAAGAGTTGGAGCATAGTATTAGCTCAATATCTCAGAAAATCTATTAACACATCTTGAAAAATTGATGTAATTGACATACTCTGTGTCCTATGTATAGATTGGGAGCTTCAGCCTGTTCTGTAGTGTAGTGCAGCACATGAAATTGCTCTCTGCTGTATAAGATTTGCTGTTCTTCAGTAGTCTTTGCCAATTGCTGGCCCATGAATGGGAACATACAGGGACAATTCTCTATTACGCATAGTATTTAAGGAGGCTTTCTCTTTTATTTTCATTTATTTTTTTTAAAGTAGCCAATTTATTGGAAAATACAGAAAAAGTTTGATGTGTTGTGTTCTCCTTCATTTTAGTTCTTCAGGGTCACCTGACGTAGTTCTTGATTGTATCACTTGAAGTACATGCTGTGGAATAATATTTTTGGTGGGAACTTTTGTGTGTTTGTTATTAATAGTTTTGACTCTCCTCTTAGAGCAGAACCAAGTGTTCCTCTCAAGCATGCTGGCCAAGCTGGAGCTAACTGCTCCTTAGTATTGGTTTTTGATTTACATCACAGTTTCTGGACTTTGGGAGCCAACATTTAAAATCCTTTAAATGGGCTTTTCTGGACACGTCATCTTCCTTCTTAAAGCTTTTGAACAGTTTCCTATGATGGGATATATTCTTCATCAGATGGACACATTTGCTCACAAACATGGGGCTTCTTTACAGAAAGCTTTAAAGAAGCATGTAAAGAGAACAGCTCATGTGTTTATACATACAACAAAGGGCAAAATCTGAAATTATCTTAATAATATCTCACTAGTAAATGTATGAGTTTTTGCAGATCTAATAAAAAAAAAAAACAAAAAAAAACCAACAAGAAACCAAGACCAACAGCCAGAGGATGGTGCAACAACCTGATTGCTAAGCCAGAAAGTTGTCAGTGTAGGAATTTAACTTAAAGCAACACTAGTGGTATTTTGTACCCACTCCCATTCCTGGGAGGGAAAAGTGAATGTTACAGAAGGCATTTCTCATCCCTCTGCTTGAGGTTATTAAGTAGCTCCAGTGGGAATATTTGCTGAAGCACTCTGCTGTTCCTGCTATCAAGTTTCTACAGGAGCAGTTGCTCATTATGCTTATATGCATTATGCTAATTATGCCTTATTAAGTGTACATGATCATAAAGCGATGAACACACAGAGGAAGCAGCTGTTGCTGCATAAAACGATGGGCTGCCACCTGACCATTGCTGCTGAGGGGCAAGACCTTAGGGTTATCAGAGATGATTCCATGGAAGCATCATCTTAATGCTCAACAGGGGTAAAGAAAAACCCAAATCCAGTCTTAAAATTCTGAGGAAGAGAATAGGGAATAAGAATAAAATGAATACTATGCCCTTTATAATGATGGGGTTTGCCAAAATCTGGAATATTTTGCACAATTCTAGTTTCTCTTTCAACCTCCACCCCAAAATCTCAGTGAAGTGTATATTAGGACTGGAAGAGGTTCAGAGAAGAGAAACAATCATGGTCAATCATGGAATCAGGCTGGGAAGGTCTTGAGGAGGTCTCATTGCAACCTCCAGCTCGGAGCAGGACTGGCTTTAGGATCAGACCACATTGCTTGGGTCTTCTCCAGTCTGGATGTGGAAACCACCAAGGCCGGAGACTGCACAACCTTTCTCAGCAACCTGTTCCATTTGATTTCTTGAAAATTTTCTCCCCTATAGGCAATCAGACCCCCTCTTTTCAGTTCCTGACTGCTGTCAGTTGTCCTCCCGCTGTATTATGTTGCAAAAAGCCTCACAGGCGAAGTGTTCCCAGCTCCCCAGCCATGTTGGTAGTCCTCTGCTTTACTTGTGCTAGTTTATCAATACCTCTCTGGCACTGAGAGGGCCAAAGCTGGACATGCTGCCCCAGATATGGGCTAAGAAGTGCTGAGTAAAAGGATATAATCACTTTTTTTTGGTGTACTGCTGTATATGCCGCCTAGGGTGCTGATGGCCTTTGCTGCTGAGGCACATGGCCGTCTCATGTCCAGTCTGCTGTCTTCAAGACCTTGAGGTCCTTTTCCAGAGCTGTCCCCTGACTAGCTGATCTCTAGCCCGTGTTGGCGCATGGGTTTATTCCTCTGCTGGGGCCTGGTCTTTGCGTTTGTCCTTGTTGAATTTGGAGCGTACTGTCAGCCCATTCCTCCAGAACGTCAACAGCAGTCTTGCCTGTCATGTCATTAAACTGTCTCCCTGCCAATTTGGTGTCACCTGCACACTTAACAGGAGCACACTCTGTCACTCCCTTCAGCTATACGATAAAGATGGGAAACCGGACACGTTCCAGTTAAGACTTCTGCTGTACTCCCTCATCGCTAGCCTCCAGGTAGAGGATGATCCATTAAACCCTGTACTCTGAGACCAGCAGCTCAACCACTTGTCCACCCATCCAGATCACAGCTTCCCAACTTGGGTACAAGAATATTGTGAGAGAATGTTGAAAACATTGCTGAAGTCAAGATAAATGACATCTATTGCTCTCCCCGCATCCACAAATTCAGCCGTTTCGCTACAGATTTTTGGGTGACTTGACAAAATGTTTATGTTTGGATACACAGTCAAATCCTGCCTTCGTAACTGATACTGCAGCAAGGGAAAGGAATGAATAAGGTTCTTCTACAAAAAAAAAAAAAAAAGACCAAAAAGGAAAAAGCCACTTAATGTCTAGTATCCTTGAGGGGAAATGCAAACACCTTTGAAAGTCTAATCTAGGCAATTAAATTTATTACATTATTTGATATGTGTACTAAGTAATTGAGGTCTTGATTTTGAAAACATCGTGTTTCACTTTCCCTCCTCCTCCACACGGCTCACCCGTCCATGTCACTAACCCATCTGATTTCCACAGGTGAAATACCTGTTTCTTATGGGAGGTGCAGCTCTGACATTGTACTCTCACTCTTCCATCTGATAACATTCTTATTTCTTCCACAGGTACCACCTACCTTTACTCTTCGGTGTCAAACGGATTAAAATACTTAGTTTAATTCAGAGCTGTTTTTCTCAAATGATACCTAGCTTTGATGTTTTTCATTTCTGTTCTAGACATAAAGAAAGGCTTTTCTGCCCAAAGGCTCTTCTGGGTTTTGTGGCTTTTTTTCCTAACTAAAATATGGTCTAATAAGATTTGATCTTTCCCTGCAAATGCTGATTTGCTTTCTGTCCTTAGGCCACCACAGCTACAGTGACACATCTGCCATAAGCATATTGACCTCTTTTAGCTGTGCTGTTTTGTCTAGCTGGGTGCTTCTGTTACAGAGCTGCACACCATGTACCCTATCAAATACGTCTATGGATGTATTTATTTTACATAGGTTTCTGCTGTAGTGTTATAGAACGGACTTGACCTTTTGTTAGAAAGATAGACCACTACTAGAGGATTTTCCAGACTTCTTTCCAAAGAAGGAGATCCCTCTTTGTAAATTTGAGAGGTTTGTAAGGAGTTGGTCTTCATTTGAAAATTTACTATTTGTAGTGAATGCCTCTTCAGTTCATAGACAACCGTAATATTTTGGGGAGCCTTCCCTTTCCTGAAAATGCTGCTTTCCAAGTTGCTCCTCCGCTTCTTTAAGAGGGTAGACTATGCAGTCAGCTTGCAGAGATCTTTTGAAGTAACTCTCAGAAACTAACTTATTTATCCTGAATTCACTGACCCTTGTGGTGAATTTAGTAGGAGCTGCACCATGTCCTGTTCTAGCCTTGACAACGGCTTCCCCCTTGTCTGTGTCAGCTTCTAAACACTAAGTATTGTAGACGAGGTGGCTGTGGAAGGACTGGCTGGGAGGTGAACCTCCAGTCGGTGGGATATTTTGGTTTATTTATGTGACGCTGTCTGTGAGCACAGTATCTGGCTGTGTGTGGGGGGGGTGTATTTGAGGAGTGACCTGTAACAGTCGTCTGGTTGAAGTTGCTGAGTAACATTGGCCAAAAATGCCTTTTCTGTCTGCTGCGTTGTTGAAATACGTGGGTATGGATGCGCTCTCCTCTTCTAAGGAGGGGATTTGAAAGCCAAGGGCTTATGAGGTTTCATAGTGTGAAACACAGGTTTCGCATTAGTGAGCATCAGCTCAGATCAGCTATTTATCTATGTCTTTTGGTCTCCTCTCTGTTGAGTGTTGTTGGTGTGTTTTATTTTAACCTGCCTGGCCTTACCTTCCCAGGAGCTCGGAACAGCTTGGCTTAAACCTCAGCTGTTGGAGATGGAGGGAGCGAGAGAGATCCCTGGCTGTATTTCAGCTTTGAAGCAGGAGTAGGCAGATTGGAAACGTCAGTCTTTCTGTTCTGGAGGTGACAATTCTGAGATCTCTGCTGGCGTGTCTCTCATCCCAGGGCTGCAGCACGCCTTTCTCCAGCTCATCTCCTCAGGTTCTTCCGTTAGGGCAAGATGGAATAAGGCACTTCTGATCCCTTCATCCCCACTGCAGGCTGTACACTTTTACTTTCAGGTCCTTCTGTATTTTGTGTGGAAGAGACAGACCGTGATACTTTATCTTTGCATTCATATGTGAAATTTTAACTTCGAGGCAGACTCTTAGCCTTATCATCTCGCTTGCCTGTTATTTTAGCTCTGTCCCTTAAAAGTAAATTGAAGAAGCCTTCTTTCTTCAGTTCTGTGGAAATGCAGTGCACATAGAGCTGGTATGTAAAGACTTCTCTATCCCACCACTTGTCACTTCCTGGTGGAGAAATCCTAATGGCATTAGAAGTTTTCCTTTTACGATTTAGACGGGATGATCCTCATATGTTTGGCAATCTAATCTATTCTTCATTTTTCTGTGGAAATAGTTTTTTTTTTTCTTTTTTTTTTTTTTGGTAGCAATTGCCTCAGCTGGAAGAAGAGAAGTGATTTAAGCATTTGTAGCTAACTCTTTTGATTCTTTAAGGTCACTTTTTGAACTCTTGCTGGGTTTTAAAATAAGGATGAAAAAAAGCAACATCCCCAGACCTCCCCACCACCACCTCTGGTTGTTTTTGTTGTAAACTGCCTGTGGTACAGCTGAACTCGCAGGGTCTTAGAGGGCCTGCACCTGGCTTTATTTGCAGAGTGAGGCTTTTCACAGGGAGAACTGTGTTTATTTCACTGATGAAAAAAGTCCAAAGGACAGGCTGTTGGAATCCGAGAACTTAGATAACCGTGATGACGTTACAAAGTGTGCAGCAGCCTTCTTTTTTTTAATCAGGATTCATGCAGAAAGCTCAGACATTACCACTCTTCCACTTAACACGAGGTTATAACGCAGAGGCCTCTCAAGATGACGATGCCTTTGAGAGGCAAGTTCTTCAGTCTTACTCAAGTGGAAGGTTAAAAACCTTTCAGCTGTCTTGAGAAATGGGTTAAATTCCTTATGATAAATTCCTTATGATATAAATGCACATAGAGGCCATCATTGAAGGTGTTGGGTTCGGTGGAGTTACTGACCTGTAACACTTTCACCATCTTCATTTCTTCATGAAGTGCATTGGATTGACTCAGGGAATGTTAAAGGAAAATGTCAAGCCACTTTCACCTTTCTTTCTGTGTAGTGTGTGAATTAAATTTCACTATATTACCTGATTTTACAAATCTGGGTCACTCCCCCCACCATAATTTTAAAGACAGAAAAGGAAAAGTATTTTCTAGTTAATTTTTTACAAAATTCTGAATTATCATCATTTTTGTTTAATTACAGTCAGGGTAAGTATTTTGATTTCTTCTTGCCCTAGTTTAAGCCCATAAAGGAACAGGTAAACTGTGGTTATCAGTATGGCTGTTTTAGAGTTGCTTCTGTGGCACTTTCTGGAACTTCTGAATTTCCTGATGCTGGTGTGTATAAATCCTCAGCCGTGGTTGTTGTCAGTTGAATCCACTGCACAGATCTGGGAAATCATTAGTAACTTCTGTTTTGATTTGGCAACTTGGACCATTTTGACACCACTGACTGTCTGCCCTGGGCCTGGGAGAAAAAGCACAGATTTAACTGCTCCCAGCTCCGAGCAGCACCTTTCTTGGTGTGTGAGTAAAAAGCCTCCAGCTTTCTTACCTTGTTCTGATTCTTGAACCCTCCCTCCCATAGTCCTCATTTGCCTCAGTGTCGGCTCTACCATTGCAGTAGATGCCTGAATTATGGATTTATGAATTAATTTACATACAGTATTGCTAACGAGGTTGCCTTTTCCGTGACTTTTCAGACATCTCTTTCATAAATAGGAGAAAAGTCAGCTTTGAGTATGGAAAATAATCTGTTCTTACCCACCCCAGGGTTCTGACAGACTGACACTTAAAAAGGAAAAAAAAAACAAAACAAAACAAAATAAACCCCTATGCATGAATGTCAATTTAAAGGAGCTTTAGGGAGAAGCAGGAGATTTCTGGCTGAAAGGTTGTAAAGGGACAAGCAATAACCACCATTATTGTTCCTGTTTGGAAGCAGGGGTTCTGTTTTTCCTGTATCTTGGTCACCATTTGGTGGATCTTCACAAGAGCAGACTTGCTAAAAATTCACTTTGATCTTACAAAACATCAAATTTTACGCCTGTCATTGATAGCCTGACAGGTGTCCTGGAGCAGCACTCATCCTAGGGCAGGGCTGTTTCTGTGTGGAAGCTCTTTGTGGCGTTAGAGGATGGTTTTTTTGTGTTGAGCTGAAGGACTGCCCTTTCCTGTGAATGCAGGTCTCTCTCTTTTGGGATGCAGGGCTACCTCTGTTTGGCATCCTCAAAACCAAATGTCACGTTTTGATTTGCAACTCCACTTCCAAGAGCACCCTACCTCTGCAGATCCTCCACAGAGATTCCCTGTCATGGAGGAGTCCTATTTGTGTTTCTGTGACTCCCACCAGTCCTTGCTTTTCTTTCATTTGCTTCAGTGGTGCTGGATGTCTCCATCCTGGGGTGGGGTTACCTACTCAACTTTGTGCTCAGAGGTAAGAACCGGGATGAAGCTCAGATGGCCTGCAGAGTTTTTTCTTCTAAAGTCAGGGACGCTACATGCAAGTAAAGTCTGACAAAAGCATTGTAATATTTTATATTAATGAATTAAGATAATGCCAGTTCCTCATTCCTATGCCTTGTTCTTGTGAACCTTCATAATTAGCATACCAGGCAGTTTCTGGAGGCTGGAGGACCTACGTATGACTTGTTTCACATTTGAGCTCCAGAGGGGAATTGAGTTTGGGCTTCCTGTCAGATGCCTACTGGATTCAATACAGATCCTGCATCTGGTTTAGCTACCCCTGCTGGGATGCGGAATGGCTTTTGTTAAGTGAAAGACTTAGTTTCTCTACTGTGGGAGATGTTCTTATTGTCTATACAAGAAAATCTATACTAGAGAGAAGCTCTAACACAGATTCTCAAGTATATTCAGTACTGTATTTGGTGTTAATTCTGGTCCAGAATATTGAGATGCTTACTTGGGATTGAAGAATCTGGCTTTGTCCAGTAACTCTGTCGAAAGTACATTTGTCAGTTATTTCTATACCCCTTCAAGAGCTCGCAGGTGCCCTCACCTTTCTAATTCAAACCATGACTCTGTGTCAAAGCACCCCCTTTCCCCAGGATACCTGACAAAAGTGGAGTTTAAACTGAGCCTTTCTGTATCTTGTGATTCCTCGTTTTGAGTGTGTGCTCATGGCAGCATAGGTAACATCTCTCATTGCTTTCCAATAACAAGGTAGCTTTGGATGTGGGCATTTCCCATCCATCTCCTACTTCCTTTCTCTTCAACCTTGCAGTGTTTACTGTCTCCCTTTTAATTACATGTTGAGAAAAAACTGAATATAGAGGGAGCTTATGTTACCTTCAGTGCAGGGCATCAACTTGCCTCCCTGCTTTCATTTAGCAGCTAATTGAAGTGCTCACAGCTCACCTGGAGTGAACAAGCACATGGATTAAATATTTCAAAAGAGTCAATTTCCTTCTAATTCTTGGTTGTTTTATTAAATAGTGATCGTGTGTCTCTTTGGAGCTCGGTAGAGCTCAAACATCTTATTTTACTGATAGCTGTCTTGCTGATAAAAGGCAGCTTCGCACATGTATAAAAATCCACTGAGGATCCACATGTGTTCTTCTGATCATCAACGTTATCCAAAAAATTTTTCACAGAGATTGTACCATTATTTTAGGGTTTCCAGCTTGCACTTGTATGCAAGTCCTTAATTGAGTATTTGCAAGAGGCAGTTGCAATTGCTCTCTACCTTGCCCTTTTCTTTAGATCTCTGGCCCCACCAGCAGTGATCCCTTTTAAAATACGGGGAAAGCTAGGCTGCAGGTCTTTCTTCTACCAGCTCTCTTCCAGAAATCTCATCCCTTTCCTCTGCAGGAAAATTCTTCATGTGTCTGCAAGTGGAAGATACAGCCAAAGACGTTGACTTTATGTTTGTTACAACTGGCTGACAGTGTACTCAAGTAAATGGTGCCATGAGAATATTGTCCTAAATGTAACCTTCTAATTGCTTGTGTGTTGTTTTCTTTACCATAATTCCTCAAAATAGCTTCATTGTTCTGTGGAAAATGGCAGCTTTTACTTTTGCCTGCCTCACAGTAGGGAGAAAGAATAGAATACGGAGGTAAGATTGTGGCAGGAATCTTACATTATTTTCCCCAGAAACTTTTTATTTTTTTTCCTAAGGTGACTTAAATTCAGAGCAAACTGTTCACTAGATTACTTCTTAAAGTGTGATCTACACCACCTGATTATAAGCTTGAAGAATCTAGAGAAAATTTACATGTAATAATTTAGATTCACAGGGAAAACATTTTAACTCATAACATTTTGAACCAAGGGAGTTTTATAATGATCTACTAAATCTGGCTGTATAAATTTAGTGGTTTGAGTTGAGTTGAAGAGCTGACTCTATGTACACAGTTTCTTACAAAAGTTATATAAAAATGAAAATACAGAAAATGAATGTTAACGTAATAAGTGTATTTTTAATAACATATTGTCTTCCAAAGATCATTAGTTATTCTAAAAGTTTGTATGTCAACATAAAACCCTTTTGCCTTCCTGTCTGTGATTTGCTACCATTTATCTACATTTATTGTAGTCATGTTGTCCACTGTGTGTTTATGTTGAATGAGACTCATATGGGTATTGAGGTGAACTGACACTCCAACATTGGAAATTCACCACCATTACCTTGACAAGACAGTGGCTTTTAAGTTGTTCCTCAATGACTACTGATAAATAAAGGTATATGTACATGGCTGGATAAAGCCCTGAGCAACCAGGTTGAATTTCACAGCTGCTTTGAGCAGGAGGTCAGGCTGGAGACCTCCTGAGATCCTTTCAGCCTGGCTTATTCTGTGATACTTGTGTGCATATACAGGTGTGAGTGTATAAATATGTGTGTGTGATATTGATGTAGATCTTACAAGGATACAACGAGTGGTTTCAGGTATAGCTATAATAAACTTTCATTCTACTGGTTTTCTTTGCCCAGTCTGCCACTAAGAAACCTCGGAAGTCTCCAGCAGACAAGGGTCGTCCTGAGTCTGCAGCCAGAGGAACAAGTCGTGGAAGAGCTAATGGCCACCCTCAGCAGAACGGAGAAGGGGACCCTGTCACTTTGTTTGAGGTGGTTAAGCTGGGGAAGAGCGCTATGCAGGTAAAATAACTGATTGTGTTCCACCTTCACAATTCAGTATATTCTGACTAGAAGTTCAGTCCAAGCTATGCTTTTGTTAACAACTGTGTTTTTTCATAACCTGTGTTGGTCCAATAGACTGTCTGTGTATGATAAAGTAAGGCACAGAATGTACTTTGATTGAGGTGAGGACTGTCATATACATATACATATATATATATACACCTCTGAAAGACAAGAGACAGGTCAGAAAGTCATGTAGTTCAAATTCTCCATTATTTTGTTCATTACCTCCAAATTGAAAATACATGTTGTTATTAAGCAGTCCACTAAAAAATATTCTGTAGTAAGTTTTATATGAGAAAAAAGTATATGATAGTGATGAATCTAAAGCTTTTTTGTTTGCTTGGTTTTTTTTTTCAAAAATACCTGCTGAGACAAGTACTTCTCAGTACTTTGCACTGCAGCTTGCATTCTTCTTGCTGTCCCCACCAGAGCAGTAGATGAAGGCTAAACCAGTTGCCTAGACTTCCTCTGTGTCTGAGGGACAAAACCGGACACATCCCAAAGGCAAATTTTCATTGTAAAAGAAATACCTAAGATAGTTGTAGTGAATTGCCTCTGGAAGTGTTTCTTGTTCTTTTATGCTTTGATGAATTTCAGAGATCTTGCAGGATTTATTGGGCCAATTGACTCCCACCTCAAGAACCTCTATAGATGATTGGTTTTGACAGTACTGATATGCTTTTAGTAAGCTGCTGTGCTTCAGCTATTGTTTTTGGCACTCAAAGGAGAAACAACGGGCCCAAAAACACTGTTCATGTTCATTGTACTGTGCAGTGCAAAGCCAACAGTCATTCCTGCTGAAGGAACAATGGTTGGACTTGATGATATTAAAGGTCCCTTCCAACCTAGATGATTCTATGATTCTACAATTCTAAGGAATGTTTAAGGAAACCTCCTTTACTTTGCATTTCAGCACACCAGGACTTGTGCAGTATCAGTTAGTTTGGCTTGACTTTGTGGTGCTAACTAACATGAGAAAATTGCAAATTAGGAAAATTAGGGGCCAACTCCCATTTTCAGTGTTACTTTTAGTGTAGCTAAAAGCTGAGTTTAATTTACTCCCCAAGGAACCTAGTCTTCCAAATGAGTGAAAGCTGTTGAAAATTTTCTCTTGGTCTCAAATCTGTGGAAGGTCTGAGATGTAATTTTAAAGAAGTAATAAGCAGGAAGAAATGACAATTTTTATTCTTTGTAGGTGCTGTATTTACAGTTACTCAGGATTGACCCTTCTTATCTAGTAGGTGAAGACAGAACAAATTTACTGTTAACAAAGCTACAGATTCCTTGTGCTGCTTCTTCCTATGTGTTTTAAGTCAGGGCTTCCAACTTTGCTTGGTTTTTAATGCTTTTTCAAATTTTGTTTTTTGGCAGCATTTGAGGAAACATCTGGAGTCTATTTTCTGGTTTTACTGTGGTACAGAGCATACAGGATGCTTTATGGAGTATGTTTGTCTTAAAGTTATTGATATTTGCAGGAGCAAAATGAAAAGGAAGGGGTGATGGCTTTGATATTTGATGACTCTGTGTGTATGTGTGGAATTGGCTTTGATACTTTTCATGTATTTCAAAGGAGATGCCATGAGAAGTCTTCTGCAAATCAAATTCTAAAAAAAAATTGTCTGTGTATTTGTATTAAGAAATCTCTGGAATTCAAATACAAAGGAATTGTTTTGAGAAATTCAGTATTTGTATATGGATAAACAGATGGATGTATGACTGTAGATTTATTTATGTATACATGTGCATGCACAGGCTTAAAATGTGCCAGCCTACCTATACGAGAAAGAAGCAGACGAGCCTGTTTGAAGCAGTGGAGAAATGATAAAAAATAGTAAAGGAATAGGCAAGTTCATTTGAAAGCCTGGTATGCAAACCCTATAGAGGGAAAGAGGATGCAATCAAAATGGGATTGAGTATTTTTTAAATTGCTCTTCTGGACAATAATCCCATGTGAAGCCAAGGTTCTATAAACCAAGCTTGCATTTTTAGCATATTTATACTTTCCTTTTTACTTAATAGCTTAGGTATTTTGATGTAATAATTCAGAATGCTTGGCAAATTTTTTTTTTTTGCAGTTTCAACGCAGGTTTTTTCCAGCCAATTTTAGCACTTTTGTTGGCATTGCCAATTTTCAGACAAGTGCCATATATTTGTATTTGTCAGAACCTATTTTTTCCTCAATATTTAGTTCTTTCCCTGTAATATGAACCTACATTTTTCTATAGCGCTCTTAAGTTTGCTTCCAGCAATGAAATCCCAGAAAAATTCAATTAATATACTCTGAGATTACATGGGAATTTTACTTTCTGTGCTTTCATTTCTGACCTATCTGCTCCCGCTGTTTGCTCCTCAGGATTTATTTTAGTAGTTAGATTTTTCTGGCTTTGTGTCGCCAGCTCATGGAAGTCTATAGCTGAATTCAATTCTCACTTCTTTTAAGTTTGTCCTCTGTTTTGGTTCTCATAGCAGGGTTCATTTACTACTTCTCTTCAGGCTTATTGCTGTTTGGTTCTTCCAGGGAAACAAAGTTATGTCGGTATTTCATATTTCAAGTATATAAAACTTCAGAGTGGCTCTTTGTGTATAAATCTTTGCCTTTATTATGAAGCGCTAGTTGTGTCAGTGTTAAGACTCATTTAAACTCCTATAAATGAGGAGTTTGGTATCGGATGTTGTTGCTGTTTTTTTTTTAATTTGCTCTGGAACCTCTCGTACAGTTTGTTGCTTGGGAAGTTTTTCTGTTGGCAGCCCTTTGTGTACCAAGTGTGATGTGACCGACTGTTCTGGTTTTCCGCGGGTAGGTTTTGTTAATCCATTAAGACCATTCCCAGAGCTTTTTTAGGCTCTGTGAGGTTTTTCTTCGACAAACACAATACTCTTCTGCTTTTTGTCTCATTTGTCTCTTTTTATTTATTTTTTTTCCCTTGAATGTTTTTATGGATACGGCTACACCCGCTGTATTTCCTCGCTCTAAACCTCCCTCGGCAGAAGGGACTAGATAGTTTCTCATGTGCTGAACTGGCTGAGCTCAAACGGAGGGGGGTGAAGGGATGGTGAACCTCCATCCTCCAGCTGAGCCCCCAGTTCAGGGTAAGCCTTCCTGCTTAACCCTTCATACACACTTCTGCCTCCGTCTCTGGCCCTGGCATGAAGCTGGCAGTGAAATAAACAGCGTGTGATGATCTCAAATTTTCTTTAGGCCTCAGTCTGAAAATTTCTCCTAAGTAAATTATGGCCAATTAGCTGTAATGAAGTTCGTACTTCCGTGTTGGTCAAACCAAGCATAGAAACGTTCTGCTTTCTCGTGTGCAAAGGGGTTTTGTGCCTCCCCCAGAACATCAGGGAGAATCGTAAGAGCTGTTCAATACGAAAACATGAACAGGTCTATGTTCGTGTTACGTGATGTTCATGAACAGATCTACGTTCATGCCTTGGTTACTCTGTAATACCATGTGCATTACCAGTTACCCTTAATTAATGTTAGATGCTGATTTTGAAAACAATATTTGACCCCTCTGCTTATGCTCTGCTAGTGATAGTAATCTTGGTGCCAGTTTGACATGTTTCAGAGTAAATATGGCTCCAATATGTGCCAACAAGCATTTTAGGATATGTATCCAAAGAACGCTTTCTAGTGTGTTGAAAGGGAGATTTTCGTAGTGCCACCAGCAGTTCTTTGTCTCTCCAGAAATCAAGAGTGTATGTGGTTCCTCACTGTTCTTGCTGCACACGTGGATTTGAGTCCTTTGAGGTTCCCTCCCTGTTCAAGTAAAGCTGTGTTTCTAGCACCGCTTACCCTGTCAGGAGAAGAAGTTTTATTTGTTTCTTAAGTTTCAGCTCCTCAGATTTTTGTCATCTGTGCACCTACTGAGCTCATGTTGGCAAGCAGATTTTTTTCTCAGTACTACACTGGCTAGAAAGTTTTGTGTCAAAGTAGGAACATGATGAGACCTTTTTCTCCCCTTCAGTTGCCTACCTGAAAGGATTACAAATATTTTATTAATGTTCATATTAAATACTTCTGAAATGTTAATAATATTTTCACTATCACACTGATTTTCAGTGTTTATCCACGTGTCTGTTGCAGACTGAGGTTCAAAATTACTGCATGCAAAAATAAAGGGTATGCGTCCCTTGTAATTACAAGTTTGGTCTGTTGGAAATAATACAAAAGAGGTAAAGCAAACACTCAGACCACTTTCAGCAGTGGTTTTTTTTATTTGTTCTTTATGCAGTAGCATCTTACTGGTGCAGTCGCCAGTTCCTTTTATCAGAATGTATCAGGTTTGGATGACTTCTAGTCATCGACATCTGTACTGGATATTATTTCCTGATTGAAATTCCTAGTACTTCCAGTGTCTTTTTCTATTGCTTTGAGATTTGATGATTTGTACAATAAAGACAAGATAGTCAGTTCTTCCAAAGAGCCAGTATGTCTTCATGCATCTTGTTTGTATGGCATATTCTATATAATTTCAGTAATTTTTGTGTTTTCATAGCATTTAGGGCAGAAGTAGATCATTATGGTCTGTATGCTACCTCTCTGCATAGCTCAGGCTATGGAATCGCCACCCATTCCTGTATTAAGCCAACATCTTCTCTTGAAACCCTCATTTTTCTATAGTAATATTAATTTCCGTTAATTAGAAGTTTGGGTGGGCCAACCATCACAACCAGAGAGGCAGAGCCACAGTTTTGAACATCATTGTCCCACATCAGGTCTGGTTGCTCCCCCGTCCTGTTGGTCACCAGTACCTTGGCCATTGGGGTGGGGAGCTGGGCTGGTGGATGTGCAGCAAGAGGTGGCACTGGCCTTGGAGAAGGCAGCTGGTGCCCCCCCAGAGAGTGAGGCTGCTCCTTGGGGGTGGCTTCTCCCAGGGAAGGGTATTGATGGTAGAGCCAAGCCCCAGTGACTGCACAGCTCTATCAGCTGGTCCCATTTGGCTTGGATTTAAGCTTTGCTTTGCTTACTTTTCTCTCCTCCCTGGAATTTTATCTCTGTTATTTTAATCACATAATCATTATGCGGTATAGATAATCCCAGTGTTCCTTAGTCCTTCCAAGGGTTCTGGTGAGAAAGATTTGTTATGTGCCTGCTTTAATCTTGCATAAACTGAGGCTGCTGTTGAACAGATTGATCCCACCTTCTCCCACACCTACAGCTGATGTTTTCTACACCTTTCTTGTGTGTTTTGTAGTCACAGCAAGAAGTAGATTTAATTAGAACCTGACATTTTGGTGGATTTTTTTCTTCAGCTGGATCAGGTCCCTGATTCAACTCATCTCTGGCAGCAGCTCAGACTTACTCTTGATTAGAATGACTGTGCAACCATCACCTTATCTACCTTATTTAGGAGGAATTGTATTTTACGTATATGCTTTTACATATATACTTGAGCTTAAAAATATCAAAGCAGCTGTAACTGGATTGTAACAAAAGTCCAGTATCTTGTCTCTGACAGTGTCAGTTGAGAGAGAGAGTAAGAAGGCAAAAATGTATTTGGGGAGTTCTCCCCATCTCTGACTGCAGCTTGGGGTGAACGTGGTGTCTGTGTTTTCAGTAGCCTTAATGGCTTTCTCTTCCCTCGGTTTGTCCCTCCTCCCTCCTAGAGAAGGGAGTCCTCTGCGGTGGGCAGTGTCTCTGCACGTGCCTCAGCTCGCTCTGGGAGTGAAGGTCTTTGAAGATGAACAACATGCAAACATGTGATATTCAGTACTATCCATGTTTTTTTGTGTTAAAGGCATGTTTTAGTTTAATTGTCCTCGGTTGTATTTTAACAGTGCTGTAGTCTCCAACTTGAAGGATGGACAACAACTTTGTGTTCCCCAAACTGTCTCAGAAACTCCTTAGGAGTTCAAGTATTCATTCTCTGAAGTTTGCAGGGTAAAATAACCCCAACTGTTATTGTCACTTAAACTAGTATTTAGTTTTCATATTGCTAGATGGATTTCTTCTGCAGCCTAATCTTCTTTTTATTTTTGTTTTGTGCTGCTGAATTAAACGAAAAACAAGATTAAAACAAGGTACGCATTTTCATGTTGGTTATACTAGATACAACTTCACCACCAGATGAAGCATTAATTAGTTAGAAGGCTATCCCTTAATACTAAATGAATTTTTCTGCAGTCATCACACAGGAATTCCTCTTTTGCCTTGTGATGTAATAAGGCGTAGAATGATTTGCTGTTAATGGCAACACATGTGCCAGTAGTGCAGTGTGTGAAAGTGCTTATTACCCATTATACTTAAAGCTGGACAAGTCTTTTGCTCTCCAGAATGTCATAATTTTTTGAAGTATCTGGGATGATCTGTGAACTCTTTATAAATTCTGCAAGCAAAGGAGCTTGAATTGTGTTTTTTTAATAAGTTGATGGATCTTTCTTGTTGGGATAGCTGATTTTGTTTCTGCTCCACTTTAAGGTGGAAGGGCTTTTTTTCTGAAGTTCAATGTTTATGAGTAGTTTTGATGCTTTGTAGCATCTCAGAACCGTTGGTGCCCATGATGGGCGCAGCTTAGACACAGCCCGTTGCAAACTGTGGAACATCTCAGTTGTGAGAGGTCAGCAGCTACAAAAATTCTGTACCCAAGTCAAAAATCTGCTTGGTTTGGGACTGTTGGATGGTTCACCATCATTTCTGAGGGCTCAGACGAGGATCCGCTGTGAGAAGAGCGCTCCTCCTCAGTAGTTCCTGTGATTTTAATCAATTTGAAAGAAGATTTTTTTTTCCAGTACCTTTTATGGACATAAGCATAATATCAGTTAAATTGTGCCATTCTGATACTCTCATAAGAGAACTAAATATTGTTATCTTTCAGGAGTTTTTTTTTTCTCCCAAATGGTTCCATATAATGTATTACAGTGATTACCCCACAGAGTGATATTTAATATATATTCTATTGCATAGAAATATGTATTTATATGAAATGCCAGAGAGAGATATCTCTGTATTGTATTCCTTCCCTCCCTGTGCTTCAGGGAAAAAGAAGTTATATGGGTAGAGACCACATAAAGCAGATTTTCCCACCTTTGCTTATGATGAAAAACAAGAAATAAGTACTGTTACATTAAAGTAAGATTTTTTTTAAAAGAATTATTTTAGCTTTTCAGAAAGTGCTTGCTAGGTGTTAGTGAAGCGTGAACTCTTTCATAACTTCAAATGACCATCTTTATAGGAAAAAGAATAAATTGCAGCTTCTTAATCTACACTTCTTTTTTTATTAACCTTATATTAAGTTTTTCAGTGGATGTATATTAGACTTACTGCCTGCAATTTGGAATGCAACCAAGTACTCATCTTGAAGTCTAATGCACAGTCTTAAATTGCACATACTTTCACATGGTAGGAACTAACTTCTCCCCAGTAACTGTCTGCGTAATTACTTAAGTCTTCACAACATTTGACCTTAAAAGACTTACATGTTTTTTTAAAGAAACTGAGCAGTTTCACTTAGAATGCCCTGAGCAGAAGGCTTTTTAAGTCTTTCACTACTTCCCGTTCTTTCCCTGTGTTCTTATTTTCAGTGTACGCTGAGTTCTTCTCACTGACCGTTAAAGCACATTTTCCAGCTTTTCTTTGGCCTGCTCTTTATACAGATAATTGAAATCTTTAATTTCACTGTGTGTTCCTTTTTTTGTT
>JAOXJM010000052.1:28358861-28377386 GCA_026413425.1 Tringa solitaria | reverse complement strand
AGCCCAGAACCAGGGCTGTGCATGAGGGACAGGGGAACAGTTACTGCTCCTGTGGCCTCTCGTTAGCAAGGGCAGTATTTTGACTCTGCCCTTGATTACAAAAATGCTTACACAGTTATGCCCTATTGGTGTGTTCGTGTTTGGATTGTCTGGCTCTTCTGTTGCTGGGCACCACTGAGAAGGGTCTGGCTCCCTCATCTTTGCACCCTCCCATCAGGTATTTATTTATACACACAGATAGAGGCCCCATCCAAGATGGGGGAAGCTCACAGGGCCTCTTTCCTTACGCGGGGAAGCTCATGTGGTGCAACAGCACAGGTGATGGGTGCATCTAGATGTGACTCTGAAAGAGTAAATATACCTAAATGGACTTGTTTCAAATAGTTGCATTGTGGTGTCTGACACTTAACTTTCAGACCTACCTCCAAATTGCCTATGTCTATATGGCTGGATTTGAGAACCTTCTGACAGCGTGCAGCCAAAGGCAGTGATAAGCTGTGGTTAACTCAGGTTTTGCTCCTGCTGTCTGCAGTCATAGAATCATAGAATAATTTGGGTTGGAAGGGACCTTCAGTATCATCCAGTTCCAACCCCCTTCCCTGGGCAGGGACACCTCCCACTAAACCAGGTTGCTCAAAGCCCCATCCAGCCTGGTCTTGAACACCTCCAGGGATGGGGCATCCACAGCTTCTCTGGGCAACTCACAGTAAAGACTTTCTTCCTGTTATCTAATCTATATGTCCCCTCTTTTAGTTTAAAACCATCACCCCTCATCCTATTGATCCACTCCCTGATCAAGAGTCCCTCCTCAACTTACCTGTAGTCCCTTTAGGTACTGGTACAATCATTGTGAATAATTTGAAAATACAACCTCTTTGCTTGGCAGTGCTCTGAGAGGCAAAGTTAAAAATTAGAAATAAAGGACAAATTTATGTATATTAGAAACAAAGGAAAAAAACCCAACACTTTGGCAGTGTTGGCTGTCAGCTTTAATTTTAGCTGTTCTAACTAATTCTTTCACCAGCAAACTTTCTCTGCTCCATTATCATTCTTTCTTTCAAAGCATTCCTGTCTGCTATTTAGCACATTTCTATCAATATTGAGGCTTAGAATGATTTACTGGTTCATTCTGAACATTACAGTTCATTCTGAAAACTGACCATTTTTGCTATCTTTACTTTCCTCTCTTTTAAAATGAAATTGAAATTCTTTCTTACTGCGTATCAACTTCTTTAAGAACCAAGATGAAGGAGATCATTACAGGATTTGGAAAAACGAATGTGTTGCATAAATGTATGACTTTTAGCTGCTTATTGATGCCTTATGGAGTTCCAAGGGGTTTGTGAAGCATTACTTCACCAAAATAACATCAGTGCTTGAATAGGACCACCAGGTCTGTGGTACATCACCTTGCAGTCTGGCACCACAATCAGATTTAATGGTATGTAGTTTTTTGAGTCACTCCTGGCTTCCTTATTTTTCCCTTTTTATGTTCTTCTACCACTCAGGATAGTTTAAACAAGTAGCAAATTTTCATGCATAATTGGAGTTTAGGATTTTCATAGGTTTTGGTTTCTTTATGTAGATATAAAGCTTCTGTCACTTTTTACTATAAGAATGTGTACTTATTTCTTTCAAAAAGGGGAAATAACTGGATTGTCATTGACACAAATCATTGTTCCCCTTGTAAAAGGGCAACCTTCACTGTTATCTTCAGAATCAAATGACATTTTGTTTTTCAAAAGAAGTGAACAGTTTGAATCACAAGAAACACTTGTTATACGCATAAAATTATCAACTTCTTAATCTCATTCAGAACTTTGAACTTCTAAGTGTAATATAGAATTGCTTACTCTAAAAATGAAACAATAACCTTGAATTTGGGTATCAGAAATAGCAAGGCTTTGATACTAAAATTCTACTCTTTTGTGTGGTGAGCCCTATGATCGTCAAAACAATAAGTCCTCCCATCTTTACTGACTTTTTTTGACAACCTTTATTGATACTCATTATAGTTATTGGCACTATTAACATTACTGATTGTTCTAAGTCAGTTTCCATTTTAATAAGCTTTAAGAGACTATATTGAAGCTTCCCTACTGGGCAAGACGTCTTCTTTTAGGCTGAATTTGGTTGTGAAAGGTTGGCAGAAAAAGTTCAGCTAATTTTTCGAGTGACAATAAGAAAGAAGTGTTTTCTTGCTTGTGTTTGAGTTCTGTAAACCAGAACAGTAACAGATTCCTGGGCCTTGTATTATGGAGCAGGTAAAATCCAGACTGGTTTAGTAGCAGTCCCCTTGAATGTGCCTCTTTCTGTCTCAGTTAATGACTCTGTCTGTTATATGTACATGCCATCGTTGGACATGTAATGAGCACAGAGTAGGAACTGTAGGTGGCAGTCAGGCATTGGGAGGAGAGAGCACAAAAAGGGCCATAAGAACGATGAAAGGACTGTAATGACCAAAGTTTCTTCCATTCCAGAACCTAGATTTTGTTGCACATTTTCTCTGCTTTAACATCACATTACAATAGGGAAACATGTCGCAACTCTCAAGCATCCCTTCACGATGACAAGAAATGAATTACTTTAGTTGTCATTTTCTCTGCTGTCTGGTGGAAATCTGTTCTATTTGTGTGTTTCTCACATTGCTTGAGACTCACAGTGGGGTTGACACAGTTCTCTGTAGTGGCTTTTCTAGTCTTTATCTAATTCAAAAAAATTTATTGGAAGGATTTTTAGCAAAATTAAGATCTCAAAATTCAGGAAAAGGAGCTTGCCACTAAATCC
Source organism: Tringa solitaria (assembly GCA_026413425.1). NCBI lineage: Eukaryota > Metazoa > Chordata > Aves > Charadriiformes > Scolopacidae > Tringa > Tringa solitaria. The sequence goes on along the minus strand of JAOXJM010000052.1, from coordinate 28,374,599 downwards.
TTCTCCTATGTAACATTTATATTTGTTCTGAAATCTAGAATATCTTTCTAGAAAAAGTCTATGCAGTCAGAGAAGGGGAGAGAAGCTGGGAGTTTCTGCTGTAGACGTCTACTATGAACCATCAAAACAAGGTGTCCAGATACCAAAGCTTCATTGTTGTTTTTTAATCAGTATATAGAGTTGTGTGATGTATACAGTAGGTTGTGAGATGAAGGGACATAAAGTAACAAGGTCTCATCAAGGAGCAGAATATAGCAAGACAAGGATTGTCCAGTGAATTCTTAGAATGTGGCAGTAACAGTTTTTTGATACAGAAGATTGTAGAACACAAATGGAAAACACTCTTCTCTAGAGGCTATTCTCATTATTGGGATGGCAACTTAAATGAGCTTAATCATTAGAATAATAATAATCATAATAACTTCTGTGAGATCAAAAGTGAAGGGCAAAGCAACAATAATGGTCTTCGAAAGAGGAAGAAATTGTACTGAAAAAATAGATAACATTAGTCTGTGTGGGAAACATGACCAAGGGGAAAAAATGAAGAGCTTCCTGTCCAAAAAATTATATTCAAGACTCAAGTGCAAGTAACCTAATGCAAAGGAGGAATGGGAATTATAGCAAGAGAACATAATTAAATCTTACGCTATGCAATGGCCTGAAAATCAAAATGGAATGTGAAAAATTAAAGAATTAAATATTCAAGATTTGCAGGAGCATGTGGGATGAAATCAGAGCAATGTATGACATAAGTAAAACAAAATTAAGGGTAACAAAATGATACGTAAATTAATAACCCAAAGGTCAAGTAAGAAATTGGACTGAAGCAAGAGAATACACTTTTCTGATGTGTACTGTGTGTCAGAGGAATGGTAGGGAGATAACATGGCAGGGAGATTCCAGAGAATGCATTCAAACATATTTTGGGCGGTGACAGATACTTGGTTTTGATTTTGTTGTAGGAGGGTAGGCTCAGATGAACCATTAGAATTCTTTTTAACAGTTGCCTGTGATTCTGTTTGATAAGTTTTTAATTGCATGAGGCTATACCTTTTTTTTTTTTTTCCTTGAGATTCCTGCTGATTCATTCAGTAAGGCTTCAGGGTCTAGAGCTGTTCTAAGGATGAATTAGGGCTGTGTCTTTTAGGAAGATACTGGCTTTTGAATACTGCTTCATTGGGGGCAGAAGTTGGGCAATGTAGAGTCCATGCAAGGGAAAGAATTGGGGAATAAGTCAATAAAAGAGTCTTCTATTCCTGCACATGCTGTGAAAGCTGAAATTCACCTCAGTATTTAGGCTAACTTTTTTCTAGAATCCTGACTTCTGTTTTCAGTAAAGTGTTTCAGTTTTCAAGCACAGAAATTTTTAGAAAGTTAGGAGCCCTGACGGGATTTAGGAGTCTCAACATCTATTTGGATGTCCTTTAGCTCTCCCAATACTGCTTCCATTTAGATTAATGATTAAAGCCTATTGATTCCAATAAAGTAAGTTGTACTTCAGCATTCCTATGCCATTGTGAGCAAGCCACAGAAAATAAACTTTTTTTTACTGGCGTGAGTAATTTCTGGTTAGTTTCAGGCAGCTCTCTTCTGGGAACAGTAAATGAAGTGTTACAGCAGTGTACCATGACCCAAGTTGAGCAGTGAAAAATAATGTGCTTTTTATGGTTTAACTTCAATCTTTGTTTATCATTTTTCATACGGAGATTTGTCACTAACACTCCTGAGACGAATAAAAACTGCACTTTCAGACATTGTAGAAGGGGATTATTTCTTATGATCTAAATGGTAAGAGGGGAGAAGGGTATAGGAAATGCTCATTGAATAATATCAAGGGAAAGAAATATTGCCAATCCAGCAATTCTGTCATCATCATCCATCCTTGCAAGATCTTTATTAAACTTGCCCTCGCTTGACAATTTCAACAGTCAAAATTACTTCCCAGTGCTTTGATCCCAACTATCGACCTTCAGCTAATGCAAAAGAGTACGTTGCCTTTTTCATATATGACACTTTCCAGTGCAAATCTTCCAGTTTCTTCATTTGATGCCTTTATAAATCTTTCTTCTGGTTACTGTTTTTCCAATTTGTGTGCCTGAGAGATTCTAATCAGTCACCATGAATTTAAGGTCCCAAGATTAATCCTCCTTTGGCAGGAGACTGTGGGTTTACTTTATATCCATTGACTTTAGTCTTGAGCTGCAATTTTCCCACCACTTCTCTTGCAGCTTACTCAGTCTGGGCAGGTGGTCCCAAAGAGAAGGGATAAAATTGGCTGTGTAGCTTCTGTGAATAAAGGTACCAGAGATTAAAGCTGACTATATAGCGTAGTTAGTGTATTGCAGTGTATATAGATTTCAAGAGTGAATTTGCTAGTGAGTAGTTTGTTTTCATTAGTAGTGTGTGAATGGCTGTGGGCTCTTATAGCCGGAGCACCACTTACGCAGTGGCCTTGTTCCTGCTCCTATAAAGTTCCCTTTCATACAGAAATACCAGAATTGCCTTATGCAGGAGGCCCATCCGAGTATAGTATTTGGTGTGATGATGTTCCCTGATTTCCAGCAGTGGTTAGTGCCTTCTGCTTCAGAGGAGGTAAGTAGTCATGGGACAACCTGCGTCCAAAGAGGACGTCCCTCTTCAACTCCCAGTATTAAAGATTGGTTGTTGCTCAAACTTGAGAGATTACACAATTTACAAAGCTCTTGGAGATTTTTGTTGTTACTTCTGTTTTGCAAGGCTTACTATTATAATGGGTTAGTCTTCTCACTATAAAAATCTGTTTTGAAGCCACTGAGTCTGTGGTTATATCTCTTGGAAATGTTATATCTTGTTTTATACACAGCTTTTTTGTTATTTTCTAAAAGTGTATTCATCCAATTTTGTATAGGCCCTTTTAATCTTTCTCTTCTCTAGCTGAAATAATATTGTGTCTTCTGTATAGGTTTTTTAATTTTCACTTTTAAAAGCCAGGTTGGGTGACATGATTAATTATTGACAAATTAGGTTGATATCTTTCTTTAGGTGAAAGTTAAACTGGTATTTTGACATTAAGGAAATACATGTCAGCAAGAAGACTTTTTAAAACACAGTGGGTGTGAATACGTTTGAACTGAAAACTTAGTACTGAAGTGGAACAGTACTGAAGTGGAACAGAAAATCTGTTCTTTTTTAAGGATTCATTTTAAAATGGGGGAGTTTAACTTTTCACTGATCATAAAACCAAAATACAAATTTGAACAATGTTGACCATTGTAGTATTGAAATGTTGTGATGACACCACGAAATGTGATGTGAGCAGAGTTTCTGTAGCATATTTATGGAGTGTTAAATCAGTTTCCCAGGAAAACAGACAGGATTGTGTTTTGCTCAGGTGGTGTTCAAGACCAGGCTGGACGGGGCTTTGAGCAGCCTGGTCTGGTGGGAGGTGTCCCTGCCCAGGGCAGGGGGGGGAACTGGATGATCTTTAAGGTCCATTTCAACCAAGACCATTTTATGATTCTATGAAAAATTATACTTGACTGTGAAGTAACATACACAGGTCATGTAAGAAATAACAATATCTGAGCCACTAAGTAGTAGTGACCACAGTAAAATTGCATTCCATATCCTTAGGGACGAAAGATATAGAGACCCTGAACAGAATTATGCAAAGCTGAAGGGAGATTTGAATTGAGTGAAGTGCATTAGGAAAGAATTTTAGTTAAGGTATTTTTACTTTTTCTAATGATAAAGTAACGTGGTCATATATTTTACAGGAGCCATTTAAGGTTATTAACAAAATTCATAAATAGATCTGAATAAAATTAGAGCTATAAAAAAAAATAACAAAGGTCAATAGGTCACTTATTCAATGAGGGTTATATTACCGATGAGAAGAAATGCAGACGACAGCATATAGTGAGAGAAAGAGCTATTAATGCAGCTGAGGTGGATTTCTAAGAATAACTGCCCACTGTGCAATGCACTGAGGCGCACCAAGACTGTTTCACTTGTTCAAAACAGAACTTTCAATATTGGGCGAAACATTAAAATATAGCTGCATTTAGAGATTATTTCAAAGATGATAAAACAGGTCTTCAGCTGTCGTATGGTAGTATTCTCTTGGGTTTTATATTAATACATTGTATTACAAATTGTTTATTAAAAATGTGGAAATTACCGTGCACAAGCTTAAATCACCATTGTTAGAACTGAGGTTGACAGTATTACTCAGTGTGAAATGGATAAGAAGTGTTATTTTATGAAGGAGCACCATCAGTTCAAGAAATCGATATTTAAGTTGGTATTGTAAAATGGTACCCCCACTAACATACTTAGGATTGATGTGCTGGAACTGTGCTTACATATTTTGAAATGCATGTGTTCCTAATCCTTGATTTGCAAGGAATAAACTATCAGAATTAAAAAATTCCCATAATACTTAGTATGCTTAACTTATCTTTATTTTTCCTTTGTACAAGAACTAATACTATTAGCTGTAAGCTTCTACTGTGTGTGGTGGTTTCAGTTTTTGGAGCTGTGCAGTGGATCGTTAATCCAATTGAACTTTTTGGAAAAGCAGAGAGACTTAATCTTTGTAATGTTAATGATATTGGCATGGGGTTTGTATCACTGTGGTTTGCTGAAGTTTTCTGCATTTCCTCCGTTAACAAAAGAAGATTATGAAGTGGCGAAAAAAAAACCATTGTGCAGGAGCAAAAAAAATGTTCTCTATGTTGACTTGTGTTATAAGGTTGGATATTTAGACAATGTTGAGTTGGAAAGGCAATAATATATAAACATATTTTGTTAATTTATAGTGATTGAATTTAAGATCACATCACAAAAATTTGCATCTATTGCTATTGTGTGGTTATATTTTCACTTTTGGCAGCTTTGTTCGATTTACAATGAAAAGTTAATCCCATCAGCTTCGCTGTTCAGGTAACGAGGGATTGGCATAATCCAGATGAAGGAATAACGTGGGTGTAATTGCTGGGTTTGGTCCTGAGCTGGCTCACACCTTGATGGAGCGCTTTGGAGCCTTTGGTTTTGGCAAAACATGCTGGCAGTAGCACAGCATGATGCATGTGCTCTCATCTGCTGTAGCTCCATCCCCACAGCACTGTGCCCAAGCCAGTAAACTCTGCTGGTCCTGAACTAAGCAGTTTGAAAACCCCTCCTGTGGCTCCGCGCAGAGATCATGGTGTATCTGTAATCCAGGTCACCGAGTGTAAAAAGTGGAGAATTTCTAGTGGTGGCTGTGGAACTGAAAGATGGCCTTCATTTTATTTTGCACACCAAATTAAAAATACTTGGTAACTACAGACATGGCGTGTGTCCTACATTTCTATCACTTCTACATCACACTCGCTCAGTTATAAAGAGTAAAAAGATGGAAAATTTTACTAACTCCTAGCCTGACAGCAGTTTACTAGACAGATGATTTATTTTTCATTTTTATACGCTTCTTCAAGAGACAGTCTTGTTCAATGTGTTCCTGTTGTTATTCCATTATTTGCTCTTCCATATATATTCTAGAGCTTTAAGTTTAGCAGCAGCAAAATGTTGATATTTGCTGAGTGTTAATGAGTTGTATTCATTTCTTCTACAAAATGGGTTCATTTTTTTTTGTTCTTTCGTTGCATTACAGGTACTGTAAGAATTGAGATGTTCAGGAACATGCAGAATGCAGAAATCATAAGGAAAATGACAGAAGAATTTGATGAGGTATAGTATGCAAATAGTTCTTTAAATATTATGCAATATATTACAATATACTTTTGTTTTAAAATAATGCAATGGGCAAGAAACCAGTGTCTCAGTACGAGAAATGCCATTGACAGGCGAAGCAGTGATTTAAACTGTTGGATGAGGGGGTAACGAGTCAGCGTGAGCTTAAGGAAAGAATAATAATGGAAAACCAAAAAGAAATAAAGTAATTTGAAAAGGTAGTTCTAGTCACTCATCTTGAGAAGTCAGGGTTGTGGACTGAGTAGGCTCTGGGTGGTGAAATACTGGTACTGAAAACTTTGTGAATTGTGTGCTATTAGACAAAAACGTGAAGCAGGCTCACATCTGGTGGTGTAAGCCAATTTTGAGCACCAGAACCAGCTCAGGTCCATGCTAGCCCTAGATTGGATCTGTGTAGACCTTCATGCATCTTTGTATGGCTTTAGGACTATCCTTGTCTGTCCGCATCCTGGGTATTAGAGGGGTTAATAAGAGGAGGCAGTAAGAACTGTAGGAAGTTTTCTCATCCCCCTGAAATTGGTGGTGGTATACTGGATTCTGAAGTTCACCTCTTGGAACTGCTGTTATACAACAAAGAATTCTGTATTCCTGAGACAGGACTGCAGGCTTTTGCAGCATTCTGCTCTGTTTAATGTCTGCAAATTAATGTTTTGTTCATTTGAAATGGCAATTTAAACAAAATAGTAACTTGACATGAAAATTACCATTTTGGAACAGTGTTAGAGAAGGAAATACTCTTTCAAAAGATCTAAGGGTTTTGTTTGAAACAAGCGTGTTACAATTCAGATTGGGTATCTTCTGTCAAAATAAAAATCTTCCTCATGGTGAATGCTTTTTAGCTTTGAGATTTTTGAACTGTATTTTCTTTGATTTTTTTGTGTATAAAAACCTTAAATATTCTGAATGTTCAGTTTTCTTAGTGAAGAAAAAAAATGCTGAAACAGGAATTTTCTGCAGGACAGCAGTGTCTTTTTCTGACCGATTCTAAACGCCAAGACTGTGATTCAAAAAGTTAAGCAGGAAAACTATAAATGTGAGCACTGCTCTTTTTCAGGATTATATTTTGCAGGCTTTCCATCTTGTTTATGCTCTTGAACAACAAAATGTTTGATTATGTGCTTAACTATGGCCATGTTGGATGTTCCGTTAGCTGTGCTCAGGTATTAACTTGGCCTTTGTGTACAGATGGGGTAGGGTACAGTAAATAAAATTTAGGTGTACAGTGGTAAACAGAAGGATTCTATCAGTTCATGCTACATTCTGGCTGAATTAGTTTTGCTTTTTAAAACATCACCCAACCAAAGTTAGTAAAATGCAGTGAATTTTTCCTAGTGTAGTTTGAAAGCAGAACTGGATATTGTCTTTAATCTTGCCCCATTGTACACAATAGAACGGCCAGGGCACTGTCCGGAAGCCAAAGAACATCAATTTTGCCCAAGGGGGGATTGTCCCAGAGTTGACAGAAGGAAGTATTTCTCAAAAAACCCTTTTCAAAAACTGTCAATGTTTTTTTCTCAAAGGAGAAAAAAACCTCTCTTCCTTATGCACACTATGAATGTACGTTTAAGCACCATATCTCCAAGAATTACAGTTGGTAATACATAAGCTTTCTTTCTTCATTACCTAAAACTTTTCAGAACTTCTACAGTTCTAACACAAACTTTCCATTCTGGCTTGTGCCCTATGACTTTAATGGATTTGTGAAATAATTTGTGGGTTTTACTATAAAAGCATGAATTGTTAAGTCTTGGACCACAACCCAGTGAATATTTTGAAATCTGGAATAAGCTCATACCCTATAAGACTAAGTGATCCTAAAAGTCCTTTCCAACCTAGACAATTCTATGATCCTATAAGCAGTGGAAAACATTTTAGAATTTAGTGCAGATTTCTAATTATGTTCATCTATCAGATAGTAACTTTAGAAAGGCTATATGACCTATTGCATATTATATGCTATATGACGTATGCTCATACTGCTAGTCATAACATTTCAGATTGTTCTGCGCAGGTTGTCACAGTCACAAAAAAGATCTGCTTTTAGAACAAGAGCAGCTTACATTTCTATTTAGGGGAACACGCATAATGAAACAAACAAACAAAATCTTTCTCGGTCCTCAGCAGATTGTAAAATTGTGAATGTCATTGCATTAGAACACTTTTTGGCCCTCTGTTTAGTGTCCACCACTTGCAGATTCAGAACAACAATCACTGTTCCTGGAAGAGCTGTTTGTAGCAGATACCATTGCCTGTTGCAGGGTAAAATCTTGCATTATCTTTCATTAGCACAGTGTGCTGCCCAGAAAATACCTCCATTTCCATTGAAGATGTTCAGATTTGCTGCTTTCTTTACTTTTTCAAAATTGTCGTGTTGTCCTGTCAGCGCCGCAGTAATCGGCTGGCTGTTGGTCCCAATTTCTGCATTTATGGCAGGGACTGAAGCATTGATTTTCCTCATGATGAGTAGAGGAACACTTGTACAGGCTTTAGCGATGGAAATAACATAGTTCATTGCTGCTGCAGGTTCAGCTTGAGACAGGGAATTCCTTGGATGTGGATCTGTTGCACTGTTTGGGTGGTTGGCTTATGAGTACAGACATTTTGTAGATGAATTCCCTCATAATTCTTGTGCTAGAGTAAGCAGGTGAACAGAAACTTGTTTTTGTTTGAGTTTTCCAACCATTGGACCATCAAGTATCACATCAGTGTCACTGTATCACGTTTTTATAGGTATTCAAGAATAAAAGGTCCAATAAGGTGGCTTTATTGTCAACTTATTCTTCCCATTTCAGCTAGATGAGGTGTTCGTGCTGCAATTTTCATAGGCTTTTCAAAAGGATTGTTTTATATGTAATTGTAAGTTAAAAATACAACATACAAATATGAGCAGTTACACACAGCAGTAGAGATTCTGAGGATCTGTTCCAAAATAAATATATGTATGTATGTATACATATATAGCATATGTTGTGTATGTAGGTTCACACGCGGAATTCCAACAGGTACTGTCCAGGCAGGGACTATGTCTGAAGATTATTTGTGAAAATAAGGTGGAAGCAGGGAGAAGAAAAGGAGTCTGGGGTGTTCATATGGAGTTACTGTCAGGAAAACACAGAGGAGAAAGCTTTAACATTTTGTTTTCAGTCCTAAATTTAAAGAAATATGAGACTAATGCAGGGCTTATATTTACATGGCAAGACATTGTACCTTGCGGAAATCCACTGACGTGCGTTTGGCATAAGCAGAGGTAAAGGCACAGCTGATGATACTGCTATATATTTTAGACTCCGTTTATCTGGGTTTCTACTACATAATGCTTTGGTCCAATTCACAGAAGTTCTGAGGACTCAGCAACAATATGCCAGGAGATGTCTTTATGTCTGCTAGGAGATACCTTTATGTCAGGAGCTTTACAACCGTCTGTATTGGTTTATTTAAACCAAAGCTCCCATTTCTCTCAGATTGGACCTTCAAAGCTCCAAGTAAAAATATCACTGATTAAGCTAATGTAATTCAGCTTTGCAACAAATGAGACAGGTCATTAAAAGTGCCTTGTAATTTTGTCTTTTTTCTAACATTTGAATGCTTGTCTTTGCAATTTTAATCGTTATTTTAGTATGGTTGAAATGTGTGTTATTTTATATAAATTTGATAGATAAGGGTTGTGCTGCAGGGGGATATAGTTTATGAAGTTTAGGCAAAAGGTTTTTTGATTACAGCTCCTCGAGGTTTATGTTTCTGGCTCTACATGGTTCTGTCTGGGCAATAGGACAAGTCCTGAGAGAACAGATGTGCTTGTTCTTCACAAAAACATAGAATAAATATGTACAAATGGGCTTAACTTTGACACTGCTGACTTCTTATCTTGGGAGAGATTCAGGATGGATCATTATTGCTCTGATGTTTTGGATAATCTGGAATTGGTTTACAAACCAGGTGATCAAATGTAGTCTTTTCCACTGAAGGGGAAAAAGACCTTTTCTAATTGAAGAGTGGTAGTGTGTGTGTCTCACTGAAATGCAATATTGCTTGAAGTGAGCGTAGTAAGAGCAGACTTGGAGAGGAGTTAAATTTAAACGAACTGAGTGCTCAGGTGCCTCCTCCAATCTTGCAATAATCTTTGGAAGATGGGGTGTATGGAACTGTATGGGTGTATGAATCTGAAGTAAAATTTCCATTAATTCTATCAGAAGACAGGTTTTACTGCTAGAAAAAGGATAAATTTATAAGATGAAAAAAGGGCAGTATTTACTGTCTGATAAGATCTCAATTTTAAAGAAGAGGAAAGCAATTTGTGGGGAGGGGCAGCTAGTTGATTAGAATATTGACATAGATTTGAAGTGGGGATGGAGAATGACACAAACTTTCTATCACAGAAACCTTTATTTAGGTTTTTAATTTAAATACTTTGAAATATTCCTTTCTCATCCTTTTCCCCTATTTCCTAACCCAGGACACAAGGAAAAGAATTGAGTCTTGATGCGTATTTTGGACTATAGAGAGCTAATATTGCAAGTCTAGAACACTTACAATGCAGTCTTTGTAAAAACGGTTTCATATCAACAAGATGCTTTGTATATTGAAGAATAATGTGTTGGTTTTATTTATTATTCTCTGTTGACTTGAAGGATGTTGTTTAGCTTAGAAGCTTAGACCATGATGGCTACAACTGCGTTTAAAGAAGTTAACTGGGGAGACTTTTAATACTTCATATTTTCATTTTCTTGTTCTTCAGGACAGTGGTGATTATCCACTTACCATGCCTGGGCCACAGTGGAAGAAGTTTCGATCCAATTTCTGCGAGTTCATTGGAGTGCTCATTCGACAGTGTCAGTATAGCATCATTTACGATGAGTACATGATGGACACAGTGATCTCTCTTCTGACTGGTTTGTCAGATTCCCAGGTCCGGGCTTTCAGGCACACCAGTACATTAGCTGGTAAGTAAGCAAGCGCAGAGAGGAGTTTTTTTTCAAAGAAATTGCTACTGTTTAGCCACTTTGAGAATTACTCCTAAGTTTGATTTGAGGTGGAATTTGACCAGCACTGAGAACTCTTGAAAACTTGATCAAATACAAGTACCCTCTGTGGTATAGCTGTAATTAAAATACACTTTTTTCTTTGGAAAGGAGTACGCTGAAGCACTTAGTCTCAGAGATTTTTGTCATACCCAGGAGCCTGCAGTAAATCCTGTGAATCAAAAGTGGCATGCTTATGTCTTGCATTTTATTATTAGCTGCTCATTTTTCATATAGAATGTCTTCGTAATTTTGTATTTTATGGTATGATTTTATTCTAAATAAGTGTCAAGCAAATTGAATTATCAAAGAGTTTCAGTCCACCGAAAAATAAAATCTGTGCCTTCACTCTTGAGAAGCATTAGTTTGGGGAGCACTAGGATTTGTAGGTCTCACTGTCTTCTGCATCCAGCTACACTGCACCTTTCAACACACCTACCTACATCTGGGAAAGCACTGGGTATATCATTAGACAGAATAGACTTTTCTAGCGTGTATTTCATGAGACCTATATAAGATGTCTCCTGGAAGATGGATTAATTCCTCTCTAGCGGTAACTATTTGTCTCCAGTTACAAAGCAGTACTAGAGTGGCTGGCTTGGATGCAGGTGTCTAAAGCTGGTTGTGTCAGGTGACACAACCATCTGATGTGCTGAAATACAGCTTATTGGAAGATTTTCCTTCCTAGACTGTTCATAGATCATGCCAAATATTTGAAGCCTTTATAGGAGACATTTGTAGTAATCTGAATATTTCTACTGCCAATATTTGTCACTGATTTAGTCTTTCTACAATCAACCTCTTACAGTTCTGTTCAGATTTCCAAGTGTAATACACAGCGTCCAACAAATTCAATCAGGATTTGTTTAAAATTTGATCTCTTCCTGCAAATTGAAGTAACAGGCAGATTTCCAGTGATACTGAAAAACCGACTCCGCGTTTGGCTGGAGTTTGATTTTAAAATTGAAAACCAAACCCTTCAACTCACAGTGCTGAATTCTCCGGGAAACCCATCCTGTTGCATTCTTCACCTTACTCAGTAACGGGATGGTAAAAAAATGAATTATGCAGGTGTAAGTTTACCTCTACAAATCCAGTATTCAAAGGTGAGGACTATTTAAGCTGCAGATAACCTGCTGGAAATCTGTGTCTATTATTGGAGACAGAAAGTGTATGTCTTTCCAGATGATACTGTCTCCAATTCCAGGTGATTTTGGTTTGCTGTTTGCTTAGTTTATGGTTGATTGTTTCATAGGAGAGAGATTCTGGAGTGAGATACACGCTCTGGTCCCTCACATTGCTTGGTTCATCCTTGCGTGGGATAGGTGTTTGGAAAGTGTGAGAGGCTTGATTGGAAAGAGAGGAAATGGCAGCACACATTAGAGAGGTTACCCAAGACCAGTGCTATGGGGAAGAAATAGTTGACATTATTTGGAATGGATTCCGTAGCTAGAAACTTCAAGCAAGGATAAGCAAATGCTAAAGTTGTTCATCACAAATAACTTCAGTTATTTAAGCCACTACTGGCTTCTTACATTAGATATACATGTATCTAGTGCTTATATTAGGAATAGGAGCTGCTGAAGATCTCCAGCATTTTTCAGTGACAATGCATGCCATTTATTTATTGATGTGTTTGTTTTAAAGGCTTGAGAGTTTTGTTTTAATTCTGCAAATTTCCTTCAAGCTAGCTTTTGCACACTTAATTATGTTGCTGTCCTGCAGAGCAGAGATCAGCATGATGCCATTGAGCTCAGTCTTGATCAAGTTTCCAAAAATCTACTTTTAGAAATTGATTTATTCTTGAAGGAATGTTTTTTGAGGTCTTTTTTTGTTGTTGTTCAGTTTTCCTCTGTGCTAGCCAATTTGAATGAGAAATGATTCACTGTAGCAAGAAACTTAGGAAGGACATGTGGATTCTTCTAGAGTTACCAGCTTTGAGCAATAACAAGATAAGACAGTTACCACAAAAGTAGCTTCACTTCTCCATTTGTATAGTTGCTTTTCTACCTCGAAGACAATGCTATCACAGAAAGGATGTGATAACTGGCTTCATGGTGTACACTGATCCTGCAGGTTCACATCCTTCTCACTGACCTTATGCATTCAGAACTTGTGTAATTTTCCAAAGGAGATGGCAAAGAACGTTTCCTGGAGCCCAATGCAGTAGATATACTCTCTTTTCTGACCTTCAGATGAGCCAAATGACCTGGGTATTGCTTGGGTGGGAAGTGTCTTTCCAGATGGCTTTGTGTCAGGGTCGAGGTGGTGTTTTTCTGTGAGTATGGATCTGCTGAGTAAATATTTTTTTAGCTCTGACTACAGGTGAAGAGTCACACTGTCTTCTGCCTTTGCAGCTATGAAGCTTATGACTGCTCTTGTGAACGTTGCCTTAAACCTGAGCATTCATCAGGATAATACACAGAGGCAGTATGAAGCTGAGAGAAACAAAATGATTGGCAAAAGAGCTAATGAAAGATTGGAGCTGCTGCTTCAGAAAAGAAAAGAGGCAAGTGAAAAGATTATTATTTTTTTTCCTGGTTCATATACATTCCCTCCAACAGAAAGTCTAGGGTGGTTTGTGACTTGAGTACCACCGTGAGAAAGAGATTAGTTCTGCAGTCCTGTTTGTGCAATCTTAAGCATATTACTTGGGCCACATTTTTTACTCTTGCATTAACACATTCAGTTGAGTTTGTGTGCTGCTCTGCACACACAGGGTAATTTCTATTCTCAGGTTTGACCAAGCAGGAAGAAAATTAATCTCAAGGTGTAAGTAGGAACTGTTTTGATTATGCAAACAGATCTTGAAAAGAGGATCACATGTAGTCCCTCACTGCACTGCCCATTTCTCCCTTTGATCACTGCAATTATTACATAGTCTCATTAGTAGTTCTTTTTGTAGCTGCTTTCAGGAAACACTGGAGTGGGGGCTGTAGCACCTGATCTCAGGGAGAAGAAGCTAGAGAGACATTAAAGTTGCTTTTAGTCAATACCAGACAGGCATTAGGTGAGCAAAAGCATTAGAAGATGCCGTAATCATCCCTAAATGAAGTATTATATGCCAGGAAATTCAGTTTTAGAGTTGTACTTAAAAGAAATTTGAAGATAACAAGTAGGAAATGAATACATATACATCCAAAGAGCCATAATCTGTAAAGATGCCATGTAAAACTCATCAGATTAATTTAAAAATTGAAGTGTATGTGATTTAAACTTATTATTTTTAATATATTAATTTTGAATATATTTCCTCCACCACTGTTTTACTCCATAGCAAATTAAAGATGTCTGGGTGATTTACCTGTCTGCACCTTGGATTCTTTGACTCAAAAATGCTTGACTTTATAGTCTTTGTCTGGGGATAATTACAATTACGTATTATGATTTTACTGCTATGAACTGCAACACAATTTTATCTGGCTTTCATAATTCTTTAAAATCATGCACTAAGGTACAAAGCAAGAGCAATCTCTCCTGCCCAAACTGCAAGAGAAACATTTAAAATTAAATATTAAATTCAATGTCAGCCTTAAACCATTTTAAAAAGCAGAGTTGCTTTGTTAAAATAGCTGGAGCGCAGTTTCTATTCCCCATCTGTTGATTGTTGCTTTGAATTTCCAGAGAAGGACAAAGTCACTAATTACACTGACTAACTTGGTTTAGTATCTCTGCGGACATCCTCTATACTGTTCTTTCTGATATCTTTTGGAGATGCAGTATATAATTTCTCTGGGGAGACTCAGAAGCAAGGATGCCCAGGCTTGCACAGGGCTGTGAACCCCTGAAAGAAGAACGAGCATTTGGCAAACCTTCACTTTTTATTTGTCCATTCGGTCTCTGTCATATATATCACTGCTCACTAAAACTCATCAAAACCCTGTACCGGGGTAAGCTGGAGAGGAGCAGTGGTGATTGAGCATGTCCTCAGATACTCCGTGTGGAGTGTTGTAGAGAGCCCTATACAGAATAGATTTATTAGGATTAGATGGCATAATGGCTCTGTGTAAGAATTCCTGACATAATGGTGTATATTTCCCATGTTTAAATGTGCTGAATTTACAATAGTACTCTGTGTTGGCACTTCCTTAGTTGATTCTTTTGATGTAGTGCCATCATAATAAACCTCATAGGCACATACCCAGGCATGCGTTTATCTTCGTGAAGTTATGCAGGGACGGTCCGTAAGCTAAGTGTGACAAATTCATCTGAAGTAGAAGAGATGGAACATTCTCCCTGAAGTGTTCCATTCTCATGTCATCTTCTACATACCTAATGTGAGAGCAGTGCATGAAGGTCTGTTCTTGTTGAATGATGTTTTCAACTAAACCCAGTGATTTATGTAACAATCTGCCACAAAATGGAGGAAGTTGTGTTTTAGTTGCTGCCAGCAGTGATTCAAATTTTGTCTTTGTCATACATGGCTCTTTGAGTTTCTCAAAATGTTTGCAGAGTCAAGAAGAGAATGTTTTCCTTATTTTTACTTAGGTTTAAGGAGGGGTGTGTTAAATCATTTTTGTGTTGGTAAGAGCAGGAATCCCAAGACACAAATGCTGTCTCAAGATGCCTGAAGTTAAGCACTGAAATTCAAGTACGTGGTCTAGAAAAGCTGGAAGTGTAAAAAGCAATTACAGTTTCGGAGAAAATTGTTAATTCATTACTGAAACTAAGATACATTTGAGAATTGTATCTTTTAAATGTTAGCACATAAAAGAGATCTCAAATGGACCTACTGAATCTCTGATTCTCCTTCTACACCAGCTCTGCCCCAGCACGTGGATCTCCACATCAGTTATACAGCTGAAAACTTACCATGTTTATAGCCAGCTGTAAATTCCCTGTGGAAAGAGCAGCAGAAGGGGAAGGAATCCATCCATGCTGTCCCCTCATCTACACCACTTAGTCTTGTATGGTGCTGCTTAACTTCTCAAAGAAATCACAGAATCACAGAATCATTTAGGTTGGAAGAGACCCTTGGGATCATCGA
>JAOXJM010000052.1:28313393-28331629 GCA_026413425.1 Tringa solitaria | reverse complement strand
ACATTCTAGGTTTTTAATTTAATAATGTTTGATAATGACTGTTTGGCATCTTGCAAAACATGCATTGTAGTTAGTGTGATGATCTAAGTAATTAAGCAGGGCGAGATTTGTAAGCAGCGACGACATTTTTTTCATAATACTATTTTATATATATATATATTGATACAAGTGGGAGAGGGAAATCAGAGAAACTTCCAGTCTCAGAGGCCCTTTAAATATCCCTGTGTTTGAAAACGAACCTGAAGATCCTTGAAGTCAGTGTTCAGCCATTCAGAGTTTTGTGTGAGGGAAACAAATCTCATAGCTGTCAAAAGTGAGTTCTGGGAAGCGAGGGGACTGAAATTGCACATTTGGTTTAGTTCAGGTGTTACTATCTGCCTCTTTCAGTGGGAGCGAAGAAGCCCTGTCAAACGAAGACTGTGAGAATGTTTATCACTTGGTGTATTCAGCACACCGGCCTGTGGCAGTAGCAGCTGGAGAATTCCTTCACAAAAAGTAAGTTTTCAGTTGCCCTGGTGTAAAACCAGGTTACTGAGTGCTTCCTAGTAGAGGTGAGATCGAAAGGCAAAGAAGTAATAGAGCGAAATATCCCAATTTAGCAAATCTGGTATTTAGTTTAAAATGGAGACTTAGTTCAAGACTTAAATTCAAGAACTAAAGACTGAAGAAACTGAATTTACTTTTTTTTTATTGCTCTAGAATTCAGATAAATTTTCCTAACTCCTCAAAGGCTAAATATACAAAGGCTGCATAGACCACTAAATTAGTTAAGTCCTGCAGCTCTTCCTGGATTGCTGTTGCCATAGTATATATAGGGCCTGTATATACATCCCTGATGGTCTACCTGTTAGACAAAGTTTTACACCAGTTTATTTCAAAATTGTGAACTTGAGCGGTTTTTATGTAGTAATAATTAAGAAATGTTTTTCTAAATTCACTGACTTGCCCTAAAATGACATTAACACCGTGGTTACCTTTCACATACCCACTATGTCAGAGGAAATGAGCTGGTTTTTCCATGGGAGTGAATCACAGCACATCAGTGACTACCACCAGCACACTCCTACGTCATAGTAATTAACCTTTTCATTCTAGTGTTTGCAGTTGAAAGTCTCTTAGCAGTAATTTTATTTTTTCCCCTCATTGGTTGTGACATTAGAGTTCTTTAATATATTTAAGTATTTATATCAGAATTCAGGTTATCTAATTTTTCATGCCAAGATACACGATAGAAGAAATGACACAAAAACAACAGCTGTCCTCTCATGGTGTTCTAATTTCCTCTCTTTTATTAGTGATTTAGAAGTCCACATAAGCTTTCATTTGTGGGTTTCTGGGATCCCATCTTTGTGATCAGGCATTATCTGTTTCAAGGAATTAATTTACAAAATTAATTTACATTTCTTTTCCTTTATGCCATTTTACAAGTTACAGTAAAGGGTTAGGTTCTTTGTAAAATACATACTGAAATTCCTTTGTTAATCAAATTGTGACAAAATAATTTTGAAAAATGCCTTGAAGGTAAACGAAGACTTCCCTACACCTTAGTGTACTTAGTGTAAGGACAAACCTTTATCCTAACTTTTCTTCACAACAAGACACTATACTGTGTTCTAGAAATGTCTCTCAAGGTAAAGAATGTTGAGAGAATATTGTCCTGTTCCTAACATTCATTTTCTCTTGAGTTCTGCGAACACACTTTAAAAGCTGTATGCCATTTAAATAAATTAGAATCTTCTTGAGGCATTTAAGGTGGG
Organism: Tringa solitaria; assembly: GCA_026413425.1. Taxonomy (NCBI): domain Eukaryota; kingdom Metazoa; phylum Chordata; class Aves; order Charadriiformes; family Scolopacidae; genus Tringa; species Tringa solitaria. The sequence continues at coordinate 28,329,872 of JAOXJM010000052.1, read as the reverse complement.
ATTTATCTCACCTAATTTTATACATTTAAATATCACCTTTTACATGTAAGCTAGTCATCAGACTTTCTCTCTGTAGTTAGCAAAGGAAAGGAAATGGTACAGAGGATCACTGACTCAACCCTGAGTGTTCCCATATTTCAGCCCCTGCAGAGGGGCTTGTTTCTTATCTATTAAGATAAGCAGGGGGGAAGAGGTGATATCTTTAACTAAAATACCACGTTTGTGCGTAATTCATCCTTCTCTTTGCAATGAATCATAGTCGTGAGATCAGAATATTGTGTTTCACATTTCTAACAGGCTTTGTGATGGTTTCTTTGTGAAAGCAAGGGGCAGTTCTCAGACTTCTCCAAGTCAGACAATCTTTGCTGTAACTGCAGTGTAGGTGCATCTCAGATCTCCTTGAGCAAGGAAATTTGAGCATTGAGAGTAGTTTGGAATTAGCCACGCATCAGAATGTATAATTTACCCCAAAAAAACTCCAAATAATGACTGGTAGGTCGCTTTATCCGTCATGTTGCTTGACGTTGAATTCAACCTTAAGTTGAGGTTGAATGTTTAATGGGATGTCAGGTTTGTACCATATCCCAGTCAGCATGACCACAGTGGAGATACAACCTTTGTTCTTAAGGCACTGGTGGAGTAAGTGCCACCACCATTGTAAGACTTAGTAAGTTAAAAATGCAAAACTACACAAATTATGGAAATGTCTAAAACTGTGCAAAATCTTTCAATATTTTTTCCTGTGTGAAATTCTTCCAGCCCTGTGAACTTGAAGACTCTGAAGATAAATTCACCTCTTCAGACAGGCAGAGGTCATGCCCTCTTTCCCTTGAAAGAAATAGCTTGAGATACTTGCACTGTCTTTTATGAACAAATCTTCTGTATGGAGAATGAATGCTCGTCATATTATTGCAGAAATAAGATTTGTTTTGATAAACATGAGAGCTCCTTTTGCTTATTTTTAGACTGTTCAGCAGACACGATCCCCAAGCTGAAGAGGCTCTAGCAAAGAGGAGGGGGCGAAATAGTCCAAATGGAAACCTTATTAGAATGTTGGTTCTTTTCTTTCTTGAAAGTGAGGTAAAAAAATTCATTTTTAACCTTTACTTGTTGAATAGAACCTGGAACTTAAGTGGTGATTTATCAACATACAGTAACAAGTTGTCTTTCTTTTCTTTTTTTTTTTTTTATTTTTTTCATAATTTCAGAAATACTCTATGCCCTTTCCCCTGCCCCCTATTTCCTTGCCCATCAAGCAAATTCAACTGAAAATCTTACTAATGGTTTATTTTGCTGTTGCATGTCCCCAGTGTACTCAGTACTGTATTGCTGGTAGTATGGTGGCTACCAGGATTCATTGCTTCATAGGAATGTAACGGGTTCTTTTTTTATGAAAACCACGTAACGGCTTTACCTCTGGAGTTCCTCTTCATGGAATAAAATAATTTGAACCAGAAAGACACAAAAATTCCATAATATCTCCAGTTACAATTAGGATATGAGAGGACTTGAGGGTCATTATCTCAAAGCGGAGTCAAGTGTGAGATTAGAGGAGGTTGTTCAGGGCTTGATGCAGTTGCAGCTTGAAATGGTCAGAGGGTGGAGGCTGCAAGCATGCTCACGATGACATTTAGTGTTTGATAGAATCATAGAATCATCTAGGTTGGAAGGGACCTTCAGGATCATCTAGTCCAACCATCAACCTAACTCTGACCAGAAAAAATAATTTAAAAAAATCACTAAACCATGTCCCCCAGTGATGATGAAGACATTCGGGATGGGATTGTGCCCATAGTTCATGGCTATTGTGATTGCATATAGGGGAAGTTTCATGGTAGACGTACTAATAGTAACTCAGGTGGGGAATGGCAGTGGAGTGAAGGAAAGAGATAGGTACAGGTTGCTCTGGAGATAGAGGAGGAAAGGTTTAAAAATTATACCTTTGATTTGTTAACAAATAGGTGGCAAAGGAATACTGAAAGAAAGGAATGACAGAAATGTTTCTCTGCAGAAGGGAAGGTAATATATTTTGTGTAAAAAGCAAAAGGAAAGGTGTTGCAATTGGGTATTTTAATTGTTATGAGGCCTTGAACAAGAGACTTGACTGTGAGAGTGAAAATAAACTCAATCAGAGATGCTGAGAAGGAAGGATAATATTTAGGTAGTGTTAACATTTTTTACAAAAACCTTATAAACATACAAGTTAAGTCTGAATGAAATTTCACTACTCGTGAGAGCCTTCAGTCTACTATCTGAATGTATTTTTAGTTCCAGCTTCTTAAAAATTTAGATTGTAATAGGTCATCGTATTTTCTCATGAAAATACCTTTAATGTGAGTGTGTGTGATTGGGAGTTACCTGGTGTTAAGCTTGTCTGTCCTTCTGAGAAGAAAAGAACCTCAGCTTTGCTCCCAAAGCCACGATCAGGAAAGTGCCTTCCCCTGGAAGCCACGTGCTGCTCCCCAAGATCACTCCTCTCTCAGGGCCTCAAGAAGAGGGACCAGGGAAACCTGTGACGAGCAGCAATAAGCTCTGTGACATGTAACATTTTGCCCAGCGCTGTCAGAAACAGAAGGGTGGGCAAATGCACTCACACCTCCTTCCCTGCGCTCCAGGATGTTTAAGGAATAGGTCCCGTGTCTGGCAGGCAAATCAGAACTGCATATTGTGCTTGTTAGTTTTTGATAGTGGCTAAAGATCAGTTTATAAAAGAGCAGAAGCCTATGGATTAGCTTTCTTACTTCACAACAGTTGTGTTAATTCACATAAAAACATTTTTTCCAGTAACAGTGTTAATTCTATACCTCCTAAATCAGTAGGATTTCTGCAGCTGTTAGCTGAGCAAATAGCAACATGTATTAGAAGTAAATGCCTGTCCAAAATGAATACATTACAGCTCTCTCTTCATCTCACATCCAACCACCTCTCCTTCTTATAATCCAGTAGGAAAGCAAGGAAAGGTAAGTTTATGGCTTCTAGGTCAAAACTCTGAGAGAGATTTTTCACAAACAAGCTGCTTTATGGAAAAGAAGCTCAATTTGGTTTTATTCCTTGTTCCATTCAAACATAGTCCCATTGTCACGCAGTTGTATCATTCAGACCTTCCAGAGTTAGTGTCTGAATTTTCTTTCCAACTAACGTGCCTGGGACGCTCTCTGTGGCCAAACGGTTGTGAAAGTTGTGGAACTGCTGCTTGTACCAGAAGGCTGTGCTGATGGTGGCTTTGGATTTTCCAGTTGCACGAACATGCAGCCTACCTGGTGGACAGTTTGTGGGAGAGCTCTCAAGAACTGTTGAAAGACTGGGAATGTATGACTGAACTGCTCTTGGAGGAACCAGTTCAAGGAGAAGAAGGTATTTGTTTAACCTTTATACTCCATTGATATTGCACAGTGGTGTTAGTTATTCCTTAAAAAGATGTTTCACTGTGGGTGATAGATGTATTTATGCTGTGGTTTGTTTAGAAAGCATATTTGCAGAAGATTTTAGTTTGATCCATTTTTAGTGCACTTTGCATCCAAAGCAGAGTTTCTCTACTCTAGCTTTCATCTTGTGAAGTCTGCTGTACTGTGGTTCCCTAATATTAAAGGCTAGAACGACTTCTTGTCTGAATGTTTAAATAAGTAGTGTATCCATGAACATTTCAATAAATTAAATAGCTAATACAATTTTGAATAAGCAAGCACTGCAGGTGGTGGTAATTAAATATGGAGCTTTTCCAGACAACGTTAAAACCCAGTAAATTCTCTAGAGGAAAAAATAAAAGGGGATTCTTTCGCCATTACTTTTGAATCTCCTTTTGCTAGCAATAGATCTGTGTGCATGAGGTAGCTGAGGTGGTTGGTGGCAAAGAGTCCTTAATGCATCATTCAAGATCCTTTCTATTCCTTCAGGATTCTCCTACTTCAGGGACCTTTGCAGGGTTAGGTGGTGGTTGAAAACCCAACGTACTCCTACTCCTGCCTACCATGATGTGCTCATCATCTCAATGTTTCAAAGTCTGACCTTTTAGTATCCACCTGCTACAGTTGTGGTACTTATATGATGATTTCCTTAGGAAATTAGGCACTTTGGTTCTTTCTTTCTGCATAGCCTAGTGGGCTTTGCTCCTCTAGATGTGACCAGAAGTAATTCTCAAAGAACAGAAATAACACTTCATGACAGTGAGAATATTGTATAAGGAAGTGACGGTGGTCGGTTGTTCTCTGTCCTCCTGATTCTCTTTATTTTGTAGATCTTTGTTATCCATCTTTTTTTCACACTACATTTCTCTGGACTTCTTTCAGTTCTGCCATATTCATGTTGAGATGTTGTGAAAGAGCAAGCGCAAAAGCCTTGGTTTTATAAATGGGACAAAATGACGTTGTCTCCGTTGTTCTCTATTCCCTGTGTTGTACAACTGCCTTCACAGATTTGTTGTCTTTAAGATGTCTTGCAGACACATCGGAGCTGATGGTACTTTTTCTTTTTCCTCTGCAGCAATGTCTGACCGGCAGGAGAGCGCTCTGATTGAGCTGATGGTGTGTACGATCAGACAGGCTGCTGAAGCGCATCCTCCGGTGGGCAGAGGCACCGGCAAGAGAGTAAGTGGTGCTGCCAGAGGTAGCTCGGATCTGTGTCTGTTACTGTAACAACCTAAAATAGTTGTCTACAAAGCCACATTTTGATACTTTTAAATTAGATTTTCCCTGTTTCATGTGAACATTTCTGAAGAAAAAAGAATAGAAATTCTATTTCTGGACATGTTTGGGGTTTTGCTTGTTTGGGTTTTGCATTGCCAAGTCAAGTATTATAAATTTACAGAATGAAATTTAATTTTTTTCAATTTTTTTTTTGTAAATTTTTCTTTTTATCATAATGTACCCACATCTTAAGTTAAATCTAGATTGCAATTGAAAGTGTAAAGCTCGGGAGCAGAACAAGATGACCTGTGACTGCTTTCCATAAAGAGGAATGTGCTGCTAATACAGTTGTAAAATTTGCAGAAAAATCCAACAGTATCTTCATCATGGGAGTAGTTAAGCCCTGGAACAGAAGCTGGGAGTTTGTGCAGTTTCCACCTTTGGCAAAGACCTGGAGCTGGCTTTGCTTTGAGCGGGAGGGGTGGGACTGGGACCACCCTGAAGGTGTCTGAGGTTTTATCTATCCATCCTCTTCAGCCTCTTCCACTGAATGCCCTAAAAGTTTAAGAATTTGACATTCTGGCCATTTTGCAGTCTAGCTGCCCCCTTAATTTATTTTACAGAGACTGTTTGGCAATCAGTGGAAGTCCATTCCTAGGGCTGGGCACGCACCTCTAAGCATTTCAGCAGAAGTCACAGGGGTCAGGGTGACCAACAGGCTTTCAGCTGCATTCTCCATGAATTCCAAAAGACTCTCAGCTTCCCAAACATATTCCCCTGAGTTTTGGTAGTCCCCCTCTTATTTAGGTTAGGCTAAAATGAAATAAACCCATGTGAACATTTGGTATTTCTGTTAGGTTCTGTTCTGAATAATCATAACTAGTGTATTAAAGAAAGCCACAGACTTAATGAAGGTGAAATCTGGAGATAGACTTAGCATTCTTTATTGCTAACTAAATGCAGTTACTTGACTTCTTAATTTTTATGAGCCAAAAGCAGATTGGCCTCATGTCCAGAAACAACACTGCAGGAAAAGGTCCAAGGAACCATCAATTTAAACATGCTTCATGTACCTTAATTTATCAAGCGTATTCTAAGAAATTCCTAATTTATGAAAACATTTCAGGGGTGAGGGGGGAATCTATGAAAGCACTTAACTCAAATTTACACAAGCAGTAATTTTCCTGTGTTACCAAAACTGTATTGTAAGCACAACTTAACTGTTTTTTTGTCTCTAGCTGCAAACATTCCAGCAGACAAAGCAACCTTTAAATTTAACAAAAAGTTCATGTTTGTATTTTCTGTTTGGAGCACCAAATAACGTCACTGTTAGCTTTTCTGGGTATTTTTTCTATCTGGAGAGATCTACAGTTCAGTTTGCTTACGTTCAGCAAATTGCTTAGCCTTAGATTTAAATGTCTGTATTTGTTCCAAACTGAAGAAACACTTCAGTAAAATAAATTTCGCCTTCTGAAGGATGATCAAGAGAGCCTTGAGATCATGCTAGGGACCCGCATTAATTCCGCTGAACAGCAACATTTGGTCACCAGAACACGGCTGGGTTGTCAGGGGGTGGGAGCCTGACTGCGTTTGTGTTGCCTCCAACGAGCCAGCAGCTTTTCCCGTGTTGGTGCAGGAATGGTGGCTGCTGCTGCCTGTATCCAGCCGTCTGCCACCTTCCCTGCTTACAAATTTGTTCCCCTTCGCTCCGTGGTGGTTTTGGATTTCCGCTGGCACAACAGGCTACCTGTCAGCCGAGCACATGTTCCGTTTCCAGCTGTTCCTCCTTGCTCACAGAGGGATGTAGGTGTGACATTCAGCTTTTGCTTCTTTTCAGTCAGGTCATGAGTTGTGGGATGGTAACTGCAGGGATCTCTGACTTGTCAGGAGAGGTTTGTCACGTTCTCATGATCTCGCGAGCATATTCTCTGAGTTGAAATGGGAGCAGATTTCTAATTACGCGCTCACCTTCTTGTGAAAAGTTTCTTCTCTGACTTTAGCTTGTAACCCTTATTGTGCAGTCTGGCAGCTTTGCTATACATAAATCATTAGCTTACTTGAGTTTTTTACTCTCATTATTTGTGTTCAAAGGTATTATCTCCTTTTCTGAAGCCAAGAAGCCAGATCTAAGCTTTTATGAAGCATGCTGTTTTGATTATTGTCTCTCTATTCACTGTTTCAAGGTGGTTTTGCTATGACAGCACTAGTAGCTTCAGTGTATCTGTCACTGAAATTTGTAAATGAGTTCTGTGAACTTGGATGTATGTTCTCACTGAGAATTACATTCCAGTGTAGAGATGAGGCCATGAATCTGCTAATGAAAATCACTGTTACAGTGTGGTTTGGTTTTGGTTTTCTTAATTATACTTCAGTTTGCCCTGAGATCTTAGATTAACACTTCATTTAATGTGTGAAAGCCAGAGCACAATTCGCTTGGAAGCAATAGCAAAACTTCCACTGACTTGGGTTATATTTGAATTTCAATCCTAAAAAAAATGTTGATGTGTCAAGACGATATCATGCTGGATGATGTGATGTTTCCCTTTTCAATCACGGCTTCTTAGGACACATGGTCCTCCCATTTAATCACTTTTCAGTCCAAATGTGTTTGGGTTTTTTATTCCCTCTTCTTTTGATTTCTTAAAAAATACACCTGCATGGATTTTTGTTTGTAATTAGAAAAATTAATGAATGCTATACGCAGAAATTGTATTTACTTCAGGTTTTTTTGATCACTTGCAGGTCTTGACAGCAAAAGAAAGAAAAACTCAGATAGATGACAGAAATAAATTGACTGAGCATTTCATTATTGCACTTCCTATGTTGCTGTCAAAGGTACATTTTTCAACACAATAAATCTCTCAGTGGTGTTTACAATTGTCTTTAAACTTTTTCATTCTGTAGTGCAGGTGTTTGTTTTTACTTCACTTTTTTTTTTTTTTAATTTTGTTTCAATGATGTTCTAGTATTCCGCTGATGCCGAGAAGGTTGCAAATCTCCTGCAAATCCCTCAGTATTTTGATCTGGAAATCTACAGCACGGGCAGGATGGAAAAGGTACAGTATATCGGGCAAGAAATCTGCTTGCTTTCAAGTATCTGATTGCTGTTCTACTCACCCAGTGCTGTGCCTTCATTTGGCATATTAGTAATCTAACCTTGATTAGGTGTGTTCTTTGGATGGCTTTTATTTTGAGTTTCATTGTTCAGGTGAGGTAGAAGCTGAACTTCTTTTCTGCTCCACAGCATCTCGATGCCTTACTGAAACAGATTAAGTTTGTCGTGGAAAAGCACGTGGAATCAGATGTTCTCGAAGCCTGCAGCAAAACCTACAGCATCCTCTGTAGTGAAGAATATACGATCCAGAACAGAGTTGACATAGCCCACAGCCAGCTTATTGATGAATTTGTGGATCGATTCAACCATTCCGTAGAGGATCTGCTGCAGGAGGTTTGTTTTCTTAAAATGAATTTAGTTAGACTGCCTAAATATGCTATGATTAACTGCTGAAGAACATTCCTATTAAGTCTTGGAATTATCCCACTCAAGAACACAGTACAGCAGCAACTTCTTCATAATTATTTGGAGCTGTTTCTCTATGTAGAAAAGCCCTTGCACTAGCCGTTAAGCCTACAAAACAATGAAGCTGTAAAACAAAGGCCATGGGACAATTCTGCTTCTGAAAATTTAGTCTAGTATTTAAACAGTCCGCATGAGAAATTAAATGGATGAATTGGTGAAAGCTGATGAAAAATGCAGAGAAAAGTGCATTTACATTAATGCATGTGGTGATTCCAGTAGTCCCAAACGGATGTGCCGGCAGCAGAATCAAGATTGGATTATGTCTTGAATGGAAGAGAGGATTTAGTAAAATATTTATAATGGCATATTGAAAGAGCTCCGGAAAGAATGAAATAAAGATGCAGGTCTGAAACCTGGAGGTACTTGGGATTTACTTGTAAGAATTTACCCTTCAAAATGCATAAGACAGAATACATTAAATAAGAATAGAAACCTTACTCGTTTTTTCTTGCTTTACATCAATTTAACTTTGTGTAGCGCTAGTTAATTTGTTGTAATTCTCATGCTTTTTAAACATAACTTAAGGGCTGCATAGATCTTTTTCTCCACTTCTAGTCATGCACTGCACCGCGGCAGATACATATGCCTTGTCACACTGCAGGGTAAATAACAATTTTTCTGTTCCTGTAGGATTGTAGATGAATAAAAAAGACAGTGCGCGCAGGATGCAGGCGCCCCACAACCCAGAGGAGTTAGTGCACGGGTTGGATTGCTGAACTCTCTTAATGAATTTCCTTTCATTTTCAGGGAGAAGAAGCTGATGATGATGACATTTACAATGTGCTCTCCACATTGAAGAGGTTAACCTCTTTTCACAAGTAGGTGGTTGGGTTTTTTTCCCTCAGAAATTTACTATGTTAATTTTATGATGTTGACGAGTATCAGTTGATGTCTAGTGTTAAGAAATGAGAAAATATATGGCCTGGAGTATGAAATAGAGATTGATGGTGGTATTTGTGAGTGTAACTGTTTGGATTAATCTGGGTCCTTGCTTGGTTAACGCCATTACTTTTACAGATTTGATTTGCAAGCATCCCTTGCACTAAATGCTTTTACACCTGTAAGTGTCTTACTAAAAGTCATAGTCCCTGCATGACAGATGGTACATAAGGGACACTCATCATCTCTGGCACCAGCCGTGCTTTGTGCCTCAGTTTATGACAGCCCTGGAGGAAGTTGTTTCTCACAATTTCTCAGTGCCTTTGAGGTATTTCTCCTCAAAATTATAGAAATAAGTGGTAGAAATAATTCTTACTAGTTTATGGTGAGAGTCTGGAAGATGCATTCTCTTCCTACAGAAATGTCAGGAAGAGTTTCCACTTGAATTGTTGACAAAGTCTAACAGTGGGGATGGCACAGAAACTCCTTCACTAAGGAGTTCCCCAGCTCAGTGGAACTGTGCTCCTGCTGCTCAGTTGGACCTACAGCCACCCTGAGGTCGTAGAACAACCTGGAAAATGTCACTTGAACCTTGCACAAAGACCGAATCTTCCCCTCCTGCCCACTGTAGGAAGTAATTGCTCCTGGTCAGCACGTAAGGAAGCTTCACGCGCAGAAGGCTGAGAGCCACAAATCATTTCTTCCTCATCACAAGGTGTGAGAGGATCTTGTTTCTGCCACCCCTTTTGTACAAATTGGTTTTAGTGATTTCATTTCTCTTTCCTTTCTGTGCTTAGTCTTCACTTAGCCTGAATTCTGCGGGATCACTGTATGAAATGGTTCTGAAATATCTACTCTTTGTTTCCATTCAACAAGAGTCCCACGGAGATCCGAGATCGTTAAATCGTTACTAATTTCCATAGTGCAGCAGGCTGACACATGTGCAAATGAGGTTTTCAGTCTCCCTGGTAACAGGCTGGAGCCACGTCTGCCTTTCCTGAGAGGACTGGTGAAAGCTGCAGCTCACATCCTAGAAAGAAGCACAAATCTTAAGGCTTTTCTGAGTGTCTCCCATATATATTTTTCCTTTGGGGTTCCAGATCTCTGGAGTTATTTCAGACTATAAAGAAAGCTTTATAGAATAACACACAAATCAGGGCCGGGGACAGCTACCTTCAAAAAATAGAAAAGAGAAAAGAATCAAAGCTGAAGAGCAGCTGTGTGTCATTTCTCAGCTGATTTGTTATTTTGTTCAGTGCAAATTTCTAATTAATAACTGCTTGCATATAAAGAAGTAATGAAATCTTTTCTTTCATTACTCTACTGAATGTTATGTCTGATGTGATTTCTTTGTGAAACGAAACAATCATAACATCCAGGGCAGTATTTTTGTTGAACCTTTAGCTGTGAGATTAGGAGCTTAATTCAAAACTCAAATTGAGTGTTTTCATCTCAAAGATCGGGGCCTGTTGTCTAATACTGTCATTGGCTGTCATCCACTGGGGAGCTAAAAGAAATTAAATCAATGGAAGAACTGGAAATTGAAGCTAACAAATGGTACCTCTCAGATCTTTGAAAAGTGCACCAATAAAGTAGTTGCTGAGGTTTCAAAAAGAAACAAGTCCCTCTTCTTCCAGTGAGAGAAACTCCGCTGTACCTTATCTGGGCTTGTGTTTCCTTGGCAGTTGCTGCTTCTTCATATTTTAGGAAAAGAAGCCCAACAAGGTGGGAAAAAAATGTGGTAGAGGACTATCAGAAAAGCCTTCCAGACCAAAAAGCTTCTATACTGAGATTTCCCAAGGCTGAGCTAATCCTCTTTCTGAGAGGGTCATGGCAACAAAGGGCTCACAGCACACTTTTAAATCATGTCTTTTCATCAGACAAGGATATCAGTATCCAATACAAATGAAACTTATTGTTGCAGTGTTTCCTTCCAAGTTCTCAGAATATAATAATAGGTTTTCTTGAGGTCTTCTGAATACAACACCTGGAGTATATACTTGGGCTATTTTTTAATTTTTTGGGTTTTTTTATTGCCAGGGTCTCACTGATATAGTATTTTCTTCTGTTCTTAAATACATGGAGACAATTTTTGTGTACTGACTCCAGCCCAGTTCAACGGACCTTTCACACAATAGCACTTCAGTGCTGTAACAGTTTGTACGCTGCACATATCAGCATTTCTTATTTAAATATACATTAAAATTTATATAGGGGCAGAAATGTGCCCCAGCAAACAGTGCTGTTCATAGGAATGAGAAGAAACCTTTGATTTGATGAAATGTTGGCCATTGTTTTCTGTAATCTGTGAAGACTCTGACACGGAAGGGACTAAGGGAAAATTTGGCGTGGTGTGTATTTTCGTTCTAGGAGCCTTTATGTCAATCTGAGCCTCTGTGGAGAATTGTATTGTGTCTGAGGTACCTTTAACAACTATCGTTTGGATTGCTGAGTAGTTGAAAAGAGCCAAAGGTGTACCAGAATATGCCTAAATTTAATGTAGAGGTTCTTCTTTAGGGCAGTTTATATTGAAAAGCCCTGTGCAACTTGTATATAGTTAGAATTTTTCAGCTTTGGAAGCTGCAAAGCTCTTCCCAAGATGAGGCTCAGAGCAAAGAGCTGCGGTGCTGCCCGCTGTCGGGGCACGGGGGCACGTCCCCTCCGACGGCTGCCTGACACGGGGGCCTCTAAAAGGAAAAGGCAGAAATGAGACAGTTTTCCCTTTCCTATTCTCTGTAGGATAATCTATGCTGATATCTGCCTCTGCACACCAAGGAGATTTCACTGCTTTAATTACAGTGCTGTAATTAAGGAGGTACAACTCTGCCTTGCTAGCAACCCTGTGATTTGCTGAAGCAGCATCTATGTGCTTAATATCACTGTCAGAGGCAGTTCTCTGACAGCCTGTAATTTAGCTATGAAACACTTGATTTTCATACTTTGAAGACCATCCAGAATCTAAGGCGGGAGGAGTATTTTTACATTTTTGTTTCCTTTCATTTTTTTTTAAGTTTTCCAATTGTTCTATTCATGGATTTGAATTAGAAGTCAAGATGCACCTTGGCTTAATGACACCACCGTAAAGCACACACTTCACTTGCTCTCAGCACAAGGGCACTAATTGTTATGTTTTCTGTGAAACTTTTATCACTGAGGTTTTCCAGGACTAACACACTCCAGACATTTCATCCTGGGGGTTTCAGCAGGATCTAGGCATTCCCCATCTTGAGTTCAACCTCTGTCCATTCCAGAAGTAGAGAATTATTCTTTCTGGCTGAGCAGGGTTGTTAATTATTTAAGCAAAGTCAGGCAGCTCCAAAGCAGGGCAGGCACAAAAGGGTGGGAAAAGTGAACATATCTGCGAGATGAAGATTCTGGGAATGAAGGGAGGCAGATGTGAGAGACTGCTTTATCTAACTGAGACTTGCCAATCCCTTCTTCCAGGTGAGTATTTTAATCACTGAGTTTCTGATTATTCTGAGGTGGCTTGGCTCTTTTATAAACGTACTATAAACTGTTTCAAATTTTCTGCAGTTTAATTCCACTGCAGAAAAATGCATTAAACCTAATTTTTTTTTTGTGAGAGAGAATTTTTATCTTTCAGGCAACCTGATGTTTTGTAATTTCTTCTGCATTTCTCAGTTCTGTATAAAAAAAAAAAAGCTGTCTCATAAGCAGTTGAGGTCTGTAAGGCTGTAGGATGCAGGTTACTAATCTCATTTGTATTCCTCTCCCTGGCGAATCAGGTTGGTACAACTGAAATGTTCAACAATGTTGGGGGGTGGCAGCCACCATCTCCGTCTCATGTACACGTACATCATGTTGTGTCCTACTTTAGATATTTCAGAGTATTTAATATCTAGTGGTAACATATTATTGTTCTCCAGATGATACCACAGAGAAATATGTAACTTTGTTTTCCTTCAAGCTATTTTTTGTTCAGTATATATTGCTAGTTTGGCCATAGTTTCTGCTGCAGCACCAGAGAGTGCCTCTGGAGTTCTGTCAATGTTTAGAACCAGAGACGAAAGATGATTTAGAGGCAACACTGAGAAGGAGCTTGCAGCTATACTTAAGTAACCTTTAAAGATGTATGGTATGCAGAGATTTTCTCCCCTCCCTCCAAAAAAAAATCTCATTTTTCCTCAGTTATCAGAAAGCCGAACTTGTGGTTTTAGCCTGGTGTGAACTGATTGTGCAGCTGCCAGGTCAGGCTGTGTTCTCGTGGTGACGCGGAGTTTTGAGGAGCACGACTAACCTCTCCGTATTCCCTCTCGTTCCAGTGCCCACGATCTCACAAAATGGGATCTGTTCAGTAACTGCTACAGATTACTAAGAACTGGAATTGAACATGGAGCTATGCCGGAACAGGTACAGTTAGCAACACCTGCGCAGCATCATTGGGGATTCAACGTGTTAGAGAGTCTAGTCATAGAGAAATTCAAAAGATTAATGAACTATTTAGAAAAAACAGGGAATTTTGAACAAAATATATATTGCAGTGAAGCACTGTCCAGGAGGTGAAATTCTGTGATTTCTGAGCTACTTGTCTCACCTTTCTCATCTGTAAAATAAGGAATGACTAGTGCTCCTGGCTGTGAAAAAGCAATGCATAAAGCATCATGTTTATGCAGAAACCCAACATTTGTAAATGTTGGCTGCAATTAGAATTATTGTGCTGTTTCAGGGTTAGATGGAAGGTTATGAAAACCAGGAGACAAGAGCATTCAGCAGGGCCGCTGGCCAGCCTTTCCAGTGGAGTTCTTTCAGTAGACACATCCTGGACTTTGTTACCTCCTAGTTCGGATTTAGTCTCATGGATGAGCACAAGGAGCATTTCAGATTTCAGACTGCCTACTCCAGCATTTCAGCACATTTTAAGTTATAGTTTGACTTCAAGTAGAAGCCAGTTGTTAATCCTAACTCAATTTCATTTAGAAAAAAAAATAATTCTCATGAGATTCGGTAAAAGTATTTTCTAGAAAGGACTATACAGAAGACCCATGGCCACACGCCATGTGAAAGTCATGGCTTTAAGCTGTGGGACCTTCTGCTATTTCATGCTGGAATTGTGCTCCATGGAGGGAAGGGGCCAGCAGATAAAAAGTGTCCGTGAAGGTGAAGCTACCAGCCATCTTCAGTTTCTGCGTTTGACAGTGATATGGCTCCCCAAATACTTCTGTAATATCTTAGGAAAAAAGTTCTGAAATCTGAACTTTCCTCGGTATTTCTTCCCCCAGTCCGCTAGAAGGAGTTCACTGAAAGAGACTGGTTGGTTCTTTAGTGATATCTTTCAAAAAAAGTATTTTGTGAAGTGATTAGAGCTGTTACAACCTTAATTTATTCTGCACAGAACCACAGACTGTTGGAAGCATCTTCAAGCTAAAAAGATTTTGGAATTTTTAGCACCTAATATAGATTGGAAATTTTTATTAAAAAGACACCATGGATGCTTTTATGGGCACTATAAATATGAACCTGGCCTTCTCCATGAGAAAATTTGTATTTTATCCCCTTATTTAGAAATTAGGCTACATGTTCATTTGACAGTGGAACAAATTTCCAGACTGTTTTACTAGTGAAGTCAGATTTAGAGGTATTTAAACAGATGCTTTTGAACTGAGATATGTAGATGTTGAGTTGTGCTTTTGTCATGCTGTGAAATCACCTCTTGCTGTACTTAATGCACATTTTCTGTTCTGTTTCCCAGCATTTATACATTTTTTTTCCCTTTAGTAGGCTGATTTCTAAGTGCACCAAACTGACTAAGGAAAAGCGTAATATCCTTGAAAACAAAAAGCAGTACCTAAAAGCTGCTCCTGTTTCTTCTCCCCAAAATGCATTGTAAATTTTACGTACACGTTACTGATACTATTGATACTTCTAATGTGCTGGGATTCTTTGTATTCCCTCTGTTACAGATAGTTGTTCAGGCCCTGCAGTGTTCCCATTACTCTATTCTCTGGCAGCTGGTGAAGATCACCGAAGGCTCCCCTTCCAAAGTAAGTGGGCTTTTGGTCACACAGACTGCGCTGAGGAAGCACAAAAAGGCATTAGACCTGGTTTGCTGTAACTCCACCCACTGTACCCTTACTTTATGTCATTGTGAAACAGATACAAACTGTTGGTGTTTTGATTTATTCAGTAGTTCAGGATCTGTCTAACATCATGCATGTGTCTAAATAAGCCAGAGAAACAGCAGGAGCTTGTCCTTATCAGGATTTTATACTTGCTGATTTTTATATTTTCATTGCTGAAGATACTTAACACACTTTATCGAGAGTACAGCAGTTTGTATGAATGGATAAGTCACATTGACAACACTTACCTAATAGTTGTAAGCAATACTGTGCATCTGTATCCCGCAGACAGCTCAACATTTCTGCATATTTACCTTGTTTACCTTTTACTTACGTCTTTTCTGTTGCTAAAGTTAAATGTAAGGTTACCAACAATGACATTTCCTAATAAAAAGTAGGTGCACCCAAGCAGAATGCAGTAAGGACAACATTACATGCGGCTTGTTGGTTACACTCAGCTTTTCCAGGACCTTTCCTTAGCTCTTTTCACTATCAGAGGCCAACATCCTGTCTCTTTAGGGCTTTTTCAGAAGTAATACATCAAATTAAAATGGTATGAAAACTGCAGTACTTCCCTGTCAGCATCAAAAAGAAAAAGGTGCTTTACTAAAGTACTACTGAAATAAGCATTTGGCATGATGATAAAAATACACGGCAAATTCTTTGAGTTGTTTTGAAGACTGACATATATTGACATTTTAAAATAGCTATTAGAAAAAAAGAATTCTGTGATTGCCCATGTGCTCTTGACTATTGGGTCTTACCTTCTCCTGAAGATGCCCAACAGCTCTGTCCTTCTGCTTGCTGAGCCGCTTGAGCAGCAACGCCCAGCCTTGCCTTGTTCTGGGTACAAGCACCAAGACACAGAGCATTTGGTAAGATTCTTATCTCCCTTCACTGCATTTCTCCCATTTTTTGGAACTAAAAATGGCTGCAGTAGAACAGCGATGGTGCAGAGCCATCTCTGTCAGCATTGCTGGAAAAAAGTTTCATGTTTCCTCATGTCTAAATTATAGCAAAAGAAACATTTACCATACACTACAGCGACTAACATACACAGCATCTATCTGCATAGGACCTGGTCAGAAGCTTTGCATTTTGGTGTCAAAAGCATTAATGTGGACTGTCATTTGCAATATTACCGTGATGGTCCAGTCAAACTGAAAGATACCTTTATTATTTCAATGACTGGGGTTTTCTTATGGACAAGCTTAGTGCAATTGCATGGCTTTGCCTACTTTTTCAAAATAGGATACATTTATATGAGACATTGTTTTGTGAGATGAATGCAGAGTAGCCTCAATCTTTCATGTATTTC